>PVJD01000041.1:0-600000 GCA_004026545.1 Mormoops blainvillei
TCTCTCTCTCTCTCTCTCTTTCCTTCCTTCCTTCCTTCCTTCCTTCCTTCCTTCCTTCCTTCCTTCCTTCCTTCCTTCCTTTCTTTCTTTCTTTCTTTCTTTCTTTCTTTCTTTCTTTCTTTCTTTCTTTCTTTCTTTCTTTCTTTCTTTCTTTCTCTTTCTTTCATTTGCCATTAACAGTATGTGTAGTGTTTGGATTCTTGGAAGCACCTTCTTTTTTCTGAAGTTTTCTTTAATTCCTTATGTTCTTATACTTATTTCAACAAATTAGATGAGAAAAAAAACACATATCAAACAGAAAAAGAAAGAGCAAATTATATAAGCATCAATTTAACACTTTCATGGGTAGTACTGCCTAACAGCTAAGAGCTCTCTGTCCCTGGATCAGACTGCCTCCACCTGAGTCTTGGTTCTATGAGCACCAGTCATCAGCCTGATACTGAGCAGTGAGTGAAACTCTCTGTGCCTCAGTGTCCTGCCTTGTAAAATGGTGTTGATAGTCCATGCCTCAGGGTTTTCCTGGGAGATTAAATAAGACGATCCACACAAAGTACTAAGAACAGTGAAATCTTCTGGAGTTTCCAAGAAAGTTTGGTTTTTATTTCCCCCATTTCCATCAGTTGGAAGGATTTTGAAAATAATTTTGTGATAATGGACTGCTTAACGAGTTTATTTTAGATTCATAATATATATTTCATATTTTATTGTGTTCGTTTTGTATTGTTCATTGAAGGGCACTTATAATTTGGGAACCATGATAGAAATCACTAAAAATCTGCCACGTCTTGCATGGTTCCAAATGGTCAAACAGACATTGAGTACTATGCATATTTATTCATTCATTTATTAATTCACTTGTTCTCGGCCATTCTCCAGGTATGCTCGTAGGAATAAGATGAAAACATCCCAGTGTTCTAACTCTGTGTACAAAAAAAAAGAAGGCAAATATGGTACCCAAATTGGTATTTGATCTTCTGTCTTGTGTGAGTGCTGGCTGCGGTAGGAATTAAGACAATGATGTCTGGAATCCTGAATATGCCTGTTAAGTCACTTGTAATCTGTTAACATTTAACAATTAAATGGTTGTAGACTAGTGCAGCAAAATGGTGCCAAAAACCCTGTCAGTGAATGCAAGAGGATCTTAAGCAGCTTATTGAAATAACACACACACACACAAAGGTAAAGTTTCAAAAATGGTATTCAGCCTTTATTCAGCGATGAGAAGAAAAATGCTAGTGCTTTAATTGCAAACATAATTTCCTAAAGCATTCCAAGTTTTCCTTGGAGACTTTCAGGGCCAGAGACTGACTCTCCTTGTGCCTGTGTGGATAGAAAAGAAGCTTGATAAGAGTGCTGTGTCTACTGGCACAATTTAATCACTTAATACCTTGTTCCAGCTGAAAACATAACCCAGCCCCATTCAGATGATGGAGCACCTACACTTGATCTGTCTATGGCCTGTGCAGTCGCTGATATTTCCAAGGGAAGTCTTGTGATTGTCAAAATGGAAATTAATTTCGCCGACTTGGGGTTGAACTGAAAAAAAGTTCATTGTGGTAATCTGCTGTTGATTGCCGAAAATGTTGCCCAGGCTAAATAAATTCATGTCAGCCTGGAAGAATGGGTCTAGGTGGGGACTGGGATGGAGGCTAGAGGTGGGATTGTGGATAGAGTAGGGAGAAAATTGAGAAAAGAATCTTTATTACTGGAGAAAAAGACAACTTCAAGGACACTTTTACAGAACATATTCTCTGCATAGTTCTTGATATAATAGCTGAAATGAATTGTCTTCCAAAGTTATAAAATTATCAAAGGTAGTAATTCACCAATTTCAGAAACTGGAGAAAATTTTAACATCTTTTTAGGAGCATAAAATTATAGACAACACCATTCCTGAGATCTTCATATCTTAACAACTAAACAGAGTGCTACCGAAGAAGTTCACATAGCCTTCCGTGCCTTTAAATTACTTTAAGAAACAACTGTTTTATCCATGCAATGGAATGTAAATGTGATGATTGCTGGGGTTGTTGTGTTTTTGCTTATAATGCATCTAGTATAGGTCAATTGTTCTTAAACTTTTTAAAATTATGAATCTCATTGCAAACCTAGTGAAAGATAAGACTTCACTTACAGAAAACTTGATATATGAATAAACAGACACAATTCTTTATGTCTTTCCTGTATATTCACAGACCCTTATTTAGATTCTTAGGAGAGATGGATCAGGTAAGGAAGTGCCCCTAGACAGTTGAAACAGAGTATTACACAGACAGCTAAAATACAGTATCGACTAACTGTATACAATAATGAGAAATGTTTATTTTGAAATTAATACTGTCTTATTTTATGTAACTACAAAATACATTACAGTAAAATATTTCATAAAACTACAATTGTCAAACTGTAGATATTTAGACCAGCCTTCAAAGTTAACAAAGCTGACACCCAGATGGAGAAAAGACTTAAGTTCCCCCAGCCAGTTTATAGCACAAAAAAGACTTACATTCTATGCATATACATACGTGTACTAAACTTTGACTGCTATACAAAAAGTGTAGGTTTAAAGGATAAATTTAACTTTTAAAAGGGTAGCATCACTTGTCAATAACATCTATTCTGACATCTAACTAACTTAGTAGGTCATTAGTATGCAGCAAAAGGAGCAACTGAATTCAGAAACATATATCTATTAAATCAGGAAATCTCATTAGTGTAAATATTAATATCTATATATTTTTAAATGTCACCTTTTTCTACCTCAATTGTATAAAAATATACAGTATATTTTTCAAAGGATTTTGGAAGCAATTATTTTTTATGAAGCTTTAAATTCAAGAAAAAATTTCAACGTTACTTTTCAGGGAAGATTATTTGAAAATAGAAATACTTTGAATTGTTAAATTGCTCAATTTGTTAAAAATCAAACGGTTTCAGTTCATGAATCAGATACAAACAAGCAGAACAAATAGGAAATAAATTAGGTGCTATTAGGAAAGATTTTAACGCTGCAGCGTAGCTGTGTACGAGAACCTTCAGTGAAGAATCGCTTGGGGATGGAGAAGGCCCTGGCATCTGCCTTTGCTTGTGTGGCACTTGGCCTGTGGCTCACACTCAGAAACCCAGACGTTGATCCTCAGCTTGTCCTGTTGAGTTATTTCCTCTGAAACTGATATGGTTTTGAAACACCAGTGGCACGTCTGAGGTACGAACCCTCCCTACTTCTGCACTGCTCCTCTGCCATTAGCAGCTCTGGGGAACCTGGCCCCCAGTCCGCTGGGAATGGACCGGGCTGCCTTTTGGTTCGCAGGCCCAGGTTCAACCCACTGAGCTACACCAGCCAGGGCTGGGCAGGGAATGTTGATTTGACCTTAAGCTCCTTCCAATAGACTGGATTCTGAAGGGAGTTACTGCCAGGTGATTACTTCCCACGGTGGAGACAGCGCCCCTGGAGACAGCTGGGGTCCGTTCAGTGGAGCACAGGGGGCGACCTCCCTCCCTCCGTGCACCCTGCCGCTCTGGGCCCAGAGCTCTCTCCGGGTACGACTCCTCTTCACCCTCAACGTCCTGCAGGGCTTTCAGAGTTCAGGTTCTGGGATCTTGGTTTTGAGCACCACTCACTTGCAGAGAACTTGGGTCCGCTTGGCGGAAGGGATCAAAGGCTCAGGCCCGGGTGCCTGAGGGAAGCTTCCTGGAAAGTCCTGTCAACTTTGCTTTTGTAGGTTTCCGGACTGGTTCTATTAAGCTGTCTCCTGGGAGTTAGGGATGATAAAACTGCCTTCCAAATCGCAATGCTGGGAGGGGCAGGCTCGATGGGAAGGGGAAGAGAAACGGGAGTCAGCCACTCGCGCCCTGGGCCCCTGGTCCAGGCCTTCCCCGACCCGCGCTTGAATCGTCGGGTGGAAATGAGGGAAATGGGTGAGAATTGGAACCCTGAGTTGAGAATTCTTGCTTCTGCTAAAGAACATGGCTTGAGTTTTATTTTTTGTTTTATTTTACTTTTTTTTGATTTCTACTTTTCCCGTCCTGCTGGGAAAATGTACCTAATTTTATTTACCCCCTTTCCCCCAGCGCATCCTCTTTGCTCTTTTTCCTCACCCCGAGCTCCCGAGATGAACGCATGTGTTAGCAGCTATCCTGACTAGCCTCCAGTGACCAGAGTCGACCTCCTCAGTCAGACAACCCTGACCCCCCACCCCGGCAGCCCCTGGATCAAATAACTCGATTCTGGGAATGGGGTCCCTTCATTTCTGGCAACTTTTATGATTTTTTTCCTCCCACCGAGGATGGAAGTCAGATAGTAGCCACTAGCGAGGGCGCTACAAACAGAGAGAAGCATGGCTAACGCTGGGCCAAGCCCCACCCCAAATCCTCATTTGGTCTCAGAAAAACTTTTTTGGGGACCCTAGTCCCTTTTCTTCATTGGAGCTTTACACTTCTGTTATGAATTTCCAAAAGGCAGGCAGGCAAAGAGGGGAGGGACTATCGAGAAAAAAAGAACGACCAGAAGACACTTGGGATTATATATTTATTTTACATAAATAAATGATACACATGTAATTTTAGATTTTATTCCGTAATAGAGTTCTGAGGCTATAGAAAACCTATTTCTAACACCCCCTTCTCTCATAACGGCTTTGATTGCTTAAATTGCTTCTAATTGGGAGGCACACATTACTGGGGACGAAGGACGCATGACAAGCAGCCTTCATTCTTTCGCAGATTTGGATAATGTCTTTGGATGAATATCTTTCCGATCAGAAAAAACTAAAAAACTCTAACTGCCCGCACTTTTCCTAAGGGATTTGTGCAATAAGGGAGAAATGTCCTGACCGTCGCAGTCATGCAAATAGATGGCATTTTACAGAAAACACTGGATAATTAGTGCTAACGTTTTTCCTTTCGGGTCTGGCGTGGGACGAAGAGTAAACATTTTTAAAAAATCATTTAGTATTTCTTCTCTTATTTGGCACTTTAAAAAGTTTTCAGCAAACCTCTTTAAAACATACGTTAACCACTCCCTTCCCCCTTCACCTCCGTGTCCAAGGCTTGGGCGGCCCGGAACGCTCCGGGTGCGGTGTGCCACCCTAGACAGCAGCGAGCAAAGGTCATTAGCACGCAGACACGCGTTATCTCAGCACCTCCCGAGAGTCAGCCACTGTCAGATGTCCGGGGTGAGCTGTTCCTGGACCACTGAGAGAAGTAAACCTAACTTGACTGTGCTGAAGGCTAGGGACCGAGGGGAGGGCTGGTTTTTCTAACGTGCTTTCCCGACACTGGTGAAGAGGGCAGCTCAGTGGAACAGATGTAGAAGCTGAAATATTATGGTCAACTGAACAAACCTGACATGGAGACACACATCTCTAGCCAAACTGCAGTTTCACTTTTTCTACTAATCCCAAACAAATACATAAATAAAGTTATTATTGAGGCCAGAAGAAAGTGCCAAGAGGAAATAAATGCCTTTTATGTGGCGACTCTACAGGCACCGGATTTGCCTTGTCGTTCTTTATGAAAAGAAACCCCCGGAATGGCATGGGGGAGCCCCCTCCAGAGCTCTTTAAACTGAGTCACAGTAGTTTTGGGCGAGGCCGGAACACCCCAGGGTAACATCCTTCGAACGGAAACCCATCTAGAGCACCTGCCTGGAGGGTAGGGCGTGGACAGCGCCGTGCCCGTAGCGGGTCGCCTGCACCTTTCCCGCTGTGCCCATGCACAACTTTTCTCTTTATGCAACAAAGTGAGAACACTTCAATTCTGAATTAATCTAACGCTTTTGCTGTATTAAAGGCCCAGTGCTATGTATCTTCACATTTTACATTGACCCTCAGAAGGAGTTTATTAGCTCCATGAAGAAAGATTTGGGCAGTAAGAAATTTTCAACAGTGGCATTCCAAATTGTTTCCTGCAGTAGGCGTGTGCCTCATCCCTGACCTTGGCAGGGTCTCCGAATAACTGCAGAAACTCCCTGGATGTCTTTAGAAGGTTCTCACTTTATGCACTTGCCCCTCTGCTAGTCCTTTGACAGGCAGGAGATGCAAGACGAAGGAAAACATCATAGATTGGGGCCACTGGCAGCTCTAAAGGGTCAGGAAATCCCTTCTGTTTAGGAGATGCCTTTTGGTGGCAGGTTAAAAACTGAGAGGTAACATCAAAACTTCTCCTTTAGAAAAGGTAGCCCTGGTGATTCAAACCCGATCTTTTGGCTGGAAAATAAGCAATTGCCTGGAAACGAAATTGGCATTCAAATAGGGTCAGGTAAAGCACAGAGACCCTGACTGCATTTTGGACCCTAGAAGGGCACTTTCCGACCGCACCCCTTTTAGAAAAAGGAAAAGGAAGAGAGAAGAGGAAAAAGGGGGAGAGGGGAGAGCGCAAGAGAAAAAGAAAGGGAGATATTTAGCAAGTTAAGAGGTTAAATATTTGAACAGATTTGTAAATATATAGACAGCCTTTGTTATTTGGAATGTGTAATAATGCCTTTTGTGGTGCCGTCTGGCTGGGAGACGCTCCCTAGCACCTTCCTCATGGGAAATCAACTGGAAATCTCATGAGCTCTCAAAACAAAAACAGGGGCTACAGTTCTTTGGGAAAGGGGGATTCTTCCTCTATCCTGTTGTAATAATAAAATAATAATAACGATAATAATAAGAGTGAAAGGGAAAAACAAAATAAAGCGAAACTAGAATAAAAGAAAGTGTTTTATTTTTTTTTAGGTATGATTTTTCAGAAGCATCCCAGAAACATCCTTCAGGCAGAAGTAATTTCAAAGTACCGTTTAAGCTGATGACATACTCTCTCTCTCAGTTATCTATTGTGCATCTATTTTTCTTTGAACCCAACTCTCTTTTCTGACAAGCGCGTGTGTGTGTGTGCGCGTGCGAGAGCGTGCGCGCATGTGTGTATGTGTGTGTTTAGAAAACCTAGGTTCACAAACAGTGCTTCAGTGGCTGAGTAGGATGGGTTTCTTTACGTTTTTCTCGCCTTAGTGTTTTCTGGAAAACTGTACCGAGCGCTGTTGATGGCATCTATCCTCTGCTTGTGCCCCTGGGTGGAGGACACAGGCTGTGGGTGTGTCCCACCCACAGTCGCGCGTGCGTGTGTGTATACACGCATTCTCTGGTGTGTGCCTCAAATGGAGCCATTTTTTTTGCCCGTGTCGGCGTCCTGAATATATTAGTATTATGCAAATACAATCACTAAGCTTGAGAATTTTTTCGAGGAGGTGGGGATAAACCATTTAAATTCTTCTCACATATTTTCTCAGCAGTGTTTCCACATCGTGTGAATTCACTTGGATGTCTTTTCTGAGGTGTGTATGTGTATGTGTGTGTGTAGTGGTGCTGGTGGTGGTGTGCTGGTCAGTGGGTGAGTGCTTCTGTGTGTGGGAGAGTGTGTACAGCCTGTGAGCACCATGTGAGTGTGTGTTCTCTCTGAGTATCCTGTCTGTATACCCCCCCCCCCCATGTTTTGTGTTCTCAGGGTGATTATGTGCGTATTTACATATGTGTGCCTATTCCCTTGCTTACTGTATTGTCTTTCTCTATAATCCGCACATTTCATATATATATATTCTCTTATCTTTTGGCAAAGTGCCTTTTTTATTCCTCGAAGAATATTTATTGATGTGATAATCTGAAATGAAAAGTGTTCTCCCATGAAGGAGATGGAAGAGAAAGGAGTGTTCATCTTTCTTAATAGACGGGGCAGAGCCAGTTGACTGGATCACAGGGTTTCTCTGCACTTTCTGCGGGTGTCTGTGTGTGGGGGGGGTGGGGGCAGGGAAGGGGGTGGGGTGGAGAGGAGGAGGGAAAATGAGCTATTAACAAGAACAAAGATGGGACATTGCGCCCCCTCGCGGCCAGGCTTCATATTGCGCAGACGTGGCCCTCTACAGTTTTCCTCAGCCAAATGAGTCCGGTAATTGCCTCGAGTTAACCATTCAGGTACCGTCTGTCAGACCCCTGGTCACCAGCCAATCACCACGCACCATGCAAATCACCTCTTCAGTTCTTTGCCTTAGTGGCAGCTCTTGCCGCCCCGCCCCCGCGCATTCTCCCCCCGCCCCCATCCCCTCCCTCCTTTGCTCCCGTCTGAGCAGCTGCGGGGGACTGGGGAGGGGGGAAGAGGGCAGTGCTGGGTGCCTCATACATATGCAGATAAACTTCCTCCTCCCTCCGTCTTCTCCTCTCTCCTTCCCCGCCCCCTTTTCTCCTACACCCCCCACCCTCACCCCGGTCTACTGCCGGCGCCTTCTCCCGTTTCCCTGCTGAGGCTGCGGTGTAGTTCTTCCAGCTTTGGTCCGGGGGCAGCTGTGTCCCAGAAGGAGGCCTAGGAACGCTCTTGAACAAGCGAGGAAAAGATAGACAGGCAGTACCCTTGAAATGTTCTCGAAGGTCAAGTTTGAGGCTTGCTGAGCAGGGGCAAAGGACGTCGAAAATGCCTCTGCAGGGTCTGCAAGAAGGTTCTGCACGCAGGCGGATTTTGAAATGTCTTTCTCCTCCTAAACACCAGATTAATTTCTCTGAAACACACACTGTACTGGTCACGTCCAAAGGCAGGATGATGATAGATGATTTTGTAAGCCCAGAGCTACAGTGTGTATTTGTCTTGTACATCAAGGCTACACAGCTCCTTAAACTGCAAAGAATTGAAGATGAGATCAGACAGCATTAGATCTACTTAGTATCAGGGAGAGAGAGCAGTGTAGCATAGGGGGAGGCGGGCCAGTGGTGGCTCAAGACCTGCTAAAGGTGTGCAGTTTAACGCCAGCGTTTTGACCAGTGCAGGTGAGCAAACGTAGAACGCAAATGGGGACCCATGAAAAGAAAATCCAAATCCTTGAAGAAAAAACAAGACCTGGGAAATAGTATGTTGTTACTATTATTTACACCCAGACCCTGGTTTCCCAGCTTTTTACAGTCACCTGTAAAGGGTATTCGAGCTTTGAATACTGCTCTGAACTGACCTTGAGTGAGGCACACTGAGGTGAAAAATGTCACTGGAGAAAATCATAGTTTATATAGTGCTTTGAGAGCCTGTAATGAGGAAGCAAGAAAATTGTGAAATTACCTTGTTTCATAGATAGCTACTTCCACATAGGAATATTAAAGGACTTTCTCCTGAGAACGGAGCCAGCCCCCACCTCCTCAATCTTAAATCATGGAGAAGTGAGTAGAGTGCACAAGATTTGAAATAATACGTTGTCAGCATTTAGTCATTCAACACATTTTTATAGAGTGCTTATGCATGCGAGGTACACAGCATCATCTTCCTTGCAAAGCACATTATATGTCCCATGATTCTCAGGTGTACTGGAAATCAGGGTGAGGAACAGGAATTCTGGACAGCTTTTGCCGTGGAATTGTTCATTGTCTTACAGGAAGAAGAGACATAACAGATCAATGTGGTACAATGTAACATGGAGCATGGAATCAGCCTAAATATCTGTCAAGAGTACAATGAATTAATATATTGGCATATTCCTACAGTGAAATACTCTGCAGCAGTTAAAAATGAAAGGACTGTTTTGAAAGCAATGTTAAATGAAAAAAGCAAGCTGCAAAAAATGCATGCAATATTAATGTAATATTAATATCTATTAATGTGAAATTTAAAAAACCTCCTAAAATACAAAAGTTGTTGGTATATAAATATGAAGGAAAAGTATAAAAACATGTTAGGAAAGGATACCTGCCAACTTCAGCATGGAGGTAACTCTTGGGCAGCAAGAGAGCCTTTGACCATGTGGGTTTTAGTCCTATGTGCAATGCTTATTTCCTTTAAAAAAATTTAGAAAGATGGGGGATCAGAGAAGTATGGGAAGGTTTTATAGAAGAGGTGACATTGATGCTAAGTTCTGGACATAGTAAGTAAGAATTTAATATAAATATTCAAAATAAAACTCTCTTTCTGAATACACGAGAAAAAGAAATAATGAAACTTTTACACACATGTTCACAGTCATTTGGAAATTGCCCTTCAACTAGTGGTAGTGAGTATAATAGGAGAGACTAATTAGAGATGCTGATGATCAGCATGTTTGATTTGTATGTCTGTGGCTGATGGTCTAGATTTCTCTTTTTCTTTAAAGATTTTGTTTATTTATTTTTAGAGAGAGAAGGGAGGGAGAAAGAGAGGGAGAGATATATGGATGTGGAAGAGAAAGATTGGCCGGTTGCCTCTCGCACGCCCCCAGTTGGGGACCTGGCCTGCACTCCAGGCCTGTACCCTGACTGGAAACCCAACCAGTGATCTTTTGGTTTGCAGAACAACGCCCAACCCACCGAGCCACACCAGTCAGGGCTGATGACCTAGATTTCTAACAGTGTGAGCATCTGTACGTTTCCAAATGTGTAACCATGGTTTGTTTCTAAATATTTTCTAAATCCTTGTTGAAAGATTGACCGTTGCACTTTGAAGTCCAGGCGGTACTAGCAGCCTGAATTCCTGCACACCTGCTAACAACTTACATCACCAGGCCAGGGTTTCTAAACACCTGTAAGACTTCAGTGTAATCACAGATCCTGGTCTGTATAGTCAACCCTTAAGGACTCAGTTCCTTCCGGTTTGGTTTCCTCTTGCTTGTTTCTCACTGGGACCCCGAGAAGCTGACAGAGGCGGTGCTAAGTTCAGGAACTTAAGTTCAGCATAAGCGTATAGTTAGAAAAGCATTTCTTAAAGTATGCATCAGGGTTCCAGAGACAAATATCAATTCTTTGTGAATTATCCACTTCTTAGAGCATCATTTATTTATTTAAAAAAATCTGTAGCCCTCTCATGTTTATTTGAGCGGCTATCCCAGTACAATAGTCCCTCATTACCTGTGATTTTTGCTTTCTGCCATATCAGTTACCCTCAACACCGTGGTTCAAATATATTAAGTGGAAAATTTAAGAAATAAGCAATTTATACATTTTAAATTGCATGCTGTTCTGAGAAGGGTGATGAAATTTCAGGGCATTCATCTCTGCCCTGCCCGGAACATGAGTCGTCTGTCTGTGCAGCATCTCCGTGCGGTGTGCCTCCTGGCTTTGCGCCCACCGTTAGTCACTCAGTAGCCATCTTGGTTATCGGGTCGACTGTGGAGGTGTCAAAGTACTTGTGTTGAAGTAACTCTTTTTACTTCATAATGGCCCAAAGCACAAAAGTAGTGATGCTGGAAATTTAGATATGCTGAAGAGAAGCCTTAAAGTGTTTCCTTTAAGTGAAATGGTGAGTACCACACAATATTTTGAGAGAGAAAAAACATTCACATAACTTTTATTACAGTATACTGTCAGAGTTGTTCTATTTTATTATTAGTTATTGTTCATCTCTTAGTGTGCCTAATTTATAAGTTAAACTTTATCACAGGTGTGTGTAGGAAAAATTATACTATATTCAGGGCTCAGTGCTATTTGCGGTTTCAGGCACCCACTGGAGGGTCTTGAAACTTATCCCTCAACTTTAGGAGGGGAATACAGTATTAACATGCAAGGTGGGAAGGAGAGGGGTAAACAAATGTTCACAGGCTGACTACTCTCTGCCTGTGGTTGAGGGTAGAGAAGAGGATGTTCCCAGCTATGAGGAGTGATACTAGTGTATTTAAAGGAATGCTATTTCTAATCCTAGGTCTGTAGGTAAAGTAGGATGTTTTTCTAACTTAAAATTGTGTCCAATTGCTACATGCTAGACCTTGCTTGTCATCCTTAGCTTTAGTTCTCATCATCAATATCGGTGTCTGGCAAGTGACACTAGAAATAAAAGTTTCATCTAACTAGTCAACTAAAGGAAATTAAGTAACCTTAAGTAAAGGTTACAGAGGGATGTAGCACCACATTTTAGCCTTGTTAAGTAAGGGTTCTGTGAGATCTTAGGAAAAAACCTATCTTATTTGTACCACAATATTTTCATTTATAAAAGCAGAATGGAGCAAACCTGTTGCTTATGATTTTAAGGGTCCTGCAGCAAGAAGCACTTCACGAGTCCGAGATTTTGCGGTTACAGATTTTTTTCATTAATCACGCCAAATTGCATGGATGGAGATATTTACCATTTTCCTGCTTAAGTTAATTATATCTAAGCTTCAGCTTTCTGGCAAACTTGAAGATTTTGAGAAAGTGGCCATTTCTCACCAAATAACCTAATTTACAGTCCTTTATTTAAATAAGATAATTGAGACGCACGCACTCATAGCTTTTGTTCTTACTGCTGCAACTTTACTTAGTAAACATGTTCATGCTAAGGAGCGCCGGCCTGTGAAAATCTCAGTCCAGTAACTTAACAGTAGTTCCCTCATTAAGGAAAGATCATCTTCATGCTGTATACTGCAAATAAATTGGTGCTGCCTTACTACCAAGACTGTGATTTCTAATGAAAATGAAACTTCCTGATGGTTAAAAAATGAAGGACACATCTTTCAAATGACCACCAATTCCATGACTGTGGATTAAGCCAGTAAAGCTTTTTCCCTTCCAGGCAGTCTTCTAAAATGAGATTGTGTTCAAGAGTGTTAGAGTAGTGTAATATAAATCGGTGACTCTGGCTTTTTAAACGTCGGTTCCCTCTCCTGTAAAGCGGCATAAGTGAGTGCCTTATCATAACGTTGGAATAATGACATCTCAAGGCCTGTGTGCCGCATTCACAAGCAAGCAAAGTCCCAGAATGGGTTGACTCAGCAGCGCCTGACCAGGCTGCGTTAATGCACTGGTGAATACCATGGCCCCACAGGAATTAAATAGAGAGGTGCCTGGAGCTTGTGTAAAGTTCTCTGTGCCATTTGAAAAAGGTACTGAGAGAAAACATAAGCTGATTTTTAATTTTAATGTTTTACTCACCCGTTTAAGTACATTTACGGTTTGCTTTGTAAAATGTCAATAGATATCCCAAGTGGATAATATTTTAAAATGATTAAATTTCCTGCATTTACTCTAATATTCTCTCAAAAATGTGGTCATCAGTGCCTACAGGTTTATCCATTAAGACAACCCATTCAATCGACTGTTAAAATCATCAAAAAAAAAAAATCCAACAATTTTGTTATTTTCCACATTGGCGCAAACTCTCATTGATTAGAATTGCAGCGAGACAGATCTAAAGGTTTCATTCTAGTTCTGATGCATTTAGGAGGGGCTCCAAATGAAGTTCTCACTTGCAAGATGGCTGAAGGATTCTCTGCGAAAGATTATCTATTACCTGATGATACTAGTGTTCACTTTCTGTCTGTAAAATACATTCAGTTGCACATTAGTTCAAACACAGAGTTCATCATACACTTGTATATTACATTCTCAACAACTTACAAAACACTTTCACGTAAATTCTCTCACAACAGCCTTGTAAGGTATACTGGCTATGAAAGTTATTAACTTTATTGTATACTAAAGGATACCGAGGTTCCGAAACATTGTCAATAGATCGCTTTACAGAGTACTTTCTTTGTGCCAGGCAGTGTTTTAAGAACTTCATATGTTATAATTTATTTGATCTAGATAGCAGCTGTAGGAAGTAGATGTTATTATTGTCATCTTCGTTTTATAAACTGAACCACAGAAGTACAGAGAAGCAAAGGAACCTGTCCGGACCTATGCAGTGAGTTAATAGTGGAATCAGATGATAATCCGCCCAGTCTAGTTTCAGACCCCAGTGTTTACCCATCACACTTCTCTGTCTAGCCAAAATTCAGTGTCTTTTTGAAAGGAAGGCAGGAAATTTGGCTACTGGTGTTGGATCCTAAATTAGATCATAGGCCTTCTGACTCTCAGCAAAGTGATTTTTCATTTTGCATTTGGTTGTAACTTCTCTCATTATCTTTTGCTTTATTCCATGCTACATTTTACAACATTATGTACTTCTTATTATCCTTCTAATAGAGCATGAGCTTCCTGATTGCAGGGAAAAGAGGATGATTCCTTTTACTTGTGGATTGTCCCCTACCATGTCTGGAATTCTTCTAACGTAAGAGGCAACTGGTTAAAATGTATTGAATTAGATCAAAGTGGAACTCCTTGAACTTTTAGGCCTACAAAGTTACAACTGGCATTTTGGTGACATAAAAAGTAGTTGACAATGGGAAGGGGAAAGTGATTAAACTGGGGGGAATAGGGAAAGGATAGATATAAGAAAGAGCAAGATAATAACACTTATATAACCCTTACTATGTGCCAGACACTTCTCATGTATCAATCCATTTACAACCCTTACAACATTCTATCATTATCTCTTTTTTATGAATGGGGAGACTTGGACGCAGAGGTTATATGATCAGCCTATAAGTACACCTGTTTGTGGGTGCATATGTATGTAAAAGAGGGAGAAAGAAAGTGATATAGACTGTTTGGTCTCTCCATTTCCTACACAAGGTTTTCTTAGCATATTTGCTTGATTATCTTCAGAGATTTCCTGTCCTAGATGCCCTACCCTATTGACTTTTCCCCCTCTAGTCCAGCATCTATGTGACACCACATTATCCTTCTAAAATACGTATCCGATTCTATTTCTCGGTTTACAACATTTGAGGGTCTCATTGCTTACAGGTTCTATGGCTACACCATAGCTCCATTTTACATTTTCAGCATTATTTCTGTCTCCTTGCCCAGACCTTTTATGATGATTGTGTTTAAGCCCTCTTTTGTCCCTGGATGGACCATGTACTTTAATTTTCTTGTGACTTTATCCAAGATGTCCCCTCTGCCGGGAATGCTGTTCCCCTCCACTCGCCCTGCAGGGCAAAATTCAAAGGTATTTCTTGATGAAGATTATCCTACAGGTAGAATTAATATACCACTTAATTAATATATGCTTTAATAGTAACAATAACAGCTAACATCAGAGTGTTTAAGTGCTATAATTCTGTTATTGATGAAGAAGATAAGATTCTGAGGTTTTATGTTACTTGCCCAAGATTAGTTGGGTAGAAGTTTTCAGAGAGAATCGTCTGACCTTAAAACCCATAAACTTAATCACTTCAATTTGCTTCCTCCTTGATTCCACATATTTGGTTGCATGTTTATGTATCTTTTTCTCTTCAATAATATGAACTTCAAAAAAGTAGCTATTTGGTTTGTATTCTTTGTGACTCACACAATGTCTGTACTATCTAAGGAGCTCGGTGAACCCCATTGAAAGACTGAATGGATATCACGTGTTTCCTACGCCCTGGGCTACATTTCCCTCACCTGGCCCATGAACCCTCATGCCACAGATCAGAATCACGCAACTTCACTCTATTCTCCCACATTACTACCTTCTAAAGTGGTTATTCAAAAAATTGACCATCTTGACAACTATTGTCCTGTGAAGAGTCTTTATTTAACATCTTTGTAGGTATGGCCATAAAATAATAGTACCGGTATGATTTACTCTACAACACTTGGGTTGCAGACACTGTTGTTTTGTTTTATATTTCTAAATTGAGTCAGAACTGGCTTGAATCTTATCTTTTTGATAGGCATAAACCTTAATGTCATACACTCAGAGCCCCCCTTCACCTCTTCTGGATTATCCAGAAATTCCATGGGTTTCCAGGGTCCTCAGAGTAGTCCCCTGACCACTCATGGCCCTAGGAAAACTTGTGCCCCATGTTGTCTGGGGCCATTTTGGTATTGCTTCCTGTCACCACACTATGCTGCACAGATCTCTAGGCCGGCATGTACCTTCGAATGAGAGTGATTTCCCTGGGACTCAGAGCTTGGTGCCCATCATTGGTGTTCACATACCATCCAAGGCCCCACCAGTAATATACCATGCTAGATGATATCCACTGATCCACATCCAACCCGCAAGGCTGGGCAGTCTTCCCTTTCTCTGGCCCCAAAGGACTCATTCCACTCCTTTCTGTGACAATGGAGCTTGTTTATTAATGAAATAGTCCAGACCATAAAAATGGAAATATATGTTTGCTTCCACAACCTGGAAATATATTCCATCCTTTACAAAAATATATTCTTCCAAGGACAGATTGGGAGACCTTCACGTTAAAGGGGCGATAACAAAGCACCACAGATTTTCGTCGGGTCATCCTATTAAATAGTTAAACCTTCAGTGGTGTGCTTAATTTAAAAAACACAAATGCAAAAATTCAATTGTACAAATATGGAGCGTCACCCTTTTGAAGGGGTCCCTTGCTCTATGTTATTGCAACACACCACCATCATTCAAACATTTTTTTTATTTCATCTTCAGGCTTTCAGAGCCCATAGCCCAATCTTTTTTATTACTCCCAAGGAGAACAAATATTTATATTTGAAAATGGATTTAATTTGGGAAAGAGCCCAATGTTATTTGACTTAGTTTTGTGAATAAAATCAGTATGAAGAGCTGCTTTTGGTCCAAAAGGGGGTGAAACTATAAAGTAATGGCATTGATTTTGTGAGTCTAAGTCCAAAAGGGAAATTCCAAATATAGTGTCAGGAATGGAGTGTCAGGAAAATAAGTATACAGCTTCCAAATGTGACTACACTAAGACTGACACAAATCTGAATACAAATATTCTGGTGTTATTTATGACCAACTTAGGCTCATTAATGTCTATGAAGGTCAGCTTGCCTATTGCTGAAAATATCTAGCAGTAGACTAGTACTTCTCCAATTTGATGTGAACATGAACCCTCTAAGGCTGTTAAAATGTGTGTTCTGATTTAGGAGCTCTGGTGAGGGGCCTGAGATTCAGCATTTGAAACAGCCCCCACGTGATGATCTAGGAAATTTTTTTTGAGTATCACTGCCCTAGATCCTCTAAATAACCCTGTCAAGCAAGTTAAATCTTGATTTGCACATGGATATCGCTATGCACGTTAAGCTACACGTGGGTCGGTTTGTTCCTTAGCAAAATATTTCTGCGCATATACATATGAACTTCGCCTCAGACCAGAGAATTTTCTGTGTACCTTATCAGGGCAGAAACTGTGATGGCCATTTTCCTTATATTGGATGTTTTCTTTATTCAAAACATAAGACATTTCTATGGAAAAAAAATGATGAAGTAATTTAGCTGTCCAACTTTACTAACTATTACATGGCAGATATTATCACATGAGAAAAAGCAAGGTACATTTTGACATATTTAAAGCTGTTATTTCTGATTTGACAATTTTTGAAACTGATATCACGAAAGTTCTCTTGCTAGATAGCTAAAAACAAAACCCTATTTCACAGCTAAAATGTAAACAGCTAAGATGCAAATGGAGGGCTAAATTTCATAGCTACAAAAACACAGCTGTGAGACATAACTTTGGAGTGTAATAATGCCAAATAGCTTTGCATGCCAATAATGGATATTACAAATAAAGATGAGAATTACTTTGTTAGAATTTTTTTAGTGTTTAAATACGTTCACTAATGTTACCTGTTTAACTGAGAATGTTCTATATTGTTCTACCATATTTGCATCTCTTGAATACCTACTATGTGTATCTTTCTAAGAACTAGTGATACAGAGTTGACTAAGACATTAAGTCATTTTTCAAGGAGTTACTTTTTTATTACATAATATGTCCTGTGTCAAGTAATTTTTTGAGTTGATCTTTTTTTAGATTGGAGAAAATACTAGAAAATACAGAAAAATTACAAAAAATAAAATTTACATTATTTAAAAATCTCACCAGTATTAAAATTTTTGTTGTTTTTTAAGTTTGTACTGACCTAATTCTAAGTATTTTTATTTCTGGCATCTTGGTGTACTTCATTATTTTTCTAAAATGTTGAAATAATAACTCTTGCTGGCCACTGTCAAGGTATATTTTGTCAAGTTGAATTTTTATAACTTTGTTGGCCTGGGATGATTTGGGAAACCCACAACAACTTGAATATCATGTGTGTATTAGTGTGAAGACTGTGGATTTTTGCCAGGATCAGCTCTTCTGTTATTTGATGGCCTCTTTAGATTGGAGTAAGGTATTGGAGAAATGGCTGGAATTCCATCTAACTCTGTAGGCATTAGTGGGCCAGCTATTCTTTATGATGTAACTGAGACAGTTTATATTCCTGGAGTTACTAACACGTGCATTATGTTCTGCTTTGTCAACTTTGTGATAAATTTCTTGGATTGTGCTAATTTCAAGGGGGGTCTTTATTAAAATCTATCGCACATTTATGTCATCGATTAAATACATCTATTAAATATGTGAACTATTCGTTCACAGTATTCTTGAAGTCTTGAATTTTGAAATTCTGTGGCTACTTTCTTTATTCCTATCTTGAATGTAAATAGATCTGTCCTGGTAGATACTTTTCTATACCTTTGATAATAATTTTTGAATTAAAGTAAATCTAAAGCATCTTTGAAAATCTATAACCTGGAATAATAACCTAGAATAGAACTTGGCAAATTACTGCCAGCAGGCTAAATCTGACTCATTGCCTATTTCTGTAAATAAAATTTTATTGGAATACAGCCACGCCTATTCATTTATGTATTGTCTATGGCTCCATTCAAGCTACGATGGCAGAGTTTAAGAGTTGTGACAGAGATTATAATTACTATCTGAACTGTTATAGAAAAGATTTGTTGACCCTTGACATACATTAATGATCTTCTGGATCAATAAACATACTTTTCTTCAGATACTTAGAGTGAGAATAAGTATGATGTCACAGCTATGATAACAGGAGGTATAGATATAGAAGTATGCCTGGATCATGTAATAGACTGTGATTCTATTCTTAAATAGAATTTACTTAATTTCCCGAGGTCAGCTAAATCTGTATTAGGTGGATGTCATATCTGTTGTCATGAGAGAAACTAGGGTGTCAGAGTGACAGTCTCTGAGCCTGGAAAGGTTCATCTTGGACAACTCAGGTAGGAGCATTTTCAGTTAATGTGGGGGCCATCTGTAATAAAAACCAGACCAGGAAAGCCATGAACTTTTAATATCATAAGGTTAGACATATTACTTCACTAGAAATCAGGGTCAAAGTCATGTTAATAGTTGATATACACACTTCTCATGAAGATTAGACAGAACCTTGACTAAGGAGACCAGATGATGGAGCTTTTGGAAGGAAATGAACCCATCTGTGATATGGGGTGTAAGCCTTCAAGTATTAAGGCACCAAGTGAGTTGCAACATCACTGGTGAAATGTCCTAACTGACCTTGAAACACCTACTCTTCAGAGGAAGCTTAAGTAGAGACAGACCTCTCTGACTTCCCTAGGAAGTGTAGGGTGACAGAGTTTGCAAAACAGAAGATGAGACCTGGGCCAGGACTCAGATATCCTGAGGGGAGGAGGAGTATTTCCTGTGCTGAGATGGTCTGAAGAGGAGATGGCTGAAAGGGAGCCCAGTGGTGACTGGGAAAAAGATGAGAGAAAGGGAGGGAGAGTGTCCACAGGGAGCACCCTCCAAAGGCCTGAATAGGAGACCGCCCCTTTCAGGGGCTTCAAAGGTCTAGATAAGTTTGGGTAAGAATAAACTTTAATAAGCTCAAAATTTTGGGTTCCGTGCTGCTCCAGGACATCCACTGAGCCTTTGTTAAATGGATACTGAACCGCTTGTAAGAGTCTCGTGTGTATCATACTGGAGAAGGGATTCTGGAGTAAATATCAGCTTGAATCTGATTGCTTGCCAGCCTGCCCCTTTGGAGACATCCGCAAAGGGCTACCCAGCCTTAATGATTGGGGGCCCCATCTGCTGATTTCTCTCTCCTGTATTGGACAGAAAGGAGATTCCTTTCTCTCTTCTAGGAAGCCTTAATACTTGATGGGAAATAATCAGCCGGGGAAGGTGGTTGGAACAGAACTGAGGGTTTTTTTGAAGAAAATTAAAGATTTAAAGGATTATTGAAAATAATTTAATTTTCAAGAGAAACTGAAGCATTTTGTATCAGCAACAAATAGAAAAAATAACTTCTCATTTTATTTACTTCTTTCATCTTTTTTCTTGTTGTCAGGGCATTAATTACTCTGATGCTATCACAAATAATGAAAATATACCAATCCTTTTCATTTAGAAAAATATTAAAAAAATTAATTTCTGAAGTTCAAATGATTTGAGGAAAAAATTAAACCTGCAGTTTATTCAGTTATCTGGGTTCCATCTTATTTCCAGTCTCCCTGTCTGCTGGGCCAACATGACTAAGTTGACAATTAAGTGTGGGCACCTCATATACACTAGTGGGATCAACACATGAGTGGGATCAGCTAGGTAACGTTTACTGAAATGACTGTGGGAATTGTTCCAGATGAATTCTGGGCAAAGGTTGATAAATCACATTTTTTTTATGTTTAGGTAGATGTTGATCCTTAAATAACCGATCATTTAAAACATTAAATGAATGAAAATTAGTCAAACAAATATAATAGGTTATTAGGAAGAAAATACTAGGCTGAACCATATTAAATGTTTAATATTAAGACATCTTGGACTAAGAAAATGACAATTTTGTTTGTTTTGAGCTAATGTATATGGTCTCTTGAATTTATTTTTTCTGCTTTTATTTAACTATTTCAATTTTATCAAAAGAAAAAAGATAGCCCTTTCTCCGTTTTGGGAAGAAGAACCCAGCACAGTATTCCTAAAGATCTTAGGTGCCCTTACTGGTTTTCTCTTACTCAGCTTTCTTCTTTCGTTTTTTAGATCCACAATTCCCTAGAGCATGGAAGGATAGAAGCTGAGGTTAAGAGGGGAATAGTAGATTTTCCTGGTCATAGAAGGGGCTTCCCCAGAGTGAAGAGAAGGGTCATAGGTGGCATGATGTGTGAGAAAGTGGACCTGGGCCACCCTGCCTCACAGTGCTCTGTGAGGGGGCAGGACTGCTCAGGCAGTGGTGAGTGGATGCTTAGATTCTGGAGTCTTGGGGGCTATGGAGAGAGACCTCCATGCCCAAGCTTTCGAAATTGCCTTTCATTGACCGATATGGGCCTGGTGAACATAAATACACTGAAGAGTGGTGAGCTTTCCTTAAATTTTCTAGAATACATGCTTATATGACCTGGGTAGGACTCCTAAAACAGAGTTTAATTTGAATTTTTCCCTCAGCTCAGCAGGTATGGGCAGAGCCAGATTAATCTCATTATACATTCACACATGCAGACTATGTTTCTTACACCCAAGTGTCATGGAGAAAATGTAAGTTCTTTACATGAATTTGGTACTACACAGGTAAAACGACTGATTGACCGGACTTTTTATTTTCCAAGTGGTTACTTTGCATCAGAGAAACACAACATATACTCATCCTTTTATTTGGCTTTTACTAGGTGGGGAAATCATAAAATTTCATTTCTGAATCTCAGCTTTCTCTATCTCTCTCCTTCACCCTCAACCTTTAAAAGCAGTGCATGAAATAGAGGTGAGAAATACACCTCAGCATAACGCTGAGCACACCGCAAAGGAGTCAATAATTGAATGCATGATGGAAAGGAAAAAGTTTGGTTGTTGGTTTGTTAGCACATGAAACTCACTTATTCCAACACTTAACAATATGTTGCTTCCAACCTTTCATCTCTTTGGATGAGCTTTAGTGCACAATCTTTTTCTGGTGGATGAGTTGGTTTTTATTTTCTCTTAAAAAAAAAAGAATCTGTTTTTCTTTAATTTCCTTAATGTTCTTTTTTGTCTGTCTTTCTGATGCAAAATTCTGGTCAACATTCTTATAATGTTTTCCAGTTGAGTTAACAATTTATTCTATTTATCCTTTCTATTAGGTCATTAATGAAGGTTAAACTGGGTACAACTCTGAGTTGGATATATTCTGGCCATATGACTCCTTGTTTGTTTGGGTTCTTGGTTTATGATTCTTCATTCAGTACTGAACTTTAGTAACTGAGCATGCGTTCACTATAATAACTCAAGATAGACCTAGTAAAGATCTGAGATTCACATTTACTATGGTGTTCTTTAGGTGAAATTCTGGAATTACTGGTCTATACAGCCACCATGAATAAAATGTAGGTTCATAAGTCATTGTCTGCATTTTTCACTGATTTTCTTAATTGTGGTTTCTACTGTGTGGCTCATATGTGGTGAGAATTGTCGTAAGCCCCAAATAGAAAGCCTGCGATGGCAGAGGATTTTTTTCCTTCCATATATGAGAGGCTGCCTGGGAAACTAGCCAACATACTGACATTTCCTGGGTACTTTTACTTTCTTTTTACAACAATAAGCAGAATGCTTATTATTGGGACTGTTCTAGGAAATTCAAGAAATGTAATTATTCAAGTCATAATCATGTTGACTCATTTTTGTCCTCTTTTGTTCATTCTGCATGTGGTGGTATAGACACAGCTTATTATCAGCCCTATTTATTTTCAAACTTTCATATTTTCTGGAGAAGGAAAGCACTCATTTATTGGTATAAAGTGTGGTTATATGTGTGGGCATGACATACAGGTATCCTGAAGATATCTAGAGAGAGATGTGCCCAATTGTTTCTTTAAAATCCACCTTAAGTTATTCATTTCCATATGTTGAACATATTTTTCTTTTCTACTGTTGCCTTCTCTTAACTGAAAGTGAATAATTTTTATCAGATTTCTTTATTTCTATTTTGAACTGATTCAACTAATAAAAAGATGTTGAAGGCAGTCAGTCTAATGAATGAGGAAATGAGAAGAAATATTTATCATGTTATTTTACTGCATAAATATTTCAAACATCTCTATTAGAGGCCTCATGCATGTTCTCTAACAGAAACAAAAATCTTTCTAAAACCAATTTGCAAGTGTGTCAGTGTGTCATGACTTGGTGATGGAACATTGTTTTCTTGTTACTATATGGACTCTATTATTAGAGTTTTAAAAGGGTTTTTCTTCGGTTCTGAAGATGAAGGTCACATTTCATATGAAGTATCCCTGGAGTAGCTATCAATAACTTGAGGTGCTTAGCTATATTTTTAAATCTTTGCATGATAATATATTCACAGAATCCTGCTCTTATTCACAAGAGAACAGAGAATATGCTCACAGAGAACACAATGTTATCTTTGACATTCTTGACTCCTCTACAATTTTTTTGTTGTTTGTTCAACTATTTTCTTCCTCCTGGCTTTATTGACATATAATTGACATATAACATTGTGTAAGTTAAAGGACCCATGGACAAAGACAACCTGGGTGGGGGGAGAGGGTTGAATATGGAAAGTGGGGGGAGGGTAGGGCAGGGGAGAGTAATCGGGAAAAATGAGGACAACTGTAGTTGAACAATAAAATAAGTAAAAAATAAAGGTTCTCAAACTTTTGATCCAATACACTTATCTACTGCCAAATGATTGCCAAGGTAGTGTTAGTTAACACCTCCATCGCATCGCATAATTACCATTTCTTTTCTGTGGTAAGAACATTTAAGACCTAGTCCCACAGGAACTTTCAAGTATAGAGTACAGTTTTGTTAACTACAGACACTATGGTGCACATTAGATACCTAGAAGTTAGTCATCTTATGACGGGAAGTTTTTGCCCATTGATCAACATCTCCCCATTTCCCTTAGCCCTCAGGCCCTGGTCACCACCATTCTACTCTCTGTTTCTATGAGCTTGGCTGTTTTTGATTTCACATATCAGTAGGATCATACAGTATTTGTCTTTCTGTGCTTGACTTATTTCACTTGGCATAACGCCCTCATGTTTCATCCGCGTTGTGGCAAATAGCAGAATCTCCTTCTTTCTTATGGCTGAATAACATGCCTGACTATTTTCTAATTTCTCTTTCCAATTTTCTTGTCTCACATTGGTACACATTTGAATGCTTGCTTCTACCCTTCAAAGTTAAGGGAGTGTATTTCAATTGTAAAATATGCCACTATGTTCGGTAAGGATCGATTTAAAGTATTTTATAAAGATGTCAATTTTTTTCTTATTTATATACATTTTTATCTCAATCTGGTGGAAAATATGCCAAGAGATTTTAGTTTTCTGAAATGGGGGTACTTTCACTAAGCATCTCATTAATCTTAATTATAATAAGTCTGAAATTTCCCTGGATCAATTAGATTTTATTTTAGCATATTGAAATATGTTTAGTGGAAATGTACCTTTGCTGTAAACTGTGGAGTGTATCTCCAGTGAGCAATTTTTTATCTGTCTCAACTGTGTTCTTCTACCTATAATATTGTGGGCTTCTGGGGAGTAAGAACAATGCTGTCCTCATCTTCCTATCTCCAGAACCAAGCACAATGTCTAGCATATTTTAGGTGCATATCACCTGACCTGGAGATGATGTAATAAGAGTGAATAGGCATGATTAGGTAAGTAAATACGGCATGGGTAAAAGCAAACACGTCATGATTTTATCAATGTACTTGACTGCTGTGAAAATACTGCATAAGAAAATAATATAGGTTTGAATATACTTGTTTGGACAAGTTTATTATTAAACATCTTGATGTTTGGTGACTTACTTATGGAAAAACAATCTAAAAGCAAGAGTAATTTGTTGGAATGAAAAATATTTTTCTGATCCAATAGTCTATTCTATACTATATAGTACTGTACTGTTAGTTTTCATATCTATATCTAATCTATTTCTATGTCTATATCTAACTATCACCTTTCCAACTAGATCATTAATTTGTTAAGGGTGTCTGGGTTCTTAGTAGTTTTCATCCTCATATATGGTAGAGTCAATAACACTTTTTGAACGTTAGTACTGATTCATGATTCACTGAGTTGGTTTTGTATATTTTCCTGCATGTTTCCCCAAATGTAAAATTGGGAGAATAATACCTTTTCTAAACTACTCTTACAAAGTTTATATTTATGTGTCAAGTCCTGTAGGAATACTTTTTAGCAGTTTTACAATTATTTGTTTTCACATATGCCTTTGAAAGAGTAAGGTACAAAAGCTTTTGTTGTTTTCATGGCAGTGGAATCTGGTTGTGCTACCTCTTGTACCTTGGAAGTATTGCATAAGTTCTCTGAACCTGTTTGCTCTCCTGCAAATGGAATTTTCTTATAGGGTTGTGAGGTAAAATTTGGTAATATATGTAATCCTTAATGGTGTGCCCAACACATAATAGTTGTTCAACAAACATGAGCACTGTCCCTTCCTCGGTTTTCTGTCTTGTTCTTTTAGCAATTTAATTTCATAGCTGCAAGTAAAACTGGTCTGTCTTTAATTGGTGTTTCTCCGTAAGCTCCAGACCTGCATTTACAGACACCCTCCAGAGATCTACACATTTATATCTTCACTTGCTCCTAAAACTCAAGATGGCCCAAACCAAAAATAACTTCTCAACCCATATTTTTCCCTTCTAGAATTCCTTATTTGTTACTGAAATCAGCATTCTATAGTAACCAGTCCAAAGACTATAGGCCAAGTGTTATTCATTTTTCTTTTCTCGTTCTCTACATTTAATTTGTTAACCTTTGTGAGAACTGATTTAGTGTATTAGAGTAGAAGGCCAACTGTCTCCTCTGCCCCCAAACAATGACTGAAGGATGTCAATCATTGGCAAGGTCCTCAGCCTCCAAGCCTGGCCCTGGGTCTGCCTGCAGCCTCCAGTTCAGAAGCCTCTCCTCAGACAGTGCTGGGTAAGCACCAGTTCATTTTCCTCTGGCTCTCCAAGGTAAACTCCTGGCCATGTACTCTGATTTGGGAACAATTTCTAAATCTACAGGCATAATACAGTTGATTAAATGGCAACTTTCTTGTTCCAATTCCGACACCTGCATTAACATCTGGGTTAGACTTGGTTGTACTCAGGTCTCCTTAGCAGCTCATTTATATGCGCTTATTTTACTTGCCAACATTAAAAATAAAAACATCTTCTATGAGTTGAGGATACCTAGTTTTATTATTAGGTTTTATATACAATGTTGCCAATCAGTCCATGAGATTTTTATTTTACCTCATATATCTATCTTGTATGCATCCTTTTACAATCAGGTTCATTGACACCATTCTGACAATTATTACCTTTCATCGGTGTCATTGTCATGACCTCTGGTATCAGGATGCTTTTGGCTGAAACGAACAGAAAAATAAACTAAAAGTAGTTTAAATGCCAGTGACTTATTTTTGTTCCCATTTCAAGAAGATCCTAAGTAGGAGGCTCCTGGGTTGCCTTAAATAAGAGTTCAGTAATGCCAGGGCTCTGGGGTGGCATTTAAACTACTCCCTTGATTTTCTCCCCATGGTTACAGCATGGCTCCAGCAGTTCCAACCATCAGGTCCTCACACGAGAGCATTTAACAGCAGGAAGGGAGTGGGGAGAAATTTCTCCTCATGTGCTTTTCTTAACAAGGGAAAAAATCTTCCCCAGGTAACTCTTGGGAGGCTTCCCTTTTGGTCTTACTAACCAGGACTGGGTCACTTTCCAAGTGCAAGTGTAGCCAGGACTGTAAGTATCTGCTATTTTTAGTCTCTATATTAATTAGTGAGAAAAAAGAAGATTGGGAAAGCTCTCCGGTGGGTATTTAAATCCATCCTGCATTTCTGCCAAATGTGCTTCCTTGGGTACATTTCTAAAGGAACGCTCATCACCCTGGTCTGAAACTTTCAGTAACTTCTACTGCTAGTAAATACAGTACAATCCAGCCCCTTCTTTTGTTTTCCCCTACTTTACCCTCTCATGGCTTTTTAGTGAACCCAGAACAAACCCAGCTCCTGTTCACGCCTTTGCTCATAATATTTCCTCCTCTCGCAATCTCTTCTGCACAGTCTCCCACGGAACGCCGACTAACGCATCGGTGCTCAGCTCTAAGGCGGCCTGTTCCATGAAGACTTCTCAGTTTCTTTCCGCTGGCTGTCATTTCCCTTTCCTCTTGATGTCCTCAGCACTTTCTGTACATTGCAGAGACTGACCTCTCATGAATTTAACACTTGAATTTTGATTACTCACTAGAGCCCACAAAGATCCAATTCAAAGGCCCTTTTAATATTGCTGAGGTGCATTCCAAATCTTGTCTGCTGCAAAGATGGGTGTGCAGTAGTGAATTTTTTCACTTATAAGTGAGTCATACGCCGCCTAATGTCTGGACCTTAGCAAAGCTGCACTGTTCTTTCTTTGTAATATAGGCAGTAAGTTTTGTAAACTCATTAAAAGCTGTGCTCCCTGTGGAAAATGGCTGTTAATCAAGAGATAAAACTTTAGATGAAAGGTAGTTAACTTTTGGTTTGAGGAGAGGCACAGGACAAAGATAATTCTCCAGAAAATGTGATATATGGGGTAGCCAGGATCCTGGGGAAATTCTTGCATGTTCTTGAGATTGTGGCATAGACAACTTCTTGTGCTGTATTGCAATTATTTATGTGCAAGACTGCTTGAAGACAGAAAAATTTCAGAAGGCAGGGAGCAAACTGTAAGATGTTGTGTGGTAGCCCTGGATACAGAAAAACTGAGATGAAGTTATAGCCCTGTCAGTTTCCCAAGACTGTGTGACCTTTGGGAAGAGACTGGACTAGGAGAGCCGTTTGTTTCCCCATCCTTAAAAGATGGTAAAAATACTTACCTCACAAGGTAGTTAGAGCTATTAAATAAACAGTATCTGGAAAAGTGCCATGTAAACTGTAAAACTATAGATGACTAAATAGTTACCATTATTTATATCCCCAAAACACCTTTCATGAGAACAGACCCACAGAACGGATTTGTGAAATGAATGAATGAAAAGCTATCACAATAACCTAGTTATAAGAATAAAATACTTTTCTTTCCATAACAGTGTCTTCGAGGTTCTAAGGCATTTTACATCTTCGCATTTACTAAAATATGGAAATCAATAAAAATCATTACTAAGAATTAAATACCAGTAGATTATATCAACTTTCATATGAAGCTGAATTTCTCCTTTGAATACATTGGCTATTCATGAACTGCTGGGCCTGCACTTTCACTGTTTACGGCATTGCCAGAGCCCTTCGTGTGCATTACGGCTTTGTCGTTCCTCCGGGACTATGCGTTATTCCACAGATCCATTATCATCTATAATTTTCTTTAAAAACCTAATAAAATTTACTGTAAGATGGCTGTGCTATGTGTTGTCTTCAAATATAACCCTTTCCACATCTTTCTTGAGTGTTGAACTTTTAAAGGATCTGGCAGTATTGGAATGGCACCTCATTTGTGCCTTTTGTGCTTTAAATTCATACCTCTCTCAGGTAAGGAACAAGGTGCCACTCTCCTGGCTGGAAAGGGATTAGAGACCATGGGAGTCTGTCACTAGCTTTACCCTGCTGTGGGGTGACGGAATCCAATATGCAACAATGCCATTACCTGGTCTGGGTGGGCATTAAAGTGTTTCATTTTTCTATGACCAACTACAGAAAACATGCATTATTCCAGTTAAATAAATTGCAGGTATTTAAATAGGGGGTGTCACTTCTTTCCCACCACTCTGTTATATGTCCCTGGGCCCTTCATTTTGAACTTACAAGCACCCTGGAGCATTGTGCGTATTTGAGGGTGGTCATGGGTAAATATATAAAGAACCAATGGAGAGTAAGAGAGCATGGTGTTTCCAGGCACAGAGGATGGAACAGCTACATGGGCGGTGTGATGCGCTGAATAAAGACCTTGCACAGATACAGACATCCTAATCCCTAGAACCCCTAGGACTTGTGACTGTTGTCCTAAATGGCACACACACACACACACACACAAAAGTCTAGTAGCTGTAATTGAGTTAAAGATCTTATGTTGGGGAGGTTATCCTGGATTAGCCAAGTGGGTCCTACATACAATCATAAGAGTCCTTATAACAGGGGGGGTGGAAGGCCAAAGATAGAAGGTAATGTGATAGAAGCAGGGAGAGAAAAAGCAATGTAATGCAGAGCCATGAGGCAAGGAAGACCAGCCCCCAGGAACTGAAAAGGCAAGGAACAGGTTCTCCCTCAGAACCTCCAAAGAGCCTGGCCCCACCGATGCCCTGATTTTAGCCCTGTAAGACTTATTTGCAATTTCTGACATCCAGAACTATAAGAAAATCAACTTCGTTTGTGACAATTTGTTACAGCAGCAATAGGAAACTAGTACAAGCCATCTGGCTGGAGTGTCCTGAGCCTGGGTGTTTGGCAGTGAAGGTTTTTCCCCCTTCACAGTCCAGGGCATTCTGGCAAAGCCTGTAAGAAGAAGCCCTTAAACTCCCCTCACTCTCTCCAGGCACTTTCCCTCAAGGCTAACTCAGCTGGGATATGGCCCCATGTGTCTGGAGCCTATCTGGTGAGACCTACTCTTCCCTCTTTTTTTCCAGTCAATCCTCAAAAGAACTTATTTCTTCATTTTCTTTCTCAATAAACCTTGATGGCCCATAAAGGCTAGAACTAGAATCAACTGCAGGCGTTTGAGGCGTCCCCTTCCTCAAACTCATGTAGGGTTCGATTTTCAAATTTTCTTTGGAGAAGAATGGAAATGTTTATATTCGTCCTTCTATGCAAGAGCAGGAAGAAGGTAAAAAAAAAAAGCGGTTGTATTTCTATGTGAAAACAAGTAGAATATTTGTGTCCTGCTGCATAATTATGTCCTGGAATTCCTGGGTAGCCTTTCTTCCTTATTTTTATGGCAGATCTGAAATTACTGCTTAGGTTGCATGCCCAAACCCTTCCCGGTACATACTTGGGACTGATAATAGAAGAGAAAAGATTTCATACTATGGGCAGAGTTCTAGCAAATTATTGTCCACTGTAATTTCTTGTCTGGGAAAAACTTAACCATAGTCCAGGTTTTATATTACAAAAGTGCATATAATATGTGATTGCATGTCAAAAGCAAGTGTTATGTAAGAGTTGAAAAAAATCTTATCTATTCAAAGTCATAATTTCCAAATAAAACTTCTTCCTAAGTTGGCAGCACATTCTCCTAATTTAGGTCTATTCTGAATGAAAGTGGCTGAGTTGTCAAAACTCCATTAATCTGATTTGCTTAAATGGAAGTAGTACCTTATGCCTGACTTAAACAGAATTTAAATGAAAAGGAAGAAGCAATATTATTCTATATAATTAAGATGGCAGACCCCACACATTTATAAAATGAGAAAGTGTAAAGTCAACAAAAGATACCCTTTAGTAGAGTGTTTGGCTTTGAAAATGCTAAATAAATGAAAAATAATCTAATTGTAACAATAATAGGTATGCACTATTTATTCAGAATCTTCACATCTGAAATTTTTTTCTATCAACCTTCTTTTATGTTTTTACTCATTTGAATGATGCACATCTCACTAAAATACATAAATGAGTCTCATTTTTATTTTCTAGCCTGTGGTCTGCAGTGTTAACTCCTGGGAGCTTTTAGTGTAACCTAAAGAAAACTGTCAATAACATGAGTATATCTAAATGCTGCCAATCTGAAACATTTTTACTAGAAGCCATGGGCTCTGGAATTATCCTTGTCAGATCTAAGAAAACAGCTAACCTTCCCAGCAGTCTGTTTTGTATCTCTGAACTTCTGTATCATTGTATTTCCAGGGCTAGGACTAATGGTGTGACAATTGCATGGTGCCCTGTCCTATCTTCAATTCTGTTTGTAAGGGTCAGGATGACCTATAGTGTGACAAAATAGGCTACTCATTCAGTTAAGCCAGGTGTCTTTTGAGAACCTAAGGAAAAAAATAACAGTGTCACAAAATCATTAGTGCACCATACATTATAAGCTATAAATGGCATCTCTGAGTGAGACTATCCAGCTTTGAAGTCTGTCACGCCCCACTGGAATGATCCCATAGCAGGTTGGAATTGATACTCCACCAAACATGTCTCCTGTGAGGTAGATGTTCCAGGGTCCAAGGGCGGAGCAGTTAGAGCAGATCTAAGAGAGTTGATTAGAAATGGGAAAAGGAAGATTAGATAGATACATAGATAGATAGATGATAGACAGACAGATAGATAGAGCTTCTTTGCATAGTATCATCATTGTCAGGTGATTAAAAAAATTAAAATGTGAATTGCTGAAATTTTCTATCTGTTGGAAGGTATAGCTGGAACCATTAGAGGCATGCTAAATCCTGCTCGCCATGTTTCTCAGTCTGTGAAAACTAAACATAGATAGCAACAAAAACAAAACAAAAACAAACAGTTGATTACCAATCTAATATGAGGTTAGTTGATCCAGTTAGCTTCTGAAATCCTCCAGTATCCAAATTCTGTCTTCTGATCTCTGCTAAATTGTGAAATATTAGTTGGGCGAGCCCTCATTGCCTTTTTCACTTTAAGATTCTAGAATCTATGTCCAATGAGCCTCTACATCAATTTCTTGCTGACTCCTCATCTGTTCTCTGTCCACCATCCAGGCAAAAACGGTTTCCTTCTTCTATCTCCTTCCTCTCCAGCTCAGACCAAGTCTTTCCCCAAGAGTGACTCTTTTTACCTGCATTTATCCCTGGATTGTGTGGCATAGGCTTAACGATGCTAATAGATTTGAGGAGCTGTGGGCTTGGAGAAGGGGAGAATGGGTCCCAGGGGCTGTTGCTGGTCCTGAAGTATCAATGAGCACTAGGATACCCTACTCATGGAGTACCCTTGCCTAAATTTTCATAGTTCTATCTGGTAGACAATTTTGTGACTTCAAAATACTGTTGTATTTTATGAGACTCATGAAGAGAGCATATCTCAAAGACTTTCTAAAAAAGCTTCTTGCTTATAGTAAACACAGGTTGCATATCAGTCAGGACAAGTTAGGTTGCAGTAACAAACATCCCCCAAATTTCATGGGCTCACATCAACAAAGGTTTCTTTTTCTTTTATTTTGAATACTTAAAAAAAAAGATTTTATTTATTTATTTTTAGAGGGGAAGGGAGGGAGAAAGAGAGAAAGAGTAACATTAATCTGTGGTAGCCTCTCGCACAACCCCTACTGGGGATTTGGCCTGCAAATCAAGCATATGCCCTGACTGGGAATTGAGCTGGTGACCCCTGCTTCACAGGCTAGCACTCAATCCACTGAACCACACCAGCCAGGCCAAAGGTTTATTTTTTCACTCATGCAAGGTGTATATCGCAGGCTGGCAAGGGTATCTGCTTTTCAGGGTCACTCAGGGACCCAGATGACTGAAGCTCCATTATGACACATGCTTCTAGATATCCTTAGGCCAAGAGAATGTATGCCAGCTTGCAAAGTTTCCACCAGAAGTGACACATGTCATTTGGCCTTGTTTATTTGGCTAAAGTAAGTCATGTTCACATCTGCTTGATGAATCAGTATATTTGGGAATAGCTTTAATCAGTCCTAGACATGGCCTCTACCTTTTTGTGGTACCAGTTCCTATAGTTATGCACTGTGATTTTCCCTCTATTTTTATGAAGCTTTCCTGTAGCTGTTTTCTTTCTTACAATTGCTCTTTCTACCACTGTTTTACAAGTGAACATGGCTTTCTCATTAATGTTGTTATTTTCCATGAAATTCCCCACCCTGCACCGTTCCTTTTTCCTTCCTTTATCCCTAACATAAAGGACAAATAAAACGGTCAACATCTTTTGTTCTCTGTTGCCAATTCTGACTTGAAATTCAACAATTGCTCCTCTTTACACCTATCTCACACCTCCTTCCTCTCTTTTCAATTCTATGGTATAATAAGCCCCATAATACATTTTTTTTCTTATGCTCAATGAATTTGACTTGTTTGTCACTTACTATAATGTCAGTGACTCCCCAGTTCCTTACCTCCTTGATACCAGTAATTCCAAATTCCATCCTTGGATATCATCATCTATCTTCACAGCCTCCAATTCTCACTATCTTATCTCTTGTCATAATCTCTTTGATGTTAAGTCATTTTAATTTGTTATGCATACTGACTCTGATCTTGACTTTCATCCCAGCCCTGCCTCTGTTCTTTTTCCTGTGGCCTGTTAGCTTCTTTCTGACTTCGTTTCTTTCCTGTCTATCCTGCTTTCCATGGCTAGCCAACTCAGCAGTGCCTTTACTTATTCCCGAAAATTCCTTTCTGACCTTGAACTTCGAATTGCTTCCTTGCTGGGCTGCAGAGTGCTGCTCGAGAAAGCTGTGCTGATTGAGTCTGCCACAAATTCCTCCTCTTTCACTTGAAGCAGGCCGTCATTTCTGCTCAGCACTTCTTTTATTCATCCCTTGCTGATTCACTGCTCATCCCACACAGCAGTTTTTCCAAACATTTTCAACTCTCTTTAAGATTCAAGTCCCGCTCCAGATAGGGCCCCAAAATACCTTTCCGGTTTCATTTTTCATTTCTTCCGCAAAGCTCTTTGCCTTGTGCTTTCCAGACTTCACATCCTTTTACACCTTCCTCTGTTATCTTCAATGAAAATGCCACCTAATTTACCCAGGCTTTTCTCTCCTCCGAGAGGGGTCCCAATTTGCTGTAAACATCTATGTGATTTTTATTGCCTCTCACGGGACCGAGCAAATTCTACCTGACTCTAGCCGCTTATACGCATGTCCTGTCTCCCTGGTTTTCATCGTATGCTCCTTGAAAGAAGAAACAACAGTAGTTTGTAGTCATAGTGTTTATATAGTGTCCCGCCCTTTATGGATGTTAAGTTGAGGTTTGATTAACTTATTGGAGAAATAATGTTAGTCAACTGGCTGGAGAATAGGTTCACCCACCCCTTTTTTCCCCCCAAAAAAGAGTAAAAGGAAACTTCTTTAAGATATTTTCATCTCTTTCTTAATTATTTTTTAATGTAACATTGCAGCTGGGATGTTAGCACTGATAGAATAAACATTTAGAAAACAGTAAAAGAGTTACGTGAAAGGAGCATATTTCACATAGTGTTCCTTTCTATGTTGGGTAACTAAGATCTGTATTTCATATCTCTTTATTTTCATCCACATATTTAATATCTATATCAATAAAGATAATAGCTGATGCACAGAATTTTGTCTTATAGAAGGCTGCTTTAAGTTCTGTTCTCCTGAAATATATTTTGTTTACAAGTAGATACTATCTTTCTGGGATTTGCATGTGTTACATTACCCCAGCCTGAGTGTTGAATTATTTGAGAGATAAAACAAGATAGTCAGATAGAGAGCCCAAGTGTCCCCTTTATGATCAGTAATGCTCTGATGTGGGATAATGCAGAGGACAATGGGATTCCTGTTATCGAAGTGCAGAAGTGGACCCACTCATCCAGCCACGGGAAGCACCAGGTCAGAGCAGACTTCCCCACATGCGGACCTGCTCTGTACAACTTGGGGGAGCCTGGTAAATGTTTCTACCTGATTGGAATAAGGTGGCACGAACCGGATGAGTGCTTGGGGAAAAATGCTTTTTCATAGAAACCATTGGAAGAGGGTAAGAACATTCCTACCTAACACTTTTTAATGTGATGACAGGAAGAATGTACATATAGGATGATTGGTGGTCATCAGTGATGAACAATCTAGCTTCTTTTGTCCCTGTCTCTGATGATACTTCTATTAACCAAATGGTATATTTATTTTGCAACTTTTATTAGACACTCTTAAGGCTTTAAAATTAGGTCAAATATAATCAGCTTCTCAGATAAAACAAACTGATGTATATTATTACTTTACCAGGCTCAGCTGCATAACACATGGGAATAACAGTTCCTAATTTAAATAGTTATATAAACAATTGTATGGTAGTTGCAATATCACCACATAACTGGATATTTTATTGATGTGAGGTTAATATTAATAGAAGACATTTACGTAGGATAAAACATATCTAGACTTTTAGGCCCATAGTAAATATCTTCCCTGAAACTTATAATGGTTCATATATATTATTTTTACTCTTGACAGAATCTTTTTTTCATTTTCCTAATTATATATATATTTATATATTTGTCTATATATTACTTATATATAATTTTTGACCTGTTAACTGATCAACCCAAATAAACAACCAATAACTTGAGGGAAATAATTGGTTTGATGGCTCAGTTAATTGACAAGTTGTTTCCTGAATTCATTTTTGCCCAGGCTTTACTCTTAACCCTTGTTTAGTTAATTATGTTACTTTTTTGGTTTATAGTATCTGGTTTTACCATTCTATTTTTTCCCATATTTTTAGAGCTTTTGCTCCTGTCTGTCCACAGTTCAATTCTTTCATTTCCTTATTTCCTACTCAACAATGCTGTTTGATCTTGTGGAGGTCTTTGAGCACTTGAACTTTCACCTCAAACTTTCTGATTCCTTTCAACCCATTGGTTCCTCAGTGTTTTATATTTTGTAGTGTACACATGTTCTTTTTTTGCTCATTATCCCTTGAGGAAATCCTGCCTTAATCCCAGTTTATGGATTGAATGGCATTGATATCATCCACTGGATCCAGGGGTGGGCATGTGACCCAGGCTTGGCCAATCATAATACTCCATTTCCTTAGACATAGCAACTGAGAAAGGGGTGAACATGTCAATACAGATTTCGTTGGCATTGTTAGGGAAGAGGCACCCGTTTTTCTCTTGGGGTGGCTAAGTTAGTGAAACGTAAGCCTGTCCCTGTTGCCCTTCCTTTCGGCTATGACTTAGGGAGACCCTTACGGAGAATAAAGTCCATGCAGACAAGAAAAAGCAGAGTGGAGAGATGCAGTTAGGTCCAGATCAAGCACATAAAACCAGATATACCTAAAAGCAGGTATACCTAAAGGGACATATATTCTTCTAATCTGCAGTTTCATGAGCTAACAAATTCCTTTGTTTCCCCCTAAGCCAAATTGAATTGGACCCTAATACACTTCCCTTCTTATCTAGTCTGGATGTCATCAAATGCTATTGGTCATTTTCTTTCTTTTTTTTTGGTCATCTTCCTCATCTCTCTTGCACAGATATTTTGCTACAATATCTACTGTAGATCAGTCTAACCCACCTATTTCTTGTCTAAGCTGCTGAATGCTGACAGAAAGCATCAGAAACTACCAGGGTTGGTGCCACAACCTTGCGACCTCCATTCCCAGATGGGGCGTCACTGCTGTCTTGTTGATCCTTGACTATGTTCCAGGAGCTTATCTAGTCAGAGGCTACAGAAAAAAATGTCAGGTTAGACCGCTGCCATGTGACAATTCTATTAGGACAAACAGTCAAAAAACAAGAAGGCAAATAAATGCATGATATAATTTCAGGCAACCATAACTGTATTAAGGAAAAGAAATCAGGGTATGGGCTAAAGAGTGATGTTAGGATTGGACTTTATTTCATATTGGGTGGCAAGAAAAGTCATTTTGAGCCCTGGCTGGTATAGCTCAGTGGATTGAACATCGGCCTGCGAACCAAAGGGTCGCAGGTTTGATTCCCCAGTCAGGGCGCATGCCTGTGTTGTGGGCCAGGTTCCCCAGTAGGGGGCACGTGAGAGGCAACCACAAATTGATGTTTCTCTCCCTCTCTTTCTCCCTCCCTTCCCCTCTGTCTAAAAATCAAATAAATAAAATCTTTAAAAAAAAAAAAAAGCCCTTTTGAGAACCCTTTAAATAGAAACTTGGATGAAGGGAATCAGCCATGCAAGGTCTCCAGCAAGGAAACAGAAGCCCAACAGCTCTAAGGCAGGAACGAACATGGAATGTCCCAATGACAGTGGAATGTTAGTGTGACTTGAGGAAATGAGACAATCAAAGTGGCAGATCGTGACCAGAACACAGAGAGCCAATGACCTACTGGAATCTCTGCCTGGATAGGACCACATTAAACAGAACAAGTCTAAAATTGAACTCCCTACATTTTCTCTTACCTACCACCTTCTCTTTATTTTTTATCTCAGCAAATGGAACCATCATCTACATGGGCACCTAAACCAGAATTGTCACAGTCATCCTCAGCTCCTCCTTTACCTGTATGCCTTTCATCTAGTAGGTCACCAATTTCTGTCAATTCCATCTTTTAGATATAGTCTAAATTTACCCTCTAGTGTCTCTGGCGATGCCTTAATTCAGACCCTTATCATTCGTTCTTGGGGAATGCAAAAAACTTTGTTTTTATCTCCTTGCAATTCATCCTTCATTTCATTGTGACTTCTCTGAAATATGGATATGACTTTATTGTTTCATTACGTAAAATCTTCAGTGTTTCCCATTGCTGAGTGTCCAGATTCCTTAGCCTGGCCCCTGCCTTCCTTTCTAGCTCCTTTTTCCTATACTCTCTCTCATTGTTTCCCAGCTGTACTGAATGGTTCCATGTTCCGTGCTCTGCACACTTGTACCCCTCCTCTGAATGCCCACAACAGCTTTTACCTTCCTGGGTAAGGTTTAATTACTTCACAAGTATCAACTCAAGGGGTCCCTTGTTTATGTTCCTTTAGCACCATGCTGTAGCAGTCTTCACATTATTTTGCAACTGTTCGTGTGTCTGTCTTTTGTCTTTAAAGGCAAATCAAATTTTGGTGGTCTTTTCCTTTTTCTCTAGTGCCTAGCACAGTGTAGTACACACAGTGATTACACAATGATTGTGAACAAACAGTAATATTATAATCTTTATGAAATTCTCACTTAAAAAAAACCTTAGAACTCAGCTACTTAAAGAATATAATGCTTTTTAAAAAGTAGTTTAGATTTTAATTTTACCATTCTATCTGTCACTATTATGAAAAGGTTCACATGTATTTAAGGATGTACATAGGCACTAACACATTTATATTCATATATATCTTGGAAGTCCGTCTATAGCATAGTTGTCTAACTTATTTAGCACATTGTTTTCAAATTTATTTTTTCAATTATAAAATTGTATCCTTTGTGGTTATTACTCCATGGGGTGCCAGAACAAAATTTAATACTTCAATTAAAATACATAAAACAAAACAGCAGCAGTTAAAATAATATATTTGAAAAACATCAGCTTAAAATAATGCCCCAATGGGGAAGGGTAATTTAAAGATATACACACACACACACACACACACACACACACAAGAAGTTATGGATGAGAAAATCTTAATAATTTAAAAATAATCTTTTTGTGTGTCTTAAAAAACATATGTAAAGTTATACTTTGTTCTTTTAAATTGTCATCTCTAATTTTGTGCACATGATCTCACTCCTAATTGTATAAGCAGTCAATATTCATAACATTGTTAAAAAAAATACCACTGAGATATTGTGTCACTGTCTTCTAAGTTTTTTGATGGCAGGGAGATTTCAATTACAACAGGAGGGTGCCAATAAAAAACTAAAGATTGAAAGTGAAATTCTTTATGAAGAACTATATTTTTCTGTCAAGTAAGAATTATACCTCTGAAATTTTGGCTGGCTTTGTCTTTAATATTTTGAGATAACCAGAGATCTTTGCCTCGTACTTTACGATAAATTATGCTGCATTGGGTTTTTGGTTAAACAGTAGAAGTTGAGTGAAAAACATTTACTTAGCAAATAAAAAAATCTAAACAATGAGGTGAGAAGATACAAAGGCTGTTATACATAGTTCCAGGGATTGGTGACAGAAGGTTTTTAATGAAACATTTTATTCTAAAAAAAAAAATTTATTCAAGTGCATTGACGCAAAGTAGGTTCTGTGAGTTTCTGGATAGAATTTCAGGTAGTTTTCCAACTCTCCAATAAAATAGACATTTATTGAGAGCCTGTACATACAAGACTCCATGGCAGACAGAAAGCAGAATAAATTTGGGTACTTGACTTCAAGGAGTTTATACTGTATTGGGATGAAGAACGTATTTACATGAATAAAACACAGGCAGGTTAAACTTCATGAACTGGACTCATATATCTATTTTGTACCCTGTTGAAATACCACTACAATGAAAGTAAAGGAATTAAAAAGATATGAACTGATAATCATAACCAGAATGGGAGAGGATACAACAGTAGAGCAAGGCACTTTTAGAACATAGAAATCAATAAAAGTATTGGCAGAGGCGGAGAACCTGATCCTAAGTGCCTAGAATCGATAATGGCAATGAGAAACAAGTCACATTTTGCTATTGGACCCTAGAGAGTCTTGAAATCAGACGCTACGTATCATTGAAGACAGGAATAAATTATGGAATTGCAAACTGGGGAATTGGTTAGACATTTCTATAACAAGACACTGGAATTCCTTGTTCCTCTTTTGCTCTTCAATGTCAAAGTAAAGCAGGAGTTTTATGTAATGACAAAAATTGACTGGAGAGACTAAAGTGAATGGTGGAATGGAAGATACTATATAGAAAACAGTAGAGCTAAATGAAAGTCTTCATTCTTAATGGTAACACTCTCTGATTTTCTTGAAATGCTTGGGTGTAAGAAAAGCTTACAGGTAGGAGAGTGGAGAGTTTTTTTCTGGAGGATCTGAACTGTCGTAGCGCATCTGTCTATATCTCGCTACACAGACTGATCTAAATCACTCATCTAAAGGGTTATGCCTCTGGTGGGCAGTGAAATCCACCAACTGACAAATTTCACTTTACACAGTTTCCAAACAACTTTTAAGTATTTCATTATTTAGTGTGAACAGGTAACAACTCAGCATACACATGTATCTGAGAGTAGCCTCCAAAAAAAAAAAAAAAAAAAAAAAAAAAAAAGAAAAAAAAAAAAAAAAAAAAAAAAAAAGGCAGAGGAGAGAGAGAAAACCAAACACAACCCAGAAGAAAATGTAGGCGAGACAGGAAACAGAAGAAATGTACCCTTCTCTCACTTCAAAGTCATTAATAAAATCTTTAGAAAGCTGAGAAAGCATGCTGTATGTGTGAATCGAGAACAAGATGACACCAAAAGAACACTTAGAAAGGATCAAGAATTATCATGGCATCAAACTTCTTAGTAGCAACGACAGAAGTTTAGAATCCTATATCCATTCAAACTATATGTTAAGAACACAGTAGAACAAACAGATTCTGCCTATAAGACCTCAGAAAATTTGCTTCCTAAGCATCCTTTTATAGAAGCTACTTATGAAAGTTCTAATAAAATGAAAGCATTACTAAGATAGGAGAAGAAGTGGGAACTAGGACACAGGGATTCTATGCAGGAGAGGTGAGGAGGGAATAACTGGGATGACAACAAAGGAGCAGAACTAGAGGACAAGAAGCCTAGAAAGGAGAAGGGGGATGGTGGATTCTAGAAGACCTGAGGCAAGTGACCACTGTTTTTCACTCTAAGGTGGAATGATCAATTGACTTAAAAACATTCAGTTTCTCTCTTTTAAAAAATTTGATCAAATATCAAGTTAAGATAAATAATTTTAAAAAAAATGCTGTGTGCTATCAAATAGCTTTGCAAACATAGTACTTTGGATATTGAGGAAGTACGGATTCATTTTGCCTAGAAAGCAGTTTCCATGGAGGACGGTGAATTTCAAAGGATAAGCATGACTGAGACTGCCAGTGTTTGGTAAGCATCTGTGAATTCCGCTACATGTTGCAGGCTCCCTTGCAGTTAAGTGGGCCCATGTGTTTGGGTTGTGGCCAATGGGGTGTGAGTTGAAGAGATGTAAATAATTTGTAGGTCTGGCTCTTAGACTAGTCCTGCAAAATTCTGTGGCCATTTCTCTGTCTGAGATAGTAAACTTTTGGGGGGCCAGATGGTGAGGTGGAGCCTGATCTACATTTGACTTTGCATGAATGAGAAATAAACTTTGTGTTAAACCACTGAGATTTTGTACTTGTTAAGACAGCATGCTTTATACATAGGCTATCTGGAAGGTAAGAGGCAGCACAGAATAGACACAAAAGGCAGGAATTCTGGAACTGACCTGACTGGGTTCAAATCCTAGTGCTACTACTTATTAGCTGTGAAATTTTTGGCAGGTTAATTTTAATGTTTCTGAGCTTTACTTTCTTCATCTCTAAAATCAGGGTAGCAACAATGTTGCTGTGAAGATTAAATAAGTTAATATGAGAGTCACTTAGAACAATTTTTAGCACATAGTAATTTCTATATGCTGTTGGCTATTATTATTATCCCAAAAGCAGGGAAGAAAGGAGTAGCGGCCTGGGGGGAAGTGATACAATGAAATGGGGTGACAAGGTCTCTCCAAGGTTCCGTATGAGAAAGGGGTGGGATTTAAAGATGGTCAGGGTGTGTTGGTTAGTGTATTTGTTTGGGTTTGTTTGGGGACAGAAACACACTAAAAGTGATATGAAATACAGGAGTTATTACAAGGATCAGACTTCACATAATTTTGGGAGCTGGGAAAGGAGTCTATGGTAGTGTGTCACCTCTGCTTCTGGGGCCTGAAGGTCAGCAGGACTGGCAATTGGGAAGAGAAGCTGAACATAAGGAAGGTGAGAGCTAAGACAAATGTTGCATTGAAAGCTGCAGTTATCACCATTTTTAGCCTTGGCAGTGAGGGTCCTGCAGAAGGATCGTAGGTGATCCAGCAGATTTAGCATCAATGTACGTGTGTGGCAATAAAGCCTGGCACCCTATGTTGACTGGCTTTCAGAACATAAGGCTCCTGTTTCACTTTCGGCTTCCAAATCCCATGACGCTTTCTCTGGTGGTCAACTTACCCAGAATTGCATGGGATATAGACTGTGGGAAACATAGGTCCAAGATTAGGGTCAAATTGTGCAGGAACCCTGGATGCCAGGCTGATGACTTTGGGCTTTTCTGTGTTGGCTACAGTCGAAAGTTGACAAGATTAATAGATTCAGAATTGAATGCTGTAAAACCCTTGCTAAGTTGTTTTTGAGGATGTTGATGTGTTCTTAGAGTTGATTTTATTCACTATTTATTGCACACCTACTGTATATTTGTAAGCCAATTCTGTCTCCTCTCATTGCTTAGGAAGGCTCACTGCACTTCTGTTTTCCTGTTCATAAAGAATAATCTTTATCACCAGTACATTTTGATAATTCCAGGGACGGAGAGTGTTAGACATAGTAGATACGATTCAGTGTCAATGCCAGTAAGACGGTAATAATATCATCTGTTTTTAAAGTGCTTTAGGGCCTTTGGAAGAAAGGTATTATGGAAGAAGATATAAAGTTAAAAAGGAAATTCAAGATGAATGATGCTTAGATGGTGATGCCTTAATAATGTGCTTCAGAGGGACAGGTGAACTGCAGTGTTTGAGAAAAATGAATGTTGTTACTTAATGACACAACTGTCCACATTTAATCATTTAAAAGAGCAGTTGTCCTTTTTGGCAGTGGCAGAAACAAAGCTGTAGTGACTCCCCGAACAGAAAAATTGTTCACAACATGGTTTTTATTGAGCTAGATATGTTCTTCTCTATCAAAAGTCTCTTATTGTTCAAGGTCTACATTTTCTTTCCTCAAAAACTTCTCTGATGGCTTCAACCAGAAGGCGTATTTTCTTTCTTTAATTTTTATGGTACTTTATATTAGATTTTGAGAAGTGCTTCTCATAATATACTGTTATCTTTCAACTGAGACATAGAGCAGGGGAAAGAGTCAGAGAGATAAGAGTTAGAATCCTGATTTTCCATTAATTGTGTGACCTTGGGCAGGTACTAAACATCTCTTAGGCTTCAATTTCAATTTCAGAAAAATTTTGGAAAAATGCATTGAAGGACCTACCACATAGGTATCAAATGAATGCTAACCTCCCTTATTCTGCCATTTCTTTTTAAAAATGTACAATAGCACCCTCAATTGGTTTTAATCACTTTAAAGATAAGAGTGTTATTCTAATCATTTGTTGAAATAAACAAAAAGATCTCAATCATTGCTGACTTCCTCTCAGCCTTTAGCCCAATGTCTGACTGCAGGCATTTGATATAATGGCATGATGAATAGACTGCAAATCATGAAGCAACCCACTCTAGCTGGGGTTTCTAATGAATAATGCTGTGTGGAATGGGGCAGATTCCTCATCTTGAGTCTCGATGTGTGCCTTCCAAGGGTGTTTGTTTCATCAGAGAATTAAGGCTGCGTATCTCAATGGAGCGTCTATGGTGACATCCACTGCTGAAGGTTAAACAAAATCAAAAGTACTTCTGGAGAGAACAGAAAAGAGCTTTTGAGGTTTCCCCACCCCTAGTTTTCACCAGGGCCCAGGGGATGCTTTCAGAAGTAGAGCATGATGGAGCATTGGCTCCCAGAAGTCCACCTTCCTGTCTTGAGCAGAATATCAAAGCAAAGGCAGCCTTTCTGACGGAGCTTCCTCCCATGCTGGGCCCCACTGAAAGGCCATTATTAACCCCACCAATTCATGTCCAAGTGGCATCAATCATTTGGGTCACACAATGCCTGACTGTAAATTATGACATTATCTCTGAGTAGGAAGGTGATAATAATAATAATCATTAAAAAAAAATCTCTCGGCACGGCCCCAGCTGGCTGAGGACCTTAGCCGGATCTGTCATATTTGTTCTGAACATGAAAGGCTTGGCTGTTCCCTTGCAGGCCCATACATCACTGGGCCTGTCATGGGTTTCTGTAGGACCGGTTGACACAGCTCAGAACAGCAGCTGCTGGATGGCTTTGCGGAGCCTGACTCAAGAAACAGTTGCTGGGGTACAGGGACCACAAGCATTTTTGCAGAGACTGACATCCTGTTGTGCTGTCCTGCCACTGCCCTCAGTAAGTCACGATGAGGAGTAAACTGCTGTCACTGAGATGAAAGGCCCCCTTCCTCTGATCTCTCCACTACAAAATTACTTCAGTGCCACACTGTATTTTATGTCAATACCTATTTTATTTTTCAAAATTGAAAAAGATATAAGTACATTGTTCCCTGAATTCCTGATGCTCTGGGTTACCTAGCAACGGAGTATGCCACGTAGCACACAACAGAATATTATCATGCACTCCACTCAACTAACAAGCAAGCAGCACAGATTTCCCTTGCAGATGATTTAGGCTAAATTAACGGTTAATAGTTGCTATTAATATTAAAAATAATAATAACCTCCCTTTTTCATTTCTTAGAGCTAGATTTGTAGGGTATAATGCTTGGTTCTAATTGTACATGGGGGAGAGTGTTTTTCACTGAGCCTACATCTTCCGAGCAATTTGCATGGGATTTAGGTAGCCAGCAGCATGCTGCAAAGTGATAATCACATGAAACAGGAGAATACATTCAGGACATTTGGGAACCATGCAAAATTTTCAAGTTCAAAATTGACTCGTGCTTTCCACCTCTGGGAAGATGCTGTCAATAAGGGGCTCATGTGCACTGATAGGGCTGTTTAGCCATGCTGACACTGCCCCCAATTCCCAGAGAAGGCTGCCAGGGAGCCCTCTGGCTAGCAGCTCTGCGACGGAAATAAAGCGGGAACAAGAGTCAGGGTCAGGGAGAAGTTCAAGGAGCTGTGACCTGAAAGAACATGGGCAAGGTCATGGCACAGAGCAAGAGTCTGCTAAAGAATGACAAAGGTTATAGGGAAGCGAAGAAAGAATAAAACAAGTTGGCTGGAGCAAAGGAGCGAAAGAGGGCACGTCTGGGAACAAGGAGGTGGAGTGTGAAACATGTAGGATCATAAGACAGGAGGTGGAGGACTTTTTTTTGATAAAAGACTGGAAGTTCATGAGCTGGTGGATAGGTATCTATTATGGCTTTTATATCCACTTGCCACCCACTTTAGATTTCCTTTCAAGTTGGCTCAACTATTCTGTTTTGTGAAAATCAGCTACTTAGTTATACACACACACACAGTTTTCATTAATGAGGCCTTGTGAATAATTTCACTGTTCACTCTTTCCTTTTTCTTCCCTTTAAAAGCAATCAATTTAATTTGGTAGCTTCTTCCTGAGCCACTGGAACTTTTAAGACACCTTTGCCAACTTTCTTAGAACTCAGATCTCAAAAGAACCCAGGAAAAGTCCTGCTGTTTCTCTCCTTAACTAGCCTGAAGAACTAAGGATCTTTCATTTTGAGTACGTCCTGCTGCTTTTTAGTAATCTATGGGTGAATTAGGTATTTTTGCCTTCTTGTTATAGCTGTTGAAAATAATGTTTCCTTCCAATCATGAAGAAAATATTTTAATACTTTCTGAGACCCCAAACAATCTGTTATATAAAAAAAGTTTCCAGCGTCTCATCTAAATTGAATTAACTTTGTTTGCAGATATTCTTGAAATACTAATTAGAACAAAAATTTAAGAGCACACTTCCCTTGTCAATAGACCAAGGCAACTTTACTTATTTAGAAAGCATTTTGATATTGTCATCAGGAACAGCCCTTCCTGTGTCTGTTTTCTAAGTGCTTACAGTTTGTGCTGATTAAGTGGCAAACCATTTGGTTGCACTCCTTGCCACCGGGAAACTGACAGGACACTAAATATCATTACATCGCAGCAAAGCATGGAGATGCTCCGAGGACAGCAGAGCTGAAAACATAAATACAGTGAAGAAGCTTTTAACTGGATAGCAGAAGGGCAATGGAATCCAGGAATCAACAGGAATCTGAAATTGTGCAGTATTTGGATTTGCTCAGTTTTAAGAAAGTGTTTCAGAAAGCAGAGAACTAGTGTGATGATTTTTCCATGGAACCATTGAAGAATCAGCTGCTTTAAAAAAAGGCCGCATTAATGTATTTGTGCCCAAACACTTGTAAAAGCCAGACCACCCATGGGGATGTGTTCTTGTCAAAGCCACAGTGGAGTGACCTGTGCATCCCAGGGTTTCTGTTGCTGCGGTGATGGGAGGGGAGGCTGGGAGAAATGGCCGCCTTCTGAATTTGCAAGAGCCCTTCAGGGCAGTGGCACAGAAAGCTCTACATCCCTCAGTGCATTAGAATCAATCCCTTAATTGTTTCAGGTGTGGAATTTTAGGGAGGGTGTGACATAAGGGTTGCTTCAAAAGAGGTTGCTTTTCCCCCTCTATTCTAAAATGTTTTCTGTTAAAAGACCATTGATACAATGAAAAAACCACCAAGAGCAAAACTGAGAAATCCTAGGACAGATTATGAAGACAATTGACTGAAATGTTCTTGGTTTTAGTGCATTGTAGTGAGAGGCAGGCATTGGGAAAGTCACTCTCAGCGAAGAGAACAGGCGCCCCGTTTTCATCTGAAAACAGCTGTGAACAGGTGGACATTGGTTTAAAAGGGAGAGTGGCTGTAAAATCACATTTGAACTTCATGAGCTTTATATTGTAAAATAACAATACTATAAAAAATACCAAACACTACCAAAAAAAAATCCCTCAAAGTTATAACTAGACAGACCAAAAAAACAACCCTCACAGGCTTCCTGCAGGGCGCTGTGCATGAACACAACCCCTTGCCTGTGACCGAGCCCCCTGACGCCACTCTGGGATGAGGGTGGCCCTATCAGCCTACTGTTTTATACTGAGAGCTTGAGAATGCCTCACAAGTGTAAGGGTGTGGTGGGCATTGTTTGTCCTCAGTGAATTTTCATGCTTTTGAGGGATGGATCCCGCATACTTCTTCTACAGATCTTTCCCTTTCAGGGACAGAGTACCCTCAGGCCCTCATTATAAGATCACAGTCACTTCTCGCCTTCTTAGTTGAGTATTTATATCTTAAAAGCAGGCACTTGGGGCAGGTACCATTTAACCCAAAGAAATACAATGTTAGTGATGGCATTCCAGTGAATGCCATACAGGTGTACCAGTGAAGGAGATTGTTTTCTGATGGAGGACAAGTCTGGTACCCCTCAAATTATACCATGCCAGCACACTGCCTAGAAGTATAGCCACATCCCTTCTTTCAGTTGAACGCCAGAGATATTACAGTATGTTCAGTGTTTCCAAAATTTTTATCAGCGTATTCAACTTAGTACAATATTTAAGCAACATTCTTGCTTAAAAATAGGATTATGGTTTAATTCTGAAAACAACCAACAAACAACCAAAATCCAAAACAAGTTTCTTCTGCGATTTCAAATTAGGTATTATTATTAATATGTTAAAAAACAATGGTACTAATATTTTCTTTCTCCCGTCTCCGCACTCCTTTCTTGTTTTTCTCTTTCTTCCATTGGAATAGGCCAACCATTTACTGGCAGAACAGGAATGCCATTAGTTACACTGCTCCTATCCCATAGAAGCAGTTGCAGTTTCAGGGAGTGAGACAGGATGGCTGCAGGACACCTTGGCTGGCAGTATTGCCAACTGTCTCCCCGCCCCCATCCCCGAATGCGGGGTTTGCTGAGTAGGCACGTATGGTAACCGTGCTTATACTTCATAACAAATAAATCTTGCGTTTTAGTGCTCCCCACAGCAGCTTTCTTTTGCAACTTTGTGAGTTAGGTATGCCTTAAAATGCGTGAGGCAGTTTGCCTGGATTATGTGTCATGTGTGAAGATGTGTAGCAAGTGAAGGTTGCATCGTCTTCATAAAAAAGATTTTCTGTTAGATGAGAATCCAGAGCACTGAGAGAGCATGTGAGTTGTGAGGGTCCTCCCCGTCGTGTCTTAGGAGCCCAGGATGCCTGGCAAGGGGAGGTGGCCGCTTGCCCTTGTTCCTGGATAATTCAGTGCATTTCCTCAGAGCCCTCATTTCTTTTCGTGCATTTACAGTGGACATCAAAAAAAAAAAAAAAAGAGAAAAAGAAACCTGACAGGAAAAGGTTTAAAAGTTCTTTCTTATTAAAATAAAGATTTAAAAATAATCATAAGTTTTCCAACCAGAAAAAGGAAAAAGTTGAATAAAGATGTTTGAAATTGTATATTCTATGGCCTGATGACCTACACCCTTTGCACTGATGTATTTAAAATGTATATAGAAAAAAATCAGGAAAATTGAAGAGGCAATTTTGTTTGAAAAAATAGAGTACTCATCCCTGAATTTAAACATAAACTTTAGTCATAATTTTCCTGTGTTTTTGAATCGTCATGATCAAAATGCCAACTATGGAGTAAGTGGCTAGTACAAAGAATTGATTAGTTCACACTTTTTTAATGTTTCTAGTTTCCTTCATTCAAAGAGCACCAAGCCACACACAAGCACTGGCACAAGTTAATGATCTGACTTCTAAGCTGGGAGGATAGCTTTGGCCTCAGTCTCTTGTGCTCAACAGCTGGGAAGTGGAGCCCTGAGTGTGTGTGTGAATGTGTCTGTGTGTGCATTTATGTGACTTCTATTCAGAAATGCTTGTTAGTTCATATGGTTAAGTCTGTAGATATTTTTTCTAATAATTTACAATATAATAGTGTGTAATCACTTAATTTATAACCCTTGGAAATCTGTTTATTTTCTCAGGAATTGCAGATTAAAGTTAGCTTTATTTCAAGGTGCATTTACTTAAAACAATGACAACAACAAAAAAGAAACCAAACAATAGCAATAATAAAGAAGACCACTCCACCCCCAAAACATACACCCACACATACACAAACAAAGCTTTTACTAGTTAACTCCATTAGTTCTAGCCACAAATTGCAGATAACCGAGTTAGGTATCAGAGGAATATTTTGCTCTGATCATCTCCCTATAGGGCCATTTACTTGGCAGTCAGACAAAGCTAGACACGTGTTAACAGGGTTAATTGCAGCCACACGTAGGTGTTCTTTTTGGATGACAGGGCACTGCCTTAAAATTGATCTGCACACTGTCGAGGGACTAATTCTGGGCTTCCTTTCAGCCCTGTCCTCACCCGGTGACAGGCTGCTGCTACCTCCAGGCCCTCGGACATACTTGTCCGGGCTTGCATGAAGTGTGGGAACAGGCACAGAGCTGGGTCAGAGGGCATGGAGCCAATGTCGCTACATGCATGTCTCTGCTTTTGTACTGGCCCCGGCTTCATCCTACTTTATGTAGATTTCACCTCTGCAAGATCCAGATTGTACCATATGGGATTCCTGTGTATTACTAGTCAGGACACATGCCTGTGGGAACTATTCTAATGAAGGACCCACCCAGGCACTGCTGCCTGAACAGTTGTTTTTCTCAGGAGAATTTTTGTAAGGGGGGCTTAAGGGTGACGTCTGGGGGCAAACACATTCTCAATGTCTGGGAAGAGAGTTGTGTGTCTGGTTCTTTACAGACGGTGTGTATGGAAATGGGAAGTTTTAGGGTAGAATTTTCTGAAGAAAAAAAATTTACTTTGTTTTCTTTGCATATCTCCCCCCCCCCTTTTTTTCCCTTTCTGTCCTTTATTCTTTTATTACCATTATTTTTGTGCGTGGTCTTGTGTATTTGCCTTTATCACTCCTGTTCACTTTCCTTTCATCTAATTATGCTTAATTTTAAAATATCATGCTTGGATTTTCTCTCCAATAGAGATTCTGTTGTTTGTCTGTAACTTCAGCTCATGTTTCCTTTGCTGCATTCCTTTATCTACCCTCATGTGTTTTGAAATTGTATCTCTTGCTCTCTTCCTCCTATGTGCTATAACTTTGTACATATCTATTCCTCAGCATTGACGTTCCCCTCTTTCTTTTTAAAAATTGTTGTTTTAAGCTGGTATATGGTTTCATTTAATTATTTTTGATAGAAGCATTCCTTTTATAATAACTAAATATAAATAATAACAACAGACATTCTTTTTTGTTCTTTTTTTACTCAATTTTTCCCTATTTTAAGGCATTTCATTTTTAACTTTATTTTTCGAATCTCATATGTAATTCTTGTATACTTTCTATTTCATGAACGCATCCATCTCTGAATCCAAATTTCTTCCTACTCCTTTCTTTTTTTATAATTATATTTTTCTTCTCTTTCTAGTTTAAAGCATTTTTAAGTAAAGCATTATACAGGGGATATTAACTATTAAAATACAATTCTCTGTGTAATGCTACTAATTTTGAGATTGAGTCTTGCATAGTTGAAGGACTGCATAACTTGTAGTCAGATGACATGTACAGAGACCTAACTCAGACTCTAGATATAGGTTTACTTATGTCCCTTATTCATTATTTACTGAATTTATTAAATATGTCTCAATGTTTAGTCTGTGCCACCATGATCCTAGGAAAGTACTTATTCACTTGTGCCTATGATTAGCCTGACTTCAGAATTCTCCATATGAACTAACCCTCTTCTGGACTGGTTGATTCATTTTGGTGGGGCATTCATGCTTTCTTCAGAAAGGACAATTATATACCATGATCATTTTCCTTATGATAACTTTTAAAGTTTTCCATAGGGAAAAAGAAATATTGAGAGTGAAGACATACATGGTTTCCTCTGGTTTATGTTTTATAACTTCAATTAAATAGCTCATTTGTTTTTTGATAACCTTGATCTTTTACAAAGACATATTCCTGAGGTCTCAGTTGTGTTTGTAGCTAGATGTGGACTGATAAGTAGGGATTTTCTTAGTTATGAATGGTATGTTTTCACGGGCGCTGAGGAGCCCGTTGGCTTTCCCAAATGCCTGTGCTGTATACACGTGGTGCTCTACTGTTAGAAATTCATTCCTATGACTTAAGAATAATTTTGTGTTAAAATATAAATACACCTGGTAGGATAATATATTCAGTCATTAATGCCCCATAAGATCTTTTAACCTAAAGAATACATTTTGGTATTAGAGGAATCCAGCTTTGGGAGAAAAATTAGAAACTATAGGGAAGTTTGATACTACTAAAGATACTAGAAATTTGTGTTTTGCTTATTATCAGCCCTACCACAAAAGCAACTATTTGCCATAGAATGAAAACTTTCATCATCCTTCATTGTCACAGTGTTTCTGCATCTTGGCTTATACATGCTGAACAAGATCAACTTTTAATAGGGTCTCTATCACTTTCAAATATATGGTCATTCTACTTCTAGGTAATGTGGTAGGGTGGAGGAGATAAAGGAGAAAAATCAAAGAACAATGTTATAATTATTGCTTTTTAAAAAATTATTTTATTTCAACTTCCTACCAAGATGGAGGCACAGGCAGACGTGCTTTGCCTTGTGAAGCCATAGAAGGAATTACAACCAGATCTCAAAACAAGTAACACCCAGAACCATCAGAAAGTCAAGCTGCATGGAAGTTCTACAACCAAGAATTTAAAGAAGTCACATTCATCCAGATGGGTAGGAGGGGTGGAGTTGTGGAGACAGACTGGCAGAGACATGGTGTGGCATGGAGAGGCAGTGGCAACGGAATGTACAGTCCCACATTCATGTGTGGTGGATTAAAATTGGGAGGGATACCTTGGGAGTGAGTGATTCCAGCCCAAGGACGGATCACACTGCCCAGGGTTCCAGTACTGGGAAGATAAATCCCCATTGCCTCTGACTGTAAAAACCAGAAGTAGTTGGGGTGGTGGGAGAAACTGCTGGATTTTGCCACTTAAAGGGCCCACGTGGACTTAAAACATATGCAAACCCACCTCTTCTGGGTTTAACCAACAGGGTAGCAGATGGAAGGGCACCAGTTACATATGGGAAGTGGGTGAAGTGCCTGGAAACAGGGTGATTGTGGGGCAAACCTCCAGAAGACAGGTAGCAACATTGTCCCCTCTCTGATCCCTCCCCACACACAGATCTATAAAGCAGTGAAGCAGGTCACCCCACTCTGGCAAATACCTAAGGCTCTGCCCCATCCAAATTAACAGGTGTGCTAAGTCAGGGAGTCAAAGCAGTTCTACCTAAAACACAGAAACAAACACAGGGAGGCTACCAAATTGGGGAGACTAAGAAATATGGCCCACCATGAAAAAACAGAACAAAACCCCATAAAAAGAACTAAACAAAATGGAGATAACCAACCTATCAGATGCAGAGTTCAAAACACTGGTGATTAGGATGCTCAGAGAACTTATTGGGTACAGCAAAAACATAAAGGAAGAAATGAAGGCTACACTAAGTGAAATGAAGAAAAATCTACAGGGAACCAACAGTGAAGGGAAGGAAGCCAGGATTCAAATAAACTATATGGATAAAAAAGAAGAAATAAACATTCAACCAGAACAGAAAGAAGAAATAAGAATTTAAAAAAACAGTAGAGGCTTAGGACCACCCAGGATAACTTTAAACATATCAATATCTGAATCTTGGGGGTGCCAAAAGGAGAAGAGGAAGAGCAAGAAATTGAAAAATTACTTGAACAAATAATGAAAGAAAACTTACCTAATTTGGTGAAAGGAATAGACATACAAGTCCAGGAAGCACAGAGAGTCCCAAATAAATTGGACCCAAAGTGGACCACACCAAGACACATCATTATTAAAATGCCAAAGGTTAAAGATAAAGAAAGAATCTTAAAAGCATCAAGAGAAAGCAGAGAGTCACCTACAAAGGAGTTCCCATAAGACTATCAGCTGATATCTCAAAAGAAACTTTGCAGGCAAGAAGGAACTGGCCAGAAGTATTCAAAGTGATGAAAAGCAAGGACCTACAATCTAGATTATTCTGTCCAGTAAAGCTATCATTTAGAATGGAAGAGATGATAAAGTGCTTCTCAAACAAAATAAAGCTAAAAGAGTTCATTATCACCAAGATATTATTACATGAAATGTTAAAGGGGCTTATTTAAGAAAAAGAAGATCAAAACCATGAACATTAAAAAGGCAAAAAATTCACAACTATAAATAACAGAATCTAAAAAAAAAAAAAACCCAATAAACAAACTGATCAAACAACCAGAATAGAAACAGAATTATAGGTATGGAGATCATTTGGAGGGTTATCAGCTGGGAGGAGAAAGGTGGATAATGGGGTAAATGGTGTAGGAATTTAGAAGAAAAATTGGTAGGTACCAAATAGACAGGGGATGTTAAGAATAGTATAGGAAATGGAGAAACCAAAGAACTTGCACACACAACCCATGGAGAAGAATTAAGGGGAGGATTGTTGGATAGAAGAGGGTACTGAGTGGAGGAGGGCAAAGGGGGAAAAATTGGGACAACTGTAATAGCATAATCAATAAAATACACTAAAAAAACCCCATACCATTCTTGGAGGGTAGGGGGATAGGTGGAGGTGGAAAAGTGTATAGAGGGGATAAATGGCAATGGAAAAAATGCAATAAAAAACATAGCATTCTTATGCCACCCCAATAAAGTCAATAAAAGTTTTTTTAAACTAAAAATTATTTATTTCATATTTTACTTTTATTTATTGCTTTTTTGATTGTGTTTATTATTGTAGTCTCTATTTCAATTTTTTTTATTCTTTACTCATCATCACTACTTCTTTGTATGATTGATTCCAGTTTGTACACATTTTTCTACTCTAAGAATAGACATATTCCTCACATTCTCTGGTCTGATGCCCTGTAAAGGGCTGATTCATGGAATTCTGGTGTGCGTGCGTGTGTGTGTGTATTAGGCCTTGCTTGGGAAAAATCTTTATTCTGGGAGTTCTCACATTGTAAATTTAGAGCCGGAGATTAAGGGTGAGACTTTTCCATATACAGACTGCATGACTTTTGATGTTATTTCACTTCCTTGAACCTTGGTTTCCTCTTCTATAAAGTGAGGATGGTAGTATACTATTTACCTCTTAGGGGCTTTATGAGAATTAAATGAGATCATAAAGTACCTGGCAGAGAGAAGGAGAATAAAAATAGATGACTCCTTTTTCTTGTACAATCTCATTTGATGTATGCTATTCTTTTGAAGAGGTTGATCTCTAAAGAGTGATATAACTGTATTTCAGTTTATTAGTACAAATATCTATGTTATTTAGGGGATCACCTTCCTGTAACCAATTTACTTCTGATAATCTTTTCCCAGAATAAAGTCCATATTCCAAACCTCACCTGAGGATATTCAGGAGATATGGAAGAATTCTTTTAAGCTCCATCAGGAAGCAATGCTATTGAGTCAATTTCTGGCCACAAGCACATATTTCTCCAAATTTTCAGGGAAATGATCATTGATCAGTATAGAACATGCATTATTTCCATTATGTTTATTTTTTAAAAGAACAGACTTGAGCTCTGGCTGGTATGGTTCAGTGGATTGAGCGCTGGCTTGGGAACTGAAAGGTTGCTGGTTTGATTCCCTGTCAGGGCGCATGCCTGGGTTGTGGGCCAGGCCCCCAGTAGGGGGTGTGCAAGAGGCAGCCGATTGATGTTTCTCTCCTATATCAATGCTTCTCTTCCTCTCTTTCCCCCTCCCTTCCTCCTTCTCTGAATATAAGTAAATAAATAAAATAGTTTAAAAAAATTTAAAATGAACAGACTTGAATACCAAACAACCTTCCTGAGTCTCTCTGAGTGCCCTGTGAAGCTCTCATACATAGCCTCTTTATGTTTGCAATGCTCAATGGTAGATTTTCAAACCAATAATAAATAATCCCTTTATTATCTCTCATTATCTTGGCTGCAAATCACTCCATCTTCAGTCAAGGATTTTGGAGAGAAGGAAAACTATACCTTATCTTACTTTTTCATTTTTAAAAAAATCAGCATTTAATAGAGAGAATGATTTTAATTTTTTTGTTTTGACTCAAATCCATGTCAATATGACTATATGATTTAGGTTAAAATTAGATTTTAAAAAGTATTAGGAAAATAAAAAAAGTACTTCCCACTCTAGTTCAATTTTGCTTTCTTTTGCTATTTATTCAAACATAGTTGAAGGCATTACTATAGTAAGATGGTTTTTTACAAAGTTACATGTAGTAGCTCAAGAGTTGTATTATGAGTTTACAAGAATACCATGACTCAACATAGACTGGGTGATATTTGAAGAGGATTTGGGCAGGGCTCCATCCTTGACAGAAAAAAAAGAATTTATAGTGTAGAAATGGGATTGCTTTCTCTTCCTTTCACCTTCATTGTTGATGAAACTCTAAGGCTAGTTTGAATGCAACAGAATATTTCTTGGCTGGTCTGGTGCTGGTTATCAGGCTAGATCCTATAGTTTCTCTTTAGTTGGCAGCCAGAGTAAAGTCATTTGTTTTATCTCAGCAACTTGCACGAAGAGGTACAGAGGGTTAAGAGACTCCTTATACATATCAGCTTGTACCAACATCCTAAACTTGCTCCATAAGGATGATATTTGTGTTTATCCTTTCAAAAGAGGATTCTAAGCCCTGATTTTTCATTGTCAGAGGTGATAAGCTGTTATAGAGACTCAACTCAGAGAGCCACTAATCCCCATAAAAGGACAGCAAATGAAGAAGAGAGGTTAAGGTCACTGACTAGAAGCTACACTAGTCTTTACTGATAGAGGATAGGTTGGCAATGGACTGTTCTTTTATTTTCAGAACTACTCTACCAAGAAATAAAGCTTGAACTTGCCACTACAAAAAATAACTTTGTTTGAAACACTACTAAGCCAATTAAAGAGATGGCTTCATTTTTTGGACTCCCAAAAGAATGAAGCATTCTTTGTATAAAGGAAATAATGCCCTTACATGCCCAAATTGTCCATGATCATTTTCTTTTTCATGTAGGTTTTGTTGAGCTGCCACATGTGCATGCACATGCCATGTGTTTATGCGGAAGAGACACTTCTCTATTCAGCAGACTCGGTCAGCCTTACTCACTGATTCTGTGATAGCTTAAGCATTAGTGTGTGTGCTTCTGAATTTTCCCACCACTTAGGAAGACTGAAATTATTTGACCAAGGTGAAGCCTTGAAAACACTTTTATTCTCTGAATAGAAATGAAACTCCTCTACTGCTTCTGTAAATTTTTCCTTACTTCTAATATGTCATGCACATGAGAACCTTCCTGAATAGTGGTTTTTCTTATTCACATGTTTTGGAAGGACCTAAGGAGCTACTGGGATGTCATTATTCTAGAAAGTAATTAATAATTAGAGAAATTAAAATTAAAGCAATGACATGCTATTTTTACCTGTACAACTGGCAAATATATATTTTTAAAAAGTTTGTATTTTAAGAGCTGGAGAGAATGTGGATAAATGGAAGCCAATTAAACAATTTGTAGAAAAATCCTCAAAGTAATCCTCTTTAACCCAGAATTCAATTTTTATTAATATATCTTTTAAAATAGCTAAGAATAAATACAAAAATTGAGGTATAATGTTTATCATAGTATTACTCATAAAAATTAGATATAGTATAAATATCCAAATATAAATCATAGTAACTTCAAATTATAGACAGTTATATGAGGTTTTAAATTATTTTATAAAAGAATACTTCATTCCCTGATGAGTGTTAATAATATATAATTTCAAAAGTGTCCTTTCCCCACCATACACAACAAATGATATATGTGTACAAAATTATTACTTTGAGGGATATATAAATAGCAAATTGTTTATAGAGGTATAAAAAATTCTGTATCAATTTTTTATATCAATTTTGTTTATATATAAAAATTTAATACCTATATATCCCAAAATTAATTTAATTGTCTCTGGATCATGGAATTATAGGTAATCTGAATTTTATTTTAGCCAATGTTTATTTTCTAAATTCCCTATGACAAAAATGTATTGTTTTTAATGATCCATCTACCTTTATAGATATTTTAATTGCACAAATGAAAATGGCAATAAAACATAGCACAAAGAATACAGATTTTGGACTTTGGCGGACCTCAGTTTGAATCCTATGAAACGATTGTGCCTGGATCAGATGCTTGCCTTGAACCAATCAGCCATGGCCAGAGGAAGCAGGGTCACATGTTCAAAACATGGGTGCTTAAGGACTAGTTATTAACAGAGGTTTTGAGTGCTCTAACTAGTCTCAAGGGTGTGGCAGACTGAACAAAGAACTGCAATACAAAAGGAAGTGGTAGGCTTTTGGACTGAATAAAGTACTATGGAATCATGGAGGGGAAAAATAAAACTCCTGAGAAAGTGTCACTGAAAAGGTAACTTTCAATTGATCTTTCAAGACACTATAATTCACCAGCTGGAGAAGAGGAAGCAGAGCAAGTAAAATGTATTAGAAACAGAAGAGGCAATATGGAAGAAGGATGCTAAGCTAAATAAGTTAGTCAGAAAAAGCTAAGGAATATATGATTTCACTCATACGTGGGATATAAAGCTGAAACTTATAGACACAGGCAATAGCGTGGTGGTTACCAGAGGTAAGGGAGTTGGGGGAGTGGTAAAGGGTAAAGGGGACCAAATTTATGGTGATAGATCATGTATCATAGAAATACATACTTGAAACCTCGATGATCTTGTTAAGCAATGCTGCCCCAATAAATTAAATAAATAAATAAATAAATAAATAAATAAAAGAAGGATAGACATGTGAAAAAGTGTTTTTTAAAAAATAACAAAAAGCATAAAATAGCTGCAAATTTATTGGCTAAGATAATTATAAATATAGTCTAGATCATAAAATTTGACCAAAACTATATAGTTTTGGTTAAGTTATATAATATAATTTATACAAATAGCAATTTTTAAAACATGTGTGTATTTGGAAAATAGTGGAAAGTGGTTATTACAGTGAGGAGTGCACACACAAAAAAAGGCTAGAAAGGTAGGTAAGAGCTAGATGATTCTGACTAAATATTTGGGACAGCCACATTTGCCATATGTTTGTCATTTCTGAAATTATATTTCCATTTCAATAACCCCCAGAGGTCACCCAGGGTTTCTCAGCCCAGGCAGTACTTTAGAATCACTTAGGAGCATTTAAAAAGCAGGGATGCCTGGGGCCCAACCTGGATCCAAAATCCACATTTGGGGGGATTGGGTTGAGTATGTAGTAAAAGCTTTCCAGGTGATTAAAATGGCAGCAAAGACTATCAAGAGCCCGTGTTATAAACTATGCTATTTCACCTGTCGATCCCTTGTTTTCTCTGTAGTCTCTAACTCCCTCTTTTGGATTCAGGCTATTTAAAAATATATGTCAGGCTCTCTGTGTATCACTAGAAGACCAATAATCTTGGCCCGCAATTTTCTAAGACTACTGAGCCCACCACATGGCTTTTAAAATTTGATAACTCATCTCTAACTTTAATTGTTTAATCATATTCAGTTTGTTTATGATTTGCAAGTCTCAAATCCCTGAGATAAGCTCAGTAAGAAATTTCTACCACCCTTAATCTTTTGTCCAAGAGCCGGGCTACTGGAGCCTGTGCAAATGCCCTTCGCGGTAGGCATCTATGTCTCACTTGTTCTTACAGTCAACCCTGCAGTGCTTTTCTGCCTCTCTCGGCTACAACCAATCACCAGTGGACTCTTCCCTTGGGGATTTTTACCTCTCATATGATACTTCTCTCAAAGTGGGGTTAGCTTTTCTCTAATCTTCTTATAGGGCAAAAGTTTAACACAGGCTATGATTTACTCTTAAAACATTTATCTTATAATTGTCAATACTCAGGTTTTTCCTTTCTTTTCTTTCTTCCTTTCTTTCTTTTTCTTCTTCTTCTTCTTTTTTTTTTTGAGACTTGGAACTCCGGGCTTTCTTTATAACCACATTATTTCTGAATAAGGGTGTGAAAGAACTTAAACTATTGAGCAATGCTACCTTTTAAAGAGGGCATATAATCCGTGAGATGCAGATTATTTCAGTTAGAGTGAGGGTTAGCCAGACTGCATAGGTTTTCTCACCTTTAGTAACTTATAAGTGAAGCAGGGGATTCATTAACATAAAAGGCACCAACCATGGTCCCATAGTCCTAGAACTAATGAACACATAATAAATCCCCACTCTCTCCAGCAAACTCTGAATGACACGAGTTAAAGAAACATCGTCTTACAATCCATCAGTTTCTATCTCACCTTGATAGCAGTCACGAAGGCCTTCCAATACCAAAGCAGGGCAGAGTTGTAATTCAAAAAGAGTAAGATTTTCAAACCTTAAAAAACCACTTTGGATTTATGAACCAGAATCAAAATTTTATTTCTTCTCCCAAGCGTGAAGCTCTTAAAAAAAGGGCCATATGGGAGCTTACCTGTCTTGCCTTCATAAGAATGCAACAGACTGCAATGTTCTTTTATGGGCCTCAAATGCATCAACTCAAACTTTTTCACCTTTGAGACTCATAATATATAAATATTCAAGAATCCCTCAAATTGCTTAAACATGAGTTTGTCATACTGACTGTTGGTCGTGTAGTAATGAGGACCATTCTACTCTTCCAGTTAATTACTGTCTGTGGACTTCTGCTCTGTTTCATGGGATTTTGTTTTGGCTCTCTGACGTCTTCACTATTTTCTCAGATTTTAGGATTGCTATAGTCCTCACTTCTTTTGTTATTCAATATCATCTGAAAAACAGAGTGATCATCTCTGAGAAACTAAATGCTGTCTTTGGGATGGTAAAAAAACTATATTTACAGGGTTATTTAAAATCATCCTATCAGTTGAAGACATGTTCCTGATTTTCTGTGCGAACATGATTAGATGTTCAATTTATAACTTAATTTAGGAATACATTATGTAATATAATCTTAAAAACTGTGATGGAACAAATACAGGTTTTCCAGAACAAAAGTGAAGTGGAGCTAATAATACTCAGTAGTTTGGCCCACTGGTAGAAATAAAAAAATTTTTCTTCCATGGGTAAAAATAGTAGCCTACCATGGATTGACACAGGGAACATACCTGTTATACAGAGATAGGTAATAATTAAGAAGATTACGAGATCTTTTTAAACATTTCTATCCACCAAAGACTTTCGGTACTATTGAAGAGGTGATTAGAACGAAAAGAAACAATTAAAAATTAACATCATATTTCCAACTATGAAAATTGGCTGTGTAAAAGGGAAATATGTATTAAAGCATTAATATGGAATGATTGCGGTGCCACATTGTTCAGAGCCTTGCCAGGTCAGCCCTTCCATTTCTCATAGAGACCGGAACATGAAGGGCTTGCTCAGAGTTCCATGGGAAGTCACTGAGCATGTGCCTCCATTATCTCAGTGGTAGAGATGAAAAAGGAATGGAGGGTATGTGTCCCATGTCCTCTTTGGTAAATGCTGACTCCTTTAATGTTTTCTTTGTGTAGAGAATACTATATAATACTATATATATATCAATTTATATATAGTTAACCATTGTTAACCCTTTCCTTTATAAGTATATGAGAAAGTGAGCGTTGAGTTAGAGCTCATTATCGTTAACCATGGTTTTTGAGAGGTGGTTCTCACTAGTGCTGTATTTATCTTTTGAAATATTATACTCTCATAAAATCAACAATTTACCTGATATTGTTGATAAAAGTCACATGTAACTAACTTGTGCATGTCTAGAACAGTGTTTTCAAATCATATGCATCGAGATGGCAACTGTGTTCTGAGAAAAAAGGGTTCCCTTATGAAATGAGTTTGAGAAACCTAGCTGAAACAGTTTAGCAAGTTTCTTTCTTGTAGGGCTTCTTAGAACCTGTAATAATCAAATAAGTCCTGTGAATTCCTCTGTTGGGGTGAATTTGTAATATTTTCCAAAAATATTTGTCCATGGAACTTGTTTTTACTTTTCTTTGCTAAATAAGTATTAGTATTCCACCAGGATGCTCTTGAGAAACACAGTTTAAAAATGTAGTTCTGCCCTGGCTGGTGTGGTATAGCTGGTTGGAGTGTTGTCCTATAAATGAAAAGTTGCAAGTTGGATTCCCGCTCAGGACACATACCTTGGTGTTTGATCCCAGTCTGGGACCATACCGGAGGTGAGCAATTGTTGCTTCTCTCTTGCATTGATGTTTCTCTCTCTCCCTAAAAACAATTTTAAAAAATGTAGTACTAAAACATTCTTTCGGTTTCTTTGTAAATCAGTTTTTTATGTAATTCAATTCTAAATCATTTATCTTGACATTTATGATCTCCACTTAAAATTCCCTAGAGTTCTATTATGGACAAATGGTCCAAATGGGTTCTGTGACTTGCTAGTTTTCTTGTAACTGACCAAACGGTGTCTTGTCCCTTTGGCACCTTGATGCACGCACACAACAATTAGTGTTGAAGGAGACAGGTTTTTATTTATAGAACTCCAACCTCAACTGGGCGGGGCGGTAGGTGGCGCTGAGAGCTCTCCTGTTCAGAGCCCTGTTCTCCCATGATATCCAGCACTTCCCTTGCTCCCCACCAGGCTATAAGCTAAAACCATGCCCAGAAGTTCCTCATATCCTTATCTGTTCTTAAGCTGGCTGCACAAGCCAGTCTCCATCCCCTCTGGAAGGTGCTTTTGTGGGTTTCAGAGTTGCTATCCTCTTGCAGCAGCTCTCTCCTTCAGGGTCTGGGGCACGTTGTCCTTAGGCTCCACGTAGTGGTTCAGGGAAACATATGCCCTGTTACACTGGGTCATGGTGGAGTCCAGGGAGGCACATATCCCAAGACAGTGATTTCTCCATACGTCCTTCAGAGAAGCAGAAGCCTGCAGCTCAGCAGTCTAAGTTTGGCTCCAATACCTCCCACGAATCAGTGCTTGGTTAAGCAGGTTCCCGAACAACCCCATCAGCTCTCTCCTTACATCCTTTCCTTCTGCCTCACATGGCTGCTACCTCACTACAGACTGCATGGTATCTTCCTCCTTACTACCCCAGGCTGCATGGTGGGAAAAAACCCTTTTCTTTCAGATCACTCTTGTTTTAAATGCTTAACCTGGAACTTCCTATGTAACCGCATATCTGGAACTTCCTATGTGACCGCATATCTGGCCCCTCCTATAATATGCTAGTTTTGCTTAGTTCCCTGTATATTTTACCTTCTTTTGGCTGCCATCTTTAGTTAGGGTAAGAGTTCCCCCATGACACAGGGGCATCTGGGGTGGGCATCTACCTCCTCTGGCTATGTCATGAGTCAGTGCACACCCTTAAAGTCACAAACAGCTTTCACCTGGGGTGGCAGCACAGCTATTAACCTGCCATGGTTATGCAAAGTGTCTTAAATGCTGAATCATCCACACTCCCCCTTCCCCCAATTGAAGTTTGTGGGGACTATTCTGTACTATTTTTGAGGACCCCGCTCTGCACCCCATTACAGGCTTTCTGGTCCCCCTTCCCCATTTGTCCAGAAGTCTCCTTTGACATTTTTTTCTGCCAGCCCAGGGACCCTCCTTCATTCCACTTGCCATTGTTTGTTTGAGTGTGGTCCCCTTTCATTGACTGGACTGTGAGTTCCTTGAGGTTAGGGGCCATGCAGTATTCTTTGCATCCCCATTTTCTAACTTAGGGATCGTTGTTTATTAATTCAGCAAACATTTTTTTTTTTGACACTGCAAACGAGACAAACAAGAATTCAGCCTTTCTGGAGCTTCTATAGTCTTTTGGAGGAGAGAAGGAAGTAATTGTCACAAGATGTGAGAAACGCTGCAGTAGAAGAAATGCAAACTGTTCTCAGAGAAGCACTCTAGGGAAGGTTTCCTGAGGGAGTGATATCTATTTTGAGACCTGAAAATGAACAGGAGCTAGTGACAAGGGGCAGGTAGTAGACTTTCATGGAATACGTATTGGAAGAATTAATGGATTCCCAGAGGAAACAGAAGCTCAATCACCTTATTTTCATGGAGCCACTCTTTTTCTTTCACTGAAACAGTTTCTTTTTAATTTTAATTGTTAAAATTATTGAAGCCATTTTTGAAGTTTCATTAAGATTTTCGAGACATGCTTAAGAGGTTTACTTTCACAAGTATTTTATTGTCCTCACATTCTTATTGCTACCATTAATGGGATTCATTGCAAATTTTTATCAGTATTACTTTTTAGTACATATTTTCTGTGCAAAATAACTTTTATAAAATTTACAATTAAAATTTTATTCATAGAAATGGTATAAAGCAGTGAAATATTTACATGTGGCATGTCTCTGCATCAAACTTTATTTTATACATAGGTAACCTCCTTCATAATGCTTTTAGTCATTATTGTAATGCTCAGCAAGTGTTCAAAGTCTCTTTGCTTATATTATTTTATATGATAAATTCACAATTTCAAATCAGTCATTAATTCCTCAAACAACCATGAAAAGTAGACAATACTAGCATTATTCCTTTCTAAGTAGTCCCAACTCCACAGATAAAGAAGAAACTGAGTCAGAAGCATGACAAATAATTAGTCTGACCAGGAAGTGGTATTATATAGGTCACTTAGCTATTTTTGGATTAACAAACATTTATTCATTTTGTTTCTTATGTAAATTTGGCACATTTCTTTATCTCCAGCATAAGTACTTCATTGTAGAGAACGTTGTGAATTACTCTTGGTAATCATACATAAGAAATTATTTGTGCTTAGAGAAATAATAATTTATGCTCTACTTTACAGACCACAAAATGCTTAGTGAAGAAAGGCTGCCTGACACTAGTTTTAGTTCTGAGTCCCTGGCACTTTGATATTCATTTGCAGAGATGGTTCAGACTGTTCAATTTGTGTAGCTATTGCTGTTCCAATACCACGTGCAGGTGCCGGCTGCTGGTATGCACAGCGCTGTGTCTTGTACGTTTCTTTCGCTTGGGTCCGAAAGTGTCCTTCTTGAAAATGACTGCATGAGCAACAGATTAAGAGTTGGGTTTTTTTCTTGATATTAAGATAGGAATCTGTTATTGACCAATAACTGCTTACAAATGTAGCAGGAAACAAAAGATCATAAAGTGGTTGACTCTTTGGGGATTAAAAATGATCAGATCAAGTGGTCAAAGAACAGTGCATGGCATTTAATTGTACTAAATCTTTCTGCCCTACAGATTCAGATGTTTGAATGCAGGAACATCTCTTTTACCTAGTGACTATTCATTCATCCCCTGAAACTAATGAGGGACACAGCTAAGAGAAGGGAAGGTAAAGAAATTTTTGAGAAGCAAACGCAGATGCCAAAATATCTTTGCACTATATTTTGTCTATTAAAGATAAGGAGAATGCCTCATTACCTCACATAATTCTAAAACCAGTTAGTAGTTTTCTAGCCAATTAGAATTTGAAGCTAGAATATTAAAATGACTACTGAACACAGGAATAATGACAGCGGGAAGTAGGGACAGCTGGAAGCCCAAAGAAACAATATAAATAAATAAATATCAGGTATAAGAAATAAAAACTTAGCTGCATGAATTTCCTTTCAGAGCAAATAAGCTCAAAATTAAGAGCAAATAGGAGTCTTACTGCACAATAATTGATGCTTATTATGATGACTCCAAGTCATCAATAAAATGATTATATCAATATAATCAATTTGAGAAGGCAAGGAAGTATGAAGAACATTTCAGAAGGAGTTATATAAATAGAGTTTAAGTCAACAGAAACAATTCTGATATTATGCTTTAGTTGTATGGAAAACTTATCCTCCATCGGTGCTAAAAAATGAGTGGGCACTGTACTTTGTAAAGTAGCTGGTGTCTTCATACTGAGGTTGAAATTTCCTATAGACATTTAAGTTTTTAAAAAGAGTGTTGAAGGGCCCCAAAATCTGAGGCTTTGTTTTCTGAATAATCCTAAGAAAGGAAAGAGATTGATTATAACTCTGTCCTTTTAATCATTTGCTTTCATTTGTTTTATTTTTTCATGAAAATTTTAGTGTCTCTTGTCTCTGTGCCCTCTTCAGACAGCTATTTAATGTCTGTCAAATGCCATGTTATATATTATAATACATGGTTATATATGAGGTCTGTCTGGAAAAATTCCAGCCATTGTTAATATAACGAGAACAGTTTATGTGTCACCTGTTCGCACAACATCAATGTAACCTGGCAGCCAAGGAACATGGACTAGAATGTGCATGCATGAACAATGATGACTTCACTGTACTAATCAGTGGGGGCAGTAGATGCCATTGGGTGAGCATGTGTACTGTGTAGCTGTCACATTCAAAATGATTGAGTGAGTAGGGCAACAAATCTGCTTCAAATTTTGCATCCAGCTTGAACATTCCTTGCAAAAACTATTTGGGTCATTTAGAAGCCTGAAGCTATGGGCAACTGGTGATTGGCCAGCTTCATCACAACAGTGTCCTGCTAGTGCATCATGTCTTGTGCAGAGTTTTTTGTGAAACATCAAAGGACGCAGGTGACAACCTGCCTACAGCTCAGATTTGGCACCCTGCGACTTCTGGCCTTTCCCAAAACTAAAATCTCCTTTGAAAGGGAAGAGATTTCAGACTGTCAACAAGATTCAAGAAAATATGACAGGGCAGCTAAGGACTACTAGGAGAACTGTGTGAGGTCCCAATGTGCCTATTTTGAAGGGGACTGAGGCATCATTGTTCTACGTACAATGTTTTTTGTATCTTGTATCTTCTTCAATAAATATCTGTATTTTTCATATTACATGGCTGGATACCTTCTACACAGACCTTGTATAACACCATAAACTATATGTATGTGTCAGCTAGTCATAGCTATGACAAAGAAGATGATCAGATTGTAGTACACATTTTAAAAAGCCTATATGAAATTTACACCATAGGCTACTACCATGCTTATCTCTGTGGGGCTAATTTTTAAAATCATCTTTTTTCTTCTTCAAGTTAATCACTACATGGAAAAAGATAGTGCAAACCAAAAATTATGTTTTATGGACTTAAATATACATTCTTTAAAATCTCAAACTTCATGACCACCATACACTGGTGGTCAATGTGTAACTTCTAGACCATCTGAAAAAAATTATCTGTGAGCATAAAGTAATGCTTCCCAAGCATGTTATTTTTAAAAATTTGCAAGAAAAAAAATTTACAAAACAAGTACAAATCTCACATGGGGGAGTAACATCAGAACAAGGCTATATATTAAAGTAGGAAATATTATTACACAAAATGAAGGAAAAACCTATGAGATAAGGAAGAGGAAAAATAGTTATACCTGGAAAAAACAGAAAAGTAGAGGAATTTTTAAGAAGTTTTCTATTTTAATGATCTAGTAACAGAGGAGAAAATGAACTCACAGTGTGATTTGATTTGCTGGAGTACACTGATGGCTACGTCTGACCTCTGAATTGCTACAGTTGTATATGGAACAGCCTTCAGAGAAATCCTAAGTGACTAAATTCATTGCAATGACCATCAGTACAGGTATTTCTAGGTGAAGCCCCTTTGCTTCTTTCGGGATTCTTGGATCATGTTTTCAGCAACTTTTACATTTTGTACACTTTAAAAAACCTCACCAAAAAGATTTCACCCAACTACAGCAGTTGAGCCTTTAAACAGAACTGAGGTATCTCAATCATTTTCTTTTGATGTCTCTTTGAAATTAGCTGAATTAAAGCTACTTCATAATGTTACACTATCAGAACTTAAAATGGAGGAGACAAAATGTTTAATATTCCAAGCATGACTTAAATCCACAATACAAAGAGATCTGAGAGAAAAGACTTTTGCTGAACTCTTTATAGAGACCTACAATTGAAAGAAAAAAACTCCACCAAAAATAACCAATAAATAAAGTAAAATAAGAAACAAAATCTCAAACTAAACCAATCATACAAAATCTCAGCGGTTATCTCACTTGTACTTCTTTCCATTATCTTTCATTCTATGGAAATGACTAGCTAATTAGGATTTTTGAATAAAAAAACTGTGTGACACCCCCCCCCCCTTATTGCATCCTCTTAGTCGGGTCTGCGCAAATACTGTTGGTGACAATTGTCTGGGAAAAAATATATAGACTAATTAAAATGCTAATCTTTAGTAAACACCTAAGTACTTGCATGAAAATTAAATACTTGGGCTGCTAATTTATAAATACGTGCTCACACATCAGGAACACAGCAAGTAGTGTGGACTTCAGTTTTGGGCTTAACAGCCTCGTCTACATGTCAAATCCACTTCAGGGCTGAGAGTATCTACCATTGAAATCACCCAGTATGCCTTCTCTCAAGAACGTCTAAGGAGAAAAGAAAAGTGATGTGCACTTTGAGAAGATTATTTAAAGCCTGCAGATTCATTAGGGGAGAACTTAATTGTGGTAGAATCTATAATCCTTTCAGTTCATCCCATAAATAATAACAGTCTGAACTCTACTGAGTCACATGGCCTCTTTTGCACAAACCTATAGAGGAGAGTCCTTAAAATTGAATAGATGGAATTGAATGGACCTGGGAAGTGGGAACTGGAATTTGATGGACAGCCTTTCACCTCTAGGTTATTGGTTTGTATCTGACCCAGGTGATGAAAAGTCGTTGTTCTACAATGGCTGTTTAGTAGTTTTCTGTGTAATGAGCTGTTGGCTCCAGTCCATTCCTCAGTGGACAGGTGTTTGCTTGCATTCCCAAATCACCAATCCACTTGTCAGTCACATTTGAGGTCAAGGGCTAAATAGAAACTGGGGCCAAAATACTTTCTCACTTTGATGAGTACAGGCCTCCCTTTGTTGGTTGACTTGGTTGAAAAAAATGAAAACTGCCATAGCCACTGTTCATGCTCTGTCTATTTTCTATATAAGAAGGTTTTATTGTTTAGAGCTTCTATCATAATGAAAAATTATTAGGTCCTCAAATGTGCATGCTTTTAATGTTACACATCATAAAAAGAGATGCCTAAACACACTCCCAGACCCAAAGACATTAACATTTAAATTTATTTGTCTAACTGCAACAGGGATATAGAATGCATTTGCATCTGACTTTTCTTCACTGATAGGAGAATTGTGCCATAGGCTCCAAATTTTGATAAAACTGGCAGGTGTAAGATAGCCAGTAGCAGAACATTATATGGTATTTTGATTGGAAGAAAATCCCTCTTTGAGGTGGGAGGTAGAAAAAGAAATGTAGGAAAGTGATTAATGCTTCTTGGGTTTTATAAAATGGAAATAAACTACTTTAGTTTAAAATATTTAAACCTTGTTTAAATATTTTTGTGTAATTTCCACTGTTCTATAAATATGAATTTATATTTTTAAGCATTTCCGCAACAGTTTGTGGCCTATGGTGACTGGACAGGATCAGAAGCTACAGAACTCAAATATTTTAACCCTAAACTCTTGGGAGGGTTTTCTACCACCAATATGTAATTCAGTTTCCTGCATAAATTAGCTGTATATTTTAGACAAAGATATGATGAGTGTGAGAGTTATACAGCTCTTGTTCACCTCCTTCTATAAATTTGGTCTTTGTACATTGAATAAATATTGTGTCAGCTTAAGTTACTTTATTTCTACCCTGATGGAGTTTATTGCTAAACATATCTGTAACTTTTGAAAAGTGACTGAATCAAATGACAAACTTTAACTCAACCTTAATTATTATGGATGTCCTAGCTCATTTTTAGGCCTGAATCTCTCTTTGTAATTTCCAATTGCCAGCTACTCACTGCACTGTATCTTTATAGATCTAACAGCAAAGAAGCTATAGCCATAGTTGTTAGAAAGTGAAAAATTAAGAAAATACTAGGAATTCTGAGGTCTAATATAAAACCAAGGGTTTTACCATTTCTTAAGAGATGTATTTTTATGTCTTTGTCCTGTTTTCTTGTTTTTTTAAAAATATATTTTATTGATTATGATGTTACAGTTGTCTCGTTTTCCCTCCTTTTTGCCCCTCTGCTCAGTAGGCCCCTTCCTTCCAGCGATTCCCCCTTAGTTCATGTCCATGGACCATACATAAAAGTTCTTTGTCTTCTCCGCTTCCTATACTATTCTTAGAATCCTCCTGTCTACTTTGTTCCTACAAATCATGCTTCTTAATCCCTGCACCATTTCCCCCATTCTCCTTGTTCCCCCTCCCAGGTGACATCCCTCCAAATGATCTTCTTACCCATGATTCTGTTTCTGTTCTGTGTGTTTGCTTAGTTTGTTTTTTAGATTCAATTATTGATAGTTGTGAGTTTGTAGTCATTTTAATGTTCATAATTTTGGCCTTCTTTATCTTAAATAAGTCCCTTTAACATTTCATGTCATAATGGCTTGGTGATGATGAACTCCTTTAGCTTTATCTTACCTGGGAAGCACTTTATCTGCCCTTCCATTCCAAATGATAGCATTGCTAGATAGAGTGATCTTGGTTGTAGGTCCTTCTTTTCACCACTTTGAATACTTCTTGCTAGTTCTTTCTTGTCTGCAAAATTTCTTTTGAGAAATCAGCTGATAGTCTTATGGTAACTCTTTTGTAGGTAACTCTCTGCTTTCCTCTTGCTGTTTTTAAGATTCTCTCTTTATCTTTAATCTTTGGCATTTTAATTACGATGTGTTTCGATGAGGTCTTCTTTGGGTCCAACTTGTTTGGGACTCTCTGTACTTCTTGGACTTGTGTGTCTATTTCCTTTGCCAAATTAGGGGAGTTTTTGTTTTTTTCATTATCTTTTTCAAATGAGTTTTCAATTTCATGCTCTTCCTCTTCTCCCTCTGGTACCCCTATTTATTATTATATTTGGATGTTAACATGTTCAAAGTTGTCCCAGATATTCCTATCTTTATTTTTTTGAATTCTTGTTTCTTCTTTCTGTTCTGGTTGAATATTATTTCTTCCTTTTTATCCATATGGTTGATTTGAAACCTGGCTTCCTTCCCTTCCCTATTGGTTCCCAATATATTTTTCTTTATTTCACTTTGTGTAACTTCCATTTCTTTCTTTATTTTTTTGCCATACTCAGTGAGATCTCTGAGCATCATGATCACCAGTGTTTTGAACTCTGCATCTAAGAGGTTGGCTATCTCCATTTCATTTAGTTCTTTTTCTGGGGTTTTGCTCTGTTCTTTCATTTGGGCCACATTTCTTTGCCTCCTTAATTTGGCAGCCTCGCTGAGTTTGCTTCTGTGTATTAGGTGGAGCTGCTTTGACTACCTGTCTTAGTAGCACGGCCTATGTAGTGAAGGCACTGGTAAATTGTGCCTACCAGTTGTGCCTACCTAAGGCCCAACTTAAGTAATTGCCAGGGTGGGGCAACCTGCTTCATGATTTTGTGGCTCTGTGTGTGTGTTGGAGGCACAGGAAGTGGACAATCCCACTGCCTGGCTTCTTGCTTCTCATCCAGCACTCGCTCCGTTTCTAGTCACCCACTCTATTGGTATGTGATTAGTGCCCTTCCAGCTGCTGCCCTGGGGTTTGCGTATGTTCTGAGTCTATGCGGGTCCTTTAAGCAGCAAAAATCTGACAGTCTCTCCAGCTGTCCCAACCCCCACAGCCAGAGGTAATGAGGGTTTATCTTCCCAGTGCTGGACCCCTTGGCTGTGTGGTCTGGCCTATGGCTGGGATTGCTTACTTCAAGGGTATCCCTCCTGATTTTTATCCACCTCTCATGAATATGGGTCTGCCTGTTCCATCACTGACATAGTTGCCACTACTCCATACCACACAACTTCTCTGCCCTGTCCCTGAGACTCCGCCCCTCTTTCTCATCTGGATGAATGTGGCTTTAAATCCTTGGTTGTCAGACTTCCATACAACTCAACTTTCTGATGGTTCTGGGTGTTATTTGTTTTTGAGATCTTGTCATAATTCTTTCTATGGTTTCATGAGAAGGTGGAGTGGGTCTACCTATACCTCCATCTTGACCAGAAGTCTTCTCTTGTTTTACGTTTATTTTTCTTAAATCCACTGAGAAAATTTTTCTAAGTCTTTAAATTAATTTTACATTTAGTTGCATTTCTGAATTGCTATTTCAATTACAGTTGAAAAACAATATTATATTAGTTTTAGGTGTACCACATAGTGACTAGACATTTATATACCTTGCTAAGTGATCACCATGAAAAACCTAGTACACATCTGACACCATACACAGGTATTACAATATTATTGACTACATTTCTTATGCTGTACTTTATATCCCTGGGACTATTTTTATAGATGATAATTTGTATCTCTTAACCTCTTTCATCTTTTTTTACTCATCCCTCCAACCTCTTTCCTTCTGACAGTCATCAACTTGTTCTCTGTATTTATGAGCTTATTTGTTCATTTATTTGCTTTTCAGATTCCACATATAAGTAAAATCATATGGTGTTTGTCTTCTTCTGATTTATCTCACTTAGCATTATATCCTCTAGGTCTACTAATATTGTTGCAAATGTTGAGATTTGCTTCTTTTTCATGGCTGAGTAATATTCAGTTGCAAGTATGTACTACAACCTCTTTATCCAGTTATCTACTGATGGACACATAGGTGGCTTACATTTCTTGGCTGTTGTAAATAATGTGGCAATAAACATAGGGGTGCATATGTCTTTTTAAATTAATTATTTGGGTTTCTTTGGAAACATACCCAGAAGTGAAATTTCTGGGTTATTTGGTAGTTCAATTTTTAAGTTTTTGAGGAACCTCAGTACTGTTTTCCATGGTGTCTGCATTGTGTTACAATCCAACCAACAGGGCACAAGTGTTCTCTTTTCTCCACATCCTCACCAACACTTGTTGTTTGTGGATTTATTAATGATAGCTATTCTGAAAGATGTGAGGTGATAGCTCATTGTGGTTTTAATTTGTTTTCCTGATGATTAGGGATGTTGATTACATTTTTATATGTCTATTTAACATCCCTTTGGAGAAATGACTATTCAGGTCCTCCACAATTTTTAAACCAGATTATTTGGGGGTTTTTTGGTGTTGTGTGAGTTTCTTATATGTTTTGGATGTTATTCCTTATTAGATGTATCATTGGCAAATATCTTTTTTCATTGCATAGGTTGTCTTTTCATTTTGTTGATGGTTCTTGCTTCGTTGTGAAAAAACTTTTAGTTTGATGTATTCTCATTTGTTTATTTTTTTCTCTTCTTTCCCTTGCCCGAAGAGACATATACAAGCAATATACCTAAGAGCAATCTCAAAGCATTTACTGCCTATGATTTCTTCTAGGAATTTTATGGTTCAGGTCTTACATCTAAGTCTTTAACCCATTTTGAATTTATTCTTGTATGTGGTGTAAGAATGTCATCTTTTTATTTTTATGCATGTATCTTGCCAGTTTTCCCAACACTATTTATTGAAGGGACTGTATTTACCCCATTGTGTATTCTTATCTCCTTTGTAATAGATTAGTTCATCATATAAGAATGGATTTATTTCTGGGATCTTTATTCTGTTCCATTGATCTATATGTCTGTTTTTTATGCCAGTACCATGCTGTTTTGATTACTATAGCCTTGTGGTATAGTTTGATCTCAGATAGTGTGATGACTCCAACTTTGTTCTTTTTTTGAAAAGATTATTTATTTATTTATTTATTTTTAGAGAGAGAAACATCAATGTGTGTTTGCCTCTTGAGTGCCCCCTCCTGGGGACCTGGCCTGCAAGCCAGGCATTTGCTGTGAATGGGTAATTGAACCAGCACTGCTATGGTTTGCAGGCCGGCGCTCAACCCTCTGAGATACACCAGTGCAGGCCAACTTTGTTCTTTTTCAATATTGCCTTGCTTATTCAGTGTCTTTTCTAAGTCTTTATTGATAAAAATAAGGCTGACTTTCCATGGGATCACTGTAGATAAACATCAGTTGGTATTCTCTATGTCTTTATGATATTGTAAGTGATTAGCGAATGGGAAGGATAAAAATTTGACTTGAACCCTGGCAATACCTAAATAATTAATTTTTCTTTCCTTAGAAAACATACTTTATTAGCTTTGATAGATACTTAACTTTTTCAAACATCAGCAATATCATAAATATTTATTGAATGTCAGTTAGGTGAGAACCAGTGAGAGTCAAGATTCTTAGAAAAAATTATGATAAATTTTATTGCAAATTAGAAATAGTGCAGGTAACTGAAATTATTTGTATTATAGTATCCCTCTCTGGTGAGATTTTTAGAAGGATTTCCCCTTCGGGTAGGGGTGGGGGATTTCTTGAAGCAGGGATAGACTATTTTGCAGTGAGTCCTACTGGACTTGAGGGTCTGTGAAAACCCTAAGTTACCTAGAATCTTATTATACCATGTCATAATGTTTAACTTCTTTATTCTTATTGCACTTATCAGTCAACACCTGCCTGACTTGGGAAGGGTTAATTCTTAGTGCTTCTCTGATACTTATTAAATGATTTTAACTGTGGTCGGCACAGCTTCAGGCTCACAATGCAGGATACCAGTGATGGAATGACAGTGTGGTAATAGGATGCCACCCAAAGTTCTAGTGCCAATACCCTATACCAGGTGCTCTACCTGAATACATTAATCTTCAGAAAAACAAGCAAATTGCATACATATACCTTCAGTTTTACTTAGAAATCATGCTGGATTCCAGGCATATTTAGTAAATGTGTGTGAAGTGAAAGTTTTGGGCAGGTGGTAGATAAGAGGCAGCTTATGGCGACCCCCACCCCCAGAATAAGTGATGCTTATTAATAACATTTGTGTGCTGCAATGAAGGAGGACCTGTTTTGGAGCCTACACAATCAGTAAAGATGTGGCATGCGTATGTGTGTGTGTGTGTGGTGCTTTAAACACAACTGTATTCAGTTAATCACATTGGTAGGAAACAAGTCTTATGGTGGCATTAGTAGGAGGTTTGCAGCAAGTTATTCAGCCTGGCAATTATTGCAAATTAGAACTTTATTCAGGAAAGGATATCAATTTAAGAGTAGACAGAACACATTTACTATAGTTAATTCAGACTCTATTTGAATGGGGTACATTTTCTTAGGAGCAGCCATAGAGATAAATGCATCACATGACCCTCAGAACCAAACTGCTGAATGAAGATATTGGAGGACTGGAGCTATTCATTTCCATTTACAGAATTCAAATTGCTGAAAAGTCATGGGAAGGCAGGAAAGAGACTTGTTGTTTTTAAAAACGCTCCCTGGCATTTGTCTGCCTGCGTCATCCAATGCAGTATCTCATTCTGCTGCCACCCAGAGTCCCATTCACTGGTTTGTTTAACCTCAAAGTGGGAAAGTAACTAACACAAATACATTCATTGTCCATGCTCTAATAGAATTAAGATTCCCAATACACTGCCTGCATTTGAATGAGGTTCGTTACACACTAGCTTTTATGGTCACACCCTTTTCCCTTGGTGGTTATTAAGAATGGCAGAAGCAGGAGACCAGAAATTTTGTAAGCTCATAAATATGAAGCACACTGTGTTTAAATAATGCCAGGGTGGTGATACAAATGGACCAATGCCAGGCAGCTCAAAGTTAAAGCTAACAATTCACCCTTACACCACTATGAATAAAAAGGAAGGAGAAAGGGGTACTGTGTTTGTTACAGTTGTGCTGCCAGCAGACTGGGATAGCTCTGTCTAATGGGCCAGTGTGGCACAGAGCTGTGAATTGTACACTGTTTACCCAGAAGATAGGAAATAGATCTATTCTTCCTCAGAAAGGCCAACTGGATATTGTGGAATTACATAATATTGTTTATTTCATACTGCACATTATCAGCTTGAGTGATTGTAAGCATCTGGAATAAACCTATATGTAGCATCCTGTCGGTCAGTGGCAAAGCCAGTGCAGGGCATGGAAATGGGAGCTGTCACTCTGTAACTGTCTGGGCAGAACCAGTGCAGGTTTTCATCAGCTCTTCTTCCTCCTCTGCTGCTTAGCTACTGTCACCTTCTGTCTCCTCTGCCTGCAATGATAACAAGAACCTGGGTGAAGTCTTGTAAATACTTATAGTGAAGAGTATCAGAGCACCACGATCTCTGTCATTGAGAAATGGACTCACTACTGTGAAGCAAAACGATGACGTTTTGATTTTTAAAAAGTTTTTAAAAAAATTTGATATCCTGGAGTTTTCCAGTTGATTATTTGGTGGCTCTTAGGAACTGATTTTTTGCTCTGTCTTTGCCAAAGTGAAACTGGTACTTTTGATGGTTAGTATAAATTATACTTGTGGTTGTGGAGAATCAAATGACTGACTTCTTTTAAGGATAAGGTGAGAGGAAGATAAACATCAACTGATGCCTCTTGTATGTGCCCTGACCAGGACTGAATCTGCAACCCAGGCATGTGCCCTGACCAGTAATTGAACCAGCAACCTTTCCCTTTGCAGGACAATGCCCAATCAACTCAGCCACACTTTTTAGGGCTAATTAGAAATTCTGAAAAAAGTAATTTTCTTAAAGACCCTGAATAGCCTCAGCAATCTTGAGAATGAAGAACAAAGTTGGAGGAATCATGCTACTTAATGTCGAGCTATACTACAAGGCCATAGTAATCAAAACAGCCTGGTACTGGCATAAGAACATACATTTAGATCAATGGAACAGAACAGGGAGCCCAGAAATAAACCTACCCCTTTATGACCAATTAATACTTGACAAAGGAGGCAAGAGCATAACATGGAGTGAAGACAGTCTCTTGAGTAAATGATGTTAGGAGAATTAGACAGGTCTATGCAAAAAAAAAAAAAAAAAATGAACCTAGACGACCAATTTACACCATACACAAAAATAAAGCCAAAGTGAATAAAAGACATAAATATAAGTTGAAGAAACTATAAAAATTCTGGAAGAAAACCTAGGCAGTAAGATTTCATACATCTCACATAGCAATATTTTTGCCAATATATCTCCTAGAGCAAGGGAAACAAAGGAAAAATCAACAAATGGAACTACATCAAACTAAAAAGCACAGTGAAAGAAACCATCAATGAAATGAAAAGGGAACCCACTGTATGGGAGAACATATTTGCCAATGATCCATCTGATAAGGGGTTAATTTCCAAAGTATATAAAGAACTTATACACTTCAACACCAGAAAGACAAACAATCCAACTTAAAAATGGGCAAAGGACCTGAATAGGCACTCCTCCAAAGAGGACGTACAGATGGCCAATAGACATATGAAAAGACGCTCAAAGTTGCTAATCATCAGAGAGGTGCAAATTAAAACCACAATGAAATAAAAAAATACACAATGAAATATCACCTCACACCTCTCAGAATGGCTACCATCAATAAATCAACAAACAAAAAGTCCTGGTGAGGATGTGGAGGAAGGGGGAACTCTTTTGCACTGTTGGTGGGAATGCAGATTGGTGCAGTCACTATGGAAAACAAGATGGAGATACTTCAAAACATTAAAAATGGAACTGCCTTATGACCCAGCGATTCCACTTCTGGGAATTTATCTGAAGAAACCTGAAACACCAATTCGAAAGAAGATATGCACTCCTATGTTCATAGCAGAGTTTTTTGTAATAACCAAGATCTGAAAACAGCCCAAGCGCCTACTAGAAGGCAAGTGGATAAAAAAGCTGTGGCGCATTTACACGACGGAATACTACTCAGCTGTAGAAAAGAAGGAACGCTTACCTTTTGTGACAGAATGGATGGACCTGGAGATAATTATGCTAAGTGAAATAAGCCATTCCGAGAAAGACAAATACCATATGGTCTCACTTATATGTAAAATCTAATGAACAAAATAAACTCACAAACGAAATAGAATAGAAACATGGATACATAGAACAGACTGACAGCTGTCAGAGGGGAGAGAGGTGGATTGTACTGGATGAAAGAATGTGAAAGGAATTAGCCAAAGAACCTGTTCGTATAAACCATAGACACAGAGAGCAGTGTGGTGATGGCCAGGGGAATGGGTGAAAGTGGGCAACTCTTGAGGGAAAAGGGGACTTCTGTAATAGTGTAAACAACAAAAATAAAGTTAAAAAAATAATTTGCCCTGGCCAAAGTGGCTCAGTTGGTTGGGTGTAGTACCATAAAGTGAAAGGTTGCCAGTTCATTTCTGGGCTGGGGCACATGCCTGGGTTGTGGTCCAGATCCCCAGGTGGGGGCTTGTGAGAGGCAACTGATTGATGTTCCTCTCACACATCAATGTTCTTCTCCCTCTCTCCTTCACTTCCCCTCTCTCTAAAAGTAAATAAATAAAATCTAAAAAAAAAAATTATAAAAACCCCAAAAGATGAAAACAGGCAAAATCTCATAAATACAGAAAATTTAGTCATAAGTAATCTGAAAATATCAGAAATATGTGATTGCCACATTTTAAGATTCTTATTTTCTAAGTGCCCCTTTGATGAACTAATTTCATTTAAAGATTTATTTGCAAAAAAACAAAAGATTATTTCCTGCTTGATATATGACTACACTGAATTAACCTTGTTCTTAATATATACATTTTACTGTCATAATCTTTAACTTTATAGTTCATATAAACTAAATCTCTTGTAACTCCTAATTGCGTGTGCTCTGCTTTACCATCCTTTTGTTTCTTTTATAATGGGTTTCAGTGCTGGCCCAGGTTCCTCAGTCCCTGAGGTAACCTGTAATCACACCCAATGTCCCTTTTACAATCACATTAGTTCCATCAGAGTTCTAGATTCTCTCCCAGACCACTTAACCCTGAAGGACGTTTGAATCCTTGCATATGCTGCACCGCAGACTCGTAACTCCAAAGGCAGCGCTCTCAGGGATATCATGGTGAAGATATATATTTTTTCCTACCAGGTTTTAAAATATGATGATGATGATGATGATGATACTGCTATTATTAGTACTCATAGTACCACTACTAGCTAATAACAGTTTACTCAGTTATCCCTATATGCTAGTCTTGTGTTAAGTGCTCAATGTGAATTATTTAATCTCTACAAAGAACTCTATGGAATAGGTATTATGACTAATTCCATTGCATCAGTTAAGAATGCTAATAGCTTCAAGTATTGAAAGCTCAACTTACAATAACTTTCAATAGGTGTTTATTAACATATTTAAATAGAAGTTTGGTGGTCAGCAGTTATGGGTAATTACTCTGTGGCCCAGTGATGTCAGGAGCAGCATCTCTGGGATTCTCCTGACCTTTCCCTCAAGTTGCAAGATGGTTGCTGCAATTTAAGACATCTCTGTGTTCACAGCAAGAAGATAGAAGGATGGGCAAAGCCAGCTATCATGGTCCCTTTTACAGGAGAGCAAATGCTGCTTTGCTGGTAGCTCCCACCAGACTAGGCATTGTATCTCACTAGCCAGAATGGCACCATATTCTGCACGGCAATCTGCATAGCAAACTGTGGGCTCTTTCACCTTCTGTGGGTGAAGACAGAAGTGTTAGTGATGGCACTGGGTTAGTCATACTAAGTGCTACTTGTATTAGGAGATCAGGAAACAAGACACAAGGGGGCTAAGCAGCTTTTTAAGAAGCTGGTAAATGGCAGAGCCAAGATATGAACTCAGGCTGTTCCGGAGCCTACGTTATTTTTTTTTTCTCCAATTAAAAATTTTTTTAAATTACACCTGATACACAATGTCATATCAGTTTTAGTGTACAACACAGTGATGAGACATTTATATAACTTACATAGTGATCACCCAGATAAAGCCAGTACCCATCTGACACCATACGTAATTATTACAATATTATTGACTGTATTCCCTATGCTGTACTTTACATCCCCATAACTGTTTTTGTACATCTGAATCTCTTCCTTTTTTCACCCATCCCACCAAACCCCCCTTCTGTCTGGCAAACATCAGTTTGTTACAGAGCCCACATTCTTAATCATGAAGCCACATTGCTTTTATTTTCTTTTGTTAATTTTTTTCCCTTTTGGGGTCTTAGTGACCAGAGAGATGCTTAAATGAAATAGTTCTCATCAAATTTTAGTCTAAGACTACAAGACTGTTCCAATATTAGTTTAATTTATACAGCCCTTGTTTGCCACCATATTGCTAAAGATAGAAATCTCTGAAGCATATTATCTGACTGTATTTAAACAGGCTATCATCTTGTCACTTTCATGTGTTGTTGAAGAATCTCAACACTTATGGGCAAATACTATTAAGAGATTTAGTTTCTTTCATTTTTTTTTCCTTCAAACTGAGCATGCCCAAGTATGCATTGCAACCTGTAATTAAGATACAGGCTGCCTGTTTGCCAAGCAATTTTTTTTCTTGGCACTACAAACCCAGTAATAGTTTTCTATTGCAACTAATTGTCAGAGATATTATTATATTTTCTCCTAATAAAAATAGCATCAGAGCTTCCTCTCACTTTTTAGGTTCCTTGGTTAAACATTTCTTTGTTAGCTTTGTTATCTGACCAGCAGTTAGTTGTAATCATAGACATTTTGGGGATATCTGCATATCTTGCCAGAATATAAGGAAGACAGAAGACATACAGGGGTTCATTAACTAAAAATCAAAGTGACAGGGAATGGCGTTCCTCAGTTCTCACTGCCACCCTTTTCCCTTGCAGATGCTAGTGAATAGTGTAGGCAAAATACCTAGCAATACTACGTATATTACACACTGGCTTTATTTGGTTCATAATAAATGTGATGCATTTCAATTCCAAAATGGATGAGACTTACATAAAGCCTAAAAAAAATCCAACAACTTTACACCATGAAGGTCCTAGAATATGTAAACATAAAATATATAATCTATCTTTGATTTGTGCCATAATGCTCCTTTGCTTTGAAATCATGGCAATATTACCAAACTGACAGTTTTAATGGAAAAAGTGGCTTTCAAAAGCTGCTGTTGAAAACACACTGCATAATTCTCTAAGTCGTGAATATTTTACTACCAACATATGCAAGGAGGTAGTGAAAACACTCTGGCATTTTATTCCCTGTAAGCTGGGATGGAGGAAATTCACTGGTGTTAAATCTGCATGTTTATAATGTGATGCAAACTCATAAATACCTATGAATGTACACGGTTGTTATTGGCAGGCAACAACACTTTGTAGCGTCATTTGGAAGATGAAAAATAGGTATGCCTTCACTTGTAATTTGCTCATTAGGCAAACATCTAGTGAGGATCCACTCTATTTCAGGCACTGTGCTAGGCTCGATAAAAAGATAAGCAGAGAACCCCACCCCCCACAATTGCTTTATATGTCTTGTGGGGTGTTTTGTACAGAAGTTTCTGGGCTAATATTGCCCAGTCACTTGGGCAATATTTGGCCAATATTAGCCTAAGCTAGAACTCCTGGGCAATGGGTCATCAAATGTATAATTCTTTGAGTCTTTTGCATCCTTTGGAGGGTGTGTCTGAGCCAGAGCACAGTTGATATAACCCCGTTTGACTGTATCCCGAGAGATGGACCCACCCTGCTCAGCTTATCACTTTTTATGAAGAGACTGTGAGAATGGCCCACAGAGTAGTGAGTAGGGGGCTGGGAAGTAAGCATTTTTGTCTTGGGTGCCAAGGAATCTGAGCATTGGTGCTAGATGTGTTTAGGGGAGTTATGAGAAATGCCAAATTCCTGCAGCTGGAGATTTGAGAGCTCTGGTTCTTTGGGAAGTGAAGTTGGGGCATGGTCTTTCTTTCTGAAGAGAGGGATTGGTCTTACTTCCTGCCATCTTGTGGACAGGCTACTAGGATGAACCTTGATAGGATTCTGGATAAAAGAGAGAGGAAAAGAAGCTATAAATGACATTTTGAGGGTAATTCGGTATATTTAAATGTGGGTTCTATATTAGATGACACTGTTAATTTAATTTTAAATGTCTTGGCTATAATAAATTTTATAGCAGTGTTAAAGTAGTTAGGGATAAGATATCATGATACATGTAACTTATTTTCAAGATGGTTCATGATAGAGGTAACTGATTTTTCCATTTCAAAATGTGTGTGTGTGCCTATGTACCCACCTGCATGGAGAGAGACAGACCAAACCATAGTGGTAAACTAATAACAGTCAGTGAAATTAGGTGAAAGAAATAGGAACATTTATTATACTTCTTTAAAACAAAATTTTAGCTTTGAATATTTTCAAAATTTTTTTAAAAAGTGGACATAAAAGGAATGTACGAATAGCACCACCTTGTGACCTTCACCCCCGTTCCCTCTCCTGGTTAAGCACTGCTCAGTCAGGAGTCCTTCTCTGGTCTCTGAAACCCAGGGAGGCATGGCTGCGGGCACCCCTATGAGCCATTCTCACTCAGGGTGGTAATTGCTTACCTGCTTGTCTGCACATCTCCCTAGACTATCAGCTTTCTGAGGGTAGGGAATATAAGAAAGAAGGTCTGAAGGTCTCATTTACTGTTGTACGTATAATGTCTGCCACATCATCATCATTCAGTAAATATTTGTTAAATACAGGATTCATGAAATGCATACGTGATAGCAGCATATTTGTCCTAGTTAGGAAAGTTTCCCAGAAACTGAGTGGCTGTGCTTGGCTCACCGTTGCGAAGGACTGAGTTACAAAACTGAAGTGTGTTTAGGAAGTTAAAAAAAAACAACTCCTATGTATCATTATGTTACATTTGTATTACAATTTGTTAGTTAAATGAAAATTTAGTTTTTTGGACAAAGTACATGATGAAGATAATTAATACATTTTCTAATTATTCTCCTAAGCTAGGTTCTGATATTCGATGTTTAGAAATACAATAGATGTAGAAATAGATATGTATATGGAGAAAAATATTGTACAATTGGGTCTGGAAGAAAATCTGTCCCCTGCTGCTCCCCAACCACTATCACTACTTTTTGGAGAATGCCTTTTGCTTTGTTATACAATCAATATCAATACAGCTAGATGTTGATTTTAATCATTAAGATTAAAAAATTTTTTGGTTTTTTTCATCTCATTCTTACTTCCTGCTATTTTAATGTCCATTGACTTTTTTTGAAAACAGAGCAGGTGAGCGAAGGAAGAATGTACGACCTGAATTGTGTTCATAACACATTCATATGTTGAAGCACTAACCCCTAGTATCTTAGAACGTGACTGTATTTGGAGATAAGGTCTTTAAAGAGGTAATTAAGGCTAAATGAGGTCATAGGGATGGGGCCCTAATACAATATGACTGGTGTCCTTATAAACAGAGGAAGAGATGCCAGGGATGCATGTGCACAGAGGAAAGCTGATGTAAGGGCACAGTGGGAAGGTGAACACCTGCAAGCCAAGGACAGAGGTCTCAAGGGAAAGCAGACTGACAAACACTTGGACATTCAGCTTCCAGAACTTTGGGAAAATAAATTTTTATTTAAGCCACCAAATCTCTTTTGTTATGGCAGTCACAGAAAACTAAGGCAAGGAGAAAACTAAAATGAATTAGCATGATTGTTGATGTGTAAGCTTATGAAATCTAGGCTGTGGAATAAATGTAAATCCAATGGTTGACTCAGTGGTTTGCAGTCCTGTTTTATCTGTAATTTACTGTCTTATAGTTTACTAGAACCTTGGAAGTGACTTAGCCCAGACCTGTAAAGATGCTTAGACTACAGTTTGGCATTGCTGAGCTGGCAACTAGCCACCTGATTTTTGCTAAGAATGGCTCTAACGATGGGAACTCTCAGCTTCCCAAGAAACTCTGCTGTTTTGGAGCTATTGATCTGCTGGAAAACAATTTCTTGTATTGATTTGGCAGCCAAGTGGCAGAGGCCATGTGGTATTATTAGTCAGATGCATACTGCCTGGACTAAAGATGTATTTCTCAGCTTTCCTTGCAGCCGAATACAGACATTTTACTTAGTTCTTGAAGTGTTCCAGGACATGTTCTTAAGGAGAGAAGGTGTAACAGTTTTCTAACCCCTTTTTTAATTTTTTCCTCCTAACTGTCAGACATGATGTAGACATGATGGCTCAGACTTGAGAAACTATCTGAGATCATGAGGTAGGCACATGCTGAGGATACCAGGAGCCTGGGTCTCTGATTGCGGAATCTCCCAAAGAGCTTGAACTGTTTATTTCCAGGTTTTGTTTATTTGAGAAAAACAAAATTCTCTCTTCTTTAAAGTAGGTTATATTTTGGGTTTTATGTTATTTACAGCTAAACCTATTTCTAATTGTTTAGTTAACTGTTTCTATTTTCACTCATACATCCTTGGTTTGCTTTTCTGAATTACATTGTACAGGGCAAGTCTAATTCCATTTCCACATGGCAGACATAATGCTTGAAGACTGTTATTTCATCCTCCTTAGATCTATAGACTAAGCATACCTGATTCCTCAGCTGTTCCTCACAAGATAAGATTTCAAGCTCTCTGACCATTGTTATTACTGTCCTGAATTCCTGATTTACTCAGGCATTCTTTATGTCCATAAATCTAGTTAGTTGCATTGGACATATTTCATGGTACTAGGAATGATACAAGTCAGAAAATAATACAAGTTCTGAATATAGTAAGAGGAAATATTTGGTAGGGAGTGACCTGAAACTACCTTAGAAATACCTTCCATAACAGAACAGACTTTTAAAATATATTCTTATTCTTTATATCACAGATATTAGTTGCGCTAATGGATGAATTCATTTGTGTAGTTTTTTACCCAATAATGTTTATCAATATTTGGCAATTGGAATTACCAAAGAGGAGAATCTTCCTTTATTGTTAAGCCAAAGTAGGTATGTTAATAGGTAATTTGTTTCTGACAGTTCTGCAGCTGGTCTTCTAGTTAACATGGTGAAAGGTAAACTGGATGGCCAGCTTGAACAATTTGCTACAATCTGTAGTGCGGAGAATATTTTTCAAGAGCTGTCTTTTGCCTTTGCCTGCTTGAGTTCTCATAGGCTTGAGCAAACCTGCCTTTGCAATGTGTTCATCCTGGGTCTGGGTCACCAAGTCAAGAGCATTTATTGAGAACTTAAGTTGTATATGTAATAATGTATTCCATTGGGCTTAAAGAAAGAAGAATATAGTATTCTTGCCCTTGAGAAATTTGTGTGTGGTGAGAGACATTTTGATAGTTGTCTGGGAAGACTTAAAAGAAACCCAAAGAAGTGAGTAATCTCAGCGGCAACATATAAGTCATATTAGGACAGGGAACAGGTCTGTTTGCCTACTACTTTATCCTAATATTAAGTACAGTGGCTGTCACACTTGGTGTGCTCATAGTTTATTTTGTTTTATTTTATTTTAGTTTATTTTTATTTCTTATGCTTGATTAGAATAGAGATTTTAAGGTACATCTTCCTGATTCAATGCCAAGTACAATAAACATTGGTAAAACTACTATCTGTTTTGATCAGTGTCCATATAATGTAATGCACAAATGGAGATTTAGCATTGACCCAACTAACCTGGCAAGCTAGTCCAAATTTCTAATGATGTATTTGACAACCTGGCAGATATAAATAAACATATATTAAAACTCTACCTGTTTGAATTTAGTGTCTACAGAGCCATAGGTACATTCTAAACTACTTTAGTAGTGCCTACTAAAAAAGAAATTAATTATGGATCTATCTTTTTAAATTTTTTATTTTAAGATAATCTTAGACTTTGAAGAGTGGCAAAAATTGTACAAAAAATTTTCATATTTCTTTCACCAGTTTCTCTTAATGTCAAAAACTTACATATCAGAGCACAACAGGCAAAATAAAGAAGTTAACATTTGTGTAATATTATTCACTTAAACAAGAGAGGTTGTTTGGATTTTACTAGTTTTTTCATTATTATCCTTTTTCTTCCAGGATCTAATGCAGGAACCCACATCAAATTTAAGTGTCCTGTCACCTTAGTGTCTCCCCCAATCTGTGACACTTCTTCAGTCTTTCTTTGACTCTCATGACCTTGAGACTTTTTATTCAGGTATTTTAGAGAATATGCTTCTGCTTGGGTTTGTCTGACCTTTTTTCATGATTATATTGAAATTATGCAAATATTCTGTTTTTCCTTAACTTTTACCCACTAATTTTAGCATTCATCCATGGATCATGCCTACAGCAATTATTACTGTGTTATTTTCTATTTCCCTTATTTCTTATATGTTTATTAATTGGAGATAAGTAAGTAAAGATGCATTGTCCTTATGTTCCCTTTGCTTATAAAGAAACATTTTTAGTTTAAAAAAATATCTTAAATCCAGGGCACTTATTTTATTATTTAGATTATAAGACAGTATTATTGTTATCTATATTGATGCTCAATTTATCATAGATTTTCCATTTGGGATACTTTCAGGTTGGCAGTTATATCCTTTCTTTATGCTCCCACTATTTATTTATTTATTTATTTAAACTCCTTGGCACCACAAGGTGCTTCAGCCTTATCTTGTATTATACCTGTCCCAACCTTTAGAATCAACCACTTTTCCAAATAACCTTGCTTCTTTTTATTAGAGAATAATACTTAGAAACCAAGATCTCGATACTAAGTGTGCTAATTCCTACTGGGGTGTCACTATTTCTAGACCTTCTCAGCAGAGCTAGGAAACCTATCTGTCATCTATCTATCTATCTATCATCTATCTGTCTGTCTATCTATCTATCTATCTATCTATCTATCTATCTATCTACCATCTATCTTCTCTCTCTCTCTCATTTATCTATCTAGATGTATGGGGTTGGGCAAAAGTTGGTTTACAGTTGTGAGTATGAGAAACACAGCACTTATTCTTTTATTGATTGTCATATTCTTCCCTTTTTTAATTGCTTAATCCTTCCCCTGTTGCTCTTCCCTACGCCCCTCCCCCACCTCACTCCCACAATCAATTGCCATCATGTTGTCCATATCCGTGGGTCCTTTATAGGTCTCCCTCGACTAGATCCTTCTTCTTTCTAATTATTGTATTATTTTCCATACAAACAATTGTAAACCTACTTTTGCCCCACCCTCTGTGGGGGGCAAATATATATGTATAAATATATACATAATTATGTAGTTACCCATGCATGCCCACATTCTATCTATATTTAGTTTTTATCTCTTTATCTCATTCTATTTTTTAAGAAAACATAAATTCATACTCATGTAATGATATTCATTATACTGATGAGTGTTTACTGAAAGAGAACAGAGCTCATTCTAGCCTTCCTTTTTATTTATAACTGCTTTCTTTGACAGTGAGAAACCTAACTCCTAATGCTACACGGCACTCTTACTTTCTTGTTCTAGCCTATCATTCATGTAAAGTTATTTCAGGATTGGTAATCCATATCCCTGTGGGGGGGAAAACTTATCAACTAGAGTGTAGAAGTACAATGTTTATGTATAGTTCTTTTTGGCTTTACCTTACTACGTCTAGTCAAAACAACATTTTTCCCCAAAGTTACTTAGGTCAGCCTCATTATTCTTCACCCCTTTTAGTATGGTTCTGTGATTTATTTGTTATATTATTAGATTAATTTGTCAGAATTTGCATTCCCTTTTGGGTTTTCTCATGCTTTAGCTGGTTTTAAAAATTTTATATACAGTAAAATTCGTTTTGTGGAGCGCAGTTCTATAAACTTCGACAAATGAATAGAGTTATGTGTTTGCCACCATAGTTGTTTACGTAATCATTTTATCATCCCCTAAATTCCCTTGTGCTTCTCCTTTGTAGTCAACCCCCAAATGTCTATTTTTACTCCTGGAAAATTGACTTTTTGAAAACTTCTCTTTTTGTCCCCATTTTTGCATTATATGTGCTTATAGTGCTGAGTTGATGCTTGTTGAATATAGTCTGTGCTCTAACAGCTGGTATAGAACTGGCACTGGAAAAAATTCAAAGTGAATGAATCAATGAATGATTCAATGGAGATACACACACACACACATATATATATATGCACATATGTGTATATATATGACAAAGATGACAAAAATGACACTTTCATTTGGAGAGTGAATCAATTATTATTGTTAACAAACCACATAAAACTCTGGCTTAAAACAATAAGCATTTATTTAGCTAGGAGTCTGTGGGTGGACTGGATAGTTCTTCTGGTCTAGGCCCAGCTTATCTGGTCTTGGTTGGGCTCATTCATGTACTGGGTGGTCAACTACTTAGCCAGCTGGGGTCTTGCTGGTATAGGCTATCTTCACTCACCTGTCTGGTTAAGTGGGGCTGGACTCGTTTCATATGCAGTGACAGAGTTCCAAGGGCATGAGTGACTAGTATAATATGCAAGGTCTCTTGAGCCGTAGGCTCAGAACCCAACAGCATCACCGCAGCAGAGTACTAACAGCCAAAGCCAGTCACAAGGCCAAGGCAGATTCAAGAGGTGGGGCATAATTTCTCTTTCTAAATGGGAGGAGCTTCAATGTCAGATTACCAAGGGCATTGATACAGGGAGGAGTGAAGAACTGTAGTCACTTCTGCCATCAATCTATCACAAAATCTATGCAAATATATTTGAAGGCCTTTTAAATACTCTTAATGTAAAGATTAACACCATCCTGCCCCCTACTGGTCACGGTCGTGAATGTTAATTTTTCTTACCTGCTTCTCTCTATAGAATCACACACACACATACCTTTTAACAGCATACCTTTTAAAAAATAATTTGATTCAGAAATGCTCATGTAAGACTCGGAGATCACGTCACCAAGTGTTCATCAAAATTAGGAAAAGAACTTCTACTTGTTAGTCACACTTCCTCCCCTTTGCCTACTTCATTATTTCCACCCCTTTTGGTTGTACACAATTCTTCAAATCTAAATTCATTAACTCATTGAAGAGAGCTAGTGAGACAATCACTGCACACTCACATGTGATAAAAGAAAATTTTCCCAAAACTTGGTATTCTAGAACTGAAATATATGCTGAGAATTTAAAGGTTTGATCTTATATCCTCTTCTGTTGAATTTTTACTTCTTTATTAATAAGTTTGATTACTTATACCCAAGTACTTGTGTAGATTAAATTGTATTATATGATGTTATTTCTGATATTTCACTGTTTTCCTCATAGTCACCGTATTTCAAAAAGCTTTTTTCATAGCATTTCCTGTATTGCCTTCTCTTCACGGTCCTTATACCTCTCCCAGTGACAACTTCCATCAGAGCACAGTCAGCTTTGCTTTAATAGGTGGTATTCTAAGCATTGAACAGTGATGGAGGATGTACCAGGGCTGACATGTTCCATCAATCTAGGATACTTGAAAAGGAATAGTTAAATTGATGCCCCAAAGTTTGATTTTTGCTTCACTACTTTTTGTTGGTTTGAGCAAACTGCTGCGTACAGATGTCTCTAAGTCCCCAGACAGCCTCTGGGAAAATCAGCACATCTTGAATAAAAATGTGTTGGAGAAAAGAAAATGATACCCAGAGTCCAAACAGGTGCATCAGGCAATGCATTTAATGAAGTCACTAAATTTTGATTGTGCAAAACAAGGCTTTGGTAGGAAAAAATCCAGCAAGGTTGATAACTATGTGATTTGCAACAATTGCAATATGTGTATTGCTGTCTTTAGGGAACAGTGAATTATTCTAATAAATCCTACATCTATTGTGGAGAAAGAAACCCTCTTTAACCATATTTAATAGTGTTAGTTTAGAGGCAAATGATATTAAAATGACTGAACATTTGGGAATAAAAACAAAAATACCCTATGCTTAAAATCTTTTAGTCATTTGCTAAAAAGCTAATTCTTTCTTATGATCAAACCACCCAGGAATTGTACCTTTAGGATATGAATGGAAAAAAGCAATTGAGGCAGCATGGTAGTCAGTTGTATTAGAGCAGGAATTTTTCAAACTGGACTCTGGGGATCCCTATGGTGTCAGGTCTTAGGGCTGTAATGGACCTACCTTCTCCCCACACCTGTCCACCATTACCATCCTCAGTCTAGGATGGTAATTAAGTTTGTTTCATGTATCAGCTTTGTTTGAAAAAGTTCTAAAAAAAGAAAGAAAATTATCCTAGAGTATCGAAAAGAAAAGGCTGACGCCCCAATAGGCCCTTGAGTTACTATGCCCAATTGTTTTATTACTTTAAAGGTGTATAAGGTCAGAGACATAGGACAATGTAGGGCAGAATAAGGCAGAACCCTGCATATGTTTATAATACCTTTTACTTACATGTTTGAATTGTCCCATCACTCAAAGTAAGGGTGACGGTACAGCAGTACTTGTATTTGCATTTTTTTATTCCTACATAATTTATTTGGTTCTTTAAAAACATATAATGGATCTTATTTTGATTCTATTTTTGTTCTCTGCCATATTTTTGATTCCACATTTTATTTCTTTAATATTAAGCATTAAAATATTTTGTGTAAATTCATAATAATTAACTAAAGTTCATAGGAGTCTAATTGTACTATTCGGTTTTTATTTTTTATGGCAACTTATTTCCTCATGTGCAGTTTGGATTGCGAGATTATACTTGGCTGGGCTTTATCTTTGGGAATCCAGTCAGGTCTGAATTAAGGTTGCACTTGCTTCATTCATGTTTCAGTGAGCCAAATCAACTTTAGATTAATTTTCAGTTTGGAATTTCCTGACCAGAGTAGTATAGATTTGAATCTCAAATCTGTATGAGCTATAGATTCTCAGCACTTTTCTTCCCCAAATCAGAGCCTAGGCTGATCTAGACAATTTACTTCCTTTTTTTTGTTTATGGAAAGACTTTTTTTCTGGTCCACCTTTTCACTAAGTCCTGCCGTTGTCTAAACTTTATGTTGGGGTTCTCCATTCTAGTGTCTCATCTTTGCAAGCCCAAGGTCATGTTTCCTATTCCTGGTATAACTCTTATAGTCCAAGAGCAGCAAATACTTTCAGAACTGTTTTCACTTCTGGTTCTAACTATTGTTCTTAGTCCCTGAGGATTTCTTGCCCTGTGTGTATGTGCACACACACACACATTCAGCTAAGCAGGTAGAAGAATATTTGTTATCATGTGTGTGTTTTGTATTGGGAAGTTATTCAGGATGTCTTGCTCCTTATATTTCCTTCACATGGAAGCTGACCAAAATCCAATAACACTGTTTGGAGGCTATTTTGAGAAAGCAGTCATAGTGTATATAAGATCATATATTTTAGTATCATGAAGAATATTGGACTGTGGTGAGAAGTAAATGAAAGTGGGTGCTGGCTCTTGGCCACTCTTAAATATCTACTCTTCTATTCTTTTCCTTCAATGCCTGGCCCTCAGCCTTTCCCCAATGGGCAATGTTAGAAAGAGGAACTGGTATACCCAGTGGTATGCTAGCTTACGCTAAAAATAACTAGATGCCTGAGAAGTAAATCTCATGAAAAAGAAAGACAACTGTGGTGACTTCATTTAGCTTTCTACAAAATTAATTCTCCCCTTCTGCAAGGGAGTCAGCATCTTCAAACTTCCCTTTTAGTTAGGTGTGGCATGTGATTAAATTTTCATCAATGGTATATACAGAAAAGTGATGTATGCTATTTCCATTCTTGAGGCTCGAGGTACTGAGCTTACCACCTGTAGGCTTTCTTTTCCCTTCCGCTGGTTGGGACCTTGACTTGGTAGCAACCATGAAGATGGTTGTGGTGGCCTGGGGAAAGCGGAGCAGGACAAGGACTGGAATCTCTTGTGCTGAATGAACTTGTGAAGCTAAACTACCCCACTGATCACTGTGTTTCCTAGATTTGTTACATGAAAAAATTGTGTGTCTATATTCCTTAAGCCACTGTATCTTGAGGTCTTTCTGTAACAAGAGCCATTTAGCCTTATCCTAACTAATACAAAAACAAATTTAACAATATTTGTATCTTATGTGATGTAAAGCAGGGTAATGCAGCAGAATTATTATAAATTTATAAGAAGCATGATAAAATATACTTGAGGAGATTAGTGAAGAAAGTCACAACATGAAATAATAATAAGAAACAGTAATGAGGCAGAAATGTTAGGTATCAAGTGACTTGCCTTTTCAACTTTCTACTTTCTCTGAAAGTTATAAGGTCTGCTAAGGTCACAGTTACTCTCATCTTTCCTCTTTCCTCCTTTCCCAACTGCTGGCATCTCTCATCTACTGTCATTTCCTTCCCTGTTTGTCCTTGTGAGTCTATTTCACTTATATTTCTTCATTTTTATTTTAGGAGGAAACATAAAAAAGGCAAATGTGTTCATATTCTGTGTTTAATGGGAAGGCTTTGGTGTTCTAAAGGATTTTGTTTTAGAACAAAACAAACATGGATACTTCCTACATGTTTGCATTTTCCATATTGTAAATTACTTTTATAAAGTGTAAAATTTATAAATATTTGTTGGAAATTGGGAGGAGACTAAGTAAATTACAGTGTCCATGTGTTGGAATATTTTGAAGTCATTAGAGACTTCCAGCCAAAATGGAGGTGATAGTTCTTATGCCTCACATAACCTAAAGAAGGACAACAACCAATTTAAAAACAAACAAACAATAAAACAGAACTACCAGAAAACCAAACTGTATGGAAGTCTGACAATGAAGGAGTTAAAGGAGAAACATTCATCTAGACTAGTGGGAGGGATGGAGATGGGCAGCTGGGGCAGAGAGGACTCATGGCAAGGCATCAGCTGGCTGACTGGGCAGTCCCACATTCATGTGCAGATAAACTGGGAGGGACAACTGGAGAGTGAGAGAGACTGTGCAACCCAGGGTTCTAGCATGGGAAATAAAGCCTCAAAACCTCTGGCTGTAAAGTCCTGTGTGGGTTTCAGTGGTGGGAGAAGCTCCCAGTATCACAAGAGAGTCCATTAGAGGAACCCACAGGGTCCTAGAATGTACATAAACCCATCCAACCGGGGAATCATCACCAGAAGGGCCCAATTTACTGTGGGTAGTGGGGGAAGTGACTGAAAGTGGGGCAAGAGCTGAGCAAGTGGCATTGTACCTTCTCTGACCCCTACCCCCAATGCAGCACCACAACACAGTGATATGGGTTGCCTTGTCCTGGCAAATACCTAAGCCTGCACCCCTTACAATGTAACAGGTGCACTGAGACAAAGAAATATGGCCCACATGAAAGAACAGATCGAAACTCCAGAAAAAGAACTAAGCAATGAGAAGATAGCCAACCTATCAGATGCAGAGTTCAAAACACTGGTAATCAGGATGCTCAGAGAAATAATTGCATATGGATGCAAAAGAGAGGAAGAAATGAAGGTTATACAAAGTGAAATAAAGAAAAATATACAGGGAAGCAACAGTGAAAGGAAAGAAACCGGGACTCAAATCAATGATTGGAACAGAATGAAGAAACAAGAATTCCAAAAAAATTAGGAGGCTTAGGAACCTCTGGGACAACTTTAAATGCTCCAATATCTGAATCATAGATATTGTAGAAGTAGAAGAGGAAAAGCAAGAAATTGAAAGCTTATTTGAAAAAATAATGAAAGAAAACTTCTCCAGTCTGGTGAAAGAACTAGATGTACAAGTCCAGGAAGCTCAGAGAGTCTCAAAGAAGTTGGGCCCAAGGAGGAACACTCTAAAACACATCATAATGAAATCACTCAAGATTAAAGATAAGGAAAGAATCTTAAAAACAGCAAGAGAAGAGGAGGAGAGAGTTATCTACAAAGGAGTTCCCATTAGACTATTAGCTGATTTCTCAAAAGAAACCTTGGAGGCAAGAAGGGGCTGGAAAGAAGTATTCAAAGTCATGGAAGGCAAAGACCTACATCCAAGATTACTCTACCCAGTAAAGCTGTCACTTAGAATGGAAAGGCAGATAAAGTGCTTCCCAGATAAGGTAAAGTTGAAGGAATTCATCATCACCAAGCCCTTATTATATGAAATGTTAAAGGGACTTATCTAAGAAAAAGAAGATCAAAACTATGAACAGTGAAATGATAACAAACTCACAACTATCAACAACTGAACCTAAAAAACAAAAACAAAAATAAACTAAGCAAACAACTAGAACAGGAACAGAATCACAGAAATGGAGATCACATGGAGGGTTATTAGCAGGGGCAGGTGTGGGGAGAATGGGGGAAAGTTACAGGGAATAAGAGGCATAACTGGTAGGTACAAACTGAACAGGGGGAGGTTAAGAATAGTATAGGAAATGGAGAAGCCAAAGAACTTTTATGTATGACCCATGGACATAATCTGAGGCGGGGGGAATGCTGGAGGGAGGGGAGTGCAGGAAGAAGGAAGATAAAGGGGAGAAAAAAGTGGGACAACTGTGATAGCATAATCAATAAAATATACTTAAAAAATAAACAATGTTTATGAAGTTTTGTTTTTTAATCATCATCTGAAGATATGTTTTATTGACTTTAGAAAGAGAAGAGAGGAAGGGAGGAAGGGAGGGAGATGGAGAAAGAGAGAAAGAGAAACAATGATATGAGAAACATTGATTGGTTGCCTCCCATAAACACCCTGGCTGGGGATTGAAACTGCAACCTAGGAATGTGCCTTGACTGGGAATTTTATCCTCAACTTTTTGCTGTGCATGATGATGCTCCAACCAACTGAGCCACCTGGCCAGGGCTGTGAGGAGCTTTAGTGACAAGAAAATATTCATGATATAATGTTAATTTTAAAAATTTATACAAAATTGTATTTACATTATGTAACATTTTAAAACATATATATGACATAAAACATACAAGCATAAACATGAAAAATTTGTAGATAAATCAAATATTTTCTTTGGCCCTGTACAGTATCTATAGCTCTGTGATACACAGCAGAGGTTGGTAAACTGTAGCCTTCGGGGTAAATATGACTTGTTCCGTTTTTGTAAATAAAGTTTCATTGGAAACCAGCCACACTCATTTATGTGTTGTCCATGGCTGCTTTCACCCTATAATGGCAGAGTTGAGTAGTTGTGACAGAGACCAACTGTCTGCAAGATCTAAAATATTTACTCTCTGGCTCTTTACAGAAAAGGTTTGCTGACCTCTGGTATAGAGGAAGAATTGATTTGTCACATCTTACACAAAATATACATATGTACCTGTTCCAAAGTATCTTGCTAGAGGTCTTCTAAGATAAGCTGCTCTTTTTTTCACATTGCTATAATGGATTATGCTTGATTTCTATTAGTTAGAAAGAATTTAAATTTAAATCAATTCAGCAAACATTTACAGAGGCCCCACTGTGAATCTAGACATTAGGGCAGTCATGATGGGGTATGGGATAATAATAGAATAAAACAAAAAATGTATGTATTATAGTTGTAAAATTTTAACCATCTAGTTCTGAGAGAATTGATGCTCTGATTTCATCACATAGCCTCCCAAAGATTTGACTCCTGGGTGATTTGTATTCTTTAAATAATGGATAGATTGGATTTAAATGCTGGACAAACTCTTGTTTGGTAGAACTTGTGCCTGTACTTGTAGGCAGCCATGTGTGTATTGTTATTGGCTGAACACTTTCTGAGTACTCTGTCTCACTTTCTTCAAATCACTTTCTTATGACCGTCCAGAAGCCCTCCTTTCAGGCTGAAAGTTCTCACCAGTAGAAACCTAATGGGATATTACGCTAGAGTTTGCTCCAGGAGTGCAGAGACCAATGTGCCCTATTTAAAACTGTGTTCCTCATATCTAGTAATGTGACTTCTAAACACAGTAGGTGCTTACTTAATACTTGACCAATAAATCAATAAATACATAAATGAATGAATGAAAGGATATGGCTAGTTTTTTCCTTTTAGCATGCTAGCACAATTTAATTGAGGGGCTGGCACTGAAGCCCCAGTTTAAAAAAAGAAAAAAAGGAGACTAATAGAAGAAAACAAAATGCCTTATTCAGAATTTTTTTTTTCCAAAGTGGTCTTGCATATAAAAACTAGTATGGTCAGCTTAATGTAATAATAATAATGATTATTAATTCAACTAATAATGGTATTTGTATGGTGCTTAATGTTCCCTAACATGACAACTTTATCTGCCTTTATGATTTAAATAAAGGACAAATAAAGTTGAACTCAATTTATTCAATACCAGAAGTCTTAAAAATATCTACTGCATGAAATTCACCCTCATGTGCCATGTTCAGAAATGCAATTTGAAATAGATCCAAGGTCTTCTAATATCTTGGTTATTTCCAGAAGGATAAAGTGTAAGCAAATGATTGTGTCAATCCCAACTTGTCTTTTAGCAGGACTGCAAACACAATCACCACACTGGGAGATAGTCTGCTTTACCCTGATTTCAAAGGATATTTGGTTGCTTTGTGTTCCCATCTTGAAGTCTGAACTAGAACTACTGCTGTTGAGACTTAGCTGAGGTTTCTTAGCTAACTTCAGACCATGTTGTAAGCATTTGTCACATTGTAGCTTGCATCCTGTAGCTGGCTGACTTGATCTATTTCTGGGAGAGCCCAAAGCTCAACACATTACAGAGAGAGAGAGAGAAGGGAGGAGGAGAGAAGAGGGGAAGAGGGGGAGGGGAGGAGGAGAGGAGATATTATAAACAATTTTTTTTACTAGATAATAAAAACTTAGAACTGGAAAGGTCTTAGAAACTGGCTCATTCAAGTCATCTTTAGTAATAGTGCCCTGATACGGAATCACCAGGTTTGGTATGATTTAAGTTTATAAACACTTTAGAATCTACTGTATGCCAGATGCTTTCATGTTCCATTATTCCATTTATAAATTCAGGATAGAACATTCCTCAGGTCATAGCAAGACTGTTTTATACTCTGGAAGCCTTAGTTGTTAAAAATTTTATACTGTGTGTTATGTATTAATATATGCCTTCCTACAAATTTTAATTATCGATCTTAGTTTCCTATAAACTGCATTCTTCTGCTAAGTGGCAGACACTGATATAGTTGAAGATGGCTACCATGTCCCCTTTCAATCACAAATAATCCCAAACTCTGGGGCTTCCTAGAACCATTTGAAAATGAATAAGAAATGGAATTGCACATTTCCTTTTTTTGATACAGTAAAAGAATGTCTTTTTAGCAAAAGCCTTGAAGATTTTAAATGAAAAAACATTTCTGATATTCTGAAAACAATAATGTTATTATCAAATGTTCAGCCATTTTAAGCATCGATAAGCAGATTTAGTAGCATGTAAACCATGCTACTATATAATTTGATATAGAGATTATATCATCTATATCAAATTTACTTTATAACCATCTTTTATGATTATTCCGCTGTGAAATCTAAGATTGGCCTTGAATTGCCACTGACCCGAATGCTGTTCTTTTTTTTTCTTTTAATTTTTAAAAATATGTTGGAATCCAATTAGACAAAGTTTTTCCATCATTACGGATACAAAGAATGATAAAATCTGATTTTATCAAGGAAGGAAGGAAAGAGGGAATTTTAAACAGGCAGGTGATTCTGTTTGTTCCTCCACAGTCAATAAGTGGTAGGTGTGAGTTTGCTATTCCCCGCCGTGGGCCACAGTAATCCTGTAACTCTCAGAGTGTAAGGCTTTTGTTGCCCTGGTTGTAACTCTAGTATTTAAATATACATGTTTTTCCAATGACATGACTCCTAAACACAAGCTAACTCCACTGCTGGGTTTTTAACGGAGGAAATAATCACTGGAGTTGGCGCAAAAAATGCCTGTGTGGGACTTCCTGAGACGTGTCCCTTAGCCACTTTGCGGTTGGTTTGCGGAATTTTTTTTTGAGGGGGGGGACGGTAATTGTGACTGTATTTCGTCCTTGTTTTGACTTTAAAACTTTTCCACAATTAGATAAGATTTAGCCTAAAGGCTAATAATTTTTTTCTTCCTTTAAATAAATATTTAGGAAAGCATTCCCCAGAACACTTTATGGGAGGATAAAACTTTTAATAGATATCCTAGGAAAGGGTGCAGCAGGCAGTGAATCTTTAATGGTTATCGAATAGTTGTTAGCCAGACTGACCAGTAGAAATGCAAGTATTAGTAAACCCACTCTAATCGAATGAAGAGGTTTTTACTTTAAGCTTAACATATTTATAAGAATAATGGAAACTTTGCCTTTTTTGGACAAAGATGCAGAAATTTGTGAATCTGTGGAAATCTCAGCATGTTCCTTGGGAAGTTACTCTCCACTGGACAGGTGCTGGGTAATACAGGCTTCAAGAAGCAATATGCCAAAGTGGTTGCTCCAGGGAAGTTAGAAGGGAGATAACACAAAGCAAGCCCCGTTAGTTTGTTCATGGCATTTCCTTTGGGATTTGTGTGTTTCCCAGAAACTCTGAGTGCTTCTCTGAATGGAAAAATGGAGAGATGCAGCAGTCACGTTACTTGTCATTTATAATTTTTTTGCATATAGGGATTTGAGACAAGACTGTCAAGGCGAATATAGGATAGAGAAGTGTTGTTGTTGAGTGATGAGAACTGAATTGAGTGAATGTTATTGTTCAACTTCAGGTGCATTAACCTAGTCATTTTAAATCAAAATACTTTTGGTCCTTGTTCATCTTTTATCTACACAATAGGTACCAGAATTTAAAGCAAAATGAAATTTGTTTCAAATTATCACATTAATGTATCAATAATAGAGGATTACTGACATTTTCTTTTTTGTTTTCATTTTTACATGACAAATACTTAAACAGTGTTTACTAAGTACCCTACACTATTCTAAGCACTTGACAGATATTAATTCATTAATTCTCATAACAACCTCATGAGGTAGGTGCTATTATTATGCCCATTTTACAGATGGGGTAATTGAGGTACAGAGTGATTAAGTCACTTGCCCAAGACCATATGTCTGGTAAGCGGCTGAGCCAGGCTTAGCCTCTTCTGTTTAACTCCAGAATGCCAAATATATATTATTTTAAAATATGTGCCCTGATGAACAAATGATTACCATAAGTACTTTTCTAGAGAACAAAAACAAAATAAAACAAAACAGAAAAATCCTACCACTACAAAGAACTAAATGTGTGGCTGATCTCACAGGAGAGTAATCACTAGGTTCGATACATTAGCCTTGGTGGGGAGTGCAATAGCTGATGCACAGCTACTAGGCGTGGAGGTGGGAGATAAATTGGGTGGGAGAGGCTATGAGCCATGGTAATCTAAGGACTTTATTTCTGATGTTCAAATGAAGACAGCGGATTAAGAACTGGTCCAGAGATGATTTGAAACTGGAGGTTCCATAAAATGTTAGGATTCTCAGAAGGCTACAATTTCAGTGAAAGTAGAAATAGGAAAAAAAATCTACCATTTTCTTTTGGCCTGGATTCTAGGTGGGATAAAAGAGCTGTTTTTAAAATGTATAATAATGGCCTGTGCTTCATGCAAATGTGAGGGTTAAACCCCCAAGCCAAGAAATTGACAGGCCTAAGGCAATTATCCATAATGCAACAAAGGGAGTTACTGGTTTAAAGATAATCAAAATTATCTTTACTATGCTGACTCTTCCAGTCCATAAACACAGTATGCCTCTACACTTATATGATTTTCTTTTATGCATGCTTTATACTTTTCAGCATTGTTATGTATCCTCTACCAAATTCATATGTCAAAGTCTAACCCCCAGTACCTTAAATTGTGACCTTATTTGGAGATGAGATCTTTAGAGAGTCAATCAAGTTAAAAGGAGGTCATTAAGATGGGCCCTAATCCAATATGACCAGTGTCATTATAAAAAGGGGAAGTTGGAGACAGACAGGCACACAGAGAGAATGCCATGTGAGAATGAAAGAAGAGATCAGGGTGTTGCAGAAGCCAAGGAACATCAATGACTGTCAGCAAACCACGGAATCTAGAAGAGCGGTATGAACAGATTTTTCTTCACAATCTGCAGAAGGAACCAACCCAAACTTGTATGATTTTGTTAACCAGTGTCACCTCAATAAATTCAATAAAAGAAAAAAGATAACACCCCCCTCCTCAACACTTACACATACAGGAAATAAAGGAGCCAACATTGCCCATACACTGATCTTGAACTTTTGGCCTCCGCAACTGTGAGATAATAAACTTCTATTGTTTAAAGCACTTTGTAGTACTTTTGTTATGGCAGCTCTAGAAAACTAACACAAGTATCAAATATACATATTACGCTTATATCTAAGTATTTATTTTCTGAACTTCCAATTTTTAAGTTCTAATTATTTCCCTGATAAATGCTGAGTAATGCATTTGAATGATATTAAGACAAGGATTTCTCAAATGTACCAGTATTTGTGATATTATAACAAAAAATTCTATTATTTAAAAGGTACCTACAAATATTGAGTCAGTTTTCTAGGCCCTTACTACTTAATTTTTTTTTTTTTTTTTACTTTTATCATCTCTTAAGTTTAATTTTCCCATTTAAATGTGCTTATGTGCTATTTGGCTGCTTCATCGACCATTTGTGAAGAAATACCTCAAATTAAACTGTATCCTGATATTCCATGGTTATTTTTGAGTCATTCTAAAGCAAACACTCATGAAAGAGGCCGCCAGAGCTCAGAAAAATAATTTACATGTTGTATAAAATGAAATCAGTTACATTTTCTGTAAACTTATTTACTTTTTATTTATTTACTCATTTTATTTATGTATTTTTTATTGTTGTTCAAGTACAGTTGTCTCCATTTCCCCCCCACCCCACCCATCCCTGCCTCCTACCCTTGAACCTCCCCGCATGGCTTTGTCTGTGTGTCCTTTATACACTGACAACCCTTCCCCTATTTTTCCTCATTATCCCTCTCCCCGCTCCCCTCCGGTTACTGTCAGTTTGTTCTTTACTTCAGTGTCTGGATTTACTTTTTAAAAAGAACGCATTTTGAAGCCAATTCCATGGAGTCTAGGTTTTTCTTTAATTCTCCCTCTTTCCTCTCCAGTACTCTCACGACCACCGCAGGATAAGACTAAGATCGGCCTCAGAATACATTTAAAAACCAAATAATTTTCTAAATATTTCTCTAACCTATACACATCTCTTCTTTTTCACTAGGATGTCTTCCTTGGTTGTTGTCTGGCTCTCCCTGGTAGGTTAGGTGCTTCCATGGTGTGCCCTGCTCAGAGCCCTCTATGTTCCTGTGTACCATGCAGTGCTCGAATGCACTTTGTGGTCCTCCTCTGCCAAACTGTAAGTTCTGTGTTGGCGGAGGCAGAGTCGGCCTGCTCCCTGTGGGTCTCCTCAGCCCTAGCACAATGTCTAGTCACTATACACTCAGCCCTGGTAGGTAACAGCAGGCTCTTCAAATATATCTATGCATTTAATGAATGAATAAAGAAAAAAAAAACCTCAGCTTAGTTGAATAGTTTTCTTGTAAAATTCAAATTTTGTAGCTATTTTATATAGATGATTATCTTTTTTTGGTACTTATTATCCATTTTTTTCTGGAAAGCTTAGAAACCCAGTGTATTCAACGTCATAGATATAACCTAAATTAATCACACCTTACCAACCAAATCTGCTTTCAACATTTCATTCCAATCTCATAATATTGGGTTCAGTATTAACATCCAGGGTTTGAATGAAATACAAGCAGCCTGAACATTCCTAGTGAATTTAAACTTGAGCATGCCAGGAGTTGCAAGGCCAAGGATTCTGCTTCCTTCACTGCAGGAGTCCTGACTCACTAGTGAATGAGCTGAGGCATGAGAAGGAGTTCTGTGTTTACTTGAATGGAAACACTGCTAGGTTGTTTCTGGGTGTTTTCACATATTACTGAGAGTCTACCAAGTAGACAAGCATTAGCCAAATAAGTGGTAACAGTGATGATTCTAATGCATACATGCAAAGAATTCCTGTAAGTAGTTTGGTACCAAAGACAGTTTAGCGGTTTAGCATAGTAGATAAACCCTAAGGGCCCAGCAAGTAGGTTTCCATTCTCAGTTTCTTCACTTGTGCAAATTATTCTAAGGTCTCTTTGCTTTCATTTCCCTTTATAACAGGTCTAATGGTACCCACCTTGCAGCAATCAGTGGGAATTAACTTCAGAGAGTCCCAGGAAATCTTTAGAAAAGAGTAATATACTTATCCAGAAAATAGTTTTTGTACTGAAACTAAATTAAATAGAATCCAGGTCAATTTCATTTAATGCTTATCTCTTAGGACATGAGCTGCTGGAAGGTTAAGATTCTAACTTGGTAAAGTATTAATTATACTGGGCTTGTGTACACCCAGTTATGTCTCCTCAACTGAGTTTGTCTGTTTTATCTGGGTATTTGGAGTTGTTTAAACACTGTGAGTGAGCACTGAGAAAATGCTGACCTAAAATATTTCATGAGTGAGTCATTCATCATCATATGTTCCTGTAAGGTAAGTTAGATATTGTCACCCTTACCTGTCTATTCTTATTTGATAAATGCTAATTGATATTATCTGACTTTCAAATGAACTGTAAGAAGGTGGGTTTGTTACATCCCTTCTTATTAATTTTGGTTGAATAATTCTGACTTTCGCCTAATCCTGATGAATAGCTAGTATCTTATTGTCTTGCGTTTGCCTCATTCCACAGTACTGTTGGGAATAATATCAGAGAAAGCTACCTTCCCTAAACAGGAAGAGCAGGGAAAAACCCAAGGGAGTTGCATAAAAAAAGGTAAAAGAAGAATTAATATGGTGATAATATAGAAGTTCATAGATTCTTGGATATCATAGTGGTCCTCAAGAAATTAAAGAAAAATTTGGAGTTAGTACTTAATTTTGATTATTGTCAGTTAAATGAATATGCACCAATATATGAAGGGAAGCAATCTTTATTTGTATATTTTTAAATTACCTTGATTAATAGACATGTTTTAGGAAAATAAATCTTCTCACTTTCCAAATTTTTCTAGTATATTAATTATTTCACTCAAAACCAGTCATCAGATTTAACAGTTAAAATATGTGCTTTGTTAGAGTACCATATTTTGTCGTGTATAATGCACAACCATGGTTTTGTGGTGTTATACACAGGATCATTATACTCACAGTATGTAAACATTATACTCATGTATAATGTGCATCCTTATTTTTCCCTCAAAAATTTGGGCAAAAAGTGTGCATAATACGTGGCAAAATGCAATAAGTTATTTTCATTCCCACAGTGGTTGTATGGCACTAGTCTTTTGGGCTTTTTCCTGTTTGAGTAGCAAATCAATTGAAAATATTGCAAGAGTTGGCAGCACAGAACCAATTTACTATAATTATTTGTGATGAAGAAATGAGCCTCATTAGGCTATATTCTCATTTGCTTGTGACCTGTATCCAGAGGCACTGATCATAAGAGAAAATGGAATAAGCTTTTGCCTAATATTTTTTGGCTGCACTGTGGTCTTAGCCTTCTTAAAGGCTCTGTTCCTTAAACTATTTTGAAAGAAAAGGACTAGCCGTGTGGACAATGGAGAAGAGTGCAGAGCACCTAGAGCTGTCTGTATAGATAGCTTGGGAATTCAGAGAGCTGGAAGTCTTGACATGAAATTTGGTTTGGAAGGCACTCCAAAAATCACTCTCAAAGGCATTAATGGAAATGATTCCGTTAATCATTTTTTCCCACTAAGCCTACAACATTGTCTTATAGGAGCCGTGGAGGTATATCTTACGTTTTTACCATAAGTTTAGTGGCTTAAAAAAGTTTGTATCAACAACATCATAAACATCAAGTTGCTTACTAAATGAAGGTAAAAGAGTGAAAGCTGTGAGGAATGAAAGCAACAGAGAATAGGTCATCATACTACCATTTTCTTTAGCATCCTAAACTGAGGTAAGTATCTGATCATAGCTGGGTCTCAATTTCCAGCCTCTGAGCCAAGTTAGTACCACTTTGTGTGATTTGCTATGACCCCCAAAGAGCTACTGATATCTCATGTTAAATTGTGAAAGGCATTCTATCTAGCAAATACTACCCCTCTCCAAGTAAAAAGGTCATTATTTTTTTTCCAGTTCATTCTTACCCCTTCCTTTCTGACATTAACTCAGAGCATCTTTGTTCATCAGAGGATCTACTTCTGCTTTATTCACTTCCAGCCTTTGCTTTTAGTTTGGATGTAACAATCAAGCTCTATTCTTGCAAAGAAGATCAAGCCCCTATATTCTGGATTATTCAGTCCATTGCTGTTTTTTTTTTTTTTCCCAGTTGTACAGGGTATTTCAAAACCACTGCCCCTGGAGTTCTATTTCTAAGAATTACTTTATGCCTGCCAATAAGTCCTATATCTAATCCTGATTCTGGATTTTCAATGGACAAGTGAAGGGAAAATAAAGAGCAGAGAGGACAGATTGTTGACACAAGCTTTTAGCAGCACCTGTTCCTATGTTCCACCTACCCAAGGGTAATTTGGGTGACCCTCCAAACTACAGAACACTATTTTTCCCTATGAGCCAGTTTTGCTGATAATGTGCTGATTAGCTATTGTACATAATGATGCCTTCTTTGACCACCGCCCAACTCTGTTTGAGTCAGGAATATAGGTAGATACTAGAGAACTCCAGCCAAAAAAGCACTGGGAAGCATCGGGGAAATTGGTTTGGCAATCTCCCGTTGCTTTGTCTGTGGGCTAAGCAGCTTGGCTTTAGGAGTGGACAGTAGTACTAGAAAGGAAATTGTTTAAAAAGGCAATTGTAATCTGTTCTGGAGTCCAATGGGGGCTCTGATATATTCTAAAGGGACTTAAATAATTTCTAATTCAACTAACACCTGAAGAATACTCTTAAGAATATGAAATAATCTGGTTTCTTCAGGATATGACTGAGAGTCTTTCTAAGCTTGTCTGGTTCTGAGTATGTGGAGACCTTTAATAGTACCCCACTCCCAACAATTTTATAGGGATTAGGGTCAAGGGGAAAGATACATGCAAACTCCTTTCCAACCTACCTATAGAAGCATGTATTAAAGCTCTTCCTTTTTTTTTTTTTGGACCTAAATCTACTGTGACACTAAAGGAGGTATTTGGGCATCATCTGCAATTGTCACTTCAAGGGAAAACTAGAGAATGAAGGGAAATAAAAAATACCAAAAATAAAAAATGTTGACTTTTTATTCCAAATCTATCATTTAATAAAATAATTTAAGCCATTTCCCAGGTCATTTTTTTTTTCCATCTACCATAGGGAGATGCCCATTCCTATTCATGATTCTCTATGAATATAGTGTGATTTTTATCACATGCTTATGATGAAACACAGGGAGCACAGTGAAGAACATTCCATAAAAGAACAGTGGTTTTTATTTATGTGTCTTTAAGTATAGGGTAGTTTTATATTATTCAAAGGGTGGTTTTATAGGGACCAGCCTAACTGCCAGAGTAAGCTAAAATGAAATAATTTATCTCGGAATATTCTGACTTTTATACTGTCACATTAATGAAACATTTTCCTAACATTTTAAAGAAAAATTTGTTTATGGGGAATCACCTGGACAGACTACAGCCTTGTATTACAGAGTTGAAATGTAATAGTTTCAACACAGTTGTCTTCAATGCCCACATAAACCTGAGATAAATTACACCTAATCAGTAAAATGGGTTTAATACAGAGCCTACAGTTTGTTGGACCCAATTAATGTTTGTAAGCATAATATCCAAATTCTTAAGTAAAGGGCATTATACAAGTTGCATTATAGTAGATTTGGTTTAAGTTAAAAAACAATTCTAACTTGTGTAGTGCCAGTAGGAAGAGGAAATAAAAAAGAAAAAGACATTTTTAGTTAGGCTAATACTTTCTATCTTAAAATGTAACTTGGATGTTATAGAGAAGACTAAAACACTTAGAAAACAGTTGGTAAAATTAGTACTGAAAGGTTGATAGAGTTTTCTTCCCCCTCCTTCTTCCAAAAGCTAACCTCCAAATGGAATCTTGGGCTGGAGTTTTAAACTGTCTGCTGCAAACAATCGCCACTTTCCAAGTATAGACTCTGCCAAGTGCACAAAGAGCAAAGTTTAGTCAAAGTTCATTTTCAGGTCATCCACCCCAGAACCATCAATCTGGACAACCTCTGGGTAACCTCTTCAAGCCTATGGACTGGAGCAGAATCCTTGCAGCCTCATTAGAGCATGCAACAATTAATTTGTTTTAAATAGGAAATTAAACAGTCATGTACAGTGGAGAGATGAGGTCAGAAAGTAGATCTTGAGGTGCATTCGTAAATTCTGTTTGGGAGTCCTTCTGTGCCAACAGGGAGGTGGGGCAGACTGAGAAGAGAAATAATTGTGTAGGAGAAACATGATAAAACCTCCATGACAAGAAAAGCATACATAAATAGGGGAGAAATTTGACCTGAGAACAAATTGCCAGTATTTTTAATGTTGCTCAGACCTGCCTGTCTTTCAGAAAACTTAGGGTGAGAACTCAGGCAAAGACGACTTCACAAATTCAATGTGTATTAACCCAGAAAACTCACCGTTGTCCTTGAACTTACTTCTGATTGTATCTTAGACTTGTATTCATGAACTAGAGATCCTGTCATAACAAAACAGAACAAAGGGTCTGATGTGGAGTTCTATTGAGTCAATGCTGTTTGTGAATTCCCAGTGAATCAAACCATTGTCTTCCAAGATACCATTCTGACATAATTAAAGAAGTCAAATGGTTAGCATTAGCAAAGTACACAGGAAATTCTGAAAAATACATAAAATGCTATTTATTTCTCAGTCATAGAAGAATGTAAAGTTCCCAACTACTGTTTATCCAAAAACTGTGATATCTGTCTATCTATCTATCATCTTATTATAATAAATTTCATTAGTTGAAAGTTGATTTTTACATAATAAAGTAGGAATTAAAAACCATGACATTTTATGCTATATGTGAGGAGGTGATGGATGTGATCAGCTTTATAAAGCCTTTTGGTCTCTATATTTTTTGATGAACTTAGTTAAACATAAGTCTATAATGACAAATTACAGATTTATTAAGTAAAATAGTATACCATGTATTAATAAAATAATAAATATAGGTAGTTGAATGAGGATTTGCTCAAAGTTGCAAAAGTTGGAAAAACAAGAGTTTCTGAAAAATTAAGATATATAAGACAAGGAAACCTATTTATAGTTACATAACATCAAGAGAAAAAAATGAAAAAAATCACCAAGTCAATTGAATATTTGCCACAGATCTAAAAACATATATTTTTGAACATTAAAAATTTTGACCATTAAATTATGATTTTGTATTAACTCTCTAGTTTTTCTTCCACATTATGCTCATTAAGATTATCATTTTAATTTTTTGCCCTGAAAATAAATAATAGTTTTATAATTTTTTGAAATCAAATTCATTAAAGTATAATTTACATAAAGTTCAGTCTTATAGCTGTACAGTTCCTTGAATTTTGATAAATAGATATAAGTATATAACTGCCACTGCAGTTAAGGTACTGAACATTTCTATTATCCTATAAAATTCCCTTTTGCCTTTTTGTAGTTAATCTCCTTTCCCCATCCTATGGCCACTACTGATACAGTTCCAGTTCTTTTAGTTTTACCTTTTCAGAATATCATATAAATGGAAATATTCATATGATTGTTTCTTCTTTCATTTAACATAATAAAAACATGTTGTATTGAATAGTTTGTTCCTTTTTATTGCTGAATATAATTCCATTGTATGGTTTATAATAATTTGTTTATTGGCTGATGGATACTTGGGTTGATTCCAGTTTTTGGTGATTATGAATAAAGCTGCTATAAACATTCATATACAGGTCTTTGTGTCAACATATGCTTTCATTTCTGTGGGGTAAATATTTAGGAGGGGTTTCTTGAGCCATATAGTAAATGTATGTTTAACTTTGTAAGACTTTAAAGCTGTCAATCTATTTACCAAAGTGGCTGTACCATTTAATGTTCCTACCAGCAATGTGTGAGAATTCCAGTTGTTCCATATTTTTGTCAGCACTTGGTATTGTCAGTTTTTTAAACTTTAGCAATTCTAATACTATATGCATAGTAGTATCTCATCATCATTTTAATTTACATTTACCTAATGACCAATGATGTTGAACACTTTTCATATGCTTATTTGCCACCCATATTTCATCATATTGCTATTAAATTGCTAAACAGGTATCAGTAGCTTCTCACCTTAACTTATTTAATGAGAAAAACTTATTTGTATTATGTGTTAAGGTAGTCGTGTTCTTCGTAACATAAAGCTGAAAAATCATTCCCAAAGTATACAACCTTCTTTTTAAATTAAGATTTTTTGTTCACATGTCTATATTCCCTCTTTGTGTTAATGGAATCATCATCACTGCATCTTCATCTAAGTCAGAAAATTAATTCCAGTTTTTATTTTTATTGTTTTCTTTTCTCCCAAGGCAATAATTCACATCTCTTGTGTGAACTATTACAAGAGCTCTTTCACATCTCCATGCCACCAATTCTTCCATATTGATATTAGCTTTAGCACTTTGAAATGCAAAAGAAGATATTGAAATTTTTCTGCTTAAAACCTTTGGTGGTTTATCATCACTTATAGGACAAGATCTGAAGGTCTTAGCATAGCATGCATAGCCTTTCATACTTTTCCTCCATCTCTCTTCTCAGCTAGATCATCTGCTCTGCCCTTCTCTGCACTTTCCTTCCCTTCTCTTTCCTTTATCTCCTCTGTCCTTCCCTTCTCTCCCCTTCCTTCCCCTCCCCTTCCTTTACCTTCCCTGTTCTTCCTTCCCTTCCTTTCCTTTCCTTCCATCACATCCTGTGCTCCTTTGGAACAGAACAATTCACCCCTCTCTTGTGATTTTTTTTTTTTCTTCTGTTGGGAAAGGCTTCTCTCCTTTTTCTTATCTGGACAACCTCTACTTGTTTTCAAGAACAATGTCATATGTCACTTCTATAGAATATTCCCAATTCTCCTAATGAAAGTCACATACCTTCTCCCCTCTGCTTCCATGAAATGTTATTCCTTCCTTTATTCTTGCATGTTCTCATATTATGTTTTTATGTGATGGTTTCTCTTACATTATTTTTGAAATAAGTGATTAGCACAAATGCTACTTTGAGATCCCTGAAATAACTTCAATGTGATATTAAGAAATCTGTGATTTTTAACAAATTTTTACAGAATCTGTAATATTACCATTATACATATTCAATATAATAATATTACTAATATTATTGAATACCAATTTAATTGAAGTGAATACTGAATTTGAGTTGGAGCTTAGTGAAAACAAAGATTTAATTTTTCCTATTCAAATTCACACCTGCTTTGCTAAAGGGTAAATCCTGTTATAAAGAATGGAGAAGGCAACAATAAGAATCCTTGGGCATGCAATGTTTAAGGGTTGAGGAGAGGTGATGTAAAGGAGGCTGAGGAGAAATGGTCAGGAAAAAAGGGAGTCAGGAGAGTGATTAATTCAGCTTAAGAGTAGGAGCACCCTAGTTTAAGGGAAGGAGCCAGGAGAAATTAGTATTAAAAATAAGCTGTAGGATTTGATCAACAGAAACATTTGCTTGAATGATTTCTGACTTTTATGGCAACCATTAGTCTTATATAGGTTTGGGAGGAGTAAGTTATTTTTTTCCCTCTGGCTTATCAGATCATCAAGTTTGGATTCTTATAACTTAGACACCGAATCCTATAACACAAAAGATAACCTTGAAGCCTTCTCTGGACATAAAAATACCATCCTCATAAAATGATTAAAAGTGATAATGTTCAGTCTATAAATTAATCAGAGGAAATGGGGACATAAATTTTAGCAACTTTGTGCCATTATCAGTTTGTGTAAAGAATTTTGTTAGGAGAAATAAAGACTTAAGATCACGTGACATGTGAACTATGTTTCCAGATAAGGAGATGGCTGGGCAAATGATCCTTGTTTAATCACCTGTTCTATTTTTTATGATTTAATATATGAACCTCTTTTACATGATTGCATTTTAGATTTGATTGATTTTGGTTTTTAATTGTTAAATATGAATACAATTAGACTTAGTTTTATGGGAATATAATTGGATGTAAATTAGGCTTCGGTAAAATTTAAATTGAAAGTATATTAGGCAATTTCCTTAACTTTTTTTTGCCTCAGTTTCTTCATTTGTAAAATTAAAACATTGAACTAGATGTCCTTGCAGGTCCTTATGATATCTCATAGTTGAAGACAACAGTTTTATATAGAGAAAATAACTATGTAGTTAATAAAATCCTTCATTTTTCAAGCAATTATTTTGACTTTTGAAGGCTTATGAGAAATTTCTTCATTTATGACTATTTGTATCCATTACCTAGACATTGTGTTCATATAGATGGGGGGCTGGTAATCACATCAGCCCTAACTTCTCTCCAGTTGCCACGTTTTACCATGAAAAGTGGCAAGCTCCAAGCACCCCGTGCTGTCTGTCTGACTTAGCTATATTGAATGATTGTGAAACCATATTAATTTTTAGAATTGTTTCAAATCTGGAGGAAATTCAGTGCCATTAGGCCTGCAGGTTATGTGACCTAGGAGGCAGAGATGCTGGTCAGCAGCCCGCGGCAGCGCCACGTCCTTTCCTGTCCTCGCTCCACAGTCAAAGCTGCCTGCCTCTCATGGCATTTAGAAAGCTGGTCGGAGTATGGGGTATGCTACCTCCAGAGCCTGAGGAGGTACGCCAGGTGTCGTTCTTTCTCAGTGATGGGAATTCTGAGATTGAATGATTGTGTTTTACTTTTGAGGGGATATTCTGGCATACTCCAGACCACTTGTCTCCTTAAAATATCACTGTTAGGTGAGGTCCTTGAAACTTTTTAAGTTTTATCCCCTATTAGTTAAAACACATGTGTCTTACCACAGCCTCCCACATACTTGCTCATTCTTGCATATCTGTTCTGATTAACATGATGTCATCAATATAGTGGGCCAATGTGAGGTTTTGCGAAGACCTGGACCATATGATCCAGGTCGTTCATTTGGACTATATCATGACAGAGGTTGCAGAGTTAACATAGCCTTAGAGCAAGATCAAATGTGCATGGTTGACCATCTCACGTGACTATAAACTGCTTCTGATCGTCTTTCCTAATTGGAGTGGAGAATATCACATTTCCCAGGTTAATGGCTGCATGGCTTGTGTCTGAGGGTATATTAATTGTTTGTAGTAAATATACCAACCACATCTGTCACAGTAGCTGAAATTGGTTAACTTTGTGGTAGCCAAATGTCATGTACAGGATCCATCTGGCCTTGCAGAATTCACTAGGGCTATGATGAATTTAAATGAGGCATGATGGTGACTACTACAGCTGCATTCTCTAGCTCTGTAAAGGTGGCACTAACCTCTGCCACTACCACCAAGATAAAATATTATTTTTAGTTGTGAAAAGGAAGTTTCAGAGGTTTTCATTGTGCTTTCTCTACTATGATAGGTAGCTTTTACTCCACATTCCAAGGAACAAATATAGAGATTCTTCAGACTACCTGGTACGTGTAGTCCAATTATACATCTGAAGACCAAGGCAATGACCACTGTGGACCTAGTGGATCTGCTGTGAGCCAGACTTGGGCCAGGGATCTACTTCAGATCTGGCTCCCATACGGCTCCTCTGTAACTACCCATGGTGATTTTTTGGGCCTCTTGTTATCAATGTGAATTTGGACCCTGAGTTCAAAAATCCTCAAAAAGCATGGGCACTTCTTTTTAGATGTTTATAGTTATCTGAGTATATGTCTATAGGTCATTTATGCAAGGACTACCACATACACTTGCTCTGCTGTTCAAAGGTTCTTTTTCTTAGGGACCCTCCATCTCCCTCTTTGTTATTGGATTATAGGTCTGAGAACTGGCTAGGTTCTTTAACTGTGCAGCTGCTCCAAGCATCTTGATTATCCATTTATTTTTAAACATTTAATTATTCTTAGAGAGCTGGGAAAGGAGGGAGAGAAACATTGATGTGAGAGAGCAACTGGGGACGGGGCCTCGCAACCCAGGCATGTCCCCTGACTGAGAATTGAACCTGTGACTTTTCACTCTGCAGGGTGATGCCCTGCCAACTGAGCCATGCTGGCCAGGGTGATCACCCATTTTTTTAACTTTATTTTTATTGTTGACACTATTACAGATATCCCATTCCCCCCCCACCCCTTTGCCCACCTCCACCCAACCCTCTCTCCTTCTTACCTTTGACTGTCACCACACACATGTCTATGTCAACGGAAGATATATATATATATATATAAATATATATATATATAAATATAAATATAAATATAAATATATATATATATAAAATCTCCATCCCATTTTTGGCTAATCCCTTTACCTTCTTTCATCCATTACTCCCTTCCCTCTGATAGGTGTCAGGCTGTTCCATGTGTCCATGCCTCTGTTTCCACTTTGTTCATCAGTTTATTTTGTTCACTATATTCCACATATAAGTGAGATCATATGGTATTTGTCTTTCTCTCACTTAGCATAATAATCTGCAGCTATATTCATGCTGTTGCAAAAGGCAAGATTTCCTTCGTTTTTTAAATTATCCATTCTTATTTTTTTTGTTGTGGTATGAATTAGGAAAGACACTTGTTAGCTGCCCATCTCTTTCCTTAGGAATGCCATGCTCTTTGAACCATCTCCATAGCTCTTTGTGAGTAATTACCCACTCATAATGGTCATAACTCCCAACTTGTTTTTGATGGTTTTCAGCATCATCACTGTTTAGCCTCTATTATTATCTCTATCATCCCTACAGGACTCTCATCTCTGTTGTTTTCAGGGAGAGAAGTTCTATAACAGCATTTCTTACCATTAGTCCTGACCTATAGAGGACAGGCACTGGTACCCTTCTAACCAGCATATTCCCTATTGTTCTCCACTGCCATCCCATGGAATATAATCCTTCTAAAAGGATGTGGGGGGTTCTCCAGCCTTATGTAGTCTCTCCGTTCTAGAATGCTCATTTCCCTGAACCTGGTAACTCTTTTTTCCACATCTGCCATGGCAGTCCTGGCATTTTTATTTTACTTTGTGTGGTTCGCTGACTTTAGACTTTCAAGAGTTAGGTAGGAGTTATGCTTGCATTATTCCTGGGTCTTTGCCAGGTTGTTTAATCCTGTGTCTTGGGAGAATGCTTCCATATCAACAACCTCTCTGTTATGCAAATTTATGCTTTACACTGCCTTGATCCAGCATCCTCAGGATCTAGTCTTACTCTCCCAGCTCCCACTGGCATATGTGTTCTAGGCTCTGCAACTCCTTCGGCATGTTTTTCCTTCCTCCCTCCACAGGCCCAGGACATTTTTGGTTGCGTTATGTGATGTGACCCTAACAACTGGTGTGTTGGCCAGAGAAGGAAGTAAAGCTGGATCTTGAGGAGGGCACATGCTGCCTTCTTTCAAGGCAGATGCTCTGCATCATGTACAAGGAAGGGTGGGACCCTAACCTTTAACATGAATGACAGGCTGGCTGCTTGTGTAGGTTCAGAGGCTTCAGCGAAACCCAACAATTCCAAATTTTTGAGAGCATCATCCGAAGTGTTCCCAATCCATATTTTATGGTCCTACTCCTTCCTTATCAGAGCTCTGACCTTGGAATAGAAGACCTCCTAGCGCTGAAAATTCAGCATTTTCTGGAAATATGCTACCTTATAATTATATACTACATCTGATACTTAGTTTTGCTTGCCCTTTGGCTGCAAAAGATTAGAGCTCATTTATATGCTGCTGAGGTGGCCCTCTAGTTTTCACACTTTCCTTTAACTAATGGTTAATTATCCTCAGCCGTTCATTACAAATCTTCATTATTAAATCCTTCTGACTCTTCAAATACATGAGATATTGGCCACACCAATATGTTTCCTCATACTAGTTTGCCATCGTTGCAAGTTACAACAATATAGCATTCTGGGGGCTATCAGCCATCCACTAAGGCCCTCTGACAGGGTGCTTCCTCATTGCCAGTTGGTTAATGGGTGATTCAGCTTCAACATTCCATTTCAGATTTCCCTTTTTAGGATTACCCTTGGTACTAAGTCTCTTAGATCAAACCCCTGGTGGGAGGGGAGGAAATTCTAAGACAGACATGTGTGTTCATGAAGTTTGCTTTCTAGCGTTCTTGCGCACAAGATATGTACAGGAGTAAAGGAGGCAGAACTGGGCAAACCGAGAGACTGAATTGCAATAAAGTTGCATGAGGAGTTCTGGGGCTGGGTTGGCCTTTGAAAGTTGCTCTGATTTGAGCCATGGAGGCCAAACTTTTGTATTCCTGCATTAACCAGTCATTAAATGGTCACTTTTAAAGACAGAGTGAAATTTGGGCTGGTGGCTTTCTTTTATCAAAGGTAATTTCTGGAAGGAAATTTGATTATAAAGTCAATAGCTAACATCCAGGCAGACAGGAGAATAAATGTTATGGTCCCAGAGGGGGATCTTGGCAGGACATCAAAGTATTCATTATAGATGTCATGGGTTGTGACGCTTTAACAGTCTTTAAATTTTTCTGATTTGTGTCATTTTGTTTTAGAACTATTTTTAAAAATGAGTGTTCTAATTTATAAAAAGAAAGTAATTTGAGACTTCATAAAAACTCAAAGCGCATAAGTTTTCCAATTTTTAAAATTTCTAATCTTTTCCCTCTAACTCATTTTTAAATTAAAATTTCCTCAATATTTGAGGTAATTATAGAAAATGAGATGGTTTGGAGTACTTTAATATAAGTAAATCAGCAGACATTTCAGTGTCAGGAAACTGGTTGCTTAGAGCCTACCATACTTTTTATTTAAAAATGCTGATGACAGCTAGTGGGGCGGGGGGAAGTTAAGGGGTGGGGGGTGGAGGGACTGAGCCAAAAGGAAAAAGGACTCACGGACATGGACAAGAGTGAGGTCATTGCTGGGGTGAGGGGTATGGGGGACTAATTGGTAATGGAAAAAATATAAAAAAAATAAATAACAATAAAAAATAAATAAAAATGCTGTGGTATGCTACCCAGACTCCTCTTCAGAAAGATTCTTCTTACCACCCAATCAGGACCAAGTGACTTTTGCAGCTTTGTTCCAGCTGCAAAAAGTGTTGGTTGCTATAGTTCAAAGATGAATTCCCTCTGTAGGAATTGCCCTTGGCCAAAGGAAGCCACTTGGTCCCCAGTTACATTCTGTCCCCAATTCCACAGCGCTTCTCATCTCATGATTGGGCCATGTAGGGTGCAAAAGCTTGGTCCCATTGACTCAATCCAGGGCAGCTTTGAAGGATCACCATCACAGCTAGTGTTTACTGTGGGACAAGCTAAGGCCTCTGTTGCAACTGCCTTGTAGTTTGATCCTTCCTTCTGTTCAAGTCTGCCTTCCCTTTTTCTTTACATGTATTGTGCCTAAAATCATTCCCCAATAAATTTCCAGCAAGCAAATATCCATTTCAGATCTGTCTCTAGAAATTCATCCTCAGAAAATGTCCTTTTTGTAACTTGATTATGAGAGAAGATGAAATTATTTCTCCAAATAATAATAATAATAAAACAAAGTAGATACATAGTGTACTGCGTTCTAAAATTTAATTTTCATATACAAGAGTTACATTTCCTATTAAGCATACCAACATGAGAATATAATTAAATTAATTATTCTGACTAAATTTTGAGTGCTTGTTATGCAATTGTAATTAACAGTTTGCTAATGATAATCAGAAATTTTTAATTACTCTTCTTTTTCTCTTCTTATATAGTTCCAGTTAATAACTCAGGGAATGTTCTTTCGCTGAAGGGAGTTTTGACAGAAAGAGTGGGGAAAAGGCATTGCAAAGATTTTGAGGAAACTATATCATTGCCAACTCTAAGAAACATGACAGAAATAAAAGAAAATAATGGTGTCAGGAACAAAGTAGAAGTCACCTTGGCAAGAAATTTAATGTCTCTGAGCATCACTTGGATTTTTTGTAAAACAGACACAATTCTGACACTTTTAACACAAACTTTGGTTTAATAGTCTTTCAACCTAGATTCCACTTAAAAGCATTTTGGAGTCACATTATAGATCTTTGTAGTAGGCAATATGGCCGAGTAGATGTGCAGAGAACAGTCCTTAGGGAAGGACATATAAATTCTGGATAAAATACAAAAACCATATACTTTTAAAAAATGTATTGATTTTAGAAAGGGCGGGGGAGAGAGAGAGAGAGAGAGAGAGAGAGAGAGAGAGAGAGAGAGAGAGAGACTGATTTATTGTTCCACACATTCACACGTTCATTGGTTGACTCCTGTGTGTGCCCCGAGCGGGGAACAAACCCACAACCCCAGCACACTGGGACAAGGCCCCAACCAACTGAACTACCCAGCTGGGGCCAAAAACCATATTTTTAAATGCCTGGCTAATTCATGAGCTGAAGTAAAATCTTTGGAGCCCCAAATGAGAAAGCATGAATCTAGAGATGGAAATAGTACAGTATTGGGCATTTGCTGTGAGGAAAAAGGAGAGTACCTGCACTGTCTCACTGGTTTACTTGGATTTGTTCAGGTTACACACACATGGAAAAGGCAACAAAGCTTGAGGCATGCAAATATAGTGAGATCACATCAGAACCCTGCACAAAGTTTACTCTGCTTTCAGAAACCACTAGAGCAACCTCTTCTCCCTGAGTTGTTTAGGCAAGGATCTGACCCCAGTGTAATGTGCTTGCCACATGTGTATGTTAGGATTTGTGAATGGTCACTAAGTAAGTGGAAGAGCCTCCTACTCTTCCCCCTAGGATCTCTCCTCACCACATGCAAAAATCAACTCCAGACGGCAAAAGAATTTCAATAAGGAAGACAAGCCTTCAATACTTTTAGAAGTAAACATGTAATCTCTGCATTGGAATGGATTCTTAATACATCAAAATCACAAAACAGGAAGAAAAAGTAATAAATATGCTCACATTAATTTAACAAAAGATCCCCTAAAACAGAGTAAATGTCAAGTCACAGGCCAAGAGAAGATGTTTGTGACATATAAAACTGACACTGGATAGTGTCCAGACATAAAAACTTCAAAATAATAATAAAACACAAACAGTTCACTGGAGAAGACGGTAAAAGACATTAACAGACATTTTACAGAGGAGGAAAAATTAAGTCAAAACTTATGAAAAGATATTTAATTTTATTAGTAATCAAGGATATGCCAACTTAAACAACACAATGAGGTATTTATTTACCCATTACATTGGTAAAATTTAAAGTTATTATAATACCAAGGTTGGTGAAGATGTGATAAACTGTAAATTCACTTTAGAAAACACCTTGTTATAATTTAATGAAATTTATATACTTCATACACTTCTATGACCTATTAATTTCACAGGTATATAAACTATATATATATATATATATATATATATATATATAGTTTATAATACAGCATCCTGAAAAAGTAACACCTGATTGAGTGTGGTTGGTAGGGTAATAATATGGGTGTAATGTTTATAGTTTTAATTTTGTACATTTCACCTAAAATGCCATATGGTGTGCTTGAATGTGATATTGTTATGTTACAGAATTACATGCTTATGATTTTGTATGAAAGATTTTATAATATAAAAGGGGTGTTATTTGTTCTGGACCCTGTATTTTAAATCTGTAAGTCCTAATGTGCTTGAAATAGTGTGATTTATACTACTTTTCCTAGGATAGTTTTAAATAACATCTCTTTGATTTCCCAAAGTTTTTCTAGTCTGATGATACAATTTATAGCTATTTTATCATATGTATATATAGTCCCTATTATTGGGGACTAAGCTTTGGCAATTTCCTGTTGTTATATTTTATACCATTATTTTTCCTTCTAAAATTAGCAGGCAGTAAAAAGTGATGAGATACAACTTTTAGGCTGGGGACACACCACTGATAGGAAACATGTAGGCCTCCTGTGGGAGCTGCTTAAGCCGAGCTGATAGTCAAGGATGCTCCAGCCAGAAAGTAGCACCTAACATAAGAGACCATCTGACCAAACCATTATGTCTACTTCTTTCTTCCCCTCTTGGGGATCATATAAATTTTTTTCTGTTTCTCTCAACATCCTGAAAATATTTTTTCCTTGAAAGAATAATTTTTTAAAGATTTCTTTAGAAATATTTTAAAAGGCAAATACCTCTAGAAAACACTATCTCAATCTCTAAATAATTAAAAAAATTCCTTCAGTACCTTCTAAAAATTTTCTGTCTACCTCCTTATAAAAATAACCCAATTTTTCATGAAACAAAGATTCTTAAAACATGTAAAAATTATAGTAGTCTTGTTACTTTTTATTGTGTCTTTATGTATTTTAAGTTATTAGTGTTGCAATCACTTCCATATATATTTTTTTTTACCATGACTGCATGCTTTTTTCCAGCTATCGCTTATAGAGTCTGCTCAGATATAACCTAGTGTTATCTGATGAAATGCACTCTGAGATAGTAAATTGGGGATTGACAATAAATCTAAGAAGTGCCATCTTGAAATATTTTAGGGTGATGGTAACCATCATATATTAATTTACAATGTGTTCAGCCCATCTAAGTAAACTCTGTTTAAGCATGATGACATTTTACTATTAGTAAACTCCTTCCGTAGTCCAATCCATTTTTCCATCCTCAAAGAGTTATCAAACTTGCAATACACTAATGACAGAAAGATTCCATGTGTGCTAATGTTATAAGCAGTGCTCCTTGGTGCTTGATCCACCCTGCTGCAAGTTCTCTTTTAGAAAGCGCAGAATGTCCTAAGACATTTTAGAAAACAGAAACAGTGTCTGTGAATACCTGACATTGGTGGAATTGTCCAGCACACACACTATGTCAGTGTATACTGTCCTAGCATTTTGTTAAGCTAGTTCTAAGAGTCTTAGAATTGTTATTATCTTTCTAACCTTGAGTATTATAGTGTAAGGGTCAGCTGAATTAAACCCAGCTGACCAACCGTTTAGTTACATACCATTTCCTTCAAAATAAAGAAAATTCTATTTGTGGACTCTATAAAACACTAACAGATTAAAAAAATACCTGCAGTTTAAAAAGATTCCTAACCCAACCACAGTGCCATACCTATGGTGGGCCAGAATTGTTCAGTTCATGGGTCTTAGAGGCTTGTATAAAGGCTATAATTTTATTGATAGTTTTAATACTATCAATATATAATCCAATGACAGTTTGGTGTAATCCTATGCCCATGACATAATCCTAGAGGGTTAAAAAAAGGTTTTTTATTTTTTAAAAATACAAGGATATTCTTTATGTCTTCATTGAAAAATAATTTGGCAGCAATATTAATTAACACTTAAGAAACTGAGTTTGTTTCAAAAAGAATTTCATAGCACAAACTATGGAAGGGTTTCGCCCCTTCTTTTTTTGTGTGAGGAAAGAAAAAAAAATCATTCTCAATGATACTTCAAATGTAAGTTACCTAGTTTAAAAATGATCAAGGAAAGAGAAAAATATGTTGAGGAACAATGTGACTGTCTTGAATTACATTTCTAAGGGCATGACACCAGTGACATGATTGCTTACCTTTCGTGTTATTAGACTATGATGGGAAATAACCACTGAATCCTGACTGAGATAAACCATCAAAAGATTAAGTGTTTCCCATATCAAACTGTCAACTCAGGCATCTTATTTATCTCTTGGTTCTTCCTTTGGGAGACCACATGTGGGTGAATGCAAGTGTGACATTGGAAAAGACCTGGATTGGTCTCATGTTTCAAGACTGAGCAGTTTTGCTTTTTCTACTAATTATGATACACTTTCAAATATCTTTGCTTCTTTTTTCCCCAGCTTTATAGAGATGTAATTGACATATATAACATTGTCATTTAAGACGTATACCATAGTGATTTGATCCATGTATATATTGCAAAATGTTTGCCACAATATTACTTAATACATCATCCACACTTCACACAATTATAAGTTTTATTTTTGGGGGGGTGGTGTGAGAACTTTTAAAATCTACTCTCTTAGCAACTTTCATATATAATAGACAGTGTTGTTAACTATAGTCACCATGCTATTCATTAGATCCCAGAAATTATTCACCTTATAACTAGTAGTTTGTATCCTTTGACCATCTTCATCCATTCTCATCTCACCACACCCCAGCCCACCCCTGCCCCAGGCAACCACCAATCTGCTCCCTGTTTCTAGGAGTTTGGTTTTTTATATTCAACATGTAAGTGAGACCATAAGTATTTACCTTTGACTTCTTTTATGAGGCATTATGCCCTCAATTTTTTGATTTTGTAATTTATTTTTTTCTAATGAAACATGGATACCATGGTGATAACATTCTGGATATTAATATTTTTCTCTAATTCCTTCCCTACTCAATCAGCCTCTTTTGTTGGACACTGAGGAGTAATTAAAATGGAACACTAAAAAATAAATACTTGACTTGGAGGCATTTACATAAGCCAAGGAGAGTAGGGACCGTGACAATAGTAAAATTTACTTCTTGTTATAAGTGAAAAAATAGTTGTAAAAATGGCAAATTTCTCCTTGCCATAGGTCAGGCTATCAGGAAGGCTATTCTGGGCACCTAAAACATGCAGTAGGACTGAGTTTGGCCTTGAGGTTTACTGGACTATGTAATCGTTCTTTCTACCCATGTGTCTCCCAATAAAAGGAGAGAATGGATTGCAGACCAGCTGCTCTTCCCTTCCATCTTATAATTCCCATATTTAATCAGTATCCCAAACCTTCACCAAAAAAGAAACTTCAAATTTAAATGGTCTTATTAACAAATTTTAGCAAGTATAAAAAGACAAAATAATTCCAATCTTATGCAAAATCTTCCACAGAATAGAGAGTGACTGCATTCTTATGTGTATATGAGGCCATTATAACCTTAATACCAAAACCTGAGCAGATCAGTGTAAGGCAAACACCAGGCCAATCTCATTCATGAACATAGATGCCAAAAATCCTAAAACAATGTTAGGAAACTGCACCTGACGATAGTATATCATGACCAAATAGATTTTATCCCAGAAATGAAAGATTAGTTTACCATTTGTAAATGAGTTCGTGTGATTTACCACATTGACAGTATAAAAGAGAAAAATAGATACAAAACATTTTGATTGAATTTAACATCCATTCATGACAAAAACCTTAAGCAAACTAGAAATAGAGGGAGGTTTCTAATCTGAGTATGGATATATTCAAAAACCTACAGCAAACACCAACTTAAAGGAAACTGTTGGAAGCTTTCCTCTGAGCTAGGAATGAGACAGAAAAAACTTATGTTGATTCAACACTGTTTTGTAGGTAAGAAAAATTAAAAGCTACAAAGAAATGAAAATGTTCTTTTTCATTATGTAACACTCTTTTTAGACAATATGATTGCATACTTTGAAAACCCCAAACAATCTACAAATAATTTATGTGATTAATAAGTAAGTTTAGCAAGTTCCCTGGATAAAAGGTTAACGAGCAAAGTTTTATATATTTCTATATAACAGAATAAAGTTAGAGAATGTAAGTAAGTAGTAAAAGTAACTATTTTCAGTGGCATTAAAAACATAAAATTCCTGGATATGAATATAATGAAATATATGTAAGGTATCTACTCACAAATCTGTAAAACATTATTGATATAATTTAAAGACATAAATCTATGTGTGTATGTATCATGTTCATTGATTTGAGGATGTAATATTTTACAGCTGTTTCTAGATCATTTAAAGATTTATAGATTTAAATTACAACCCATGTCTTAGTGGGTTTATTTTTTTGTTGTGAAAGTTAATAAGTGGATTCTAAAATTATGTGGAAATACAAAGGACCAAGGATATCCAAAACACTCTCAAAGCAGCAGGAAAATATGGAAAAACGTGGTACCGAATAATAGCCACAAGAACTGGTGATAGACGAACAGAGAATTTAGAACTGGGCACACACAAATGTGAACACTTTATTTATTATAAAGTTTACAAGCAGGAAAAAGAAGTAAAAAGATTGTCTTTTCAATAGATGATGTTGGGTCAACTGCATACTTATACTGGAAAAAACTGAAAGTTGACCCCTATCTTATACCATAATTAAGTCCAGTGGGATAATAGAGCTAAATATAAATAGTAAACTAATAAAATTTCTAAAAGATAACATAAAAGGTCTTCACGATCTTTTCCTGATGAAAGATTTCTCAATAAGAGGCAAAAAGCATTAACCATAAATAAAAATATCAATAGATTGAATTACATTAAAATTAAGAAATTGTAATTATCAGAGGGCACTGTGAAGGAAGTTAAAAGTAGAAGATATTTGCAATACATGCAGTTGACAAGGGTCTTATTCTCAAAATATTGAAAGAATTTCTACAAATCAATAAGAATAAGACACAGACATCCAATAGAACAATGGATATTTGAAGAGGCACTTCACAAAAGAGATCTCCAAATGGTCAATAAATGTTAAAATGCGCTCAACTTTCCAAGTCATCAGGGAAATGTAAATTAAATCCACTCTGAGCTGCCACTATATATTCAGCAAGGTGGCTAAAATTTATAAAGACTCATGCAGAAAAATAGGAACACTTTATACTCTGCTGGTATGAGTTTAAGTTGATAAAACCCATTTTGGAAAATTGTTTAACATTATCTACTAAAGTTGTGCATACCCATAACTGTGACCTAATATTTCTAATTCTAGTAATAAGATCAATAAACATTCACACAAAAATACATGTAAAAGAAAGCTCATGGTACTATTATTCATAGTAACCACAGGCTGCGAATACTCGATGCTTCACAACAGTAAGATGCATAAATAAATTGTTTGTATTTATACACTTAAGCACTATATTGCAATAAACATAAATAAACATGAGTTACATGTAACAATACCAACTGATTTCAAAAGAAGAAAGAAAAAAGACACACCCCAAAAAACATATATTGTTGATACTATTTATATAGAGATTGAAAATAGGTGAACTAATGGTAGTCAAAGTCAAGATAGTGCTTATCTTTGGGGTGGAGGAGACATGAGTGGTCTTTTATTTCTTGATGTGTACATGAGCATGTTCACTTTGTTATAATACATGGATTCATACGTGTGTATGTATATATACATATGTATACACACACATATGTATGTTATCCAGAATCTGAACCTATTCCCTTCAGTGCCACTGCTAACCCCTATCCAAGTCACCATAATTAGTATCATCTCTCACCCAGCTTGCTGCAACAGACTTTTTATTTTTCTCTCTGCTTTCACTCTTGGTCTCCTTTAATGTATTCTCAACACAGTAACTAGAATGCTACCTTTAAAAAGTTGTATCACTCTGCTACTTAAAATGCTGCAATGACTCCATGTTTCACACAGCGTAAAAGCCAAAGTCCTTACACAACAACCTACATGGTCAGATCCTCAGCCACCTATGCGTAGCCATTCCCAGCTCTCCTCTCCCTCCTCCCAATGTTGATCCTCTAGTCTGGCATGCTACTTTTTTGAGATATCTGTGAGCTAAGTCATGCATGCCAAGTCTCTGTCATATGTTTCTTTTTCATGATGTCTACTTCACTACCCTATTTCAAATGGTAACTCTCCCCACCCTACCTGTGCTCCCAGTTCCCCTTACCTTGCCTCCATCCTAATTTTTTATATAACACTTGCCTCTCTCTAATATACTACATCATGCCTTTATTTCTGTATTCAGTCACTCATTTATTTATTCAGATTTGACACTCTACTTTGTATAAGCACCTGGAAAAGCAAAGATTTCTGAAGATCAGAGTTCCCTTGTTCTCTTTTTTTTAATTATAATTTATTGATTATGCTATTACAGTTGTCCTGATTTTTCTGCCTTTGTTCCACTCCACCCAGTAACCCCTACTCCCTCAGGCAATCCCCATGCCATAGTTCATGTCCATGGGTCATGCGTATAAGTTCTTTGGCTCCTCCATTTCCTTTACTGTACTTTACATCCCGCATGGTTATCCAGTAACTACTTATTTGTACTTCTTAATCCCCTCACCTCTTCACCCATTCCCTCACAACCCCCTCTTATTTGATAGCCATCAAAATGCTCTCTGTATCCATGAATCTGTCTCTCTTCTTCTTGTTTACTTTGTTTCTTAGATTCGGTTGTTGATAGATATATATTTATTGCCATTTTATTGTTCATAGTTTTGACTTTTTCTTAAATAAATCCCTTTAATATTTCATGTAATAATGGTTTGGTGATGGTGAACTTCTTTAGCTTTTTCTTGTCTGGGAAGCTCTTTATCTGTCCTTCCATTCTAAATGATAGCTTTGCTCAGTAGAGCAATCTTGGCTGTAGGTCCCTGATTTTCAATCCCTTCTCACCTGAAACGTTTCTATTGAGAAATCAACCGATAGTCTTATGGGAACTCCCATGTAGGTAACTAAGTGCTTCTCTCTTGCTGCTTTTAAGATTCTATCTTTATCTTTAACTTGGGCATCTTAGGTTAAAACCTAAGCTTAGGTTTGGCATCAAGATGTGTCTTGTAGTGCGCCTCTTTGCATCCATCTTGTTTGGGACTCTCTGTGCTTCCTGGACATCAATGTCTATTTCCTTCACCAAATTAGGGAAGTTTTCTTTCATTATTTTTTCAAGTAGATTTCCAATATCTTGCCCTTTCTCTTCTTCTGTCACTGCTGTGATGTGAATGTTGGAATGCTTGAAGTTGTTCAGAGGCTGCTTATACTCTACTCATTTTGGGGGATTCTTTTTTCTTCTTCCTGTCCCAATTGGTTGGGGTTTTTTTTTGACTTCTTATGTTCCAAATCATTGATGTGATTCTTGGCTTCATCTACTCCACTGTTGTTTCCCTGTAAATTGTTGTTTCAATTAGGGTATCCTTTATTTCTCACTGGATATTTTTTATGGTGTTGAGGTCCTCACTGAGTTCTATGAGCATTCTTATGAACAGTGTTTTGAACTCTGCATTTGATAGATTGCTTATCTCCATTTTGCTTCACTCTCTTTCTGTCATTTGATCTGTTCTTTCATTTGGGCCATGTTTCTTTTTCTCCTCATTTGGCAGCCTCCCTGTGTTTGCTTCTATGTATTAGTTAGAGCTGTTTTGACTCCAAGTCTTGTTAGCGTGGCCTAGTGTAGTAGGTGTCCTGTAGGGTCCAGTGGCACAGTTTTCCCTATCATCCAAGTTGGGTGCTTGAGGTATGTCCTTTGTGTGGGCCAAGTACCCCGTCCTCTTGTAGTTGAGCCTTGATTGCTAAGGTTAGTGGGAGGAATTTAGCTAGACCAGTCAGCTGCAAGGACTGACTATGACCACTGACCACCAACCTGTGACTTCTGTGGAGGATCAGTTGTGCAGGGGCAGAATGGTCGTGCTCCAACATGCCCTGAAACCCACAGGCCCTGTGATTTCCTGGGTGTGCAGGCCAAGGTTGTCCCCCACCTGTGCTCTGCCTGGGGCCACCATGCATGAGCTCTAAAGCAATCTGAGATAGTTATTACTTGTGCTGGGCTTGGAGATTCCCAGGTGTGGCCAAACTGTGTATCTAGGCTGGCTGCTGCTAGTGCCTGGCCTGGAGCCATTTAGCAAGTGGCATGAGGGTGGAGGGCTCACTAAGGTCAACTGTTGCATGTTTGAGAGGTTTAGGAATTTGTGAAACATGAGCCAAGGCAAGCTATTCATATGGAAATAGGGTGAGCCCATACATCGGGTGCAATGGAGTCTCAGGGAATCTCCAGGGTGGGACAAACAGTGTTAGCCAGGCTGATGCAGTCTTAGAAATGCCACTTGCCTGAGGGCTCTGTGGCTCTGTTGTGGGAAGGGTTCAAAAAAGGGTCAATGGCCTCTGCCTGCATTCCATCTAGGAGAAAGCTGTCCCCCAGCTCTCACCTTGATGCCAGACACTCCAGTTCCTCCCTGTATGCCACTGGTGCCTTCAAGCAGCTATGCTGGTGCTGGATCTCAAAGGGAGTGAGTATTGGTAAGTCAGTGTGTGGATTCTTCAAGAGGAACTGCCTGGGACTCCTGAATTTTCTTCTGCTGACCTAATCCCTGCTGGACTTTGCAGCCAGAGGTTGTGGGAAATTATCTTCCAGGCACTGAAACCCAGGGCTGGGGGACCTATTGTGGCACTGGGATTCCCCACTTCTGAGATCTCCCTTCCAAAGTTTTATCCACCACACACAGATGTGGGACCAGCCCATTCAGCATTTACTCCTTTCCTATCAGTCTGGGTGGATGTGGTTTCTTTACTTCTGTAGTTGTCAGACTTCCATTCTGCTAGAATTCTGACAGGTTCTGAGTGGTGGTTATTCTACAGTTTTGATGTGGTTGTGTGAGGAGGAGAGCCGTGTTATCCTATGCTGCCATCTTTACCATAAGTCCCCCAGAGTTCCCTTTTAAAGAGAGATAATAGAAATTTGGTGTACATTTCGGCAACAATTTACTCAATGTATTGTGTGCCATATGTCTTTATTTTTTATTCTTAATTTTGTCTCATTTCTAGAAATAGAACAACACATTTATAATCTGTCACTTCCTTCAGGAATCCTTGTTTCCATTCACTCATACATCATAAGAACTTAGAATATTGTAGGTGTTCACTAGATATTTGTGGAATGAATGAATGAATGAATGAATGAATGAATTTATTGAATGTCTTATAGGCGACAAGAATTCTGCTGTGCACTGGTATTGTAGTACTGAGCAAAACTAGAAATGGTTGCTGCTCTTATAGAGCATTAGCTAAGTTGAGAGACAGCTATCATGTGATAACATGAACAAATATTTTGTTAGAAAGTGTAATAAGATCTAGGGGTCCTTTGAGCATACATAGTTGAGGAATTAGCTTGGTCCGAGGTGGGTCAGAGAAGACTTTCCAGAGAAAATGATATTTGAGCTGAGATCTGATAAAGATGGCCAAGCAATTCTGACTTAATAGGCCTGGAACGGGGCCCAGGTATAGACATTCTTAAGAAAACTCTCCAGTTATTTCTGAGGTACCACTCTATACCAGGGCTTTTCCAGTTTTAATGTGTGTGTAGGTCACCAGGGAATCATGTCAACATTCAGATTCTGACTCAGAAGACCGCATGCTGAGAAACAAAGCAGTACAGCACTGGCCCCAAACTGTGTCTCATGATGACACAACATTTCCTAAATTATCAGTTGATTTGGAATCCTCTCCTTTTGCTTCAGCTATATGGACTGCACATCCTAAACATTTTAGCTCGGCAACATGGATGTTGAGCTATCTCATGAATTTGTACTGTGTAGATTTTGTTTAAATGTTTTGCATGTGCATTTGTGTATATGAGAGTCTGTTTTCCCCCTCCCCTATGGGTTGGACCCTCCCAAAGGGCAGGGGTTGTATCCAAATCATCTTAGAGTCCTCTGGCTAATCCACTGTGGCCACGATAATTACTCAATTTCTACTGAATAGCTTGGCTCTATCCAGGCAAGTCCTTTTCTTTATATATTATGTGAATAAAGAATAATTTAAATTATCTCTTGAAGTGGACCATTCATTTTCACCTTACCATGAATATAAATGACATCATTTATATTTATATTATGCCTGGTCAAACACATATTCATGAGAAAAATTAAAGACAACAATAATTGTAAAAACACATTGTAAAGTATGGAATGTTATAGACCTTAAGATATTATTATTATTATTATTATTTAAGCAGTAATAATAGAAAACATTCATATTTTCAACTGAGTGTCAGTATTTGTAAGAACTACAGGGAAAAGTTGAGTTTTTAAAAATAGGACACTATGGCAAGTTTATTTGATGAGAATAGAGTTGTACCATAAAAAGCATGGTTAACTTTTTTCCTTTTTTTTGAGTTGTGTCCTAATTTCACAGGTTTGTTGCAAACTTTAAGAGCATAGATCTAAATAACTAATTTTTGAATTAGTACTTATTTAACAACTATTACTGGGGTTTGAGTGCACAGGAATATTAAAGACCTATGGTAATGATTAGGAAATGGGTTAAGATTCTATGAGAATCTTGTTGTTTACTTAAGTGGAAGGGATAACACTCCCCTGAGATATCTGACCTATATGCCTCATACATTGCTTTTCTATTTAAATAAAAAAAATCCAATGAATCAATAGTTTAAATTTAAAACAATAACAAAGGTAACACTTACTGTGTTCTGTTCTAGGCACATTACATCTATCAACTTATTTAAAAGGCAATTATTATTAGCTCTATTTTACAGGCTAGACCCTAAGGTTCAGAGAGTCTAAAATAGAAAATTTCCTTTTCCTAGGAGTGGAGCATATTTGAGATAGATAGCGCATTAAAATTAAAATATTTCATAGAGACAATGGAGTAGAGCAAAAACAGAACAAAATAAAAACATAGTTCTGGAATCACACATATCAACATGAGAATCCTGGCTCTGCCACAAATTTCCTGTAAATCCTTGGGCAAATTAACCCCTGAAGATTTCAGTTTTCTCATCTACAAAATGGGATAAAATCACATATGCTTCTTATTTTACTTCTGCCACTTCTACACACTGTGGCTAGGAAGTGGGTATCAAGATCGAGCGACGAAAATATAGATAGGTCTGTCATCATAACAGGCACTGCTCGCACCAACATACTCAGACTATGTGATAATCTTTCCTTTCTCCCTGTTTCCTTTCCCTTCCTTTCTTAACTAACATTTGTTTTACACCTGCTTAATGTCAAGTACTTTACATATGTAGATTAGGCTTCTCTTTCTCTTCTTTCTTCTATCTTTTATTTTTTCCAGTTATTTTTTCCAATAGTCCAGTGAAAGAGGTATTGATTACTCTGAATTATAGAGGTGGTAAGTGGCAAGTCTAACCTAGGTTGCCATTGCAAGTCATGCAGGAGTGGTTGGGCTACATTTTTAAGTGATAAAAAGCTGGACTGAAGTTAATTTAAGCATGGGAGAGACATGTTCATTTATATGTTTCAGTTATATATTGTACCTGGAGGTCAGTAAGCAGAAGGGTTTCGGAGAAATTTTGTGAAATTTTCACTGTTGGTTCCTTGTAGATTTTTCTTTATTTCACTTAATGTAATCTTCATTCCTGCCTGGGTCTTTTTTATGTTGTTGAAGTACCCAGTGAGTTCCTAGAGCATCCTAATAACCAGTGCCTTGAACTCTGCATGTGATAGATTGCTTATCTTTATTTTGTTTAGTTTTCTTTCTGGAGTTCTGTTCTTTCATTTGGGCCAATGAAAATTGAGGAGTTCTTTGTCTCCTCAGTTTAGCAGCCTCTCTGTGTTTGTTCCTATGTATTAGGAAGGGTGACTTTAATTCCCTGTCGTAGTAGCATGGCCTATTGTAGAAAAGCCCACTGGATGGGGCGGATCCTTAGGTAACAGGCAGAATAGGGCAACCCATGTGAACCAAGTTGATGGAGTCTCTGATATGGTATTGCTGCTCTGTGTAGTGGAGGGCTCAGAAAGGGGACAGTGCTGCTGCCTAGTCTCTGGAGTTTTGTCCAGGAGGAAACTGTCTCCTGGCACTCACCCTGATGACAGACACTTCGGTTTCTCCCTGTATGCCACTGGTATCCTTCTAGCTGTTGCCCTGGTGCTGAAGCCCAGAGGGAGTGGGTCTGTGTAAATCCTTTGTCTGTTGTGGGCCTTTTAATAGGAGACTCCTGAGAATCCTGCAGTTTATTCTGTCTCCCTAACCCTTACTAGTTTTTACAGTCAGAAGTTATGGAGACTTATCTTCCTGGTACGGGAATCTTGGGCTGGGTGGTCTGGTGTGGGGCTGAGATCCCTCACCCATGAAGTGTCCCTCCTGATTTTTATCCACCATATGTGGATGAGGGACAGCCTGTTTGGTGTCTTCTCACATCTGTGCATCTCAGCCCCTCCTGCCCGTCTGGTTGAAAGCGTTTTCTTTAATTCCTTGGTTGTTGGACTTCCATACAGTTCGATTTTCTGACAATTTTGGATGATATTTGTTTTGTAGTCTAGTTGTAATTTTTGCTGTGGTTGCATGAGGAGGTGAGCTGTGTTTACCTATGCCTCCATCTTGACCAAATAAAGCTTTTTTATTTTTAATAACAATTTCTCACAATTATTTGAATTCGTTCTGAGTTGAATACCAAAAACCATAGCAATATCTTACCAAATGTTATTTTTAATAGTCTCTCATCATGATAGGTTCTTCAGTTTTTTGAGGGCAATAAATTGTGGAAGAATTTGTAAAATAGCCTTTGTATTTATCCGGTTCTGAATTTCTGGTAGCATAACAAAAACTTTTCACTAAGACTTACCAAGTCGTTATTAATTCTTATTTCTCTCTCATTTAGAGGGACTTTAAAAAAACACCTGATATATTCAAAAACTGTTGGGAACTTTGAAATGTTGTTAATTTCAATATACCTTTACCAATATATATATTTTTTTATAAAGTACATTTTTATATCATATACACTTAATTATATGTGTGTGTGTGTGTGTGTGTGTGTGTATATATATATATATATATATATATATATATATACACTTAATTATTTTTTCATCAAAACTTTGGAACTACAGATTCAATGCATTCAAATTATGGAATGTATCTGTCATGTGACCAAATAGGTAAGGCCAATTTTTATTAAAACAATTAGATGAATTAGACTTACTTTCTCACAGACAAACCTGACCTCATTGATCAATTCAAAAAAATGTGTTACTACACACTCCCAGACATCTCACTTCTTAATGCTAATTTTTGGAAAAGCTAAAGAGCCTTACTAGGAATTTGTTGCCTAAATGAAAAAAGGGCATACTGGTCTCAATATTTCTTACCTATATACTCTATGCTTTATTCTCTTTGGCACCCCTTTAACAGCAATGCTTTTTTGTGTGTAAATAATTGAGTAATGGAAGAGATGAAGTCCTTAAACTCATTACCACTCCCTCTGCTGCTCTATGTAAAGCATCTAAACCCATTACATCCCTGTACAGGGATGTAAAACCTCCTGTTTCTATGCCACACTTGGCTCTTAACAGAAATATGTATAAGACAAAGAAAAACAGGAGGCCTAGCTGAGATTTATGAAGTCTTGATTAAAGGAGGCTTTAGTACTCATGTTTTTGAATTTTTTTCTTTGGGGCCCTGGAGGTTTTTAATATTTCAAGGCATTGCAAAACAGTGAGATTTGGAATGAGAGATTTTATTTATGTATCTACCTACATATGTATGGATATGTGTGTTGATTTATATGAGAAAAGCACAAATGAGAAATTAAGAAAAATGAGGTGGGGAAAAAGAACTGTCATGATATCTTCTATCTAAAACCATTCTCAGACAATTTTGTAAAAAAAACAACAACCATATGTGGAAGGTGAGAACCTGCAAAATGATTCCCTTAAACCACACTTGGTTGTGTATCCTTTGGAAAATCATTATGTACTCTCTAGTGTCTTGTTCTCTTTTCAAAGAATGCTGTTGTCGAATTACAAATGAGGGGTCAACAGAGTGGTCAACGAAGTCTAGGGCGGAGTGAGGAAGGTGACTGAAGGAGCTCATAGAGCTGGCGGTTACGAGGGCAAGTGTATTTAGAAAGTGGCAGAGGCCTGTCTGGGTCAAGGGTGAGAGGGGTTGGAAGCATTGATCATATTGAGCAACTTGAAATTTACCCTGTGATGGCAGAAGCAATACATTTACTGTGTGGGGAAAGAAGCAAGGTGTTTTTCTTTTGCCAGAGGAGTAATCATTTGATATACAGATTGATTTGGAGGAGATAGGATAAGAAATTTGAGGATCAGGAAGAAGATGGCAGGAATATTTCTGTCACTGGAGATTGTGCTAACATTAAAGGGATGGGAAGAAAAATGTATTTTTGTTATATCCCTGTTTGTGTCTAGCAGTACACATAGTCCAGTAAATACTTTGTTAATTTATTTGATTAATCAGTTATTACTTTTATCATCAAAATGTTTACATTGTCATTTTAAATTATTACCTATTATTGATAGATACTTATTAATTGATTGGCTGTATTATTTCATAGCAACATAATTAAATTCTATGTTAAAACCACTGACAACTCAGAAGACAGAAATAAAGTGACTTTATTAATCATGTATCAGATGAATTGTAGATCAAACTATCATAATTTATTTAAAAAATTGGAATTTGGAAAGTATTTTATCTTGGGAAACTTTAACATATCAAATAATCTCTGTGTTGCTAAGTTGTTTCAGTTTCCACCATCAAGTCACTCAGTAGTGAACTTTTGATAGAAGCAGACTGTATATTTTAAATTGTATTTGAGAAACCTCTTTTCTTTATGTTAGTATTTGTGATAACCTCTAAAAGTATGAGAGAAAACACACAAGAAATTGTGAATGCATTTACACACAACTTGGTAGTTTCCCAAAGCAGAAGAAACCACTCTCATAGTTAGCAAAGATAAGAATTGAAATAATAGATTTAAATTTGAACAAGGAGTATTTGAAAGAATGGAGAAGAATTTAACAGCAATATCAACTAGGGGAATGAAACCAATTTCTAAAGGAAATAATGGAATCAAAATCACGTGAAACTTTAAGGTTACAGCTTTTTGAACACCTAGTAGGAAAAGGTAAGAGATGAGACAAGATACTGTCCCATGAGAGAGAGCAAATTAGATGACCCCCTAAGAATTTCCCCTAGTCCTGTGCTGAGGAAGAAGGAAAACCCCATGTATGTAGCTTTCTCTAAAGATACAAGCAAAGAACACAGGTGAGACCAGCAAGCAGAGGGACAGAAAGGGTTCAAATCCCTGGTCCTTTGTGTTTTTCTTTCCTCCCCAGTGTGGAAAGAGAGGTGTTGGAGACTCTGCATATGTCTGTGTGGTGGGTGGGAACATAACTTCATTGGCGTATAGCAGTCATCTGTGGCTGAGCCTGGGAGCTGAGCACAGAAATCCTATGTATATTTTTTACTCCCCTTGGTGTGGGAACTAGGAACACGGAGACATATTTTCTGTTTACCACCAAGAAGTACAGTTTTAAAAAGATAAAAGATACTCACTCTTTCCTGAAAGAATAGAGTCAATAAATGGTCCAGGGAGATTTACTGCATTTCAGGGCACAAGAGAGCTTAAGAGAGATCATGACATAGACAAATTTTTCCCTGATCAGCTCAGAAGTTACTGGAGAAAATGCAGTCCGGTGAGTAGGATTTACCTTTCCCAGGCAAATGATGACCTAGAAAGAATAATTGAGGAAAGCAAAAAATGCATATAATGATTTCTGTCACACCTTGAGGAGACAACTTGAATGAATAAGTGGTGATGTAGGAATAATTATAAAAAATGATAACAAATTTTTTTAAGTTTTATAGTTCAGTTTTAAAGGATTATTGTGTACTGTAAATCAATTGAGCTCTCATGTAACATATTCAGTTGCTAGCTCTTTTGCTTTGAGATTAGGACATTTCTGAAGCACAGAGACCTCTGTCCCTACCTCCCATGTCCTTCGAACAGATGGGCTATACTGTGGCCAGCTGTGTTGACTTGAATTGTGTCTCCTTCCAAATTCATTTGTGGAAGTCCCAACCCCAGGTACCTCATAGTGTGAGCTTATTTAGAAATAGTGTCTTTATAGAGGTAATCAAGTTAAAATGAGATCATTAAGATGGGCCCTAACCCAATATGACTGGTGTCCTTATAAAACAAGAAATTTGAACACAGAAATGTATATGGAAGGAAGATGATGTGAAGAGACATAGGGAGACGTTGACCATCAGCAAAGATGAGAGGCCTATCAGGTCCTTCTCTCACAACATTCAGAAGGAACCAATTCTGCTGACACCTTGATTTTGGGCTTCTAGCTTCTGGGACTATGAACCAATAAATTTCTATTTTTCAAGCCATCTGATTTATAGTACTTAGTTATGACAGCTCTAGCAAACTAAGATACCTTTTCATTATGGATTCACATTTCCTCCCTCCCCTTCCTTTCTTCCTTCCTCCCTTCCTTCCTTCTTTCCTTCCCTCCTTCCTTCATCTTTCCTCCCTTTTGCTGTTGAGTACCTGCTATGTGTTAGACCCTGAAAATATGATAGTCTTGGTCCTCAAGGAACTTTAGATGCTGATGAAGATAAATATGCAAACTGATGGTTTTAAAGTACTAGGGCAGAACAAAGAAGTAGGAGGTATTCAATTTAATTATTCGGTGTCTGCTATGTACTAAGCAGTATGATTCAGGGTTAAGAAGCATTTTTAAAATCAAGCTCTGCCACTTTACTTTGTTCAGGTTAAAGAGCTATTTGATCCACCTATTAGTTTCATAATTTGTTAAGTGGGGAAAATAATGTTTCTTAATAAAGTTTTTGGTAAATTTTAAATGAGATAATGAATATAATATGTGTAGTATAGTGTTCATATCTTAGCTCAGGTTGATATAATGAAACACCATAGACAGGATGGCTTCAATAACAGAAATTTATTCTCACAGTTCTGGAGGCTGGGAAGTCCAAGATCAAAATGCCAGCAGATTCAGTTCTCAGTGAGAGCTCCCTTCCTGGCTTGTAGACAGCCTATTCTCTTTCCTCACTGTGTGGTCATGGAGAGAGAGAGATCTCTGTCTTCCTCTTCTTTAAGGGCCCTAATCCCAGCTACTCTAAACCTATTTATGCCCCAAAGGCCCAAACTTAAGATGTGATTATACTGGGGTATAGATTTCAACATATGAATATTGGGGGTGACACAAATATTGAGCTCATAATAGCCTGAAACAAAATATATGGCAGATAGTGTTAATTGCTGTTTTGGGAACATGTGATAACTGGAATGATAGGTAGGCTGATGAATAACTATGCTGACAGATAAGCTTTTTATCAGTGTAGCATGGGAGGCACAGCTTGAGTTTATACTAAGATAACAGTAATACTTCATTTGGAAAGAACTGGGTTAGACCTGCCTGTCTCACCTGAAGGTCTTGGGACTTTCAAATCACTCTTCTGTTTAGGAGAAATAGCTTTGTTTTGGAACCTCCGAGAGGAATGAGAATGCCTTGGATCTGGTTGTGATATTCCCATTTTGAGCTGAGAAGTGGAATTTGCAAAAGTGGCGTCGTGATGATTTTCTGAGTTGGGAAGCTGATGTGAGATTAATAAATTTCAGACATTTGGAAATTTTCAACTTGTTAAAATAACAAGCTAAAACAGAGTGGGAAAAGGCAAGTATTGTTTTAGGAGAAGTTGGGTAGAATGATCTTGGACTATAGCTCAAGAAACCTCTCTTGCATTTATTTCAAAAGCAGTGACAAAATAATTTTAACTTTAGTGTGCAGAAGCTTTTGCACAATGGAAGTACTGGAAATAGGCAGTTCTGCGTCTGAATGGTACTTTTCTATCCTTGACTTTGTTAAGATAGGGATATTTTAAAAGCGTAGAACTCTGTGGTTTCCTGTCAGATACATACACTCATTAACACCCTTTATCATTCCTCCAAAAAAGGTTCTGGTCTCTCTTCAGGCTGTGTTGAATTTGGACCAGGCTAGGGTCTTCGGGATTGATGGTTCCTGCTCTGGCTTTGTTCCAAATGAGTTGGGATCACTAACAACCATCCAGCATAGAAAAGGTGGCCATGCTCCTCATTCCTATAAAAAATGAAACAACAATAAAAACAGCAGAATAAGAGATTTACATTTAAAATAAAACAGCAGGACAAATCACTGAGCACAGAGTCAAAAGAGTTGCATTATTGTTGTATGAGTTTGGAGAATCATTTTATCTCTCTGAATCTGTGGGTCCTCTGTTTAAAAAATGAGAACTGACAGTAACCAGAGGGAAGGAGGGAGGGGGAGAATGGGGAAAAGAAGGGAAAGGGTCATCAAGGAACATGTATAAAGGACCCATCGACAAAGGTAGATGGGGGAAGGATGGAAGGTGGGAGGTGGGGGGTGGGTGGGGCTGGGGAAAGTGGTAGTGGGAAAATGTTGACAAAAACAAAACAAAATAAAACAAACAAACAAAAAATAGACAGGGGAAAGTTAAGAATAGTACAGGAAATTGAAAAGCCGAAGAGCTGATGTGTATAACCCATAGACATGAACTAAGGGGGAGGGGTGATGATGGAATGGGGTGCAGGGCAGAGGGAATAAAGGGGAGAAAAAAATGGGACAACTGCAATAGCATAATCAATAAAATATACCAAAAATAAAAAAGAACGATGGATATGTTTTATACTTTATTATAATGATGGCTTCAAAGATGTATACATGTATCAAAACTTACCACGCTGTTCATTTTAAATACATGCTGTTTATTGTCTAAAGCTGCTAAAAATATCATTAGACTATCTGAATGAGATAAACAAATGTGAAGGTTTGGAACTATAAAACAAACAAACAAACAAACAATAAACAGAAAACAAAACAAAAACAAAAAAAATCCAAACAAAAAAAACGAGAACTAGACTAACTCATTCCCCCAAATTCCTTCCTCCTTTGAAGTGCTATTTACATGAAAGTATCTGAAAAATGGTAGAGTGATTTTATCATTATAGAAGGGGTAAAAAAACTGGTATGGAAATCTTTCCACAGAAGGTAGGTTTTGAGTTGCAGTATGAATATTTGCAATGATGTAGATCAGCAAATTGAGGATTAGAGATGGAGTAAAAAAGGTATTGTTGGGAAATGGGAAGAACCGAAGGTCTGGCATGTAGGGTTATTGAAGCCATGAACAGTTGGGGGAGAGGGAAGGTAATTGATTCCTCCTTCTTCATTCCTGGCCCCCAATTCAAACATCAAGTCCCTTCCATTCTTTTTCTTTCCATCTAGTTTCCTGAACCAAAATTGGAGGGAGAGGTTAGAGTACAGCTTGAGGCTGTATCATCTCATGCTCCAACGTTACATTCCTCAGAGATTGATTCAAAATAATATAACATTAACTGAGAGTGAGAAGATTTAGCGCTCATCCTCAGATGATTATTTCAGGAGTCTTCGGTGTGTCCCTACCTATTAAAAGATATTAATGATATCTGCCTATTTTCACCTCACCAAAGATTAATGAATGATAACTGTCCATTTTTACCTCAGCAGATTTGGAGAGAAGTTCCAGGTAAACATCAAAGGAAAACAATGATCAGCATGTTGATGCATTTTCAATATAACAGATATTTCTCTTCATAAAATTAGTTTCAATTATTAAAAATAGGTTATCTTTATTTCATGGATTTGAGGCAAAAGGGATATAACATGTTTTTGAAGTGAAGATGTCAATCCAGATGTGAGAAACACATATGTTGACACCAAAGTTAAAAAGACCCCACACAAATGACAAATGATGAAGAAAAAGCACTGTTACAGCAGATCCTGACCTTTTGAGAATATGATCAGCCTGTCAGCGCTAATGGTTTTCCATGTTCATAGCAAAAAGCTGTGAATGCCTGTATTTGGGATAGAGGTCAGATGATATCTCAATATAAAAATAATAAAATGGTAACTTGTCAGCCATAAAAAAATAATTTTGCAACTGTCTCTTTTTCCTTTCTTTTCTCATTTTGCAACATAGAAGTACGTGTTTGCATAATAAGCATATACACAATGAGCCTGGCTCTTTTTCCTTCTACTATCCCAACCAATCCAGTTCCACAGAGGAGTCTTAACATCCCGGAAGGATGTTGTGGTACCCAGAGTAGTTATTGGGACTAACAAATGTTTTAAAGAGTCCTTAGAATGGAGTAAGGTATTAGGAAATGGAATAGAACAGAGACTCTGAATCAATCTGGTCTATTCAATTCCTTTATTGTGCACTTGCAACTATTGCCTTGAAGCTTTGTTCAGAGGAATCTGTTTCTACAATGCGCACCCTGGACATTTATGCTTTTGCCTAAAAATTCTGTCTCCTCGCCTAGGTTTCTTGAATTTATCAAAGAGGAGCACACTTTTCTGGAAAGGTCCAACAAAATGGTGTTTTCCTGACTACCTTAATTTTTATTAATGGACCTTGTAAGCTGGCAGACAGAAACTTAGAAGAACATCTTGATTTGTGCAAGAAGTACGTGCAACATGGGAGGAAGTCCTCTCAAAGTTCCCTTTATTCCTTGGCAAAGATTGAACAAAGATTATAGTTTCAAGGGTAGTAGAAGAGAGAAGATTATAGGTAGGGTGAATTTCTCCTGAATGTGAAAAAGAAATAAAGACTTTGAGGACTCCACTGGTACACAAGAGTATATAATAATAATAGAAATAAAGTTCTAATAAGAAATACAGGAAATGGGAGGTATAACTGGGCCAAGCCTTGTGCTGTGGATAGCCTGTTAATCAGAAGGCATTATGAGCAAATCAGATGCTATGAACTGGGTCTGGATACAAGGAACTTCTAGTTGAACAGGATTAGTTGCTTTAATTGGGGGAAAATCAACTCATTTATGAAAAAAAAACCCAACAAAAACAAAGTCAAACCATTCCATGTCATTGGATTGATACAGCAAGCAAGATATCGGAATCCAATGTCAGTTTAGCCTGCATCAAGGGATTTTTTATAGGCATCTTGTCTTTATGTTAAGTGTTATAATAGACAGAAATTGTATCTAGAACTAAGTGTGAGGCTAAAGTTGTAATTTATAATTTCTTTCTTGTTTTTTCCTTTCTCCATCAATTCTACAATTATCATACCTGTAATATCACAGACCTGATTGGGGAATCATTTCTATTTCCTCCCAGTTCCACTATATGAATCAAGTTAAAAGTGATTTTTCATTTCTCTTCATGTGACATAGCCTCTCTCATGTCAGGGGTAGCATTGTATGAGGAAAAAGAGGGTGAGAGAAAGTTCAGTCAGGTATCTGAACTCTGGAAAGGCACTCTTTCAGGTCTTAGAAGTATCTCCAGGGATTCTTCATCCTCAGGGTGCATTAAGTCAAGGATTTTCATTTAAATTTTATATCTCAATGGATAAAATCCATATTAATCGCCTCTGTGGGTCATGTTCTCCCTGGCATTTCTCTTATTCCCAGTCATTTGACATTTCCTCCTCAGGGTAGCATGACATACATGAGCTATCTCAGAATTTCTTGAATAAATAGTCACTATAATCATTTCAAGGGAGGCAATGCTAAGTCATTGGCACAAAGGGTTTATCTGAGTTTTCTTGAGTTTCAAGAAATTTTTTCTTCATGGCCCAGCAGATAACTGGGAGACTGGCATTTATTTCTTTCCTGCTCTATTTAGCCACTGGGGAAATAGACATAATTTACCTCAGTGATTTCATATGCAAAATGGGAATCATTATACTTTCTCCTTGGCTCACTGGAGGGTTAAGATTAGTGCGTTTTTAAAAAAATTTAGAAAATACACGTACTTCATTAGTAAAATATGCTTTAAGTAGGAATCATCCTTAGGATTATTATCATCAATAAGGATTTAATATATTCTTTGTCAAATAGAATCCTAAAAGTTAGAATTCAAGCTAATAAATTAAAACAGGCTTGAGGGGATATGAACTTGAGTGCCTGTCAATGACAATTGGATGCAGCGAGTAATCCAATTTACTTCAGGAAATATGTATCTGTGACAGTGGTGAGAAGTAGGTATCAGGATGGAAAACTAGCAAAGGGAGTATATAGATATTCATTATTTCCTTTAGGAAACAGTGGGAAGAAAAAGAGGGTTTGAAAGACATACTTACCAAGAGAGGAGAGAAAGGAACTGTAAAAGGATAAAATAAGAAGAAAGGCCTGAGAAGTCAGAGTCACCCTGAGACACTGGCGAAATTCGCAAAGAACAGACAAACATGAAGGAGTTTCAAGGAGAAATCAAGGGTTTGGGCAGAAATAAAAAAGAACCATCTGAATTATTCCATAATTAGAATTTGACTTTTACTTAGGAGGAAAAAGAATGGTGGAAGAAGTGTAAAGCTGAGAGAAACCACTTAAATTGTCCCTGAATTCTATACTCCCAACTAAATTTGTATGTGTAGAGAAGAAAATTAGGGTGCTTAAAGGGCTCGGGGTGCTGTCCTATGATAATAGGCTGAAAAGGTGGACTTTCCTGTCTGGAAAGAGGGAGGTAGAGCAGGCACATGATAGAAGCCACTATGTCACAGATGGTTTCCATTGAGAAGGTACAAACTTATCCTCTGAGTTCTACAGCACTAACTGAAAGGAACTCCCCTTGAAGCTTGGAAGAGGAAGGAAAAACACATTTTGAGAGTCCAATAACCCAACAGGTGGCAATGACTACTATGTAAATAAATTTGAAAAGATCAACTGAATTCAGGTATAGATTTTTAAATGATTTGTACACTTATTTTTAGTGTTGTGAATTATTTTAAATTAGCATTGATATAAACTGTTCAATATTAATACATTTTAATTTTAATTTTTGATTATAAAATAAAATAGGTCCATAAAATCACACTAAACAAATATGTAACTTAATGGTTTATTTTGAGTGAGATAACCACCCAAGTAACCACCACCCAGGTAAAGAACTAGAATTTTTTTCAGCTATTCTTTCTGTATATACTTTATCCTAATCTTGCCTCCTCCTTCCTCCAGAAGTAAACATTATCCTGAGTTTTATAGCAATTACTTTAGATATGTGTTTTTGATTTTGATATTATGGTGGGTAGATAGTGCCCTTCATCAACATCTTCCTCAGTGCTTTTACCAGACCCAGACCCATTATACCTCGATGGACTGGGAATGTATGTCACTATCTGTAGATACCCATATATCTCTATATCCTAAGTAGGAAATCAGCAATTTTATATTTCACCACTTTTTGATATGAGGGAATGAAGAACTCAACACTCCTCTTGCTAAGGCACTAAGTTTCATTCCTGCACAGCCCGATGCTCGTGAACCTGAAAACATAGGGGAGGTATGGGAAGAGCACATCAGTTTACCCTCCCCTCCACTCTGTGCCTTATCAGGCCCGTGCACTCTAGGGATTGCAGGCAGGTGGCAGTTAGAGGGGGCTGGATAGCATTCTGCAGCAGAGGCTACCTCAGAGGGGTGATGGAAGTTTACAGAAGGCCTGAACTAATGTTATAACTTCCTCAACTTCTGTTTCATCACAAATGACTCTCAGAGGCAGTTGTCCAAGGTTAGCTTCTAATACGGGAGGTTCTTGAAATTCTGCACGGGCTTTGTTGACAATGCAGTGTGTTGCACATGACAACAGTGTGATATTCATTTATTCAACATGCATTTTTGAGTATTCTTATTTTCTAGGTAACAAGATACAGAAATAGTCTTGTTCTTCATGGAGCTAACAACCTGAGGCTGTGGCCTTTGTCTCCGGCTGCACATTACAATTACCGTGAAAGTTAAAAAACAACAACAATATGAATTCTTTCTCTCCCCTACCTTCACCCCTAACATAAACACCAACACACAGAGATTCAACCTTTCTTACCCTAGAAATCAGTATTTATAAAAAGCTCCGAGAATTGTTCAAATGTGCACCCAGAATTGAGAATGACTGATTGAGAAGACATTGAATATGTGTTGTCACAAGATGATGACTGGTATGATGAAAAGTACAAGTGGTACAGTGGGAGTTGGGGATATCATGGGCAAGCATCTATTTAGAGTTGATACAAATGTTTCAGGATTTATAGAGTTAAAGTAGCAGGTCTGAAGGTTATTTTTTATTGAAGTCTTTATCTCTAGTGTGACATCTAGTTATAAAATGTACCTCGTAATTGCCTTGCTTAAAAGATCAGTGCTAAGAAAATTAGTGATAATGTGCAGGTTATCACTGAAAATTCTGTGAATCAGAATATGTATACACTTGCTTCATTCATATTAGAGCAGAAGGAAGCTGAATAAAACACTCCTATCAGACTAAGAAAAGATTGTTTCTCTCCATATGGTGTAGTTTAAAAACAAAATCACTGGATTGGAGTAGAGAAAACTAAGCCCACACAAATCCTTTGGAATGTTGCTATAGAAATTGATAATCATTGGTCATCAAAATAATCACATGCCAACAACCCAATGACTGGATGGCAGCTTAGCATCTTCCATTTGGTGGCAGGTTACATGCGAGCTCTAGTTTCTAGGCAGCATTATTATATAGCCATGTTGGAAGTTGCACCTTGAAGAAGTATTTTTTATAAAAAAAGACTCTTCCACATTGTGCTTCCACTACAGTAGTGTCAGATGGTGGTCATAGAAATATTCTTTCTTAAAATCACATGGGTCACTTAGACCTTTATTTAAACTGTAGTTATGGGAAGGGTACCAAATGAATGAGAACTCAGCCCGAGGCCACAGATTATTAGGGACGTACCTAGTCACACACACGTGCAATTTTCTCCTTCTTAAAATCACTTGCCTCTTGTTATGGCACATTTTAGAAGAGCTCTCAGCAGAACTTCTTGTTTATTTGTAATTAATTGACTTTATACTTAGCATCTAAAAACAATGTTACCAGCATAGGGCATGAAGCAAGGAAGTTAGAAAGCAGTGCTTCAGAGCAGAAAGGCCTATTTGTCTTTGTAATGCCAATAAATGTAAAGAAATATCATCCCCAAACAGATTTTTTAATAGTGATTTCTGGGCCTCCAGTATATTTTTCACAATTATAATCTTATACAAACATATCCAGATGGGGAAAATGTATGCTACAATTTAACTTCCTTTGACTAGACCTTCGGTGTAAATGAAACTATTTGTGTGCTCTGATTCTATCAATATTGAAAGTCTTCTCAACTTACAGTGGAAACTACTGAAAAGTTAACCCAGTAACAACCACTGACAAGGCAAGTGTTTCTGTGGTAACAGGTGCCCTTCTTTAGGAAGAGACCTAACCTAACCCTACAAGGGCAAGAGTCGGGGCAGAGTGCTCAACATGTAGGTCTTTCAGAAGACACAGACCTAAGGTCCCTCAAGGAAGGAGCTCCAGATCACCTCCTTTGTTACTTATGCCTGAAATTACTTCTGCTGACTTTCTGATACTGAAGGGGGCATAATTTAAGCCCAACATGGAAGTGTCCAATATTTTGGCATTCTTAAAAAATGTGCCCTGTTGGTAAAATAGTGACGCATTCTCTCTTAGCAAGCACTAAGCACTCTCATGTCTCCTGTTACCAGATATACACAGCTCCACACTTCTGTTTTAACCAGAGATTTACATGCAACCTAAGATTGCAGATGTTCTTAGGTTCTTATCACATTCTCCTGAGAAATGCCAGGAGGCTTTAAACATCTGGGATTTGCATCCTTTGGCAAAACATAGAGATAAAGGCTTTTCATTTTGTTAACTACATATAGTTTTATCTCAGGGAGGTACTCTTCCTTTGTGGCATCACAGCAAGAAACTGACAGTGTGTACTTTTCTTACGAGTAGAATGCTTTGCATCGCTATGAGGTTTATAATTGTATGTTTGTGGCTTCATCCCCAGCAGCCTTGCCCCGTGAATACAGATAATGTCTTACAAAGAGGGAGGCTGGGAATGACTCAGACAGACAGGGGAGGAGGAGAGGGAGGCTGATGTGCTCAGTGACCATCTCCTGGTGAGGCTCTGGGACAGCCAGTGGGGGACTGGGCTCTCCAGGTTTCCAGAGCAGCCTCTGTTCTCAAACAGTGGCCTTCTGTTTCATGGACTGTGAAGCACCCTTGGGAAGAAGAAGAAATACTCAGCCTATAGGTTGACATTTTATTTATATCACATCTCTTGTTGAATTGTTCTGAAGAACCAGAGGTGGCCGTGGCATTCCTTCTCTTTATTCACTTGGTTACAGTTTAAAATTTGAATAGCTGTTTATGCTGGAAGGCTGAACACCCAATCAGCAGTCTTTGAATTGAAGCTGTATTGTTCATTCATGGAAATGCCTGTTTCATCTGTCAGCTCTCTTTTATAGTGAGCCTAATAATTTATGCTTGCTAAAGATGTTTTCTGACCTGTGATTCCATTGCCACATAGGAAAGGGCTTGGGCAGCATTCACACTTCCTTTCGTAATAGGGGGCCACTAAGGTACCATTTAGTGAAATTACTGCTCCAATGCACTAATGGTACCCAGACCCGGAGTGGGGGAGGGTCAGGTGATAGGGTAGAGGGACCCTATACGCTAGACTCTGAAGAAAGATATCCTAGAAAGAGGTCTCTTTGGGACTTGCCTCCTTCCCTGGAGGTCTGCGTGACCAGGTGGATGGTTAAAAGAGTTAATGTACCCACGGAAGTGCCAGAGGGCACTACACACATGGGATTTCATGTAGTGTCCACTAATACAAATAAAAATGAGTCATTTTCACCCAGGAAGTTTGTATCATCTCTTCAAAGTTTTCTTATTTAAAAAAATATTGTGATCCTATTAGATAGGATGACCCATTTAAACAACTCAACAATAGAAATCCTTCGTGCCCTTCAAAAAGAGGATCTATATGTGCTTATACTATGTGTTCTTTATCTTATTACTGTTGAAATCACATTATATTAAGTGGGACTTCTTTAAATGGGCCACCCTGCATTATAATTATAGTCTTTTCAGATATTTAATTTGCAGGTTATTGGCAGACCCATTCTGGAAAGAATTTTTCTAATTGCAAAAGGAATTATTCTCTAGGCAAAGTGTATCTTTTCCTTTTTTTTTTTTTTGATTCTCTCATAAAACTTTTAATTTTTTTAGAGCATTTACCTTATCCTCTGTAACAATCATTTGTGTACCTATTTTATATTTTACCAGTTTAATCAGTTTCTTGAGGTTGGTGACTTAATTTTATTCATTTTGTATTTATTGCAGCTCCTATGTCAATGTCTTTCTTTAAGAATGGATTTAATGAATCTTGGGGAATTGATTTCAAGAATATTTTAAACAAAATATCCTAAATCTAACAGAATCTCTCCCTACCTACTCTCATTAGTTTGAGTAACAGATCTGAATGTGCAATAAGAAAAGAAGATCCTTTATTATTTTGTTGTTGTTAAAAATAGCAGGTTATGGAATTTATTGAGCTCATTAAATTCTAGTTGTTGAACTAACAGCTGTGTGACATATATAATATTCTTGTTCTACCAATAAAGAATGTGCAGAAAGGAGCAGTAATTTTTCAAATATCACACCAAGAAAATGACAAAATTAGGTTGGCTATACCCTAAACCAGGTACAGCAATTCGAACTTATGCTATGACAGGCATTTACTCTGGTTACACAGTTAACAGACGAATTAGGTGTTGTGACGGATTTTAGTACGCCACTCAATGCTTTAGCGAAATAATTGATAAGAACTACATGACGTGCCTTGCTCCCATCTTCAAATCTTTTTCTAACTGAGCCTTTTCTTGAATTGCTCTCTAATAGCAGTGGGCATAAAGATTGATTTTAATTATGCATTTTTTTTTTTTTAAACTCAGGGGTTTGGCCCACATCAGACTTAGATCGGACTGACTTTTTCTTGTTATTTTTGCATACCAAATTCAAAAGTCCATATACTTAAACATGTGTAATGGAAAGTGAGAAACAAGTGAAACAAGTGATACAACTGGAAAAATTACAGAGGAAAGCCACAGCAATGGTAAAAGGGTTAAATGGTGTTTTCTGAAAGCAGAAAGCTAAAAGACAAGATTTGGCTTCAGCGTAGGAAGCCGAAGGCTCTATGCATCAGTAACATCTTGCTCCAGGTTAAAAAATTATTATGTAATATTTCTAGGGTAAACATGCATATGTCCCCTTATCTTTAGATTTTATATATAACTTATACACTTTTCTCCAGCATATCCATATTCCATGATCACTGCAGACACTTGTGTATGTCTGTATTTCTCTCTAAATGATGTAAGTTTTCTGAAGCATCCTTGCCCACCGTTCTATTTCTGATTGTTATTGCATAGTAACTTCACTAGGTAAACCCTTAATAAATATTTACTCAATTGAACTGAACCGTATGTTTCATATAAACATGTGCTGTTTTATGAGATGGCTAAATATTTACATATTTTGTTACCTCAAGCAGTGATGATAGGCACAAATTCAAGAAATCTTTAAGTAGGTTAAACACTGGCATACCTATAGGTCATTGTTAGGGAATTAGTCATATTTGCAAAAATTAACTACTTTTAGAGGCATGAATCTGAATGACAACATGTCCTTCCATAGAATGAATGCCTCTGGCACATTGGACTGAATGATCCTTTGTCTTAATATGCCATTATCTTTACTGATATTTTTACAGGTTGTACTAAATACGTGTGGAAACTTCCTCCATTGATTTCTTGCAAACGTCAGGTCATAGTCATTATGAAAACTGTCGTGATTGTCATTCTAGCTGATTATTACTTTGATTAGCCTTAGTAGTTTGGATTTTTGTTCAGATGAGGACTTGGAAAAAGCCAGTGTGTTAACACACTTCCAACTCAGTGTCAACAATAAGAATGCAAGATTCCGCCTTTCTTTCTCCCAAGGATGACGTTGTTCCTCAACTGAACTTCTTGGCTGTGGTCTTTAGGCCTTCAAAGAGAGCCCGACCCAGGCTGCTGACTTAGATGAAACAGAAATAGGTCTTAAAGAACAGCTTGTGTGTAGTTTCATATTATGACCTGTGAGAGTGCAAAACTCATATTATCTGTCCCCATCTTTTCCTTTTCTCTCACCTTCTTCTTCTCCTGTAGGGATATGAGCATCACAGCTATTAATGAAACAATTTGGCTTTTTGTAACAGATGGGGAGCTCCATCTGGTATAAACATGTACAGGGATGCCCTTGGTGTTAGGAAGCAGGGAATGTGGAAAGCAGAGACAAACTCCTGTCCATAAACCATGTGCCCTATCATGAGATTCTCATTCAGTATAAGCTTGGCAGCCACTAAGACCCTCAGACTTAGGCATGACCTAGCAATAGATTGTGTACACTTACGAATTACAACTCTACTGTTCAAAAGTAGCTTCTGGTACAAACGTGCATTATACACATAATTGTCTTACGCTAGCTTTAAAGATGGAACTCAATCTCAGTTGGAGTATCTACATAGAATAAAGTGATAGCCCAGTACCAAGCAGAGAGTGATCATTCATTACAGAATGCATGCATGGAAGTTGACCAAAGTGTAGCTTGATTGTATCTAGGTGAGCTGGGGATGGTGGACAATATGAGGGATTGTATTTCCCTTTACATCTGAAAGGTGAGGGGGGAGGTTGAGGGCAAAAGTGAGTTGGGCATAACTTGTCTCCCAGGATAAGAAGAATTCTCCTTGCTTGCATTTATCACTTTTTCTTTTCTTACCCAACAACTGTGTTAGATAACACAGGGGAAGTTAAGGCTAGCATAGGTTGTGTAAAGCTTCTAAAATCTGGCGTACTCGGAAGAGGGTAGTTTAGTGTGTGGTGCTTTTCTAGTTGAAAAGGTATTTTGTAAATCCTAATCATTAATTTTTATTATCATGCTATTGCTATTATTCTTTTTTCTACAGGCTAGGCAGTTTGCCACGCTTTTCTGTGGGACAGATATCGCTTCTCCATAAACAGAATCTTTTGGCTATTTGATGAAAAGATTAAAGAATAAAGCTGTATCTGAGACCCATTCTGTAGCCTACATATATTTACATAAATTCTATGAAAAAAGTAAATAAAAAGAACTACATGAATAAAATGGTGAAGACATGTGAGATCCAAAGCAAGTATTTATTTGAAGGGAGGAAAAAGGCAGACTTGTGTCATTACAATTAAACCAAGTACACTGGTTCATTTACTATTTTCAGTGAATTTTAATTGAGTTGTGTCTGATTTTTATTAATGTTGTCTATCTTCATTTTCTCTGTCTCCCATGCACCAACTTAAACACACACACAAATGCAGATCTTCATGCCAACTTGCTTTGAGAAAGCACTTTCTATAGATATACCCTAGCACCAACTTATATACTGTGACACATAGTACTATGTACACTAAAACATCCAACCTTGCGAGAACACCCGTAAGACTAAAAAAGCCTTTTAATGCACTTATTTTATAGCCTCAAAAGCTCAGCTAGTAATCAGTTTTGATAACTTTACATGTCTGTTTCCCTGATGTAACGACTAGACTGAGGCAATAACAATACTTCATTATGCTATTCAAAGTGTATGGCAGTATTCAGTCAGAGCTAGGCTCAAAACCTGGCCCACAGTTGAAAGCAGAGATGATGCATTAATCCACGGCAGCACCCTCCCCTCCACCCCCGTTCCCCTCAGCATTCAGCCACTAATAATGGATATCATTTTTCTTCATAAAACTAGTGGTACTTGAATCAAGCACGGGCGAGTTAAGGTTTGTTTAGTCTTTCAAGCAGGTGATTACAGGATTGAACTTCCCAAGTGAGAAGCCGATGGAATACAAATAGTTAAGAACATGTTTGAAGGGGAAAAATTGTCCAACCCCATCTGTCAAACTGTGCGTATGACATCATCAGATATTCTGCACTTGTTTGCAGCTATTCAGGCCAGCCCGCCCCGCAGTCTCCGCTTTGTGTTCCAGTTTCCTTTACAGGGCCAGCGGGCTGGAAAATTACCACATGCTGTCACAGTTAGCTCAGCCAGGTCTTGTTATCATTGTTTCCAAGGAATCCATTCATTCCGTTATTTTACATATTGGGCAGACGTCCTGCCACTGAGGCTTGGGCTGCAGTAACTTGAAGGGCCAAACGTTAATGGGCCTCTATTGTTGGTAGAATGGCAGTGCAATACGTGGGAAAAAATACCCAGACAGCTCCCTGACACTGGTTTAGGACCTCTAGACTTAGGGGGTAGCCTGTGAAGATCTTTTATGTAAACAAGCCTTCAATAAACAATGAATATCTCCTGTGTCAATATTCATAACCCATCAATAAGAAAATATATAAATCTTCAACTAGAAAGAAGCCCAAATGTATTATGGATGATGGAGCTTTTCCTTAAAGTAATCTATAGAATGTGGGCAAGTATCTTTCTAAACACTGCTAATTTATGGGGGGCGGTGGGAAGCGTTGTTGGTGCTTTGAGGCAAAAAAGACATTTGATTTGGGGCTGGCAGTGTTCTCATTGCGATAGATAATACAGTGTGCAAGTTTCGCGGCTGGCTTTGACCACTGCTAGACGGAAATAAAGACAATGGCCTTGGTGACATGTTATATCTTAACCATGCTGACAATTTTAAGAACATTAGAAAAGTTGTTTAGGATAAAGTCTAACTTTAGAATGACCATGTTATCTTGATTAATTAGAGCATAGATAAGTATAAAGTTCTAAGCACTGAAAATAACTCTAGCAACATAGAAAAAGGAAAATCCATTTTTATGGAAGATGTACGTACAGTGGAGCTGTGCTTCTAGTTACTGTTATTTTTTTAATGGGAAATTTAAAATTTCCTGTTTTAATGTAAATATTTTGACCATAAGTGTATTGGAAATGGGTCACAAAGTGGTATGGATGTTCCAATTTTTATTACTAGCCTCAGAAACAACTTCCACTTGATTTTCTTTGCCTTGGACAGTAGAAAACTTGATAACAAGAACTAGATACTCAAACTGGGACAGATATAGAGTTAGGAATTTCCTTGGCATTTAGAAAAACTTTAATTCAAGACTTATTATTTTAAACATTCTCATCATTAACTCGGCTTTTTTTTGAGCTAATTTGTTTTATTTATTTACCACAGAGCTCCAAATGGCCCTCCAAAATGACTCTTATCCTAAACCATTTCTGAGGAATTGGGCATAGGTCAAGTCCTTGGAGTTGGAGAGAAGGAGAAAGAGGTAGGAATAATCTGGCTCCACAAAACACAATCTGCACTATGTTTAAGATAAAATATATTGCATTGAAAAAATCTGCCCTATCCAAAAGTCAGTGTTGCCACTTTGTCTTTCTTATAAAACATATTCTAATTTAAACTAAGATAATTTTTGTGTCCAGCAGCCAATTTTAAGTGGTTTTCCTTTTTAGCTGACATTAAGAATCAATTGAGATAAATTTATTTTTCCATAAAAGTAATGTATGTCAGGACTAGATTTCCAATGTTAAGCCCTTCGAGCAATCATAATCATTTTGTAAACCATTGATAATGTCATCGTTGGAAAAAATAGTTTCTTCAATGTATAAAATATTACATTAAGATAAATACTAAAATGTGGCAATCTCCATTCGAATATAGTATTTCAGGGAATCTTACAAAATGATGAAATCAGTATTTTGAAAAGAGTAAGTAACATCCTTTATAATCAATTATTTTATTCTTCCCACATTTCTTTCAGCTCTTAACTTGATTTTTGTGCCAGATTTCTGCAACATAAAACACAATTTTTTGATAAAAAAGTCAACATTGACTTCAAAGTTACATTAGGCACATTACTTCTGATATACCCCAAAGTAACATCCTTATGCCCAAATTGAAAGTGAGCTTCAGGTTTAATTCCAAACTATTTACTAAAACAGACTACTGAAAGATATATTATCACATATAGGGAGTGCAATAAATTAAACATGATTTTCAGTAAGCACTAAAAAAACTGTTCCCTTAACTTAAGCAATACCCTACATTTATTACCATATAATAGATATCAAGCCATACTGCATAGCAATTAGATTATTGTCGAGCAATTAATGCTAACTTTCACACAAAAGCAAATTTTGAAGAGAAATAGTACTAATGAGTGGTTTTCTTACCAAAAAAAAAGAAACCTAAAACTACACCACTGCAGCTACCACCTGCATCTAACACTCCCCCGAACAAAACTCAGCTCTGCCAATCAATACTCATAACTGTTTATAATGGATAAAAATATTCGTGTAACATACTGCCTACCTGAGGGAAATGTTTCCCATTCATGTATCCAGCCCAACAGAGATGCTCTCATACCCAATTTCTCCTTCTTTGTCACCACCTGCTTCCTATAAAGAAAATATTTCCAAGAAATCACACTAAAGAAACTTAAACTTTTTTTCCAGATGGGCTGTCACATCACATTAGAAACTTTTTATAATATTAACAATTTTCTTTCATCTTATATTAGAATCCTATAATTTTAGAATTTGAGACGCCTAACAAGATATGACCACACAATCATTTCAGCAATTTTCATAGCATATTAGTGAAAACAAGTACTAATATAAGAGGATACTAACATGAAAAACCCTAATGGAACATGACAAAACTTTTCATATTTTATTTATGCATTCTTGTTGTTCGTCTCCATTTCAACATTTTCTTCTTCAGTCTATGGGAAAGTAACATGGGTTTGCATGTTTTTGAATGTCTATTAAGTACTATTGTATGTAACAGTAATGCAAATGTTAACTGCTATCATTTTGCATAGAAAAAATATACATCTCTGGGTCATCAAGTCTGTGTTTGAAAGATAATGCTTATGAGTTTGGTTATTTATGTCATTTAAGTTTAAGACGGAACCATTTGCAAAATGAAAAGAAACTTTATAGTTGAGTATGAAGATGCAAGAAGTTAAAAAATAATGTGATTATCTAGATAATTTATTGCCTCTCCCCTACCCCAAGTATCTAGGTAATAGAGATAAAAATGAACTTTTCCCTTGAATTTTGCAGGCAATGGCTTTCATTTTATACTCTTATTCTGCTTCATTACATGGAACACATTCATTCAAAGAGTCTTTCCTTAAACCCAGTTCATTTCAACAGGGCTACTAGCAATGCCCAGTGAGGAAACAAACTGGAAGAAAATAGTCAAATGTCTCATCTGAGAGTCTACCAATAGAAATTAAGAGTGAAGACACTGACCACTGACTAAGGGTCAATTTCCTTCCTCCCTCCCTTCCTTCTTCCCTCCCTTCCTTCCTTCCTTCCATCCTTTCTTCACTCCTTCCTTTTTAAAAAATTTCTGATCCTTCTCATTTGTATCAGGAAGAATTGCACTGGAACTAAATACGGCAAGAAAAGATTTTGTCTTAATGGTGAGTGCTTTGATCTTTTCAAAATTGCTTTCCACATTAACTGTATCAATAGAACTCAACAGGCATAGCTAAAAAAAAAAAAAAGAGAATGAACTCTACAGTGTTTGGCAAAAACATGACTCTCCCCTCACCCACTTTACTTCACTTATATGTAGAGTGACCTGTGAAATCAAACAGGGGAAAAAAGTGCCTGGAATTTTTCTGTCCCACTGTAAACTACACTGTCATGGAGTAGAGACAGAACTTATATACTTCAGTAAACAAGATTCATACAAGGTCAAACTTACCTTTGAAAATTCCTATAGGGAGACACCATATTGGAGGATATATTTATTTATTCTGTCTTTAACAGCACAACCTATTTGTCTTCTAGACTTTTATTAATTCAGTTGAAGATAAGATGAAGGCAGTGACTTGTGTTTAATGGTCAAACCTTCAAAACACTTAGATTATTCTGTAATGAGATCTTCACATTATACGTGGCAGGTTGTAACTGAGATTGCTTATTTTCTGGATAATGTTTACCTCTGGACATGCTATCAGTAAGAAGAATGTCAGGCAGAGTTCAAACTTTTTATGTTTCTCTCTTTTCCCCTCTGCCAGCTCTTCCTCTTCTTTCTCTCTTTTTCTCTTTTATTCTGGTCAGAATGAATATAGATGATGATTAGCAAGGTAAGTACATCTATGACTGCTTCCACTTTAATTACTTGCTAATTTTCTGTCTACCCCGATGATGAAGGCTTTGTGAACAGCAGGGCCAGGTTTATAACTGTTGTGTTCAGCACCTAGTTCAGTGCAAATAGGCACTCAAGAAATATTTATTTAATAAATGAAGAACCACTCAACCAATTTTCTGCTTGTAGACTCATGAACACTTTACTTAAAAGCAGAAACCAGAGGTATTTCAAACCAGAGATGCAAACAATATGGAATACTCTTGGAGCCATTGCTAATGGAGCTCCAGTGGGTACAGGGGAGACCATGCTTCAATTCTGGCAATGGGTAGAGAGATTGGGCAGAGAAACAAATTAGATGACTCCTTCACAGTGTTAGTTTAGAACTGAAATTGTGGTGGAAATTCCCTGGGACCTAGCTTATAGCATAAAGCACTCAATGTACTTCCACACAGTCCTAACCATGCTCACACACTTCAAGGTATGACTTTAGTATGCTCTCTTTTGCCAAATCTTGCTGGAGTATGGTAGGAAAGGAATTGCAGAGCCTAGTCCTTCAATGGATAAATTAAGTATATGACACATTTCTCCTTTTCAAACAATTTCACATGAATATATTTAGATAAAGTGCTCTATAAGGTGATAAGACATCACCAATAAAAAGCTGCCTTTTTACCTATTTGAACAGGGTGACCCATCCCCAAATGTATGCTTTTCATCTCAGGACATGACTTTGCATAGGAGACATGACTTATGCATGTTTAGAATTAGCAGTGAATATTACCAAATGGCTGTGCATGTGTGTGTGTGTATGTGATGAGGTTTAACCCATGACCATAAGAGACAGTGTAGAAATGGAAGGAAATGAGAAGTCTTGGGCTCATCAATATTTAAATCTATTAAACAGTACGTGAATGGTTTGCATATAATACACGTGGTTTCCTGGAGAAAATAATTTTCTTTTTTCTCAGTGATGGAAATACATCCCAGGGAACAAGCAACACAGTAGCAGTCTTAATGTTTTTCCTTTTCACATTCAGGGAGTCCGGAGTAACCTTTCCCTATGCCCCATCTTGTCCCCAGGAGGAATCCTGGAACCACCTTTCTATGCACATCTTAACGGTGACAGCTCTGAAAAGCTCCACATTATGCACAAATGCTCTGTGCCTCCTGAGATTATCCTGGTGAATTGGTTGGGGATGGGTGGGTCATGACATAGATGCCAGGAAGGCTTGTGGCAGAATTTCTTCATTTTGTTGAAGCACCATGAAAAACAAAATACCTGATCAGAGCGACCATACAACGGAGAGCTGTAACTGTGCGTGGTGGAGAAGTAACAGCAAAAACAGCAAAAGACAGGGAAATGGAGCAATTAGGAGGGTAAATAGAGCTTAGGCTGTATTTACATTTTAATGCTCTCATTTCATGTTGTATGATTTTGGGCAAGGTTTGTCACCTTCCTAATCCTTTGGTTCCTCCTCTGTAAAGTGGGGATAATAATGGTACTGACTTTTAAGGTTGTTGAGAAAATGAAACAAGATACTGCATTGAAAGGGCTTAGAGAGTTCCTGGCCCCTCAAAGTGCTGGTCTTTATTAAAATGCTGGACTCCTGCTTTAGACCACTCCTAATTTCTCTATCAGTTGGAGGAGGAGTAGATTTGTTTGTGATACTGCACATACAAGGGGGGACTGAAAAAACCCCAGAATTTATTTATAACAAATTGCTTATTAATTCTTACATGTTTATACTTCAGTCACTTTCAAAGTACTCTCCATTTGATACAATACACCTATTGTGATGTTTTTTCCACTGCTCAAAACAGTTTTTGAACGCAACGGTTTTGATGCCTTTAGTGCTTCTACCGTTTTTTTTTATTTAACCTCTTCTGCAATGGCAAAACATTTCCCTTTGAGAACATTTTTCATCTGCAGAAATAAAAAAAAGAAGCCTCTCAGGGTGAGATCAGGTAAATAGGGAGGGTGGAGCATGGGGGCCATGCTGTGTTTTTGGTCAAAAATTGGTGAACACTCAGAACAGGTGCGCTCGTAAATCACCTATCATGAAATGGGCAAGCACATTGAAAGAGTCTTCAAAAAAAATCCACTGTAGTTGAATGCAGCTTCTCACGACAATACCAGTTGGTACACTTACACAGACGGGTTCCTAGAACACTCACCCAGCCGGGGAAGGCTGTACTATGAGAGGCCTGCCATTCAGAAGATAATTCCAGATTTTTGGAGATGCCCCCTCATATGAACACAGAATTTCTTAATTAATCCCAGGAAATATACATTGGTACTTAGGTATTCTAAGAAATGAAAACTTTAGAATTATTTCTGGACTGTCTTTTAAGATAATATTGCATATACTACACATACTTTCTGTTAATTTTCAGTTGTTTTAATTATCTTTCAATTGTCTTTCAAGTAAATAAGATTTCAAAAATGCGCAACCAGTTACTTAGCTAATTCTAATCTTTTCAGTAATAAAGTGGATGTAGATGAATAAATAAGATTATTCAAAATGAAAATCAGAAGACTATCTTTACTGATAATATCGTACTTGACAATTTCAAGTAAATTAATGGAATATGTGTTACACTTTCTATCCTTAGCAATGTGTTTTGGATGTCCATTCATTAAACACTGTACCTGTAATATTATCCAACTTTTCTTATTCACATATACCTTTAAAGTATGTTTTTATTTTAGAAAAGTTGTTTTCCCTTCTGATTTTCTTTTGTACCTTTTCTCAAAAGTATTAATATGATTAATATTAATATAAATGATTAGTCTTCCTAGCCAGAACATTTAGGGTTAAAGAGAGAAAAAAAAAACAACAACCCAAAAACCTTTGTATTCTTTAAATAGATTCACATGCTGTCTTATTATTGCCAAGGACTTGACAAATTAACTGATCTGTTAGAAGAAACACAATTCGTGCCCGGCAGAGTAGAAGCCAGGAGGGGGACCCAGAATGCTGCCTCTTTTCCTACAGTTTGTATTGTCCCCCACCGCTCCCTTAGGTAGCAGAATTCTAATGGGCAGGTGCCTGGCAGGATTGTGGCACCCATGGCAGACCCACAGGGGTCATGTCAGGATCTTTTTGTGAAGCTGTCCATTTCTTACAGAATTTTTAAAAAATTATATGTTATTGATTATGCTAGTACAGTGTCCTGATTCTTCCCCCTTCGCCCCCATCCGCTCAGCAACCCCAGCTCCCTCAGGCAATCCCCCTGCCATTGTTCATGTCCATGGGGCATGAGTGTAAGTTCTTTGGCTGCTCCATTTCCTATACTGTACTTTACATCCCCATGGTTATTCCATAATTACATGTTTGTGCTTCTTAATCCCCTCACCTCTTCACCCACTCTCCTCCTCCCCCTTTCCATCTGGCAACCTTCTGGTAACTAACTTCTTTTCTCTTGCTTTTAAGAGCCTCTCTTTATTTTTAAACTTTGTCCTTTTAATAATGATGTGTCTTGGAGTGGGCCTCTTTGCATCCACCATAATTGGGGCTCTCTGTGCTTCTGGGACTTGCATATCTATTTCCTTCACCAAATTAAGGGAGTTTTCTTTCAGTATTTTTTCAGATAGATTTCCAATTTCTTGCCCTGTTTCTTCTCCTTCTGGAACTCCTGTGATGTGAATATTGGACCTCTTGAATTTATCACAGAGGCTGTTTGTACTGTCCTCATTTTTTTGGATTCTTTTTTCTTCTTGTTGTTCTGCATGGTTGTTTTTTTGTTTCCTTATGTTCCAAATCATTGATTTGATTCTTAGCTTCATCCACTCTACTGTTGTTTCCCTGTAAATTGTTCTTTATTTCAGTTAGTGTAATCTTTGTTTCAGACTGGGTCTTTTTATGCTGCTGAGGTCCTCACTAAGCTCTGTGAGCATCCTTATAAACAATATTTTGAAGTCTGCATTTGATAGATTGTTTATCTCCATTTCGTTTCACTCTCTGAGTTTTGATCTGTTCTTTCATTTGGGCCATGTTTCTTTTTCTCCTCATTTTGGCAGCCTCCCTGTGTTTGTTTCAATGTATTAGGCAGAGATGCTTCGACTCCATGTCTTGGTATGTGGCCTAGTGTAGTAGGTGTCCTGTAGGGTCCAGTGGTACAACCTCCCCTATCATCCAATCTCTGTACCCGAGGTGTGCCGTTTGTGTGGCTGAGCACACACCCCTCTTGTAGCTGAGACTTGTTTGCTGTAGGCAGATCAATGGGAGGGATTTATCCAGGCCAGTCAGCTGCAAGGACTGGCTATGACCACTGACCACCAGCCTCCGCCCTCTGTGGAGGATCAGCTGTGCAGGGACAGTGTGGTAGTGCTCTGACATGGTCTGTCCACTGGGTGCATTGGCCCTGGGGTTTCATGGGCAGTGCAGACCAAGCTCAGCCCCCACCTGTGTTTTGCCCAGGGGCACCATGCCTGAGCTATAAAGCAATGTGACTTGGCAGCTACTTATGCTGGGCTTGGAGATTCCCAGGTGAAGTCAAGCTGGGACTCCAATCTGGCTGCCACTAGGGCTCACTGAAGCCAGCTGTTGCTTGTTTAATAGGATTTAGGAGTCAATACTAGCCATTCTTATGGAAAAGCAGCTTTTGTGGGCCCCTAAGTTGGGTGGGGTAGAGCCTCTGTGAATCTCCAAGGTAAGTCACACAGTGTTAGCCAGGTTGATGGAGTCTCGGATCTGGTACCACCATCCTGGCTCTGTGGGGGTGAGGGCTCAGCAAAGGGACAATGATATCTGCTCGCCCAGATGCCAGACACTTCAGTTTCTTCCTGTATACCACTGGTGCCCTTCCAGCTGCCACTCCGGCGCTAGAGCTCAGAAGGATCACGTCTAAGTAGGTGAGTCTGCATGTGGTTCCCCAAGAGTAACTGCTTAGGGCTCTTGCAGCCTCCTCCAATGACTGGTTTTTGTAGCCAGAAGATGTGGGGACTTACCTTCTGGCACTGGAATCCTGGGGTGGGGGGCCTGGTGTGGGTCTGGGACTCCTTGCTCCCGTGGTATCCCTCCAAATTTTTATCCACCACCCATGGATATGGGATCAGCCCATTCTGTGTCTGAGCCCTCCTACCAGTCTGGATGGATGTGGTTTCTTCAATTTCATATTTGTCAGACTTCCATTCAACTCGATTTCTGATGTTCCTGAGTGATGGTTGCTCTATATTTTAGTTGTAATTTTGATGTGGTGGTGCCAAGAGGCAAGCCATATCTACCCATATCACCATCTTGACTGGAAGCTCTTACAGGAATCTTTAGGTAGACGGTGACTTTGGTTGTGCCATCTCTTTGGGCTACAGCAGAGTCCTTAAGTTTCTTTCTAACCTGATATAAAAAGTTAGATTCTATAAGGCTCAGATGTATTTAATATTTTATATTCTTGTAATATACCTGGCAAAATTTGACACCTCACAAAAGCTCCTGATTTTGTGTGGAAAATTCCAAGGAACTTTTTTAAAAATGATTTTCTAGTATGAAATATACTAGAAGGGAGTCATATGAAAAGAAACTGCCCTTTGTTTTGGTGTATGTTCACCTGCTTAGTTACATTTTATTTTGTTTATATATTCACAGTTCATTAAGTGTAGGACTGCAGTGATAAGTTTGCCTCATAATTTTACAAAACCTTATATGCCTTTATGTTTTAATTCTGTGATTAAAATTAGTTTTAATCTGAAGAGAACTGGAAACCCATATTAGTGCTGTTGTTTTGTTTTTTCCCCTGGAAGACAGTTAACTCCTGGAACATGGCTTCAAACAGAGTTCAGCTATTTGCAGGGGTGGGGTTCTGGTGCTGGGCTGTTTCAGGATATGGGTGCCAGCTGCCCATTTGGGATTAACCAGTTGGGATTGATTTGGGATTAGACCATCTCCTCAGGCTAGAGCAGCGGTTTTTACACTGTGTAAAGAATCAGTGAGTCGTCAACATGGGAAATATGTAAACCTGTAAGAATTTTTATGAGTACCTGTAAGAATTTTTATGAGTTTATTTGACCCAAAATGACAACATTTGCAGAGAAGCAAAACCTCAATGGATTGCGAAAGTGCTCTGGAAAATGGCCATTTTGCACTTTATTTTATACATTATAATCAAAAAAGAAGCCATAAGTGGGTTACATTGTGATAGATTACGGAGGAGGGAGATAGTTAAGTGTGGAAACCTCTGGGATTGGATAGACAGCAAAATGATAGACACATACTACTTTTACATAGGTGGTTACAGAATAGTAACAGTCAACAATTAACATAACAATAACAATAAGGGCATTTGTGTTCTCCCCCTGGTATTGTGACTGTGCTTTGAGGGGTCTAAAAAAGGAAATTTGACATTTCAAAGGTATGTTATCATAGATGCAAAAAGATAACAGACAGGCTTAATTAAGGTAAAGACTGACTTTTGTCAGAGGAGGTTCTAGCCTAGGGCAAGACTAACTCATATAAACTGCTTTTAGTTAATAAGTTTTAATTTCAGATCATCCTTTGTGGTTACTTTAGGTCTCTGAGTTAGTAAGGCTGTCACAAAGGACTAATCTAAGTTTTTTAGGTTTAGTATGTGGCCCCTTTTTGTCCACAGAAGCATTTGTTAAAAATGCACATGCCTGTGACCACCACCAGAAATTGCTTGTAGAAGATCTGAATTGGGCCTTGGGAATATGGATCTTAAACAAATCCTCTATGTGATTTTAATGAATACAAGTGCTTTAACATTTGCTCTAGAGAACTCCAATGAGCTGCCATAATCTGTCCTCTGTCCTTATGGCGGAAGCACAAATTGAATGGAATTGAAGGTAAATTTCAGATCAATTTGCCCCTCTGAGGATAGAAAACAATAGGTTTTCCCCTCTAGAGGAATTCCTCTATTTTCTTTGTAGGGGAGAAGGGTCAGCACTGAGGAAGAGATAGGCAACACCTAGTGAAGAAGACTGTAAATCCTTCACATTTGAGGTCCTGCTCAACTTCTGCCTGGGCCGTTTGCTTGCTGATGGAACCTGGATGACAGTGTCAATGCAGGGCAGATTTGTAATATGGAGGCATGTGGTTTTGTCTGACAGGTAGTGGGCACTCATTTTTACTTTTTGCTTTCTCTTAAAATGTAATGCGTATTAATATTCTTCTGTCCAAGAGTGACAAAAGACAAGAGGAGCTGAAAAAGCCCCTGACTTGATGATTTCAAATACCTTGGAAGTACCAATGTTCCAACACGAGTGCATTAGCATCCGAATGTCCCCCTCATTCCTACCCCCGTAGTGTAGATCGTGACTACTCCACATGTAAGTAATATCACTGCTGTCAAAATTTAGGAACAACTTCCTTTTCCTCCGCTTATAAGAGTTTGCTTTTATATAGGTAAACATTGCAATGTGGTCTCGTGATATAAATATGGAATTTCATTACAGAAAAGCTAGTGCCCAAGCTGTGAGCTGTTTGCAGAGTAACATCTTATTTGGGTATTTTCTTGGTTTTTATAATATGTACCTTAAAAACATTATGTAACTCAGCAAAAATCCATAGAAAAAGATTAATTTACATGACTCTCTTCTATCTTTTGTTGGTAAGTATTTAATTCCATGGCATTTTACCAAATTACATCTTTCATTTTGCCTTTAATTTGGATTTCTATAGAGATATGGGAAGTTTGGACAACGATCTTCAAGCTCGAACACCACAAAATACATTGTTAGAATTTTTTTGAGACCTAATTATCTCAAGTGACTTTCTATGTTGTCTAACTTCATTGTAATTTCTTAACTCTGTCACTTGTGGAGAAACTATTTCTGGTCATACTTACACACAATGATTGGCTTACCACAGAACAGAGCTGGTCAGTGTATTTTCCAAAGGCTGATCTTAATGATTCAGGTGAACGTACTCAGTATAAATGGCCACAGTTTATTTTAACAGAAGAAGTGGTTTCTGTGAGCAGTGAAATGGCACCAGAATGTTACCAGAAATTGGACCTTAGTTCATCAACCTTAGTATTTCAGTTCTGGGTAAGAAAGAATCTGAGCGAAGACTCAAACACAAGCAAAAATTCATTTAGAATGTCACAGAGGTATAAAAAGTGAGCTGTAGAAAAATGGACTTAGGAAACAAGTTACAGAGGCAAAAAGAAGGGTCTTTGGAGCTTAGGAAAGGGAGGCAAGCAAAACTCGCCTGGGTCTTCTGTCCTAAGGGCTTTTCAGGGCTGAGATTTTTGGAGAGTTCCAGGGAAAGATTTCAATGAAATATTTATCAGCTTTCCAGGTGTATTCTTTCAGGGTTCTTGTCTCCACTGATACGTTGGTACCAGGGCAGGGGTCATTAGTCATTGTAGCTGGTCCTGGTGGGATGATGCCCCTCTCGCCTCCCCAGGTCTTGCTGCTTTTCTGGGCCTGGAGCTGAAACACAACTGAAGCCTAGATGCTGTCTCTAGTTTGACCAAAACTCTGTCTCTGTGATCAACAGACCCCAGGCTTTGTTCCTAAAATTATTTCATGCAAGTCAAAGCCTCATTGTCTTGAGAAGTTAAAGCTTAAGGGAGTGGTTGTGCGAGGACTTGTATGGGAGTCATGTGAGGCTATTCTGCTACCCCTTGTTTCTCCCGTAAGAGGGTCTAAAACCACAGGACTAGCAATATGCTAGGGGAGTAAAGGTCAGGGGAGGCGGTCCGAACCATATGATGAGTGGTACGCAAGGTCAAGGGCCTAAACTGCATGACCAGCAATGCTAAGGGAGGAAAGTTTACCCTGGGGGCGAGATTCTTGCTCTCTTAGTTTTTTCCATTGCTGGCCACCCCAGGCTTTCCACCCTGGCGACCTTCTGTACGTGGCCCATCATCCTTGCTCTGCTCATGTCTAACTGCGTGCAACAGTTTCTACATATCGCACCTGTTGGTTCTGCTGTGGTGCTGACAGGTTTATACTGATAACACATTTCTCTCTATATTATCAGTTTAGTAGAAAAGGGCATACTCATCTTTCTCATACAGAGAAAAATATTACAGGCACTTGTCAATATGCCAGGGTAGAATGGAGTGGGTAAGGGATACCCAAAATGATAAAGGTGACTTTGTGCTTTTTTTGAATCATTCTAGAGTGCCAACTTTCCCCCAGATTGGGGAACCTATTACTTTTATTTTAAAATGAACAGTTGTACAGTGGAGCAGGGTCCAAAATTTATAAGATTTTATGCTAAAGTGTTGATGTTAAGAAAATGTCAGCCTGATGGAAGACCACTTTGGGCTAAGTTCAGAGGTCATCAGGAGTTTAAATTCACTTTCCTGGGTTAGGAAAAGTGTCAAGTGTCTTCATAAATGAATTCAGGGATCCTTGGGAAATACATTATTCTCTGCCCCAAATCTCTTACCCACTAAATAATGATAGTTCTTTCGCATAACAGTCTGGTAACTCTTCAAATGCAACCTCTTGGGGAAGGTAATGATTCAAGCTATCAGCATTTTATAACTTTTTGTGTTGGAAGAATATCAGAACTGTTTTTGATATGAGGAAAATGGGAGAAAATAGCCATATTTCTGTCACAATTTTTACCAGGAACTAACACTAAGAATAAGCTTTTCATCATTACATCATCATAGAAACATAAATATTTACCTTTTGTTATATTAAACTTTATTAGCATTATGATGTTTTAAAATTCTATATTTTTCATTTTTTTATTGTTGTTCAAGTACAGTTGTCTCCATTTTCCCACCACCACTTTCCCCCACCTCCCACCCCCAATCCTTCCTCCCTTTGGTTTTGTCCATGTCTCTTTTATACATGTTCCTTGATGACCCTTCCTCTTCTTTCCCCTGTTATCTCCATCCCCCCTCCTCTCTGGTTACTGTCAATTTGTTCTTTATTTCAATGTCTCTGGTTATATTTTGCTTGCTTGTTTGCTTTGTTGATTAACAAGGTTTCACTTACAAGTGAGATCATATGATATTTTTCTTTCACTGGCTTATTTCACTTAGCACAATATTCTCCAGTTCCACTCACGCTGTAGTGAAGGGTAGTAGCTTTCTTTCTTTCTGCTGTGTAGTATTCCATTGTCTAAATGTACCACAGTTTTTGATCCACTCATTTACTATCGGGTACTTAGGTTGCTTCCAACACTTGACTGTTGTAAATTGTGCAGCTATGAACATTGGGGTGCATAGTTTCTTTTGAATTGGTGTTTCATGATTCTTAGGGTATAATCCCAGCAGTGGAATTGCTGGATCAAAAGGCATTTCCCGTTTTAGTGTTTTGAGGAAATTCCAAACTTATTTCCACAGGGGTTGCACCAGTCCACATTCCCACCAACAGTGTACTAGGGTTCCTTTTTTCCACAACCTTGCCAGTACTTGTTTGTTGATTTGTTAATGATGGTCATTCTGACTTGTGTGAAGTGGTATTTCATTGTGGTTTTAATTTGCATATCTCTGATGGCTAGTGATGTTGAGCATCCTTTCATATGTCTCTGGGCCCTGTGTGTGTCCTCCTTGGAGAAGTATCTCTTCAGTTCCTTTGCCCATTTTTTAACTGGGTTGTTTGTCTTCCTGGGGTGGAGTCATGTGAGTTCTTTATATATTTTAGAGATCAAATCCTTGTCTGAGATATCATTGGCAAATATATTTTTCCATATGGTTGGTTCCCTTTTCATTTTGCCATTTTCTTTAGCCATGTAGAAGCTTATTTTGATGAAGTCCCATTTGTTTATTCTTTTCTTTATGTCCTTATTCTAGTGGACATATTGGTGAAAATATTTCTGAATGGAATATCTGTGATTTTCCTGCCTATGTTCTCCTCTAGGACTTTTATGGCATCATGACTTATATTTAAGTCCTTTATCAATCTTGACTTTGTTTGTGTGTGTCGTGTAATTTGGTGGTTGAATTTATTTTTTTTGCATGTAGCTATCCAGATATCCCAACACCATTTGTTGAAGAGGCTATTTTTGCTCCATTTTATGTTTCTGCCCCCTTCATCGAATATTAAGTGACTGTAGAGACATGGGTTTATTTCTGGGCTCTCTTTTCTGTCTCATTGATCTGTGTGTCTGTTCTTATGCCAGTACCAGACTGTTTTGACTACAGTGGCCTTGTAATATAGTTTGATGTCAGGTATTGTGATCTCCCCTACTTTATTCTTTTTCCTCAAAATCAGTGCAGCTATTCAGGGTCATTTATGGTTCCATATAAATTTTTGAAATGTTTGTTTTATATCTGTGAAATATGTCATTGGTATTTTAATAGGGATTGCATTGAATCTACAAATTGCTTTGGGTAGTATGGACATTTTGATAATGTTAATTCTTTGAATCCATGAACATGGTATATGCTTCCATTTATTTGTGTCTTCCTTAATTTCTGTATTCAGTGTTATGTAGTTTTCTGAATACTGGTATTTTATCTCCCTGCTTAGGTTTATTCCCACTTATTTTACTTTTCTTGTTGCTATAGCAAATGGGATTTTTTATTTTAATTTCTGTTTCTGCTATTTCACTATTGGTATACAAAAATGCCTTCTATGTATGAATATCAACTTTGTGTCCTGCTGCTTTGCCAAATTCACTTATTAGGTCGAGTAGTTTTTTGATGGAGTCTATAGGGCTTTCTATGTACACTACCATGTCATCTGCAAACAGCTACAGTTTTACTTCCCCTTTCCAATTTGGATGCCTTTTATTTCTTTTTCTTGCTTGATGGCTATGGCTAGGACTTCCAATACTGTGTTGGATAGAAGGGGTGAAAGTGGACAACCTTGCCTTATTCCCAGTCTTAGTGGGAAAGCTTTTAGTTTTTGCCCATTGAGTATAATGTTGGCTATAGGTTTCTCATATATAGCATTTATTATGTTGAGGTATGTCCCCTTTATTACCACTTTGCTGAGTGTTTTTATCATAAATTGGTGCTGTATTTTATCAAATGCTTTTTCTGCATCTATTGATGTGACCATGGGATTTTTGTCTTTCTTTTGATTATGTGATATATTATGTATATTGATTTGCAAATATTGTACCATCCTTGCATCCTGGGATGAGTCCCACTTGATCATGGTGTGTGATCTTCTTAATGAATTGCTGGATGTGGTTTGCCAACATTTTGTTGAGGATTTTAGCACCTATGTTCATCAGTGATACTGGCCAAAGATAGTTTCCTTTCTTTGTTGTGTCTTTATCTGGTTTTGGGGTTAGGATGATGTTGACCTCATAATAAGATTTTGGGAGTCTTCTTTCTCCTTGGATGTTTTTGAATAGTGTGAGAAGGACAGGCATTAGCTCTTCCTTAAATGTTTTGTAAAATTCTCCTGTGAAGGTGTCTGATCCAGGGCTTTTGTATGTTGGGACTTTTTGGATTACCGCTTCAATTTTATCAGCTGTTATCAGTCTTTCAGGCTTTCTGCTTCTTCTTGATTCAGTTTTGGAAGATTACATTTTTCTAGAAATTTGTCTATTTAACCCAGGTTTTCAAATTTCTCGGCATATCATTTTGCATAGTAATTTTTTACAATCCTTTGTATTTCTGTGGTGTCAGTTTTAATTTCTCCTCTTTCATTTCTGATTTTATTTATTTGGGTCCTGTCCCTTTTTTTCTCGATGAGTCTGCTTAAAGGCTTGTCAATTTTGTTTATCTTTTCAAAGAATCAGCTCCTGAATTTATTGATCCTTTGAATTGTTCTTTTAGTCTCTGTGTCATTCAACTCTGCTCTGATCTTGATTATTTCCTTCCTTTACTTGCTCTGGGCTTTGTTTGTTGTTGTTTCTCCAGTTCCTATAGATATGGGGTTAGGTTGTTTATTTGAAATGATTCTATCTTTTTTAGATAGGCCTATATTGCTATGAGATTTCCTCTCAGGACTGCCTTCCCTGTGTCCCATATGTTTTGGATTGTTGTGTGTTCATTTTCATTTGCTTCCAGAAACTTTTTGATTTCTTCCTTGATCTCATTATTGACCCCATTCATTATTTAATAGCATACAATTCAGTTTCCATGAGTTTGAGTGCTTTTGAGTTTTTTCCTTGAGGTTGGTTTCTAATTTCAAGCCCTTGTGGTCAGAGAAAATCCTTATTAAGATTTCAATTTTCTTTGATTTGTTGAGGCTTGTTTTGTGTCCTATCACGTGGTCTATCTTTGAAAATGTTCAATGTGCATTTGAAAACAATGTGTATTTTGCTTCTTTGTGATGAAAGGTTCTATGTATATCAGTTAAGCCCATTTGATCTAGTGTATCATTCAGTGCTACAATATCCTTGTTGATATTTTGTTTGGAAGATCAATCCTTTGTTGACAGTGCAGTGTTAAAATCCCCTACTATAAGTGTGTTGCAGGTGTGTTGCTGTCTATGTGTTTTTTGAAGTCCTCTAGGATTTTCCTTATATATTTGGGTGCTCCTATGTTGGGTGCATATAGATTTATTATGTTTATACTTCTTGATGGAGACTTCCTTTGAGTATTATAAAGTGTCCTTCTGTGTCTCTTTTTATGGCCGTTGTTTTGAAGCCTATTTTGTCTGATATAAGTGTTGATATAAGCTACCCTAGCTTTTTTTTCCTATTTGCTTGGAATATTTTTTTCCAACCCATTAGTTTTAATCTGTGTAGGGTCTCTTGTAGACAGCATATGTGTGGGTTCTGTTTTCTTATCTGTTCAACTACTATATGTCTTTTGATTGGAGCATTTATTCCATTTATATTTAAGGTTATTATTAATAGGTACTTATTCATTTTTCCCTTAGTACCTGTATTCCTCTCTCACTCTTTTTCTTCATTTTCTTAAAGCAGCCCCTTTGGAATATCTTACAATGCTGGTTTGGTAGAGGTATATTCTTTTAGATTTCTGTTATCTGGGAAACTCCTAATTTCACCTTCCATTTTAATTGAGAGCCTTACTGGGTAGAGTAGTCTTGGTTGCAGGCCTTCAGTTTTCATTACTTGAAATATTTCCTGCCATTCCCTTCTGGCTTATAGTGTTTCTGTGGAGAAGTCAGCTGTTAGCCTTAGTGGGGCTCCCTTGTATGTTACTTCCTGTTTCTCCTTTGCTGCCTTTATAAAACCCTATTAATCATAGTGTACCATAATAAAAGATTCTTCTAATTCCATTATTATAGCCCGATTGTGTTAAGTTTACAAACAATTGCCCAAATCTTAAACTCCCAAATACTTACCATCTAGAAAATATAATTTATTTTATTCAAGACTTTGTATATAGGTTTGTAGTTTATAGTTTCATTACAAAGTCCTTTATAATGTAACTTCTTATCTTTTTCTCAGATATATTCTACCATAATTATCTATCATATTAAGTACCAGGAGTTAATTTTTTTGTCCTCAATTTCCCCTTTTTTAGTTTCCCATATATTTACTAGGTTTAATTTTAAAATTTATTAATTTTACTATTTCTATCTATCTATATAATTAAGGTAGTTGAAATCATACCCTTTTTTGGCCTATAGTAATTATTTAAATTTAGTTTCTTTCATCTATTTTCATTCCTCTGTTGCTTGCTAATCTATAGGGGCCATAAATATTACCTGTAGCTGGAGAGAGAAATAACCAATGGTCTATCTGGGGGCAGGAGATACACTGTACTGCTTTGTACTTCATACTCTTCAGATATAAACTTGAGATAGCAATGACTTGTTTTTAAACCTAATTCAATTTTAGAACAAGGATGACCATATATGTAAAGTTCATAGGATTGCAAAGTTGCATGATATATTATTGTTTGATCTTTATCCACAAAGTTCCTTTCACTTTCTTCTAAGGAATAAGAAAATATCTTTATGCACTCTGTTTAAAATTACTCTTCTTTTCTTGACAATACTATAAATTATTAATGTGATGAGTTAATTTGGAATTTATAAATTTTAACAGCTTTACAAATTTAATATAGAAAGTGGAAATCCTGTGATTTGTGAATGAAATGTCAATAGGTGTATGTATTTTTCTGGTTAATTGAGGAAACTGAGGAAATCTCTTGAATGGTTCCCACTTCTGTGCTGTTGTTTCTGACCTAGTGTGTCTACTGATTCTCATTTGTGTACCCAGGAGTGTTATTCTCCATTTAAACCGTTCACAGTGTCTTCTATTGTGAGTCCTTGGAGGAAGATCTCCTTTAGTAATTTTTTTTTCTTGCATCCACCTGAGCTTTTCTTGTGCTGAAAATTTTAATGATTTTTGCTATTGATTAAAAGCCAGTATTGTCTTCAGGGCAGCTGTTGGGTTTTCCTTCTAATTCAATATAAAAAACTGTTATGATTCAGGCTCTGGGTAAGTTTTTTCTCTTGGCACAAATTCCCAAGAATGTATCATAAGAGCTTTATTTCTGATGCTGGGAAAAATCCTTCTGCAAAGGATCAAGTTGAAATGCAGTCTATCTAGGCTGGACTTCTTGTTGACCGCTTGTTATTTTTACTATGTCTCATGTTTGCATTAAAAACCATTGTCTAAGCTGTATGTATATGTGTACATATATATGTAATGTATGTTTAAACTGTAATTTTAACTGCTGACAGTTCTTCATGTATGAATAACAGGAATAGTTAGAGACATGTATTATGATAATTTGAGTGCCAGGACCTGAAGGACCTAACCATGCAACTAGCTAAGAACTGCTAGTTCCAAAACCTCAACAGACAGAGGATGCCCAACTCTTAATTCTAAGCATAATTATTTTTTAAAATTTTTCAATTAAAGTTTACACTCAATGTTTTTGTATTAGTTGCAGGTGCATAGTGGTTAGACAATCATATACATTGCAAAGTGGTCCCCCCAACATTTTAGGTACTCACCTGGCACTGTGTATAGTTATTACAACACTATTGGCTATATTCCCTATGCTGTACTTTATATCCCCATGACTATCTTGTGATTACCAATTTTCACTTCTTAATCTGGTCCCCCTTTTCATTGAGTCCCCCAAATCCCCTCCCCTCTGGTAACCATCAGTCTGATCTCTCTATATATGAGTCTGTTTCTGTTTTGTTTTTTTGTTTATTTTAAGCATGATTATTTTCAATGAATGACCTAGACCCAAATTTCATCTACATGTATGTATCATTAAGTAGTTACCTTTTCTTGGAGGATTAATATAAGGACATCCAAAACTTTGCAGAGAAATGAACAACATTTGAGAGCTTTTAAAAAACACCCAGTGTACTTTTTAAACTGCAGTGTTTTATTAAGGAATATTAGGTATTTCAAGAAGTAAAAAAAAAAAGCAAAACCTTCAAAGAATTCCTCCACGTGTTCCCTATAATCTTGGCAAGCAGGGAAGGGTGCTTTAAGTAGCAGTTCTGCTCACACATAGGTGAGCCCAGTATGTTGAATGAAGTGGAAAGTACTTTTTAATTTTGAGTCTTGGATATGTTCCTGTAATGTTATGTAAAATCTGAGCTCTGCTGATTGTGGCAAAGGTTCTCAAATCTACAGTCTTTTTGATCATTTTAGACTCTCCCAACTCTATGGTGGAGTAAGCATTGTCTCACTCATCTCCCTGATAATGAATTAATTCAAAGCATTTCAGACACAATCCAGAGCTCTAAGTCAGGCCTAGATCACTGTAGTAAAGGAGCAGGTGCGTAATGACTTTATGTTGCTGGAGATCATAGGGCTCTACTGAATGCCTGGAAGTCACTGTGGACCCTGGAACTACAGTCCTGCCTTAAATTTTCATTTCTACTTATTTCTGAGGAAATACAATAGACTCTTGAGCAATGCAGTTGATAGGATGCTAACCCCTGGAACAGTTGAAAATCTGCATATAACTTTTGGTTCACCCCCAAATTAACTACTGTTAACCAGGAACCTTACTGGTAATATAAGTTAATTAACACATATTTTGTATGTCATAGGTATTATATACTGTATTCTTTCAATAACATAAGCTAGGGAAAAGAAAACGTTGTTAAGAAAGTCATAAGAGGAGGAAATCCATTTACAGCCCTGTACATATTTATTGAAAAAATATGCATATAAGTAGACGTGCCAGTTCAAACCTGTGCTGTTCAAGGATTAACTGTAATTTGGAACTGTTTCCATGTAGTTCCTAACTCACTCAGAAAAATGTTACTTTGGATTTTCTGTAATAGTTTCCATGTGTTTTTTATTTTTGTAAATGTACTCTCCTGTCATTTTTCAATGAATTGCAGACATTCTCTATCATATTGTCCTGATTTTGGTCATAGGGTATTTGTTCATTTTTAATTAGGAAGGCATTTTAGGGAAACATACTAATTTCTCTGACAGATGGAAGGACACCATAGCTTTGGTAGAGATAATTTTCAACACTTGCGTATTTGTAGATTCTATTCAAAACTGAGGAGTCAACCAAAACTTTTAGGATAAAAGAATTCTAGGAAAAAGCAAGCTTTCCCACCCTACTAATGGTTAATGTAGCAGAAGGAAACTTCAAAGTTATGAAATTCCTTGTCTAAAAAGAGAAAATTCTTTGAGCAAATGGATTATTTGGTTCCAGTCTATTTCCCATTCAAACCTGAAAGAGAAGTTTGTGAATTAAAAAAAAAATAGATATGGAAAACTGATGTGTTTAACAGGGCCAATACAAGGCAAAGCTATGAATCAGATTTTGGGTTTTTTTTGGCAACATTTCTATCTCTTCTTAAGTGCTTTTGCCTTCTTGGCAATACATTCCTCCTCCAGTTATTACCTAGGCAAACTCATGACAAGGTTTTACTTTCTAATTTGTCCTTCTTCCTGTCAAAACTTACCTGTGTATATCTCTTTGTCTCTCAGCCAGTAAAAATAATATGTCTTTATCACAGATAATGGCTTAAGGTAATAACTCTATTGACAACTTTACATTTTCTTGCTGTGTTTAAGATTCTTTTTCTTGCTGTGTTTAAGATTTTCTCTTTATCTTTAGCCTTTGAAATTCAATTATGATGTGTGTTAGAGTGGGTCTCTTTGATTCCACCTTGCCTGGGACTCTCTGTGCTTCCTGGACTTGCATATCTATTTCCTTCAGCAAATTAAGGAAGTTTTCTTTCAGTATTTCTTCAAGTAGATTTCCAATATCTTGCCCTTCTCCTTCTCTTCTCCTTCTGGTACCCCTATGATGGGAATGTTGGACCTCTTGAAGTTGCTCCAGAGGCTGCTTATACTTTCCTCATTTTTTTTTTTTTTTGATTCTTTTTTCTTCTTGTTGTTCTGCGTGGTTCTTTCTTGCTTCCTTATGTTCCAAATCATTGATTTGATTCTCAGGTTCATCCACTCTACTGGTGTTTCCCTGTAAATTGTTCTTCATTTCAGTTAGTGTAATCTTTGTTTCAGACTGGGTCTTTTTTATGCTACTGAGGTCCTCACTAAGTTCTCTGAGCATCCTTATACACAATATTTTGAAGTCTGCATCCGATAGATTGCTTATCTTCATTTCATTTCACTTTCTTCCTGTCATTTGATCTGTTCTTTCATTTGGGCCATGTTTCTTTTTCTCCTCATTTTGGCAGCCTCCCTGTATTTGTTTCCATGTATTAGGTAGAGCTACGTTGACTCTGTCTTGGTAGTATGGCCTAATATAGTAGGTGTCCTACAGGGTCCCTATTAAGGTGCACCCTTTGTGTGGGCTGAGTACCTCCTACTCTTGTACTTGAGAATTGTTTGCTGTAGGCAGATCAAGGGGAGGGATTTATCCAGGCCAGTCAGCTGCAAGGACTGTTTGTGACCACCAACATCCATCCTCTTATCCTCTGTGAAGGATCAGCTATGCAGGGGCAGGGTGGTTGTGCTCCAACAAGGTCTGTAGCTGTCCACTGGGTACACTGGCCCTGGGGTTTCTCAGGCGGTGCAGGCCAAAGTCAGCTCCAACCTGTATTTTGCATGGGGCCACCCTGCTTGAGGTATAAATTAATCTGAGATGGCAGCTACTTGTGCTGGGCTTGGAGAGTCCCAGCTGAAGCCAAGTTGTGAATCTAAGCTGGCTGCTGCTAGTGCTGGGCCTGGAGCCCACTGACACCAGCTATTGCTTGTTTGATAGGATTTAGGGAGCTGTGAAGCATGAGCCAAAGCCAACTTTTCATACAGAAAAGCAGCTTGGGTGGGTCCATAAGTTAGGTGGGGCAGAGTCTCTGGGGATCTCTAAGGAAGGTCAAACAGTGTTAGCCAGATTGTGGAGTCTTAGATATGGCACTAGCTTACCAGCTCTGTGGAGGTAGGGTTTAGAAAAGGGACAATGGCCTTTGCTCACCTTGATGCCATATAATTCAGTTCCTCCTTGTATGCCACTGGTCCCTTTCAAGGTGCTACTGTGGTACTGGAGCTCAGGGAGAGTAAGTTTAAGAAGGTGAGTCTCGATATGGGTTCTTTAAGAGGAACTGCTTGGGGTTCCAGAAGTTTATTACACCAACTTAATTCCTGCAGGTTTTTGCAGCCAGAAGTTGTGGGGACTTATCTTCCTGCCACTGGAGCACTAGCCTAGGGGTCCTGGTGTTGGTCTGGGACTCCTCGCTCCTGAGATATCCCTCCTGAATTTTTAATCCATCATACGTGGGTGTGGTACCAGCCTATTCTGCATCTGCGCCCCTCCTACCAGTCTGGATGGATGTGGTTTCTTTAGTTCCCTAGTTGTCAGACTTCCCTTCAACTTGATTTCTGATGGTTCTGAGTGATGGTTGTTCTATATTTTATTTGTAATTTTGATGTGGTTGTGCGAAGAGTCAAGCCATGTCTGCCTGCACCTCCATCTTGACTAGAAGTCCCACACAATTTCTTAATCTATTGTAGCAAATTGTTCAAGTGAAATAATCAGTAATTCTAAGTTGATGTGTTTTTATTATAGAATAATTTATAAAGAAAAATGGGCAATTATAAGAGTATGAAATAATAAAATAGTTTATATTACATAAACATGTAAAAAATTTTATGCTACCATTAAAAATGCAGGTTTCAAATATTATCTGGGGAAATGTTCATGTTATAATATTAAATGAAATATGAAAGCAAGCATGATACAAAAAAGAACACAGTTTGATACATATTATGATCAAAAAGAAAATGAATTTTAAAAAGAAAAAAGGAATAACACCAAAAATGTGATCATGCTTATTTCAAATTGCTAACACTGTAGCCGTTTTTATTTTATATTTTATACTTTCGTGTCTTCTCTATTTTTTGTTTACAACAAAAAAACTGGAAAACTAGAAAAAAAACCAAGGTTTTAAAAATAAAGTGCTCATATAAAAAATAAACATTCTTCTCTTGGATAAAATTAGCCCACCCATCGAATTTTATACTATCAAATTTCAAAGTACTTAGTAAGGTAAGAAAAATTAATTTGACTAATGGTACAAAGGTTCAAAAATGAGGTACACAGTGCATGCTTGTGATATGAATATTTCTAATATTGGAACCACTGACAGAGTACACTATTTTGCATATTTTAGCTCTTTTCTCTTAGGTCTTTACATGACCTTATGCTTGATTTGCATAATTTAAATGACTCCTTTGAGTGGCGTGTAGTTGTATAATTATTCTTTTAATTACTGTCATTAACCTGTTTGTGTAATAGCAGATAATTTGAATAAATGATTTCCATCTTTCAACTTTTGCAGTTTCATATGCAGTATAGATAGACTATATGCCCAATTCTATGTAACTATATAAAAATAATAGTCAAAGTCAGGTGAATTTTGATGTTATTTTTATTTTCTGCAGTTCTCTAAAACATAATTTGTTACTTGTAAAACTTCTTAAAATTTAAATTGTTTAACAAGTACTGACACTCTTGGATTTATTAACAATTATTTTTTAATAATAAAGCTCATAGAATAATAGGGCATATCAGGTCCTTTATGTTCCCCTATTTATCTTCCAAAATAAGACTAGGCATCAGGTTGGTGGAGGTGAGGCAGATGTCTTATACCCCATGTGGCATAGAGCATGGTTCTGTAATGTGGGATTAGAAGGGACTGGAAGTTTAGGCTGGGATGTTACAGCTGTCACCTCTTCCTAAAATTAACCAACATTAAAAAAAAATTCCCTACACTTTGCCATAAGGAAACATCTGATCTGCCATAATTGAAATCAGTGTCATTCTCTTTGAGCATATCTCTATGTCAGGGGTTATGAAGACAAGTCATAGAAGGTGGGGTCCTGTCCCTGTTTACAAGAGCTTACCCTTGCAGTGGAGAAGGCCTGTCATTATGGATGCCTCTTGCCTCCAAATAACAATGGGACAAAGTTCTATGCTTCTGAACATCAAAATATACGGTATAACAATAGGCTTCCAAACACCAGTCCCTGAGGGAAGATACTATTGTTATCAGAGCACTAAGAGCAGAGAGAAGGGTTTTAGTTGAGAATGGAAGGCCCAGGGCTTATAGGACCCATGAGCTTCCTGAGTCAAGATACAGAAGTGAGAACAGAGTTAGAATCAATTGTACTAAACAGTATATTTACCCCCTTGAGCCAGAAAGTCTTCCTAAAGGTATCCTTTTCTCTCTTACACCCTAATTCCAATAAATTACCGAACCTTCCAATTCCACCTGTTTAACATTTCTCCCACCTGTACTCCTACACCATGTCATCCCCACTGCTCTTGCCTTAATTTGGCTCTTACCTCAGCCATTGTAGTGGTCTTCTAACAGGTCTCCTTGCTTACTGTTTTAGATCCTCATAAATCCATCCTATATATTTTTTTCTGTCAATGTGACCATTTTAAGGTGCAGATCATGACCACGCATATCCCTTCAGTTTAAAACCCTGATCTTTTACGTTAGCTCTAAGTTTGAAGCATATGAAATTTCTGATATTGGACTGGTTGTCACCTATAAAAAGAGCAATAATATAAGTTTTTACAACCTCTATCAGGAGACTTTGGGTTGCAAGTAACAAAATACTCAACTCAAAATCGCTTAAAAATAAAAACATTAATTATCTCATATAAAGAATACTTACATATCCTTTAAGGGAGTGCTTTATACCCTCCTTTTTCAAGGATTTTTCTCATTTTTCCTTTACCTGGATAGAATGAACTATTAAATATTTTTCTAACAATAACACTTATTATTAAAGGTTATCAATTTACGTATCATAACATTTAGTGTCTTTCACTCATAATAAACTGCAGTTCTTCAAGGGCAGGAATCATGTCTTATTCACCTCCATATTTCCAGAGCCTTGCACAATGCCTTGTGAGTTAAAAGGATGAATAGATGGCTAGATGAAATGAACAAATAATTTACTAAACAGGTTGGGGTCAGATCTTCTACCATAGTTGCATGGATACAATACAAATATCCCCATTAGTTACACCACAAAATAGATTAGAGATTCTCAGAACAACACATCCTTTTCCCAGATACCTCCAAATGAGTATGTGAAATGGAGATTGTTGCAAAAACAATTATCTTCTTGTTTCCAGGTCTGACAATATAAATACAAATTAATACCAACATCATGATGATTGTATAACTTGCCATCTAGAGGCAATCAATGCAAATTAATGCCCTCAAAATCATATTATAGTACTTTATTCTTACCCCATATAAATATTGTAACTATGTATATTTATAATTGTACTCTCAAATAATGCTGTTTAAAATGAACTTGAATTTTTAGTGCTATATTCAGCAAAATATTCACTAATGTTTCCAGAAGGTACTTCTGAAATTGCTAGCTAATATTCCATACAATATTTGTTAATAAAAAAGTTAGACTTTGTTCCAAAGATGCTTGTCCTAGAGATACAAATAATCTATGTTACAGAAAAATTAAATGATTTATCATCACTACATCTTAAATTTTATGTTGGAAGTTTTGTGCACTAGAGGAAAAGAATAAGGATCTGGATTCTGAGGACACACATTCAGTGTCAAGTGATATAGTCCTGAAGATTGTCAGCCTTACAGAGGTTGTAAGGTGTGTAAGGTTACATAATGTATTTGCTTTCCATAAAATATGTTACAGTAAATGTCAAATGATCTGCTATTTTCCCAGTTTTAAGTATCACATAAAACATGTATAAATTCTGAAGAAGTTTTGCTGAGGTTCTCTTAGCTTGTTCTCAAGAGAAAATTCCCTATTTGGAGTTGCATATAATAGAGTAAATTTATAATTCCTAAAATAGATTGTAATTTCTAACATTCAGAGAAGTATAGTGGAGTCAGAGGTGTCTGGTCTTACTTATCAATTCTACCTCTCCAACTCCCTCTTTGAGCTTCATGCTTTTTTCTCCAGTTAAGAATTTTGCAGAGGTGAGTGCTGAAAAGAATATTACCAAGTCTTTCATTATATAATAGAACACGCAGTTAGAAATTTCATGTGAGCTACAAAAAAGCCCAGTAAATATCAGAGTACGGAAAGTTAACCCTGATATGAACAGCATATCCCACAGTGAATTGTGGTTATAAAATGGAGGGACGTGTGTGTGTGAGTGTGCACATGTACACTATTATATATATAAGCAACAGCACCAACCTGAAATTTCACTATAAAAGATGGCCTAACAATGAACCAAATTTCTACCTCTTTTGTGATTTAATTTTCAGAAATTTCAGGTAAATTTGTGGTCATTAAAAGTATGGCAATTTGGAGGAATCACTCTGGATTTGGGAGGTATTACTGGGGTGACTCAATGACTCAGGTATTTATGGGAGGAGAAATATTCACAGCAATTTGCTGGAATTACACAAATTAGCAATTTCATGTAGCAACTGATATTACTGTGAATGTCTGACTCCTGTCTCCTACGCTGTTCGCATCAGGAATCCAGGGAGACAACCTAAAGCCAGACCAAGGAAGGACTAGATCCCAAATTTGTCCTGATTCAAAGTCATGAGGGGATCTGCTGCTAGTCTGGACTAGGGTATATGGATGCATCATATGCCATAGGATATATGTGAATCTAGGAGTTGGCAAAGAAACACGCAGAACACGTGAGAGTCTGAAAAAATACAACATCTTGTTGAAGATTCAGGTTGTCAGTCCAGGAATAGAAAAGGGTTATAGGCAGCAGCAGCAGGTAATAGAACTCATTCATAGAGGCCTTGGGAACCAGAACAAGAAACAGGTCAACTGCAGGATGATTTTAATGGGGAGTGATCTTGATAGCTGGGGTCTCTGCTCCCTCCCCCACTTCAAGCCAGAGTCAGTCCCAGCACGGTCCCCTGCTGAGCCTACAGAAGGGAGATCCAGAGGAATTCAGAGGCTGATACTGATAATTACTCTTAGTTTCTCATGCAGTGCATCCTGAGCTGATTGCCAGGCAACAATGTTACCCCTACCTCCACCTTTCTATACATTCCTCAATCAGAATCTCTGGCCACCATCCTAGTTCATCTTCCACACATGCCTCCCCTGCCCCCACCCTACCCCCTGCCATGTACACCTTTCTGGGTATCTCCTTATATCTCTATGACAATGTTCCTGAGAATTTCAGGGAGTGGATAGGAATTTCCTTCTCTTTGGGGCAAGGCAATGTTAACACCATCCTCACATAAGCAATCTGTCTGTCCACGTCCCACTTGCAAATGACCCTAAAACATCTTTGTACAACTTTTTGCTGCAAGATTGTTAGGTTCACTAATATGTCCATTTTGGTCTTTAATTCACCTCCTTGCTTTCCAGATAAGCTACCATTTCTCTTCTTACTCTACAACGAGTGTTCTTAATGAACAGCCCTTAGTGAGCTATATGAAAACACCCAATTCATATGATCTCTGAGTCTCTTGAAATTATCATTTCAGTTATATTTCTAAATGTGAATTTTTCTGGAGAGAGTCCATAATTTCCCCCAGATTCACTGGTGCCGGTGACATAAAATAGTCAAGAATCATTAATTTAGAACATATTTTATTCATTGACTTCCTGTTATTTCCTGTCTATAACAATAGCGCCACTACCACAATCACTAGTGGAATTTGTACAGCATTTTATAACCTATAATATTCTTTAAAATGTCCTTTCATGTCCATACTTTGATTTGAAACTCATGACTTTCCTCAGGGGAGGGCAGGTCTTATTATATCCATTTTATAGATGAGAAAATAGAGGTTAAGAACCATCCAGCTAAGTATATGGTAGGGCAGAGCAGGGACCAGTGCCCAAGTCCCTTGACTCTTGGACTGAAAGCAAAGAGAAGCCTTTTGCACGGCCAAGACACTTAGTACCTACGTGGGACTTTTTCTTCTGGCTGCAGTTTTTCCACTTTCATACTGCCTTTGATACTACAAAATATGGCCGATGTGTATTTTATCCAGATTTCCTCTATTTCCAAACAGAAGACTGCTATATAATGTGATTTTTCTGTAGAGCCCTGAATTTTTTCCAGTATAGCATTTAGAAGCAAAATGATTCACTAATATAAAACATAAGATATGAAGTCAGTAGTTCAAGTAACTAAATGTGTCTCTGGCTTAAATTTGCTGAGTGACCTTAGGTAAAATACTTGACCTTTCTCATTTAATCTGTGAAATGAAGTTAAAATATCATTTTATACCTGTAAAGTAACAATTAATAACTGATTGAAGACTTAGAGGTTTATACATACTCTGTAAATAATATGCATAAATCTCTGATACTATTTTGAGCAGGTCAGTGTTTCCCGGGCTAAATTAATAAAAAAAAAAAAGTCTTGTAAGTACAAGATTGAATGTGTAATTCATTTCCTGATTAGAGTGTTTATAAAAGAAAACCACATTTTTTTCTACATTGCTGGTTGATTATTTTCCCGACTATATTGACTGTCTCATCAAAGCAGTATTTGTTCATTTGTAGAATCATTTAGCTTGTATTGGACTGTGGGGACCTGAGATGGAACTTTTTCCATTTAAGAAAATAGCCACTCTGTATTTAGATTCCTGTAGGGGACACTTTAGGAGAGTGATGTTGTTATATCATGCCTACAAATACCTCATCTGGGTTTGGATTCTCTGATATATCTGCTCATTCAAGATAGTGGCACTTAGCAATTCAACAAGATGTAAGTTGGCTAATAAACAAAGCCAGTGTTCTCTGGGGGTTTGAACAACACTTCCTGTGTTTGACTCTGGTTGCCCCGAAGTTGTTTTAAGCCCGGCACTGCTGGTGATGTTTCCCCTGGTGCACTGAACAGCTTATGCCATGTCAAAGGGCGTTGACCTTTTCACTCATAGAACAAAAAGACTGGAAACAAATTATACTCTGAGAACTGGTCAAAGGATAACAAAAAAAAAAAGTGCTTGACACAAAAAACCAGTGATGAACACAAATTCTAAGCTTTAGAGAGTTATCTTTAGAATATTAGCTCTCTAACCAACTTTTAAAAAAGTGTAATATGATCATTTGTTTCCATTTACTCTGAAGCCAGCCCCCAACCCCCTTGGCTCCCTTTGCAGAACACCGTGAACCAACTACTATTGTCTCTACACCCCCATCCAACTGAATCTGTTCCAATTGATGAGCTGTCCACTGCGGAGCTGAGCTGCGGCTTCCAGAGAGAATGACTCATCTGCAAATTTTGCTCGTGGTTTCTAAGAGTATATTTTGTGCAAAGAACTGGAGGATGCAGCATATCCAAACACATGCTAGGATACAGAATTTGAGTGGGAGGAAGAGGATGGAGCTAAAATAGAACTGTAGTTATAAGTCAAAGAATTGGAGGCCCGGCAGAGCCTTTTCAGCTATGTAGCTTCAGCAGCACCTACAGTTCCATGCCAAGAATGGCACGCCATGTTAATGCTGTGAAAATGAGGTGTCCCTGGTGATTCCCCTTGAAAAATAAAAGAGAAACATAATATAAAAAAATACTTAATGTAAAAAGTAATCAAAGCAAAATGAACAAATGGTGCTGTACTTCACTGTTGTTTCAAGCTGATAGAAAAATAATTTTTCCTTATATGAGTGAAATTAGACACCAATTCTTGCCCAGTAGCTACTTGTGCAGATAGCTGTGTTGGAACAGCTGGTCATAGTCCTTAAGATACTGTTTAGGGTAGATCTTCCACGGTAAACCCAAATTAAAGTTGACACAATTTTAGGGACTCCTCTTTTCTTCTTTCTCCCAACTATTTGAGGCCAGTTCTGGAGACCCAGTTACGATCTCAAATTTAGAGAATACATCACTTCCTCAGTGTTCTGTCCCTAAGTCAGAGTTTGAAAGCCATGATAACAAAGGTTCATAGTCAGGGGTCCATGTTCCAGCATACTCCACAGTGTGACCAAAGTGGCTTTCTTTTGCTTGAACTAACACTCCTTCAGAGTCTTTAACTGCACCTGTCTTCATTTCTTGCTTTGAAGCTCTTTGTTTTTGTGTCTCTCTTTATCTGTGGCTATCATGCTATTTCTCTTGCCTGCCTAGCTCTTTACTGTCTTTTTCCTTCTGTCTTTCCATTAGTATTTTCTCTCCTGTTATCCCACCTTCATCTATTTTCCTTAACTGATCATGACATTGAACTAAAGATTATGTTTAAATAACTGTTATCTATGTCTGCAGAAATGTTTGTATTTTCTTTACTAATCTATAATCAATTAAACCAAAGTTTTATATTATTCTCTTAAAAAAATTTGTCATTGTTTCTTTGTATGAAAGCTTGGTTTCTTTTTTTTCTCAGCAACTTGATAGATAAAAGGAATTTTTAAATAAAAACAAAATGGATTTTAGGAGTAAAGTAGTTCAAGTTGTCCAAATAACCAGGAAAATCTTGTTTCTAACCAGTTACTTTGAAAATAATTTTCCTTTTATTGTCCCCAAAATGAATCATGAATAGAAATAGTCTTTGATTTAGATTATGGACAAGGCTATCAGGCTTCAGTAATTTTAATTATAACTTCAATCATACTTTATAAATAACTCTTGTTTGAACTTTCATATCTTTTTTTGTTGGTCTAATGTGTAACCGATTATATTGAAGTTAAATCTTCACAATATCTATAAACATATGGCAAGAAATTCATCAATCTATCTGATAAATAAATTTAAATAAAAAGAAGAGTTGGGTTCCTCCCTTTTTCTACCAATCAAGTAGGGAACATGAAAAAAAAATTACATTCCCAATGCTTGAAATGGTTCTGTGAAATTCTCTCTCTGTCTCTCTCTCTATATATACATGCATATATACATATTTATATAACACATTACATATATAAACACATAGACACACATAATACATATACTATAAGAATACTTAAATGTTATTTTCTCTGTAAGAATACACATACACATATGACTCAAACATATGAGTCAGTGGGCGAACACATATAAATACACATGTATATGCATATATCTATATTCTTCGACCCAATGATTCCTCTTTTGGTAACTTACCCTAAAGCAAGAGTTTGGGGCAGGGTTATAGGTATTATTATGTGTTTTAGAGTATTATTTGTATTTTTGAAAAATAGATGAAGCAAATCAATGCTTGTTTATAAATGAATAATTAAGTGAAATTTCAGTGTTTACTTATCTACTCAAAAGCATCTTATTCAGACTCTGAAATAATGGTTTTGAAAAAAATGACAATAACACAGGTTGATGCTTATGATGTTACAATTATGTGATCTATGTATAGGAAAAATAGCTGGAAGGAAACATACAAAATTGTCAAAAACAATTTGTATAAGCATTAGAACTGTTTTTCAAAAAAAATTGTGTTGTCAAATTTTTATTAATGCACACACGTAATCTTCTAAACTCATATTCAGATTTACATAGTCACCATCCTCAATTCTCCCAGAAAAACTTCATTATAGATATTTTTGAGAATCTTAATGCTCATATATGTACTAATAATTTATAGAACCATTGCACCAAAGTTTTCTAAACTTTAAGAAAATTGAAAGGTAGTATCACTAAATTATTTTGCACTTTCAGGGAAAAATTATATTTTAATATCTGACCTCTTTTAATGACCATCATTTACATTGTTGTAGTAAAGAGTTGCTTCCCATATCCAGCAATTAAAAATGCTGTTTTCTAAATATTGTTAAATAATTTTTAAAGTCTATTTATTGTAGCCTTACTCATACAAAACAAAACAAAAAAAAACAAACAAAACAAAACTGGGTAGGGAGAACATATTGTGAAGAGATTGATATTACCATTAAGGAGAGAGGAAAAAAGAAAGTAAAATGCAAACAGAATTCTTATTTCTATTACAAAACAATTTTATTTCTAAAAATTCTGCTTTTCTTTAGGCAACATTTAATATTTGAGGCTTATACACAACACAGACAAAAAAACATACCTGAACAATTGTGATTATGAGTGTTGTGTTAACATCTACTGCTGTTCTATCAAAACTGTGAACAGAGAATGGGTATTAATTAATGGGAGACATTACCAGGCGGGAAAAGTTGGGAGAGTATTCAGTAAGCTGTCAAAACAGGAGCTGAATTCTATAGAACGGGTGTTCACATATCTGACAAAAATCGATCCTGAAACTTAGCTTTTCCATTTTTGCTTAGAAATAACATTACTCAGACTCTCACCTACTAATCTTTCAATAGCTTAGAATAATGGTGTTTATAGCATGAAAATAAAATTTATTTTAGTACTTTTGAGCTCAACAAAGCCACTGTGAATTGTCTCACAAATGGGATATAGAGATATTTATTTAGATCCTTGCTTGAAACTGTCTTATTTTATCTTTAGGATTGGACTTTAGAAAGATAGAGCATAGTTTGGGAAATAAATTGTGTCAAATATTCCAGTTAAATAAAGGCCATAGAAATCTTCAGAAAAACATACTGTTTTTTAACTTAATTTCATATACGTATATTCTATTTTAACACCTGTGTTTAAATTGCTGTGGGAAAAACAGATGGCATAGTGGCATGCAAACCGCAAATAAAATGTCTGATGTCAGTAAATTAGTCATAAGTATTTTTAGTGAACATTGTGAAGACTTAGAAGAAAAGGCAAAAATTTAATATACGACCTGATTTTCTAAACTCCTTATCTCACAATGAAATGCAACATGAGGAGAAGTTCCGGTCTCTATATAATTGGACACCCGATACAGTGCTATCATTATTCCTGGCAAAGGACCATGAAAGTCTATGATTTGAATGACACTTAAAGGCAGATTTATCAAAAAAAGTCTTCTTCCTTTTGTTAACTCATACTTGAAGTTATAACATTAGTTACTTGCTGTTAAAAGCATTGACAATTATTTGTAAAATGCTTGTTAGAACGGCAGGCTATAATAGTAAATTACAAAAGAGAAAATACGAATGACCAATAAATCTATGAAAAGTTGTTCTACTTCACTAATAATTATGACATATACCTTTCTAACAAAAAGCATTGTGCCAATATTTATAACAAAGAAAAACTGAATACAGTCTAAATGTCCATCAATATGTTAAAGTATGTAATATCCATAATATGAACTACTCTGGTGCTGCTAGAATGAGATTTAGATTATATTTATTGACACAGAAAAGTATCTGTGGCATATAATTGAGTTTAAAAAATCAGATTACATAAGAGCTTGTATAAATGATACCACTTCTGTAAAATTGTATACCTGTGTCTATAAATGTGTTTATGCTTAATATACACATTTCTCTGGAATAACTGGCCAGGCTAATGCCTTGCTACTTTTTTATTTTTGGATTTTCTGTGCTGTTCAAATTTTTTAAATGGCTCTAGATCATTTTATAAAAAAAATTATTCAATAAAAATAACACAAGTCATTAATAAATACCTTAATATGCTTTTTAAAAACCAGTTAGCTGCCCTGTCCACTGTGGCTCAGTTGGATGGGTGTCATCCGCAGGCCAAAAGGTTGGGAGTTCAATTCCCAGTCAGGACACATGCCTAGGCTGCAGGTTCGGTCCCCTGTCGGGGATCGTGCGAAAGGCAACCTATCGGGTTGTTGTATCGCTCTCAAATTGATGTTTCTCTGCCTCTTTTTCTCCTCCCTTCCCCTCTCTAAAATAAAATAAAATACAAGTTAGCTGTTAAGTCTCCTAGACTGGCATAAAGTTCAACAGATAAGTTATATTTATTGATGATCTATCAGACATCAGTTCTCTATTATTCCTTTGGATAAAGAAAGACTAAGACATAATTTGTCCCCACTTTCCAGGTGCCCATGGTTTAGTAGATGAGATATAATTGTAAACAAATAATTAAAATCCATACAATAATAAAAAATGAACAGAACAGATATTGGGAAAACAATAATAAGCTATGACTGTGAGGTAGGAATTGAAGGTTAGGAAAACAAACAGAGGAGGTAATGATTATGAAAGATTCAAAAGCAAAGTGTAGAGTGTTGTCAGAAAGATGGAGGAGCAGGAAGTGTAAGAGGGTAAAAAAGAAGAGTGAACATAACATGAGGTAGCCTTAAGTTTTGGCAAAGCCATAGAAGTGAGAACCTAAGGGGCTCAGTATAGTTGAAAATGAGAGATATACACAATGTTTTTCAGGGTTAGATGTTGATTCTAATCCCTTTTAGGAGCTGATGAAACTACTGGACACAGCTGAGTTTAATCAATCATATCAAGGTTTTATAATTTAGGCTTTGAGGGAATGTCCATACTTAATTTTGTTCTTTATGAAGAGACAGCTAATACCTGAATTCACCAGTTTAAGTGGCTTTTCCACTGGCTCTGCTCCTAGAAGTTTGATTGATAAGCTTGTAAAATAAATAGTAAGTGAGATCTACAACAATGTTCTTGTAGACACTCAGTTAGTTGTACATGTCTAGTGGCTTTGCATGCTGGCAAACTGTCATTTAGTTGGAGTAGTTATCAGCCAAGTCGGGCGGAGGAGCCTACAGCCTGAAAGCTGTCAATTTCTACATCAGTGGTGCTGAGACAAGCACAGCCGTCTGTGCCATAATTCTTCATTATTAAGTAGCAGATCCTTGTTCTTCCCATGCAATGTTATTGCAACACATATAAAAAGTAAGGAACTGCTTAGAACTGCTGTTAAAGTGGGAATTAGAAGGCCGGCCTATAGTAAAGACACTTGAAAATTACAAGTGGAAAGAAAATTAGGCTGATACGCAACTAACTTCAGAAACTAATCAGTAGTAAAAATGCTTTTAGACAGAATTTCCCTCTGCACATAGAAGTGATTCAGCAACTTTCTTCTCTAGGTCTGTCAACAACTTTGAATTGATTGTGCTTTTACTGGCCATACTTTCTGAGCTGGGTCCTTGACAGGGAATGCTAATTGCAGCCCTGCAACTTAGACAAAGCTCCACTAGACTTACGCCTAACATTTTGAAATCATTTTCATCTATGGTTTATTCAGAGGATTCACAAACTGCTGTCGTATATTAAGATGGTACTTGGAGAAAATTGACAAAGCTGATTGCAAAACACTTGGCAATATATAGTGTTATGTGAATGCTACTTAATAATAACAATATCCTGAAGTTCCTAGAAGTGGGAGACCAAGACTATATAGTGGAAATACTAAACAATGCAGCCAATGCAGCAATTAAAAGTATTTAAGGTAAACTGTGTGTTTTAATAGTTATTGAGATGATTGTCATGTGTGTATCAGAAAATGAAGGAATATACTTTTCACTTGAAAATATAATAATAAAAGATACATAAACAATAGAACACAATAATTGGCAGGTTGTTTAAATATTTAGCTAATTTAAAGTTTAAATAGAAAATTTAAAAATTCTGTTTATTTAGTGATTCCCACAGAAAAGTTCTGTTTATTTAGTGATTCCCACTGGAGCTTTGGGTATGAAATCTCCAGGTTTGACCCTGACTTGGTCTAACAGGATAGTATAGACATCAAACTCAAAGCTTCAGAGCAACGCAGCCTCGTTTTAAGTCTGTTTCCTGACTTGTTAGAAGTGTGTCTTTGGGCAAGTCATATGCGCTGTTTTCTACTTTATGGGGTTGCAATGAAGAAAAATACATTCAAAGCCCTGGCATAAGGAAAGAACTCCAGAGGTGTTAAACACTTTGATTATTGTTTACAAGCTACATCCTCTTGAGCAAAACAAAAACCATTTATCATCTATAATGTCCAGTTCTATATGAAGTATGGAGATTAGATAAGAAAAAAGGTAATAAATGGATATTGACAAAAATTTCTTTTTTTAATGTTGTATTGTTTATGTTGCTACAGCTGTCCCCATTGTATCCCCTTTACCCCCCTCCACCCAGCTGCCTCCCACTTCCATAATCAATCCCTACACCATTGTGCATGTCCATGCATCCTTCATATGTGTCCCTTGACTACTCCCTTCACCTCCCTTCAACCAGTCCCCCCTCCCCGCTCCCCTTTTACAGTTGTCAGTCTGTTCCATGATGCTCTGCCTCTGGTTCTATTTTGGTCATTAGTTTATTTTGTTCATTAGATTCCACTTATAAGTGAGATCACATGGCATTTGTCTTTCACTGACTGGCTTATTTCACTTAGCGTAATAGTCTCCAGTTCCACCCATGCTTTTGCAAAAGGTAGCAGTCCCTTCTTTATTTCTGCTGCATAGTATTCCATTGTATAAATGTACCACAGTTTTTTATCGATTCATCAATTTATGGGCACTTAGCCTGTTTCAAAATCTTTGTTATTGTAAATAGCGCTGCTATAAATATAGGAGTGTATAACTTCTTTTGAATTGGTGCTTCTGGCTTCTTAAGGTATATTCCCAACAGTGGAAATGTGGGGTTAAAAGGCAGTTTCATTTTTAGTTTTTTGAGGAAATTCCATATCGCTTTCCACAGTGGCTTCACCAGTCTGCGTTCCCACCAACAGTGCACTAGGCTCCCTTTTGTCCACCTCCTCGCCAGCACTTGTTGCTTGTTGATTTATTAACGATGGCCATTCTGACAGGTAGAGGTGATATTTCATTGTGGTTTTAATTTAAATCTCTGTGGCGACTACTGATGTTGAGCATTTTTTCATGTTTATTGGTCACCTGTATGTCCTCCTTGGAGAAGTGTCTCTTCAAGTCTTTTGCCCATTTTTTAATTGGATTACTTGTCTTCCTGGTATTAAGTCATATAAGTTCTTTATATGTTTTGGAGATTAAGCCCGTGTCCAATGCATTGTTGGCAAACATGTTCTCCCATACAGTCGTCCCTTTTCATTTTGATGATGGTTTCTTTTGCTGTGCAGAAGCTTTTTAATTTGTTATAGTCCCATTTGTTTATTTTTTCCCTTATTTTCCCTGCACTAGGAGATATATTGACAAAAATATAGCTACACGAGATATCTGAAATTTTACTACCTATGTTTTCCTCTAGGATTTATTCCAGGGCTGCAAGGATGGTACAATATTTGCAAATCAATAAATGTGATACACCACATAAACAAAATGAAAGACAAAAAACACATGATCATATCAATAGAGGCAGAAAAACATTTGATAAAAACCAGCACCCATTTATGATAAAAACACTCAGCAAAGTGGGAGTAGAGGGAGCATAACTCAACATAATAAAGGCCTTATATAAAAAACTTACTGCCAACATCATATTCATGGGCAAAAACTAAAAGCTTTTCCCTCAATATCAGGAACTACACAGGGGTGTTGGCTTTCACCACTCTCATTTAACATAGTCCTGGATATTGACAAAAATTTCAGTGTCCACATCTGTTAGGTAAGCACTTCAAACTAATGCCTTTTTCTGTAGGTTCACAATCCCCGTCAACAAAACTTCCAGTCAAGATGGAGGCGTAGGCAGACATGCAAAGAAGGATTACAATAACCTCGAAACAAAAAACATCCTGAACTGCCAGAAAATTGAACTGTATGAAAGACCAATAATCAAAGATTTAAAGAAGACATATTCATCTAGGTGGGTAGGCGGGATGGAGACAGGGAGTTGGGGCAGAAAGGAAGTGGTGTGGTGCTGGTGAGGCAGAGGCGACCAGGCAGTTGCAGCAATAGTAGCTGATGGCATGGACAGTGCCACACTAAGGATACCTAGGGGGTGAGCTGCAGGCCAGAGCACGCAGGCCAGGATCCCAGTGCTGGAGAAATAAAGCCTTGTAACTCCCGGCTGTAAAAACCAGTGGGGACTGGAGTGGCGGAAGAAACGGCTGGTCTCTCAGGAGAGTCTGTTTAAAGGGCCTTTGAATGTACACAAACCCACACACTCTGGGAATCACCACCAGGGCAACAGCTAGCAGAGCTCCAGTCACATAAGTGACTAGAAGTGGAGTGAGTGCACACAAGGCTCTAGCAGTCAGGCGGCGGCATTGCCCCCTCTCTGACCCCTCCCACACATGCAAAGCCACAAAGTGGTGATGCAGGATGTCCTTGTTTCCTTTAATCTGTAACATTTCCACAGTCTCTTTTTACTTTTATTGACATTGATATTTCCCTTCTTTTAAAAACAGAACATTGATCAGTTTGAGTTTGTCTGATTATTTCTTCATGGAATTTCAGATTCATTTCATTCATTCTTGGCCAGAGCACCTAGGTTATGTTGTGCTCTTCTCAGGGTATCACATCTAAAGATGCATGATGCCCATTTATTCCTCATTGGCAATAGTATGTTATATATCCTGGCTGGTGTGGCTCAGTGGATTGAGTGCTGGACTGTGAAGCAAAGGGTTGCCACTTCGATTCCCAGTCAGGGCACATGCCTGGGTTGCGGATAAGGTTCCTGGTAGGGAGCGTACCAGAACCAACCACACATTGATGTTCCTCTCCCTCTGTTTCTCCCTCCCTTCCCCCTCTCTAAAAATAAAAAATCTTTGAAACATAGTATTTTTATGTGATCAAAGTGTTATTGATTTCTCTACTGTATAATCATTATCTTTTCTTCTTTACTATTAATAAGCAGCTTTTGGAGACGTAATTTAAGACCATAAAAGTATCTTTCTCCCTGTCAAAACCCCCTTCTGAATTTCACATCTGTTGATAATTTTTGTCTGACTTGATCTTTTCTATAGTGATTGCAAAATGTTAGTTTTCCAACTTTAGAATTCTTTCCACATTTATGAATTGGCAATTGACATTTAACCTTAAGCAAGATCCCTTCCTTTTTATCTATTCACTTATTATTTGATTGTTGAGATGGACTCATAAATTTCTACCTTTCACTAGTTTTCAAATTCATTGTTCTTATTAATTATTTTAGTTAACAACTTGTACCAGATCTGGTTAAGGGCTTCTTCTTTTTTCTTGTGACATGACCCGTTATTTTTTACCCTTTTTTACATAAAATATTCTAGTTTCATCTTTTATGTTCTCTGAGCTAAGCTACTTCTCTGAGGAGTTCTGTTATTATTATTGGGCTAGATTTGCTCATTGTTTTTTTTTTTTGGTGTCATTGTTTCTTGGCTCTTTGAAAGGATCTTTCTACTATCTAAACAACATGACATTATATAGCTAATAGATAGATGATAGTTGATACATAGATAAATAGATTAGATGATAGATAGATAGATAGATAGACAGATAGATATGGATAATTTTTTTGCTTTACTCTATGAGAAAAAATTAGGAATGGTATGATAAAAATTTAGTGGTCATCTGGTCTGACTCTAACATGATGAAAGAATCTGATGCACAAATATAATAAACCTCTTAGAAATGAAGTTAATATTCTGAACTTGCAGAAAAGTTTCATTTGTATTTTAGTTCTTATGATAAATGCATAAATATTTCCTATTGATATCTTCTTCACCTACACATTCTATTTTCCTTACCTTGTTCAGGGTATTATGATGTCTTAAACAGATTAGTGAGTACCAAATCTCTATTTTTTTAGGACTTTGCACAAAACATAAATCAATATGATATACGCTAACAATAACAAAAAAGAATGAAATTCCCTATAAAGACATAAGAATGTCTTTTGAAACAGAAGGGTGGCATTTTAATGATTCTTCATGAAAGGTGGTGATCCAAAGGCTGATAGACCCTTTCATTTCAGCTTCATCCAACTGTCTTTAAAGTCTACCTCTCCCTACTTCTACTAACATGTTTCTCACAATCTCACAATGAATTTATAGGTTATAGTTTTTGCAACATATAATCTAACCAATCTAACTAATAATTTTAAAATCCAAATATCATAATTATTATAAGAGGACCTGATTGGTTGGTCCCGAGTTAGGTGTCCATCCCTGGCTCAGCCAGCCATCATCATGGAATGTAAGCATGGCTGACGGGGTTTATTTCTGTACATTGTAGCAAACCATTTTAAGATAAACCCTTGTGAATTGGACAAAGTGTCAGAAAAGAGAGGTATGCTACATTCACTTACATGTCATATTCAATATAGTGTCTTCCTAAAAATTTTAACGGGAGGAAGCGTGCCAGGGTGAGGGTTTCCACTGGGAAGAGAAGATATCAGTATTCAGAGGAATTGCCGTTAACAAGGCTGAAGAGGCGCAGAAAAGCCACAGAGCGCGCCGGTAAGCTGTTGGATCCCCTTTCAGCATATGTGTGTGGGTTAACAATGGAAGATAAAGTTAGAAGGTCAGTGAATTTTACTTTGCTTTTTCTTCACTTACTATTGGTGAGACATAAATTTTGTAAACTTTACAATGTAACATTATATTGTTACTCTTAGGACAACCTGGCATGTGGGCATCACTGATATTTTATTTACTGATGGATTCTTTTGGGTCCTCAGTGGGGTTAGCATCAAAGATGCCAGCAGTCACATGGGAGAGAGTTCACATGGGATTGACCTCATACACAGCAGAGATAGACACCCCCAGGAAGCATGATCACCACTCACTCTCTTGAAGAATTAGGTAGCAGCAGGAGTCAGTCAAAGTATTCATATTTGTGTTTATAGCATAGATTACATAGAACCCTATCATGCATATTACTTTATTGGATTTTCATTCAAATAACCTAGTTGGTGAGAGAGCATTGGCTTTATCAACCCCATCATACATATGTGAAAACTAAAACCTGGGGAAATTGTGCCAAGAGCAGAGAACAGGTAGTTGAGCCTGCAGGTCCCCTTGGTTGCACTGCCCTTTGTTCAGTACTACAATACTTAAAAGCAACAGCAAGAATTTAAATACTGGCTTTGTGGTTGATTGGACCAGGCCGGATGCTGAGGCTAGGGGCTGACTGACAATTATACAGCACATGAATGAATGAATAGGAGTATGCTACATTTTTTATTCTAGATGCCTGAGTAAAAGGAAAACTCCCCCGGACTCTCTCAATGGGTAAAGACTTGACCCTGCATCTGCAAATTAAAAAATATGTATTTTTGCCCTGGATAGGTGGCTCAGTTGGTTGGAGCACTATCTCATACACCAAAAGATTTCAGGTTTGATTCCCAGTCAGGGCACATACCTAGATTGCATTTTAAATCCCTAGTTGGGGTGCATATGGGAGGCAATCAATTGATGTTTCTCTCACACATTGAGATTTCTTTCTCTCTCTCTTTCTCGCTCTCTCTCTCCCCTCTCTCTCCCATCCTCTCTCTTTAGAATCAATAAACATATCCTATAGGTCTTACAAGGTCACATACTTGTTACTTTCTAATTTGTACAAATGAATACTTAATTTTTTTTTCTAAATCTGCTTTGAAATTTGTAATGTGTTAAACCAAAAAATAAAAGTTGAATTTGGTATAAAATTTAGAACAAGAATGTAGAAAGAGCTTGAAATTACTGAGTAGATTCTAATAAGGAGACGTTTCTAATAAGAGGACTACTTACTGAACCCTGCATGAGAGAGAACAGGTCATAAAGATGCCCCAGGAACGGTGCCACTTGCTGAATTTATACTGTGGCTATGTCACTGGCTTTTTCCCTCTTGCTTAAATGGTGGGGAAAGACATCTTTTCTTCTTTGGACCTCGTTGGCACTCTCTTTTTTTTGTACATGTTGTGCTTATAACAGGCACTTAGCACCATGTTTTCTGCCCCATGTTTTTCAACCACTGCTATGTGCTTCCCGCACTGATTTTGATTTGCATCTTTGAAGCCTATAGGTATTGTTTGGTGGATTTAAAATGACGGTGAGGCTTGATGACAATCCCCAGAAAGATATGCACTACATTTCAAGCTTTTATGCCACAGCTTTGACATACGATTGGTTGTCAGACATAGACTGGTGTGACCTCCAACTCAGAGTCCTGCAGTGTTTCAAGTGGAAGGAAGCTAGAAAATGGTACTTGGGGAATTGTACTTCATGATTAAAACCCACACACTAACCTCTTATCAAAAAGAGTAGGAAAAAAGACAGGTGCAATCTTACATAAACACAGACTTTTTTTTTTTTGAAGTAACACAAAGAAAAATTAGGCTAGCTGCCAAGACATTGAAACCCCAAGTATCTGCCAGTAGTCTGGAGGCCACAATGTTCAAAACTGGCCAGTCCCTCAAACGCATTCAAAATAAAGAGGCCATGTCTCAATCAAATGCAACTTTTTGCTAGTTTAAGTTTAAGTGTTGAATTTGCTTTGTTGCATCCACATTTTCTGATGTTAAGTGAGGCAAGAGACCTATAGCAATTCAGCAGCAGGGTGGGGAAAAAAGTCTTTTCAATGTAATGGCTGTATTTTAGTTAACATGTTGTCAGTCTTTAATGACTAGTGGTGTAACAGCTGGTTTTGATGTAATTTCTTTTGAGAACACTAGATTACAAGCAGTTTATTGCATTCTTCCTCTCACACTGCTCCCTGGATACAACCCAAAGTCAAAAGGTTAAAGGTCTAAAGCCATAATCTAAAGGATTTGTCATCATTTAACAGGTCACTTGTTGCTATGTACTATGCAAACTGAAAAATTTTTAGTGAGCCTGTCATTCTGATATATATGTGTATATAAAGATATACATATGCATATATATACTATGTATATATTTTTTCTATTTCAACAGGAAGAAATTTAGAATATTCAGTTAGAGACAAATTCTCAGAAATCAAAGAGTATACTTTAAATGCATATGTTAGTTGTCTTAAGGGTGAAAAAGTATGTTAAAATTAATATAAATTTTATTGGAAGGATCTGAAATTGGGAAATTAATTTCTGCAGAAACATGTTAAGATGACACCAGATCTCTGAAAGAGTTGTAGGTAACACATACAAAACTAAAAGTCAGAGAGACAAAGGAATGGGGTCAGACAACTGAGGGAGGTGCTAAAGGTCACAGAACCCTATTGTTGGTTCATTGAAGATTTGTAGCTTTTCAATCTGTCAGACTCTGACAGTCCAGCTATGCTGTACCAGCCAAGGGCCTTCTTTGTTTAATGAAGAAGTTAGTCTTTCAAGACTGGGCTTCATAAAACGGGAAAACAGAAAATCCAGAACAGATTGTATGAAACAGAAACCTTTGTTTTCTAGATATCAGTGGTGGGTGTGAGGGGAGTTTTGCACAGTGTGTATATCTGTGTAGAAGCCCAAAAGAAATGGAGCTAATTTCCATTGTGTTTGATTTTTATGCTGGTCTAGAATGTCTCTTTTTAACATTAAAAAATTCATGTTTTTATATTCTCACAAAATGCTGTACATAAAATTTTGGAACTGTCCCTAGATAGTTTGGAGTCTTTTGAAATCATGGTTCACCCATAGCATTACCATTCTGGATCCTTCTTCAAGATGGCGACACATGGTAGCAGTCAGTGAAACACATTTTCTGTGTCTCTGTTGCCCTCTAGGGACTCCAACACAAAAATAAAACAAAACAAAGCCAAATAAGAAAGTCTGATGTGTCCATTTGATAGTAATCACATGCTGTTGGTTTTTCTTCCCATCATGCATTCAAATTTAATCTAAATTTTTATTCCTGTAAACCTGTGTTTTACCATTACTGTGATTTAAATAAAATTGATTTAAAAACCCACCTGAATTATTCTTTCGAACTCTATATATATGGCAACTGTTACAAATTGCTAATACTGATTATTTTCTATTTGGTTCTGTGAGTTTGACAGAAATAGAAAAATAGCAGAACTTTTAAATCACTTTATTTACTTTGTAATTTAGGAATCTTCATTTTCATAGTAGGCCACAACCTGCTTCTAATAATCTTTTATAAAGATAATATGCAAATGCAGATTATGGCTTGAAAAATAATTATGGGTTGAAAAAGAATTGACTATAGTAGTAACATGAAAAAAGATTTCTACATTTAAAAAATTATTTTTCTATTATGTTTTAGAGTCCTAGTAAACTTGTATGGGTAAAATGTTAGTTGAAAGTCAAAGTTATGCTAAGCCCATAGTTTCTCGGCAGAAAACTGAATTGCCCATATTAACTGGACATATTTTAGGCTGCGCTGGCATGTCTTCCTTGGCCACAGCTGACTACATGCCTGCCTGCCTGATCTGAAAAAAATAATCAACAGGCCTGACAGCTGCCTATGAGAGCCCCTGGGATAAAAATGTATTCTCAAATAGAATATTCCTAGACCAATCTGATGCTCACATTTGGAGATATTTGGGAAATATGGAGAGTATCAGACAGTTGGCAGCTGGTCACAATGATCACAGTGCCAAACAACATGAACTAGAGTTATAATGCAGGAGAATTATAATGCAGTTATTATGAGATAGAGAAATGATGCCGACTAAATGCAGATGGCAAGAGGAGAAGGGAGCACAGAAAAGTAACCAAAGACTGAGAGAGAACTATGTTATGTCAGTGGTTTACCCTAGTGCTGAGTAAGGTCAAAGTTCCATAGAATCTAGCTGCCATGATCTCTAGAACTTATAAAAACATGGAATGACCTTCCAGTCAGTCTCTTTGAGAGTATCTTGTATCCAAGTTTCTTGCTAGTTCCATTCCTTTCATTACTTGTCTTAACTTAATCGCACCTAAAAGAGCCAGGCTCCATTTCATGTAACAAAATCCCTGTGGTGAAGGTATCAAAGAATTCTCTTCTAATTTATCAAGAAAAGAAGGGTTTTCTCTAGTATGTTCTTCATGTAAAAATTGTTTGATATTTAGATTAATATTGTTTTTAGTCAGTGTTTGTGAGCCTAGGTGGGAAGATATTACACTTTGCTATCACCTATTTTTCCAATTTTAACCTTCTTCCTGATAAAAATAAATGTGAAGGGAACTCCCTTATTCCCTCAATACAGGTTTTTTGATTTCTTGGATCCCATTTACTTAGTGGAGTTGAGAAACTCAGTTGTAGAGAGGTTTAAAAAATGTTATGTATTGAATGGCTTTTTTAATAAACTGTACAAATAGGAAGAATTGTTACTCCATTTCTGGATTATAAACTGGATTACCACCACCTAGCAGTATGACCCTAAACTCTACTTCATCTCTTGGAACTGTGGTTGTTTTACCACTACTAATTTTTTGCTTTCTTGATCTCTCAGTTTCTGAGAAAGTTTCCTTAATTCTCCCATTGCTATTATAAATTTGTCAATTTCTCCTCATTATTCTATTGAGTTTTGTTTTCTATGATTTGATGCTATGTTGTTAAACACATGCAAATTCAAGATTGTTAAGTCCTATGAGTGAGTGTGTTTATCATTATATGATAACTCTCTATATTCTTAATTATGCTTTTTTACTTAAGGTTTATTTTATCTAATATGTATATTGTGACACCAGGTTTCTTAGATTATATTTTTCTGGAGTACATTCATTTTCAACCTCTTTCCTGTCCTTTACTTTCAAACTTTCTGTGCCATCATGGAAGATAGTATATAGCATTGTGGTTAAAACCATTGTTTCAGAATAAGACTGGCTCTGTTACTTGGGCTAGTTACTCAATCTCTCTATGCTTCAATTCTTCATCTGCAAAATGGGGATAATAATAGTACTCACTGCATAGATTTATTATAAGTGTTAAATATGTTAGGATGGGAAAAGTACTCAAATCTTTGTCACATAGTAAGTACTCAACATCATGTTAGTAGATCTTGTGATTAAATAGATTCTGGAGTTAGACTGCCTGAATTTTACTTACTTTCCACCTCTTCCTAATAAAACACATACCTCAGGAGTTATTTTGGTGATAGATGAGGAATTAAATATAGTACTTAAAAGGTTCTCTAGTGTACAGAAAGTATAACCTATTATTATAAAACTTTAGGATAGTTCTTGTTGACTGCTTATGATTGGATTTTTTCCTTGTAAAATCTGAGAATATATGACTAACATTTATAAAACTATAAATATATTTTCTATTTACTATGCTTTTTCAAACAATGTTTTCCCCTGCCGTCTCTCTCTCTATTCTCTTTTCTAGTAAGTTTGTTTTTTTGCATTCTGACTTTTTAAAATTAGATAGCTTTTAAATAATTTATATACATGCTAGATTTAACAGTCTATATTTAATATTTTTCCATTTTTACCAATAGGACTCCTGGATGATTTAACTCTGATTATTTATTGTCCTAGCTCCCTTGTTATTATCATTCATCATTGTCTCTAAACCTGTAAAATACACATTTATTGACTTCTCTTATAGACAACGCTTTTTAGCTATATATTTGTTTCCCAATATTTTGCTCATATGGTTTCTTTCTAGTTTTGATTTCCCATAAATAGTTTACAGTATTTAGAATTTAGAAATAGTAAATTCTCAGTTTTTAAAGTTGGAAATATTTATTTTGCCCTCTTGGATGATAGTTTTAGGTTAGCAGCTATTTTTCTTGCTCTTTAAAGATAACGTTACAGTGCCTTCTAGCATTTATCATAATGATGAGAAATCTATTCTCAGTCTAAATGTTATTTATTTGTACATAATCTTTTTACTCTAATTGTCTTTTAAAAATTCTCTATCTTTAATGTCTTAAGTTTCTCATATACATAAATTTATTATACTAGGATTAATTGCACTTCCTTATTCCAAGTGTTCATGATTTTTATATGTTTTCGAAATACTTAGCCATGATCTTTGAATATTACCAGTTTTAGTTCTCTCTATTCTCTCCTTCTAGAATTTCTATTAGATATATGTTGGACTTCCTCAGACTGTGCTCTATGCCTCTTAGTTAGTTTTTAATTTTTTTTTTTTTTGTATTTTCAGTCTCTTTGACTCTGTTGTATTTTGAGTTATCTTCTCAGATCTATCTTTTGGTTCATATATTCTCCCTCCAGTTATATCCAATCAGCTTTCAGACCATCTACTGAATTTTTAAATTGAATGACTATTTTTTATTTCTAGAAGTTCAATTGAGGTCTTTTTCAATTTCAACTGTTCTCTTTCATGGTGTGTTCTTTCACTGTAAGTTTTACTTATTTTTAATTTAATGTTTTAAACCTACTGCTTTGTGGTCTCTTTCAGATTGTTTTGCTAATTGAAGGTGCTAGAGTGCTATATTCCTATTTTAGCTCTGCTCACCTTCTCTCATGGTAAATCATATGCTGCTTGATTTACAGTTTTTGATTGTACACTTTTCTTCCACTGTGGTTGTTTATTAAGTGAAAAATTTGTACCCTTGGTTTAGAAATGTCTGAGTTCAATATTTTTGTGTTAGTTTTTCATAGGCACCTCAGAAGTTCTACTGGCCTCTAACTGGGCTTTACTCTAGTCTTTTTATGAGATTTCACAATAATACAGGAAGCATACTTCAGATTGCAAACCCATGTGTGGGGAAGACTTGGAGATATTATTTCTTATGGTACCTTTTGTTTCTTTCACTTTCCCCAAACTATGGGTAGAAATTTTACAACCTTCTTCTCGAGGAAGGAGCTGTTGCAGGACACCAGGTTTATGCAGCGCCACACTTCTGATGAGTCCAAAGCCATGTGTCTGGAAACGGTCTAAGACCAGAGTTCTTAATAATAATGTTTATAATTAATATCTCCTTGGCTAACACAGTGTCCACTAATATAAGTATATATCTGTCTCTAAGCTTCTTCATTTCTGGTGTCTGAGAATTTCTTTTCTTACTTTAGAATGGATCCTTATATTTCAAAATTGTTTTAAACTGTTTTATCCAGCAAGTGTGTGTTTATAACCAGATAAAGTAGTTTGCATTAGCTACGTATATTGTATATTATTTCTGACAATTGTTAGTGGTCATTTGGAGCACTGGGCTACACATGATGTGAAAACCAGTTTGGGAACACTGGGAAATAATGTTGCAGTCACTGAGTGATGCCTGATGAGCACTTGGGGTGGTGAGTGTTAACACGCATTTCTTACATTTGCTCACAGGAGCCAAAGAATTTCTAAGTTTTGTACAGCATTAAGTTTCTATTATATCTTAATGTGTAAGTATATCTTTTAAATCTTTGATTAATTTTTAAAAATCAATAAAATATTTGTGATGTTCTTAAGTTAAAAGGCAGGTTGAGTTCACTATGTCATTTTACTGTATAAGTAATACAGTAATATTATTTCTTTCAGATCTCTTTCTCACCACAACTCTACAACACATGAGGGTATTTTAAGAAACAAAAGCATTAAAACTTGAATATCCATTAAAAAAGCCAAGTGATTCAAACATATAATCTATATTTTTTTGTTCAAGGAATTATACAGTTTCCTTAAACACATCTTACCGGTGAAACACCAAAACTTGGACCTTTATGGCTTCTTTTTTTGTACTTAAATATTCCAGTCTTCTTTGACCTATTAAAGTTTTTTCTCTCGTAATTAGTCAGGCTCTCATGGTTTCCTCTAGTGAATTTTACACAAACCTATTACTCTCACCACTCTTGCAAGTGAATCAGAAGCAACTTCCCGTTTCCCTGTTCATTTCTGAATAATTATGTACGGAAGTACCAGGAAGAGGGGTGTAGCAAAAAGTGCCCCATACAGACTGGCATCCTGCATTTTAAAGGGAGTAATAAAAGGGCTTTTCTTCCTTCCCTCTGGTTAAGATTTATTACCTCCGTGCCGTCATCATTCATCGTATAAGTGCCCTTTGGACACCTGGAAAAATACTTTGTATGGAAAACCTTTTCATTTGGAGTAATACTTGAATGTCTTCTTCATGGCTTGATAGGAAAAGAAGTAGATGGGTGAGGAAGTTGGTAAATCTTTCTAGTGTTGTTTTTCAGGTTAATATGAATCAAAAGCTTTTTACCTGTATCTCTCTTTTGGTAAGTAGCGTACTTACTAGCTTTTAGTTTCATCAGATTCAGATAGGACTAGCACTGTACAGATAAATATTAGCAACCTCTACTTGTAGCATTTATCAATTTTTGAAGTTCTCCCCTCCATGGCCAATTTCAAGATCTCAATTTGATGTCACTAAGGGAGGAGCTTGGGTGATATGCATGAGCTAGTAAGAGCTGGCTCCAATGTGCCACTCAATCAAAAAACTTACAGAAGAGAGATCTTTGTGTAACCTATTATATATGTGTAACCATAATAAATTTGATAAATCGTTCTTATAAACATTGGTTATTTAAAACCATAAACTTTCTATATCAAAGTATCAAATCCTCCCAAATTATAGTGATAGAAACAGGACAATAATATAGATAACATTAAATGTGTAGATAATCCCAAAACCTATTGTTAGGTTTCAGTTTCTGTATTATATCAAATCATTAACTAAAGCATCAAACAAGTAACACAAAAAAGGACGTCACTCTTTTCTACTTTTACTGTTCCCATCCTTACCTAGCAATACCTAAAATTTACAGATAATCCGAAACCTAAAAAAATAAACATTTATTTAATTGACAGTAGAGCAAATCTGCCAAAAGACTTTAAATAACCTTTTGAAATGATTCATTGGCAGAAATTAGGAAATTTAATTCCATTTTTGCATAATGTAATCTGTTCCAAAATTTTAAACAAATATGATAAGTTAATTTCATTCATCCATTCAATCATTCAACAATATTTTTGAGGGCTTACTATGTGCTAAGCACTAAAAGATACTAGGACACAGGAGTAAATAAAATTAAACCAAAACCTCTACCCTCATTTGGCTTATATTTGGGGAAGGGAACAACAAAAAGATAAATAAGCAAATTATGCAATATGATAATAAGGATCATTGCTAAGGAGATAAAAAAAAAGGTAAGGAAGAGAAATATAAATTTTTGATTAACATTTTGGAGGGATGGGTAGAGAAATTGATGCAACCATAAAGAGAAATTACCCAAGCCTTGACCTTTGCTCATTTTAGTCTATGAAGAACTCTGTTGACCAACCCATGCACCCAAGGCTTGTTCTGAAAAACCAGAAAATTTCTAAAGCCCTTGAATAGACGTTTCTTTATTCTGAAACTACAGAAGAAAGAATACACATCTACTGATGCATTTAAGAGATAGAGCCTATAAGAGGACATTCTATAATGAGACGGGAGGGAAGTTTTTGTCTTCACTAAGAAAGGCCCAGGGAGTAGAAGGTCAGTAATAACAAAGGGAAGAAGAAAGCATATATTTTCCCTAGGTTCCTTATTGTTTTACTAATTTAAAAAATAAAAAGGTTAAACATATTCAAGATTTTATGTAAAGATTTTGAGATGGTGAACTCAAAATTGCTCTTAAAAGTTAGCACACATTCTCCTGTGAAGAACATTCTCCATTTTCTGATTTATAGAATATTTCAGAGATTTCCAGTGTACCTATGATAGGAAGTCTAGAGAGCAGAGGAAAGGCATGAGTACACGGAAAATAAAAAATAGAGTAGAAACTCCTGGGCAATATTTTGGTGAAATGTAATTTTTAACCTCTTTAAACCTATTCCTATCCTTAAAAACCATTAAAGATGAAAAAATTTTAAATTTATAAAGTTTTATTCAATTTCAATTATACAGTCTACCATGAATAGGCAAAATAAGACATATGTTTCAATGACTATGAGTTCCAGCCTTAGGTTTAAAATGCCAGCACTTTGTTGTTATTGCCTCTGCTGTATGGTAAATTGTTGAGATGGGGGTGGGTGAAGATTTCATGACATTGCAGGATAAGGCTAAGAAGATAGATTTGATCTTGGTAATTCAGGGTCTGGGAATTCAAATTGATTTTAGAGTGTGCACTTGGGCAACTTCTATTTAAATATGTAAAAAACTGGCATGTAAATGACTCAGAAAAAGTTTAAGATTGCCCCATGTACAATCTATGGAGAGGGTGAATCCAATTTGATAACATTTGAGAGAAAATTGTACCAAAAATCACAAAGGTCTTTTTGCATTCTAAAAAAAAAGAGGTTTTTCTTTTGGCAAAGTGCCTGCTTTCACATTAGACTTGCACTTCTGTTTTCTCTATACAATTTACATTTTCTGCTTTTTTTTTTCATTTCACAAGCCTAGCTTAAAATGCTCCTACAGCATTATTTATATTTTACCTTATTCTCATTTTGGTAGTTCCTAAAATAAAATACAAGCTTCTTGGTTTTGCTTTATTTATTTATTTATTTATTTATTTATTTTTGTTGTTTGTTGTTTTTTTTTAATGCTGCAGAATCGTGGATACTGTGAATGTGGTACAATACAAATGCAAAACTCCATGAAGGGACAAAAATTACAGACACATAGGAATTTGGGAAGATAAACTGGTTATATTTATAAATTGTTAATTTTAAATTTCTGTGGTAAAAATACATCAACTGCCATTAAATTTTATGCTCCTCTCTATGTATTGCTTTAAAAAAGAGAAAACTAAGATAACCCCTAAGATTCCATATTGTCATACCAAAAACTTGCTGCAATTTCTTCTTATTACATTAGTCTCAGCCATTCTAACTAAAATAAGTGAAGAAATCAATAGCTCTCTAATTGGTGGAAACTCTTGGTGTTGTCGTATAAAGTTCATTACTGTTCAGACATATAATAAGTAAGTGTCCTCCCAGCAACTCCAAATGGCTTCAGTTCCTATTGAACACAGTTCTCTTTTTAAACCATTGATGTGAAATGATTCTATTGACACTAGCTATTGAAGGAAACCTTCAGTTGAAGGGAACTATGTCCAACATTTATCTCTATTGGTGGAATTTTTTCATTTTATTTATTCTTCTTTTATTTTTTATGTGAGAAGGAAGAAACAAAGTCAGATCAAACACATCTATAGAACAAAGCCGCAGGGTTCGCACCGATGTACAGGGACGGGAAGATTCTGCTTTCGTTTGCTCTGAAAAGCCTCAATGCATTTTCCCATACGCAGGCATAACAGTGGATGTCTGTGTTTCTCACTGAACTTGCAGTTTCCATAATTCCCTGGGCCTGTCTGTTGAACTTCTTCCTTCTTCTTCTTTCTTAACTCCTTTCCTTTAAAAAAAAAATTAGAAATGAACGTGAGTGCCGTTTCGTATTAGATTTAGATGTGGAGTAGTATGGTACCTCCTCACTCTTCCAGGTGAGTAGTTGTAAAAGGGTCTGCACCTAAATTGTTTGGACTGAGTGTTTTTAATTCCAAGTTAAGTTGTGGTATCAGATGAGTAAAGATACTCAGAAAAGCCCTGTTAAGCATTGCAGATTTTCTTTCCCTTTGGTGTTTGAAGTCAATGCTTAGTACATATCTACCATCCACCAGTCCTTTAATCAGTATCCAGCCTGTCCGATGAGAATAGCCCCAGGATGGTGCCCCAGACCAGGCCATGAGCAACCCCCCTTTGTCCCTCTCACATGGATGGGACATGATTCCACAGGATTAGCCAACAATTATATGCTCTGAACTGATCAATTCAGTCAATTTACTGTGCAAAGTAAATTGATCCTTCAGAACAAAGGGTTCTGTCAGCAGGGAGCTACCTGAGAAAGCAGCATGCCTGTATAAACAGTTCTGTCCTTGTCCCAGTGTGGAGTGGCCCTGCACCATATGGTGCCACTATGAACTTATTAGCTGACGGATTAACTGATCTAGCATTTGGGGTCCCCAGTTTCCAGCTGTGAGAATGATTGATGGGCTAACTACTGCTCCAGTCTTAGAAGTTATTTCCTCCATTTAACAGAGTCAAGAAGACAGAAAATTGCCCCCTTTGTAAATGCTAATCTCACCACTCCTTCGAACACCCAACATAGCAATTTATTCAAGGCAAAGTCTTAAAATTGGTATAGTGCACATCAAATGCATACTAATTAGCAATTTCTTTTGAAGGCCCCATCACTTATTAAGGGTCTCCTTTTCCATATGTTCATCATGCCCCACTTCACCCTTTAATTACAAAACAGCACTTTCAACTAATTGTGAGAAGGTATATTGTGCCCGGAATCTGTATTAAACACTATACCTTCTGAGGCCTAATTTAGGGTCACAGTGAAGGCAGACAGATAAGCAGGCAGAAAAGCTCACAACTGTCGTCTGCAATTTTAGGCATATTTGGGCATTGCTTAGGAGGCGCATTTTATCTAAGATGGCAGTTATAGCACTCACCAGCGGGCATTACAACAAGCAGTGGGTAGAAAGAATAGGATTAATCTTAGGTTAATAACTGGGATCTTTTCTAGTTTGAGAGGAGCTAATATGAACCCAACAAACACATGATAATATTATTTTTGTCGTAGCAATTTCTTTACCTATAAAGGGATCACACAATTCTGTAAGGCCAATAATTTGTTACTAGATTAACTGTCTAGTCATTTAAGTATATGTACCTCAATTACACTATAGAATGGAAACTTTTGCAAAATACAGTTCTTGAATGATACTGAAAATAAATTCTTCTTCTTTTGTGAAATGTTTTCCTCTATTAAAACTCAGAGCCTTCAAGCCACCCAGGTATCTCTAACCTTGATCCCAGTGATATGCCTGTCACAGTCTGTTATTACTAATCTTGTTACAATACTGGATGACAAAGGACTGGTCAACTCCTTCCTCTAGTCCTTTATTTCCACAGAATTTTCCAGATAATTTGATGGAAATCCTTCTTATGGCTCTGGCACTCACAGAAAGAATTGGTGGAAGTTTAGGATTCAGGTATACTGACTCTGCAAAATGAGGACTAAGCAACAATGCTATTGGATTAGGGGCGGGGAAAGGGCAGGCAAGAGATCTATACTTTTTAAGAGATATCCATTTGTGGAACTGATAATTTTTAGACATTATCTCCATGGAAACAAGTCCCACTAAACTCTAGTGAGCTTGACTTCATCAGATAACAGTGGAACCCAATAAATACTCCATGAAACTAGTCAGAACCATCTATTTTTAAGGCTGCTTCAAGGCAGTTTTCAAAACTATCCCTTAACTTGCAGCTAATGGATGAAAGAGTTGGAAGAATGTGAGTGGCAAAATAGGTATAGGCTCTGCTGTTGTTCTTTAGGAAATAATTGCAAAGACTCTAGCACAGCCCGTTTGCTGATTACTGTCTTCAGCCAAATATCCTTGTTCAAACTAAAGTGTCTCTCCTTATGACAGTTACTAACACTTTAATTTCCAAACTCTCATATACAAAATCACCTTGCTGCAGGTTGTGCTTTGCTGGGTTCCAACCAAGAATTTTTAATCTCGGTTTCTGAGCTTCATGACCTTGGGCAGATTTTGAGCTGAGCCTCAGTTTCCTCATCTGAGATTCATGAAGGGAATCATACCTTACTTCAAAGTTTTGGGTTAAATCTGGTATCCTTATATGTGAGCATACTGGCATGGCATGGAACAGAGGTGAAAACTCAAATGTTTCCTTTCCTTTCCTTTCCTTTCCTTTCCTTTCCTTTCCTTTCCTTTCCTTTCCTTTCCTTTCCTTTCCTTTCCTTTCCTTTCCCTTCCTTTCCTTCACTAATCATATTGGCAACTGAATTTTATCAATTCTTAATACCACACTCACTATTTAGGTTTCTTTCACAGGAAAAGAACTTGGGTATTTCTCTTTCCTCAAGTTAAAAGCATAAAGAAACTGTTATTAAATGGAAGGAAACTGAAAAATACCATACTATATTCTTTCTAACAATACTAAATGCACTTAATATTAACATAGTGTGTGGTCAATCATTTATTTTTAAATGGCTTTCTAAAATTTGGTTGCTCATTCTCCTAATAAAGAGTTAAATTTCTATATTGAATTTGTGATATGTGCAAAGAGAACAATTCATGAAAATATTGGAGTTTGAAAGAGCATCGCCATATTTATTTTTAAAATGATGTTTTTATAAATGCCTTTATTGTAAGAAGCTTTATGGTATTTTAAGAATTAGATTAGATATGCTTTTTGGGGATATTAAGGTTGTAAGCTACTATTTGAAATAAAATATGCAAATCTTATTTCTGATTATTTATGCTAATTGAAAGACGTACCTGAAAAATTGTCAGGTAACTTATATTTGGTTGGAAAATAGAGTCTATTAGTTTTCTATTGGATTTGTCTTTTTCTCTCTGCCTTCTCCTTCCCCATGTAGGTTATTCTCTTAGGCAAATCTCAGGAAGCCTAATTTCCTCCTCTATAACGAATTACTCAAGGGAGATCATGTTTAATAATGATAAAAGTGCCACCAGGTTTCAAAAAGTTGCTCTTCATACTCGCTCTTTATTTCTTCCCCACCTCTGCCCTGCCCATCCCCCAAGAGAAACCATGAGTGCTATAGCATTCGGGTTAATGCACTTCCACCCCTAAGTGTAGGGAAGTTTTATCCCTTGGAAAATCTCTCTCCTGCCATTCACCCTGACCAGTTTTTGAATTGCTGGTGACTTGAGGGTAAGACCCTACTGCATTATGCATCTGTTTATATCTGGTCTTTGAAAAATAAGAAGTAATAAATGTGGCTGGACATAGGAGAGAGTCAGCATCTATGAAAAACATGGCTATTTGTATTGTTAAATAAGAACTGGGTGTTGAAGATATACCTGTTGGATACGTACCAGCCACATACATTAATCAGAGCTATGTGTCCTGAGTTTTTAAACTGTGACTTTTGTACAGTGGAGACCACAACTCATACCTCTTCTTACCTTCTACAGACAGATAGACATCTGCCCCACAAAGATTGTGTCAAAGAGCTTCACTGACTCTATATGGGCTTCACAGAATTTTAATCTGACCCCCTGTCACTCCACTTATGTATGTACATATCAGTGTGTAGGTGGCAGCAGTGGGGTGGGTAGGTAGGTAACTGGGCGAGGTGTCCTTCCCTCCAAGTGTTGATGGGCTTGGGGGTTTTGTTGATGAATATGCACGATCTTGTTTGATATTGCAGAATACAGCAAAAGCTTTGAGATTATGAGTTCCCAAAAGGTACACTTTGCATTTCCTAAAAGCTACATTTTGAACCAGAATTAAATTTCTTAGTTTTGCATAATTTTTTCAAGTGTTTGGACTTTTTAATTTTACAGTTCAAGGGTAGTTAGTGAGTGTTACTTCCTGACACTAATAATATTCCCATGATTAAAGTGGTATATTTAAATAAATATATTATGTATATTAGATATCCATAAATAGTATAAAATGTAGGGCACTGAAGTCCACATCATAGATTTTTCCAGTTTTAAAAAGCCTTATAAGTTTACCTATTGACGTTTTCTTGAAAGAAGAGATTTGGTTTCAATATTACTTTATATTTCCTAAAAGCGCATCAGTTACAACTGTGGAAAGGAAAGCAAAGGCCATCCATTGTAGAATTAAGTGTTTACCTCATATCTGTTGCAACATGGATAATACACAGATACACAGCTAACAGTTGACCAATGGTATAGTTCCTTCTCAGCCACAAATTCGGAAATCCTTTACAAAGCAAGGTCAACAGTTCTCTGCTTTTGGCACTCGGCATTGTTTCCATAATAGAAAATAAATGATCCATAAGAATAACCAAATTGTGCCTTGATTTGTCAATAAGTACATTATCAATAAAAAAGATTACATAAGGAATGAAACATATATGAGAGTTTAGCATTTAAATTAAGTGGATATTTTTGAGATTTACTCCTAAAATTTCTAAAATTGAATGCAAAATTTCCTTAAAAATGTTTGGTTATGTTAGAAATATCCTGGGAACTGTTCTGATGCTGGAGAGTGGATCAAGGCCAGCATTTCTAATTAGATATTTTACAGGTATTTTTCGTCTTTCTTTTTGAAAGAACACTGTACTTTTTCTTCCCTTTCAAATATTTGTTATGACAGTAATCCTCATTCAAGTGAATAGAGATATTTTTCATTCATTTGGATCAAAACCAGTACTGAAACATTTTATACTAACTCTTTTGCACATTACTTTCAGGCTAGAGATTGAGGGGGAAAAAAGCATGAAAATTGTATACTTTTTATTTTTTATTCAGAACTGTCTTGAAAGACTTCAGATAATATTTTTTCCTTGTACATAATGGCAGCTGGACTAACAGCCCATATGCCAAGTTAAAATCTGAAGCAATTTGAAGTGACTGAGGTTTTAAACCTCAAAAATTCCTATTTATAATAGAAACTCAGACAGAACAGTCCGTGTTGGAAATTCAGTCACCACAGTCAGGTGGATGGCGATGCTACAATAAGGAAATGTAATTAAGTAGTCTGTATCAGGAAGACAGTAGACTAATCACTCATAGGGAGCCTTATGTGCTATAGTTTTTACATTAATTCTTTCCTTAATCACTCTTAGGTATTTTATTTTCAGCTATCACTTTGTACTGATCAAACTTGCTTCTGATTTCTCTTAATTACTAATGCCGTAAAGATATTGCATCTTTTCCAAGCTCCCTTACCACTGACTTTCAAATCAATTTAGGCATCTCAAAAGCATTTCTAAAATACCAGATGCTCTGTCAGCTGCACAGAACAATGTGCTAATAATTGTATTTCTCTTCCTTACAGCAGATCAAAGCCAGAGATGAGGTGACATACACCTAAGATATTCAAACTCTGGCTTGAAGGTCAATTGGATCTGCTGACATATGTTGCTGATTTTGTAACATGAAAGCCAGCTAAAAAGAACAGATCAGTGAAATGCATGTACTCTGTATTCTTATTTTCAGCCCTATCTAAATGTTTACAGAATAGTTTGAAGAGATTTGCAGTTTCTTGTTATCAGTCTTATTAAAGCTTGGCAAACCTTTAATAACAAGTCTATCAACAGCCCACCAGGGATTTGATTTTAGTCTTAGAGTGCTCGAATTTTCATGTTTATTGAACAGGTTTTAATTGGAGACACCAAGACCTTTCCTGATCAGTTGCCCACATTTCCTCATGGAAGTGTGGCAAGCACACTCAGCTTGAAAAGGCAATGGCAGCTGGGGGAAAACAACACTTGTGTAAGCCGAGAAGAGGGTAGGCAGACAGGCAAGTGGCAAGATTCCCCTCAGAGTAGCTTTAGTGTGGGTACTTGAAGCCGTAGAGAAAAAGTAAACTCAACGAATCACTTCCTTGCACCTGTGTTATGTTTCCATGATTCCAGTTAAAACAGTAGAACAAGGAGAAAAGTGTCATTCAAAAGTCAGAGTACTTTGGCTAAACCAGAACTGTGAGTCAGAGTCACATATCAGCTTCATAACGCATTTAAATCTGCACTTTGGGAAAAAGAGAGAAAAATAATATTGCAGCAGCTTCCCCTCTAGTCAATTCTACACACCAGTGCCTGCTTAATTTTATCATGTTATGCAAATGATAAAACCTTCAAGGATTTCTCCCTGCTCTTCGAGTAAAACACCAACTCCTACACGTGTGTTTCAAAACCCTCTCTAATATGACCCTGCCCTACACTTCCACTTCCACATGGGAGTCAGGGCTTGAAAGCCAGGCTACCTGGACTCAAATTCCAGCTCTTACACTTAACTAAGCTGTGTGACCGCACAGTGACGTATACTCTGTGTGCCCCTGGCTTCTCCTCTCTAAAATGGAGATTAAAATAATACCTATATTATGTGATTATTATGAAGACTAAATGAGTGAATATGTAAACGTTCTTAAAACCATGCCTAGTACCTAGTACCATTTATACAGTTAGCGCTGTATAAATGCTTAAGTAAGTAAAGGACGTCCTGCTACATTACACTACAACTTATGATCCTTCCCCCCTCCAAGTCTCCACTCATAGTCTTCTGCCCACTTAAAATTCTTTATAAGGCAGAAATGGAAGTAGTCAAGAACCAGAAAGCTAACTAGCATGGAAATCACTTGTGCGGGCATTAGGTTGCCCTTCCAGAATGGCCCGCTCAGAACTCCCCCAGTCCTGTTCCACTTTTACACTCTGGCTTCTTTGGTTCTCCCTTTACTCTTTACTAAAAGTCTACTCATCTTTTAAATGCAGTATCGATTTCCCTATTATACTTTCCTGGAATCTTTTGGGCTTACTCATTTGTTGTTCTTGTTGTTTGTTCTTAATAAGCAATATCTCTTATTGTATTTGCCATTTTGGGGACCTTAATCATACACTGATTTGTTTTGTAAATTAATATTTACTTGCACATGATCTTGTTTCCCACAAATATTTGGATAGCTTTTTGAAGGCAGATATTTCTTTTATGTTTCTTCTTTAGCTGAGCCTAAGGTAAGTGCTCAATAAATTCTATTGAATATAATTTAATAAAGTTAGTTAATGTCTTTTCTTTCAGTTGGCTTTAGAAAACTAGCCACCATAACTAAAAGAGAAAAAGTCTAAGAAAAGAGCCATAAAATGATGAAAACTGCCAGGGATAAGAAACAAAACCTGTAACTGCCAAAGACAAGGTAGATTTTCACTGGCTGTAATGGAAAAAAAAAAAAAGGCCTTTCTTCCAAGTCATTTTCCAATTATTTTAGCACATTTACAAGCAAGGAAGCTGGACACAAACAGTGAGTTAAGACTAGTTAAGAACTAGCACCAAAACCACCATCTTCTGGTGTTCTATCTAAAGCACCTTATATCTACTACACCATGGGTTAAGATGAGACAAAGATTATCCAGAATATTTCAGTCTACCCATTTGTTTTTCTCGGTGAAGGTAGAAATTAGGTAGGGAATTAGATTGTTTCTCAATTTCTCTAACTGCAATTAGAAAACTCTATTATCATTTGAAACTCAGCATTTTAGACATGTGGGGGGCCATTAGCCCTTAATGAAAAGCAGCAATCTCATTCTTTAATTTAATGCCAGGCTAGTTGGCATGCATTCTTACATTTTGGCTGTTCACAGTTTATTCCGATTATGCCAAATTTATATTCAATTCGTACAAATTTTATTTGTCATCCAATAGTAACCCTTGGCTATCTTGTCAACTTCTTAGTATATATTTAGCCAAGGAGAATTAAATTATAACCAGTATCATTTCAATGCCAGTTAAGCTATATCACAGAAACTAATCTTTGGTAATCATATCTGTATATTTAATATATTAAGTATAGATAACATGTAGGTGCTTTACCTCTGATGCTGCTATGTAAGTTTGAAATAAATTTGATGTTCCTTTTAGAAATATACAGTGGTTTCTTCAGGTGAATTTTTGTCCCTGACTCTACCTTACCTAGATTCTCCTGTGTCTTCCCTCCTTTTCTAAACCTTTGCCCTTAGCCCTCCATTCTATTTTATTTATAACCCCACACATTTTTTATAAAGATTCTATTTATTTTTAGATAGAGGGGAAGGGAGGGAGAAAGAGAGGGTGAGAAACATCAATGTGCGATTGCCTCTCGTGCTCCCCCTACTGGGGACCTGGACTGCAACCCAGGCATGTGCCCTGACTGGGGAATTGAACAGGTGAACCTTTGGTTCATAAGCCAACACTCAATCCATTGAGCTATACCAGCTGGGGCCCACGCAGCTTATTTTAGTCAATCCAATGATTTCAGTTACTACATGGATGACTCTGAAATCTACACCTCAGCCTTTAAAATTTCTTCAAAATTGCAACTAGAACTTCTCCAAAGGCCAGCTAAACATTTCTTCTTGGTGCTCTACCTTTACCTCAGGTCTCATGTAGTTTAAACTGAATTCATCAAGACCCTGAAATTGCCTTTGCTTTTTTTTTTTTTTTTTTTTTACCCTCACCCAAGGATATATTTATTGATGTTTTTTAGAGAGAGATGGGTGTTGGTGGGGTGAGGGGGAGAGACAGACAGACTGACAGACAGAGAAAGAAAGGAAAAGACAGGGAGAGGGAAAGAAAGAAACATCAGTGTGTGAGAGAACATCAATTGGTTGCATCCTGTGTGTGCTCCAACTGGGAATTGAACCTGCAACCTAGGTATATGTCCTGACTGGGAATCAAACCTGCGAACATTTTGGTGTTCAATAGTTTTCACTTATCTACAACCACATGTCCTTGTCCTGACTTCACATTAGAATTGCCTGGGGAGTTTTTAAAGCATTCTATGCCCAGACTCACCCAGTCCAAGTGAAACAGACTCTCTTCAGAGAGATCTCAACCACTGAAGGGTGTTTGTTTTTTAAAGAATTTGACAAGTGACATGATAGAACACCAACCAAATCAGAATTGCTTTGCTGACCAGTCAGCATGGACTTTGGTGGCAAAAAGACAGAATGACCCTAAATACCAGCTAATTATCAGCTCTGTCATTATCCATATATTTTAAAATCTCATATAAGTAATTCTAATGAACCACTGAGTTACAAAATAAACTCTATTCCTGACCCTTGCAATAAAGGCTCTTTATAATATGGATGAACCTCCTTTAAAAATGTTATTGCCTCTGTCCTTTGTATGAAAAATCTCCAGTCATATGCCCATATCCACTAAACATACCTTGCACATTGACAAGTTCTTGCTTTTACTAGGACTATTTCAGAATACAACTTTGCCTTACTTTATTTTAATGGGGCATAGGACAAACTCATAATGTCATTTTAAAACTCTTAATCAATCACATACAACTTATAGTGTTTGTGAACTTTCTAGGACATCCTATGTTTGCTTACCAATAATGGCACTGAATTCCAATGAATTATGAAAAGTTATAATAGTAGAATAAAGGGGAGCAGAAATGGGATTTTTAGGACTTGTTTGTAGAGGGAAAAAAATTGCTAAAGGAAAGAGAGTGGCCAATATTGTCTATTAAACACTGTAGTCCTGATCTTTTTAAAAGCACTTATTTAACGAATTTATACCTTAGCTTTCTTGAAATTATATTTCCTTCTTTTACATAATACAAGGACATGTTGACCAAAAAATTACTAAGGTGCATTGAAAAAATAATAATCTCCAAGAATAACAAAAAGTCATTTTATTATTTCTACTCCTTGGAGCTCTTTCCCCCATGGCGTTTTTAGTGTCTTTGCCACTTCTCATATCCAACACCTACAACAAAAATGCTAAAAAATATGAGATATTATGGGATATGATTTAGGAACCAATAACATTTCATCTGATATATGTCTCATTCACAGGACTCAGAAGACACATAAAGGGCCTTGATGTAGGGATGACTAATCATTGTCGGCTAGACTCATGGCCACATAGCCATAATTCCTGTATTTAAGCAAGAGGAAATTTTAGATTACATCACACCTAGTCTCAAGAACCTGTTTCAGGCTATATTTCTGTCCTGAGCATTTCTGCAAATTCAGAGACCCATTAAGAGGATAAGATGACTTTTTGTTATTTTACATAAATCCAGAGTGAAGTTTTCAATTAACTTCTAAAAGAATGTATGAACTTTGTTGAATGGGGTACTCAGAGACAAATATTTGACTCCAAAGGACTCTTTGAAGTGCTCTCATCCTGTATTACATCTAAGGTCTTTGGGTAGTCAACTTTATTTACAAAGCTATTCTAAAGTTTGCGGATCTAACCCAAAAGTTTCTAAAATACAAAACTGCAATTGACAGTGCGGTAGGCAGAATAATGGTATCAACAAAGATTTCCATGTTCTAATTCTTGGAACCTGTGAATCTGTTATGTTACGTGGCAAAAAGGACTTTGCAGAGGCGATTAAAGTTAAGAGCCCAGAGAAGGGTCAATTACCCTGTATTATCTGGGTAGTATCAACCTTATCTTATAGATCCTTGAAAGCAAAGAATCTTTTTTGGCTATGGTCAGAGAAAGTGATGTGAAGATGGAAGCAGAGTCAGAGAGAGGCAACCCTGCTGGTTTTGAAGATAGAGAGAAGGGGCCATGAGCTAAGGAATTCGAGCAGCCTTAAGAAGTTGTAAAAGTCCAGAAACAGACTTTACCCTAGAACCTTCAAAGGGGAATGCAGCTTCACTTACAAAATTGATTCTACTCTAGTGAAAACTGTGAGATTCCTGACTTCCATTACTAGTGGCAGTCTGGTGAGAGGCTTCTGTGATATCTTCTGCTTGCCATCTGCCCTTTCTCCCTCTTTCTGCTTAATACATGCTTGTGGTACCTTGAATACAGCAGCCACAATGCAATCATGAATTGACTAGCACGAGAAAAACACGCGGGGGAAGGCAGAGCAGGACAGGACAGAGGCAATGTAGAATCCTGCTGCCAGTGTTAGTTCGATGTTAAACAGTAACCCCAGCCTGGCACCGTCTACCCTTGGACTGCTTTTTATTTAAGAAAAATAAACCTTCATTTATTTAAGTTATAGCAGTCAGGTTTTCTGTTGTTTGTGAGAGAATGCACTCCTGACTGATATAGTGGAGGATGCCAACAACCAAAATATTCTTCACTTTCTTCCATGTGAATGTGGCTGACAAGTTTTATTAAATACATACCTCAAGTCAATTCTGCATTTACCAAATGTGAAATTAAGAATTTTGAGGATCAGAATGTAGTCTAGGCTCACTTAATGAGTCAGGAGGTATACTTGTCAGTCCCAGTTTGGTATTCTGCACATCGTATCCAAAGATTATGAGGACAAGGCCTAGTGTAAAGAACAAGCAAGCAGTGAAATCTGAAAACTTAAAGAAAGACATGGTGAAATGAAGGGATTAAGAAGCAAAAGCTGGTAGTTACAAAATAGTCACGAGGATGTAAATTACAGCCTACGGAATGTAGTCAATAACATTGTAATAAATACATATGGTGCCAGGTGAGTTACTAGAATTATCAGGGGAATCACTTCATAAGTTATATAATTGTCTGACCACTATGTTGTATACCTGCAACTAATATAAAATAATATTAAATGTCAAAAATGTCTTTATCCTAAAAGAAAGAGAAAGTGAGAAAGAGAGAGAGAGAAAAAGAAAGAAAGAAAGAAAAAGAAAAAGACAGACAGAAAGAAAGAAAGAGGTGTGTCTCCTTAGGAAAGCATTTACTGCCTAGGGGCATCCGGCAGGAAGAAGGTCAGAGATAAAGGAAATTAATATCTATTGAAATATCAAATTAGGCAGTGGATATTAAAATCTCATTCTACTCTCACAACAATTTATACATATTCTTAACTTATTTTACATGAGAGGAAATTGAGGCTCGGAGAAGCTAAGATATTTACTCAAATTCAAATTCACAGAGTTAGTAAATGTTGGAAAGGGATTAACATTCAAGTCTGTGTGCAGAGCCAAGGATTAAATCCACTACCCTAAACTGCCTTGGAAATGCAGAAGCCAGTAGTTAACACCAAAAAGTTTGTCAGCAGGGAGTATGGTTCTAGCTACCCAAATGGTGCTGTTGGGTAAGTTCTAAGGCCCAGAGGAAGAAACTGGCAAGGTTAAGGCATAGAATTACTCTCAGGGACTACCTTCTAAGCAGCTTATAGGGAAAGGGACTCAGATACACAGGCCAAGCAGACCTTTAGTCCACAGTACACTAGGCCCAGATCTCCAGACAACATTCAGTTTAAATCAGCTAATATTTCGAGCACTTGCTATGTGCTCAGTACACTAGGGATAGAAAAACACACAAGTTATTATGTGTATCCTCAAGGAGTTTATAGTCTAATAGATACTTGGGAAATTGGACAGGCAATTACAATATGTGTAATGCCGTTTTGGAGAAGATGAAGGTAGAAATAGAGTGTTATGGCAGAACCTGGGGGCATCTAATAGTCATAGAAAGTCAGTGAAGTCTTCCTAGAGGAGGTGACAGTAGAGCTAAGAATAGAAAGACAAGTTGGGACTAGCCAGGTTGGGAGGAGAAAGGGGAATTTTAGCAAAGAGAATAGAAAGGACAGAGATTCTGAGGCGAAAGAGGACTTGGCGTGTCCCGGAAGCTGGGAAAGGCCGAGTCCCACTGAAGCCGAAAGTGCGAGGGTGCAGTGCTGAGAGATGAGGTTAATAAAACAAGCAGAAGCTACAGAAAGAAAAACTGGCGTGGCATGTTACGACATTTGGGCTTTATCCTGCGGGCAATAGGAATTCATTAGAATATTTCTTTAAAAAACAGTGATATGACACTATTTTTTAGTGGAAAGTATTAATTTCATGAGAAGGCAGAAAATGTATCAGAGAGAGGCTAATCTGGCACCAGGATGACCAGTTGGAGGCAAGATTACAGGCAGTAATTGAGGTAGAGATGATGATGAGGCATAGTTACAGTGAAGACAGATTGGGCTGAAATCTAGAGTGAATAAAGAGGGATAGAATTTGTGACTATCTTTAATTTGAAAAAGAAGGGCTTTCTTTCTGTTAATATCAGAGAAAAATGAGCATGTTTCAAAGCAAATAGGAAGGAGAAGAAATAAGTAGAAAAAAGTCCTTGAGGAAAAAGAAGGAAAAAGTGGTAAAGAGTACAAATGGAGCGGTTACCTTTCTTTACTCTGAAGCATTTCCCCCATGACAGGCAGGGACAGAGTTCACATCAGAGACCTGGCAAGAGCCCAGGCTCCAGGCCCTGGAGAAGGGATTGGTAAATGTAAGAGGAAGAGAGAGATATGTTAGTACCTGGTAGGGTTCTGACTTGGAAACTTCTAGTGTCTTTGTTAAGTTGGTTATATTCTAAGAGCAAAATGGATGTTTGAAGAAAATGACAATGGTTTGAATAATCACCAAAAGGCATAAGAGAGGCATTGAGTAAGAGAATAAAAAGATTACCAGGCACCGTTATGTGCCCAGTTAGTTGGAAATTACAACTTTTTGGTGGCACCAGCCTTTGCCATTGTGTGGTTCTCTCCATGACCACATGGCGACCTCAGTGTAAGGGCAGGGAAGCTGACAATGTGATCCGGTGTCAGGGCTTTACCGGACTGGACAGTGACAGGGCGAAGAAATCTGTGATCAAAGATTAGAGATGTTAGAATGCGAAACTTTATGGATCTCTTGCTTTCATATGTTTGACGAGGGTCAGGGTATATGTGTAAAGAGAAGCTGATGAGGTGAGGTACAGGTGAAAACCTTTGGGAATGAGGAGATCCAGGTTTGGAGTTTGCACGGGACATGTGCATACTATCTGGGTCAATAATTTTCAAGCTTTTTCATTTCATGGCACACATAAACTAATTACTAAAATTCTACAACACACTAGAAAATATATTTTTTGCTGATCTGATAAAAGTTGTCATAATTTCTATTTATTTTCAAAACAAAATAGTAATTACCTACTCTTTTTGCTCCAAAGTGACTTTTTAAAAAATCAGGTGCCTATACTTGTATGTAAGGATTTCTGGTATCAAGAATTAACAAAGCAGATGCAACTTTATTATGCGATGTGGCCAATAAGGCATAACTCTATTGTATGACCTATATATTTATTATTAAAGACAGGGCATTCATACTGGATGCCTATTGTGTTGGCTGTTGTCATTTTTTTTTTATTTGACAATCCAAAGAAAAAGAGGTCAGTATACCAGTTGAAAATTGCTAATCTAGATGAACATGTTTGCTGGAAACTACATAGATTACATCAGCTAAAATTTACAATACACCTATGAAGAAAGTACTTTATTTCAATTTTGAGATATAAGAAAATGAAACCTTGGAAAGTTTTAGTAACTTGCATAAAGTCATACCAACATTAACAGTAATAACATTTTATGGCAATTTACTGTGTGTTGTCAGACATTGTTCTAAATGCGTTACATTCTAAGTTCTAAGTGCTCAGCAAATTATTTATTATTATTATCGCCATGTTAAAGAGGAGGCACAGGGAGTTTCAGTAACTAAGGTCGGATGGTTATTGAGTGTCAAGGGCTTGCACATAGAGGACTGTCAGGAATAAGCTATGAATCAAATTCAATGTACTCCAAAACCCATGTGTTACCCACTCAGAAATAACATCTATTTATGACATTTGGAGTGCTTTTCATTCAAAAGATTCTATGAAAAAAAATCCCTTCCAAGAATATTAATATAGATTTTGATCTGTGTAGGATTAAAATTTTAAGGATGAGGAAACAGATGAAATGAAACTAAACTTCATATTCTAAAAAAGTATAAACAAAACAAGACATTTGAGCCTACTAGAGGAAGAAGAAAGGAAAGGCAGGAATAGGAAGGAAAATGAGACAAAAGTCAGAAATCGTTGGGGAGATCTCTTTGTGAATTTTTCCCATGAAGTGGCAACAGATTTTTCCTACTGATTAAACTTGATTTAGTTCCTCATGAGCATAGCTGCATTTTTTTTTAGACCAACAGCTGAAACACAAGAATTTTGCAAGAGTTCGCAACCATGTGCAGTTACTACTATTACCACACACCTGAAACCCGGGGCAGGAGCAGGGCTGGCAGCTTCTCTAACAAGCAGCCGCCACTCCTTCCCGTTAGTCCAAATAGATCCTTCTGTACTGGACACCCGTCTCAACGGGCGCTACCCTCTCTTCCACAGCTACTGATTCGAATCTGCCAACGGGGCATTGGGAAACCAAAAGCAGCATGTCTCATGACTCACTAGTTGTGATATGTGTCCGCTTAATAAAGGAGCACAGGGGATGGAAGAATCTAAGTTCTTCTGAGAATGGACTTGCGGCAGTGACAGAGACCACAGTGATTAATTTATAAATTAACATTAACAGCAAATACAAGCCCACACATTGAAAAACTCATAAGCACAGAAATCAATATAGTTTAGGGAAACCAAACACCTGTACCGCTGAGACTGATTTTAGAACCTTCTCTATCAGAAGTCTCTTGACCTCCCTGAGCCTCAGCCTCCTCATCAGTGCAGGTAAATAACCATCTTCAGAGAATCATTATAATGAAAATAGATAATATATATGATTATAATGTGACCTGTGACAGAAAGCTAGCTTATTGATAAAGTCTCTACTTCTTTCTTTGAAAAACATATTTCCTTAGGACTGGGCACCGTGGTTATATTTGCTAGGTACCTTGTGCTAAGATCAGTGTAAACAGCTAAAGTCAAGGCAGAATGCTTAGCTTTTGATAAAGACATTATTTCACATGTGATTCCTCCTGGAGCAAATTAGTAGTATATTCGCTAAAAGATGAAGTTGGAAAAGTATTTTACCAACCCAGGTATTCAAAGCGCACAGTGTTTGCAGATTATTATTATTGTCCTTTTCCTCTGCAAAACTCTTCTGTTCCAAAATGACTCGTGCGTGGGTGCAGCATATAACTGGAGTTACTGTAAAGATCACAACTAAATGAGAGCATAATTGTTCAAATATGTGGTTTTGTCAGCAAAACCCTTGTGATTTTATGATTCATTAGTGTTTGCCTTATTTTGAGTTGGGGGAAGAAGTGAGAGTAGAAAGATTTTTATCCCCTTTAGTATATGCTTGACTTGGACTTTTAACCAAAACTCTGGTTGGTGGAATATTGGCTTTCTTAAGCTCTTCTGATTAATTTCAAGTTAATCACATCAAGGTTAAAAATAGCCTGCTGCATCTAGTCTGTGGGCTGAGTTTAGCCTGAAGATACGTTTTTGTCTGGGCAGCACAAATTTTACAGGTTGGAGAATGGTTTACCCTTGGGACAGGCACACGCTCTCTGCCATGTTGAACCCTCACCTCTCTACAACCTTTCCTGTACCTGTCTTATACTAGCCACCTTACTCACTTATGTAAATTGCCTGGTCCTGGTGGGAACTGGAGTTTAGGGCTTCTGAGTCATGGAAAAGAGGAAATAGGAAATAGCTCAGGTATTTATTTTTGTATGACCCTGTCACCGTGGAGTGGACAGTTCCATTTTTTATTATGAATACATGCTACAAATGCATTTTTGGTTTTAAAGTTCTGCCAGTAAAACAATCTAAATGGGGACAAGTTTTTCCAGCAATTCCTTCAAGTGCTTTGTTCAGTAAGCAGCCAAAAAGAGAGTAAAAGACTATGGGATATTCAATTAGAGAGAGAGGATACCTGTCAACTTTACTGAAGGAGGAAAAAAAGGCAAATCTGGCAGGTGGCGGGTTTCCTACTCAGCGCCCGTGTGTATGATTGCCCGTGAAGCTCCTGTGATCTGGTGCTGGCTACAGCACATCTCCCTGTTTGTACATGCATGGGAACACTTTTTGTTGAAGCCACTTGACAACATATAATGTGTATTGTTTACTTGTCATTCGAGATACCACACACAGACTGTTTAGGTTACACCTAATGACAGTTTTTATTCATTTCAGAGTTTAATGTTTCTTTTTATTTAGCCTTTGTTATGGTTTAACAACTCCTTTCATTTATTGGAATTATAGACAAGTTTGAAATGTGAGTTGCACCCGTAAGACAAACACACATCATTACCTTTCCCTCTCCTGGTGTGCAGCCCTCTGTGAAATCTGCTTAGGGAGTGTAGATGCTGAGGCATGGGTAATGGGGTGAGAGAGGAAGGATGGCTTCAGAATGCTCATGGATTTCATGGATATTTCTTTTAAAAAGCTTCTCTTGGTGAGATGGTAGCCATGGGATGGAGGTGCAAGGTGGCCTATAGAGTACAGGACAATAGTAAAACTTCAGCAAGGGTATTCCAAAGATTAAAAAGTTTCCAGGGAGAGTTAGCACTTAGTTCCCTTTCCTCCCTAGTCCTTTGGCTGGGAAGATTATACTGATTTGTGACTAGAAAGGAATCACCCATGGAAAATCTGAATGTAGACTTTGCAACCTGTCCTAACTTCAAATCAGTGAAAACTGGGAGGTAGAGGAACAAATATTCCTTGGGATTGGTTATTAATTCATATGACAGATAATTAAGAATATTGACCATGCTTGGCTTACTTCTGCCTCTATACCACAATAGGACTGACAAAATAAGAAAGCTGGTACCTTTTGTTTGCCTGCCTCCAAGAAAGTTCAGGTCCTGGGTCCTATGCTAAAATCTCTTAAGCTACATGATAAAAATGAATGTGAGCCAAGATGCCATACCCTTGATGTCTAAAAGAAGGCCCTGGCACCCAAACAGAAAATTAAAAATACACATTAGGGACAACCTGAGACCCAAGTAGAATCAAAGAAATATTGACACTGGTAGTTGAAAATCATAGCTGCTGAATTGCAGAAATTCAAGAGAGAATGATAACAGTACTTTGTTATTTTAGTGTTGCTGTACACAGTAGCATAAGTTTGGGGCAAGAGCTAAGGCTTCCATAAATACTTGTACAAGTAGCGGCTCAGAAGAAGGCATGACTCTAGGGAGGCTAAAGCTATAGAAGAAATTGTAGGTCCAATCGGAATTTTGTGAATTCAGAGAGAGCATACGGTGGAGGCCCTCCGATCACATAGCCATCTTCAGTCCATGGATACTGCCAGGGGATTTCATCAAAAACAAATTAAAACTACCATCTGGTTAAAAATGAATATTCCCAGCTATTAGTTTTTTATTGTGTATTGCTAATTTGGGTGAACCATGGGAGCAGGTTTGCCACACTTCTTGTATATTTAAGCAGACTGGTCTGTTTTTTGGTTTTAGTTAGCTGTTTTCTAAATCTTAGGGTTTTTTTTTTCCTAATTAATTTTTAAGCCACTTAGACTTGTCCTGATGTTTGTCTTCATAATTTATCATTTTATTTTTAATTATAGTTTACATTCAATATCATTCTGTATTAGCTTCAGGTGTACAGCATAGTGGTCAGACAATCATACACTTTACGGCGTTTCACCCTGGTAATTCCAGTACCCAACTAGCACACATGTAGTTACACAACATCATTGGTCATATTCCCTAGGCAGCACTTTACATCCCCATGACTACTCTCCAACTATTAATTTGCACCTCCCAATTTTTAAAAGAAATTCAAATTGTGGAAAATGAATATTTCCAAATACAAGTCTATATTCTTACAACTTTTGCATACTTATGGATGACCTTACAACACTAAAAAATTGTTTTGAATACAGTCATTAAGGCTCCTCCCACAGATGAGGGAAATCCCTCGTGAAACAGAAGCCAATGAGAATTGGAAAAGGACGGGTCAAAAAAATTGTGTCTTTCATGGGTCATGGAAGCTGTGGTCAGAGAGGGCCAGTGGTGGCTTCTGAAGAGCTCAGGGATGTGTCCACAAAAGAAAGAGTCCACATTCAACACATGTCTGCCCAGAGAATGAAAAACCAGAGTACCACTTTACTACCCAACAGTCACGTAAGAGCCATTCCATTCATTCTCTTGATCTTTCTCTTCCCTTTACCTGTGACCCAGATGAGATAATGACAGCAGTTAATCAGATGAGGAGTAGGTAAATGAGTGGAGAAGGCAGGTGGCTTACCAATCACAGGCTGGAGATGAGGAGAAAACCTTCTTTGGAATAAAGACTGATGGATTGCTTAATATATTGAACTTTCGAGACTTTATATTTCTGAAGTGAGACTATATTTTACAACTTAAAATTACTCTAGAATTTTTTATTACCTGAGTGTGAGCAGAAAAATCATGGGGCTTCTGGAATTTTTACATAGTTCCATGGAGAAAGTTTTCTCCCATAAATAATGTGTCCAGGGATTGTAGAAAACAACATAAAATCACATTTAATCCTATCCTATGTGTGCTTAACATATTGGTTAAAAAGTAATTAAAATAAAACTTTCAAACTGGCTTAAAGAAAGGGAATTTATTAGGCTTTGTGATTGGACAGTCCAGAAGTTGGGCTGACATCAGGTAAGGCTTGACCATTCATCCCTTCTATTGGTTCCCATGTGATCTTAAGATGTTTGCTCAAAGTACCCAAAGCTACCTACTTTGTTTCTTGTGTAGGTGAAAAGAGAGTTTCTTTGTTCTGACATATTCAGCAAAGTCCTGACATTTGCCCTAGTTCAAACCCCCCATGAAACTATACCTGTGACCGGGAGGTACCTATGTTGATTGCTTGGTTTAGATCACATGCACAGGGTAGGGTCAACTTCTCTAACACCATACAAGGCCCAGGAGGAAACTGTTGGATTGGCAAGGGAGAAATGATTAATGAATTCCAGAAATACAACTAAAAATGCCTCCTAAAACCTTTAATTTTCATCACTACCATGAGTTAGATAATATTATTACCCCATTTTTCAGATGAGAAAAATGTCCCAAGGACAAATAGCTTATAAGTAATGATTTGAAGTTAAACCCAGGTCATTCTAACTCTACACCTCCAAGTCGTCCCATTTTCTTACACTGCCTATGTAGCACAGATTAAACAATGTATAAAGTCATCTGATCTAGACCAGGAAAGGATTTTAGGATTTGTCTTCCATAAATTTCAGATTGTAAAGGGACCCGGTGGGAAGCTTACTTAAGCATCTTGAAATAATAAATAAGTAACTTTCTTTTCTAGGAACCGAGAATCCTATTAGTCACAGATAAGATGGGTTTTGTTTAAATTTTGGAAACTTTGATTCTTTTATTCTTGTTTACAGAAAACTGAGAAGAAATATATGTACCTTGAGATCAAAGCTTCTACTGATTCTCAAATTATCTAATTATCCCACATGCCACATGTAACATTGGTGCTTTTTTAAAAATTTAGTTTGGACTGCATGTGGCAAAATAGAAAACTTAGGAAAAAAGAAGTTATCCTAACAGACAAATTGGAGAATTCAAGAGCTGTTGGCGTTATGAATGAAAGCTATTACCTGAAAAAAATGTTGCTACAAGAGGTTTAGAAGACTGGGACATTAAAACAAACCCGTGTCCTGGGCATTGGAGTTAAATACGGGTGCATGATAATGAAGTTTCATTGTCTTGAATCTGTGGGAAATAGGTATTCCAGATCTATGGGCTCATAAGCATTAATGCTGTAGGACTGTACCTTCACGAGTCTCCTTTGGGGAAAAGGTAACTGAGCAAATTATGCTCATGGTAGGTTGCATATCTTATAACCCACTTCTTATTTTAGAAATGCTTAATATTATTAATTTACCTAAATACCAGGGGAGACAGATGCTCAGAGATTTTCTAATTGCCCAAATAGTTATATTCTAAAACTGGAAACCCCAAGTGATCCCACCTCAATCCTGAATGGCAGAAAAGGAGTCTTGCTATGGCTCTCTTCCCTTATCCAGCAGAGCTGAGGAGGTGGAAATGTTTGGTCACTTTTTTCCCGCCAGCTCATGCCTTGCTTTTCAGAAATCATGTTGTACAAGATTCAGATTGAGTGGCTCAGCAATGACAGCAGGGGCTTTTGGAAAATCAGGACGGATTCGTTTATGCTTAACAACCTCCTTCTACAGCTAAGTTCCTGAACTGACACTAAAGGGAGGTGGGGGAGGCTATAAAATAGGCTGGAATCCCATGAGTTATTTTAATCAAATTCTTTCAAGAAGAGCCTCATTTCTTACTTTCTTAAACCCTCTTCTCTTCCCAATAAAAAAGAAAAGGAAACGGGAAACATGATTTTATTATTATAACACCTATATGTCCACTTTATTAAAGTTATTGCAAATGTTCATGTAAATCAGGGAAACTGATGAAGTAATAGATTTTTAAATCCTGTGAAAAATGTAGATTTTGTTCTCCCTGTGTAGGCAAGGTACAGTCATCCCTAAAATGTAAGTCTTAGGACTCATCGTCTTTAGGGCCACTAAAACTAATATCCTTTTAGGGACACAGACATATTTACTGAAATACATAGCACAGGAAATAAAGTTCTTTGCCTTGCTTTATACCTTGGAGTGTGATAAATTTTGTGGGCTGCAGAGTAAGCCAGTTTCCTTGTTTCCCAGAGGATTCAGTTCGGCATCAGAACGTCACTGAAATTTTAGTACCCGATATTTTGGCCTTAGGAATGACCATTTGTTTTGTAGAGTACATGATGTAAACTCCTCTGAAATGTTATTAATACCTTTTAGCCATTTCCTATAATTATTTCAATAACTTAAAGGAGAATTCCTGTTTTAAAAGAGCACCTTTCGGGAGAAGGACAATTTATAGCCAATGTGTAACTCAACAGGAAGTCAAGAGAGCAAACTCCAAGAGGAATGAGAGAGTCAAAGCTAACACACAAAAGGATTTCTTGGGAACCAATCCGAGCGGTAAAAGAATACAGTATTAGTCATACTGGATTGGATGCACCAGCCCCACCATTCTTTCTCCTGAGGGGAAATGCCTAGTGTTCTGGAGGAAAAGAGGAAGGCCTCAGGATATATCTCAGGATATATTCCACCAGTTGTTTCCTTAAAGAGAAAACATTATTTGAAAACATTTTGGGTGGGAACATTGTGGCAGAGGCAAATGGAAAAAATAACGTACTGAGTCATCAAGTCCCCATAACTGGTTAATTTTCAGTTTTTATGGCTACGAATATTAGTGCAAGGAATGATCAAGTCCTCAGTTGTTTTTAGATACAGAAATTATAACTTTGAGAGACCTCCTGTACAACTTTGTGCCTGTAGTATACAATTCTGTATGGTACACTTAAAATTTTAGAGGGTGGATCTTATGTTAAATGTTCTTACCACAATTAAAAAAAAAAAACAAAGAAGAAAGAAAGAAATCAACAGTAATGGCAGCAAAAAGGTAATGTTCTAAAGAGGATCCCTCGCTTGTTTTTACAGGCAATGCTAGGTTGAGCAAAATTGGGTATTGGGTTGGTTCAGAGGCACTTTGATTCCATCTTTTCTCCAGTTCAGAGGTTTCCTCTGTCCACTGGGATTCCATGTCGGCCCTAAGAAAGGCCACACAGAAGCCACCAGTGGGGAGGCTGGGTCCTATTCCCACCTTCACATGTATTTCAAGTTAAAAGTTTAGTCTACAAAAAACAAAACAAAACAGTACTTTATGTGATATGGAAATGAAAATAGTTTCCTATTAGATGTTTTCTAGTTTGCAAAACTGTGGATACACTCATGAAAGAGGAACCTGACTCGTTCTGATTTTGTGCCCTATCTCCCTGCTTTGTTGAGACCTGTGGCCAATCTGCCTAACAGGAAAGCTAGCAGGAGCCTTAGGCAGCAGCAGCCTCTATTGCATTCTCCTTTGACCCGTATCTAGATCTCTAAGAGCTCAAAAATCAGAGCTGACACAGGCTTTGCAAAAAAATTTTTTGGCTCTATTTTTGTGGTTACTCAGTTTCTAAAGCAAACATATTCCTGATAATATTAATAATAATTAATAATTTTAATAATAATTTTATTTTTAATAATAATAATAATTTTAATTTTCCTGGTAATTCCTGGTGTTATTTGCTACTGTACAAATTCATGCAAAACTTCGCAATGCATGCTTCATTTAATAAAATGGGCTCCACAAAAATGCTTGCCACAAATCACTGCATTCTTAATGCCACTAAGTGGAGAGGATTTTATAAACCTCTTTAGTTTTAGTTGGATCAAACAACAAATTTGGGACTCATTGTTATCCCCAAACCCTGATTAAATAGACATCTTTTACTCTAAAACCATTCTTTCTGTCCTACTATTAAATATTCCCCCACCTCTCCTTTCCTCTGCCCAAATGCAGTAGGCAGACCTAAACTTGTCCTCTACTGCCTAACCTCTGTTGCTTGCTGTGATTTCGCTGTGTCAGTTCTCACTTCATGTCAAATACTCTCACTGTTCAAAATGGCTTGGGATGTTAGGGGCCTTCTCTTACTGATGTCTCCAGTTATTTTGATTTATTTAGGCCACTAATCCATATTTTCTTTAACGACAAATATGTAGAGTTTTTAGGGAAGTTTTGTTTTAACCACATAATTTTTTGCTCTCTTCACTTTACTCCTCCTGGTCATATCTTTGGAAGGGTATCAAAGTGGAAGGGAGAACTGGAAAAGCAACCAATCCTCACCAAAGAAAAGAAAGTCAGATGTTAATTAGCAGTACAGGGTTTTAAAGATGACAGGGGTGCCTTGAATACTTAGCTGTAAGTCACCAGGGAATGTGCACTTTAATAAGTGAACGCCCTGGGAAAAGAGTCTGATGTGTGATGTCAGAGAAAGATGGAAATGCTCTGAAGTCAAAATCCCAAGTTTGAGAATCTTGAAACCAAGAGAAGTTACCCGAACCTTCCAGAATCCTATAGGACTTAAGTTTTCACAGATGAAAGAGACTTTCGAGAACTTCTCATAGGATTTCCTTTTCATGAATTAACTTTTTTTCATGAGAATATAATTTATTTTAGACCAAGAATCATTCAAAGATTCTTTTGGAGCAGTTTGAGAGATTCAGATATGCTAAGGAAATAATTTATAAGCTCCATTCCCACATGTAACCATCCTCACTAATTCTTCCCTGGTGTCTTGGATTAAAGGACACCCAAAAATCAAAGGCTAAATTTGCCGTGGTGTTACCAGGGACGTGAGCATTGAAGGAACAGTTATACAGGAAGAATTGATTGTCCCAGCATCTGCATGGACACTACTAGAGATTTATTTCTCTGAGACATAAAACCTTTTATTTAAAATATGGAATCTCGAGGATGAAGGGAGTCTTAGAAATATGCCCAATTCCACCATTTTATAAATGAATGAATTGAAGTATAGATTTTTCCAAAGTCATAGTCATTGTGTTAACTATTTAGCTGGGTCTAGAAAGTCTTTTCTTTTTTTTAAACCTATTATTTGTTATGACTGAACTCTAACTAAAGGAAATTTGCTGAAAGAATCCTGGGTCTCTTAGCTCGAGTTCCTTCTAAAGCTGAGCCTGACACAAAAACTTCCTTAGAGTTTATCTGGGAATGTGATGCCAGTGAACAGGGAGTAAGAGGGAGAAAGAGGGAGAGAAACAAGGAGGAAGAAAAGCCAGCTCAAGAAAGAATTATTAAGCTGGCCACCCTAACTTGCACCAGAGGATTAGGTGGCTGGTGCTCAACTTTTCTGAGACCCTGATGTAATGTGCTCGGGGACAAAAGGAGAAAGCCTTTATCCATTGGCTTCCATTGGTCAATGCTGGCTCCATGAGCATGAAGTCCCTTGGATTTCCGTACAGTGCATTTGGGAACGTGGGATGGATTCCCACATTGCAACATCATATGTAATCCCCAGGTAGAAAATGAGAAATATAGACATTGGGACTTCCATGCCATGTCATGTACACCTGCTTTCAAGAAGTTGATGGAAGCCAGCAGTGAACCAGTGGCCACAGCATGGTTGGCCAAAGACTGGGCCAAGGGGATTCTGAAGGACAGCATAGGAGATGTTTCCAGTTCTCCAAAGAGAAGCTAAAACTAGCTGTGAGAAGGGCAGGAAAACTGCTTGGCCTCTCTTCCTCACCACCTTCCAAATGGGTCTATGGAACCAGTATCTATCTCTCATGTTTCTGAAACTCTTTATATCTCTAGTCTTTATGTATTAGTGTCATCTTTCTTGTGCATGATGTAAACATAGTAACTAACGCTTCCTAAGTTTAATATATCTTTAACCCAGGAGAGAAACTACTCTGCCTCTCTCTGTCCCAAGTTTTAAAATATTAAAGGTGGGATATTGGCCTAACGAAAAACAAATGCCAACTTCTGGATCAGATGGCATGATCATAAAGGACACGGGAAAATGTGAGCAGAGTAGGGGGGAAGGCAATTGTCATAAAGAAATGTGGCACTTGATGTGTGGCAAAACGGTAGGACACCACAAAACCAGACCAGCATTTTCCTTTTAGGTATTTTCCATGAAAATGAAACTATGCTCGTAAAAATAACAGCAAATTCACCCTGGCTGGTGTTGCTCAGTGGGTTGAGCACCGGTCTGTGAGCCAAAGGGTCACTGGTTTGATTCCTAGTCAGAGCACATGTGTGGGTTGCAGGCCAGTTCCCCGGATGGGGGTGTGCAGGAGGCAATCAATTAATGTTTCTCTCACACATCAATGTTTCTTTCCATCTCTTGGATAAAAATAGCAACAAATTAATGTTTTAGTGGACATTCTTCAAGCTTGGATGAACTCTGAGAAAATGACGAAGATAGACCCCTAGTGAGGGAGAGAGAGATGACACCATAATGAGGGATAAATGGCCATTTTTTTCTGTTTTACAATTAATCCGAGGTGAGTCCGTAATTCAACCCTCCTAAAAACTATGAAGGTGTAGGTTAGGGGTGTCCAACCTGTGGCTATGGCCCAGGATGGCTATGAATATGGCCCAACACAAAATCATAAATTTACTTAAAACAATACTTAGTTTTATACTGTTTTATTACGTAGATATGTACAATTTCTATATTAGTGATCACAAACCTGGGACCTGCTTGATGATGTTAAAAGATTATTGAAAGGGCCGCTGCCTAATTGGGGTTATTATGTGAGGACTTTTTTGCTTATCTGTAGTGGTAGATATCATGAAAATTATGCATAGACTTTTCTTTTGCACATCACTTTTCATTAAGATTTGTATATTTAATGTGTGGCCCAAGATAATTCTCCTCCAGTGTGGCCCAGAGATGCCAAATGGTTGGATACCCCTGGATAGGCAATTCAGTGCAATGTTAAGTATGAAAAAAAAATTAAACCTTTGTTAATACTTTTGTAAAATATCACTAGAGATTTTTTCTATCTTCCAATGCAATTTTTTACTTATTGAGGTTATTTTCTTCTTAAGTGAATCTCACCTGGAGATGACAAGAGGGAATTAAATCTTCAAATATGACAAGAATGTTGGTTTACATTCTCTCATCAGAAAATGAAAGTCAAATGGAGACTTTAGCACTTGATGTATCTAGAATACTTGCTCACCCCGAATAATTGCTAATATCTTTTGAATACTTACTATGTGTCCGGCCATGTACTTCATGCTTTGCATGTGTTCATTTATCCAGTCCTCAGAACTACTCTGTGAGATAGATTCTACTCCCCTCCAGTTTCGCCAGTTGAAGAAATGGCAGCACAGGGAAATAATGTACTCTACATGTAACAACTGGTAAAGGAAGGACCTGAGAATCAAACCTGGGCTGTCTGTTTCTGCAGCCTGTTTCCTTAACCCATTTACCATATTGCCTGTCTGATGAATTTTGAAATTAAGAAACTGCTCTGAAACACTAAATCAAAAGGGGAAATAGAGGTTTTTAGTTAAATACTTATTTTTGTTTTGTTGATTTATCCTGAGTTCTGCCTCTACAATGATATTTTTATAAAATTGGCATCTGTTAGGAATGTCATGCTGGTACATGCCCTTCCCAGAGTTTGAGATAGGTTGTGGTAATATGATTTCCTATATTTTTCACAGAGATGAAAACCATAAAATAAACATTTTACAAAGTAAATCAAATAAGTAAATAAACAATAGTATACCTGATAATTAAGAACCATCAAAGTGATTGGAAAAAGGAGCTTTAAAATATTTTCCACTTAAACACAGGTACGAATAAGAACCTTATCTATGCTAATGCTCTTATAAAATACTCCTGGCAGCTTATTAAGTATTAGATATCAGTCCTCTGAACTCATGTTTGTTTTACTATCAAATTCAAGTACTGCCTACTAAATTGAGAACTGCAGTTCAAGAGATTCCTGAGGGGAACAGTATAAGCATAAACACTGGTCCATCAGAAAAAACCTATTGTGGGGCCTCATATGTGTGTGTATTTGTGTGTGTGTGTGTGTTTGTGGAAAAAATTGTTTCCCTTTTCGTTTTTTCTTTATATTTTTTAAAGTTTATTTTTTAATTTCAGTTGACACACAATATTATATTAGTTTCAGGTGTGCATCATAGTGATTAGACACTTACACACCTTATGAAATGATCACCTCGCTAAGCCTAGTACCCACCTGACAAAATACGTAGTTATTATGATGTTATTGACTGGATCCCTGTGCTGTGCTTAACATCTTGTGACTATTATAGCTGGCCATTTGTGCTTCTTGATCCCTTTCACCCTTTCCACCCATCCACCCAAGCCTCTTCCCATCATGTGGTCTTTTCTTTCAAGTTTCCCTTCCCAACCCTGCTTCTTGGAAATATTGGGCTTTAGGAGAACAATATTTTTGCATGTATCATCACTAGTCCACTCTTACCGAGCAAACTGTCCATGCAGCGGCTGTACTAGAAGCTGGAGCTGCATCGGATTGTATGCGACGGTACCTGATTTATAAGCTAAGTGTGGAGACAGAAGGTGCATTCAAAAAAGTAAACAGCTATAATGATAATTACATGCTAAATTCCAAATGAATGATGCTGACAATAAAAGCTATGAAAAGTCATAGAAGGACCGATTGCTAAGGGCTAGGATGTGGTGGTATCAATAGAAACAGAAGGGCTGGGATCTATATCCCTAATTGTTAGGGTCTTCCTAACAGTGTTTCCCCCAGGTGAACGTTATCTAAATTTTAAACACTTTTGACTTCAATGTTTTCTGGCAGATTTTGAGGTTGAACCTGTTCAATTATCATAGTTTTGTGCCAACTTTGACATTATCACAGTTGAAATGAAAGCATTTAATTTTAAAAGATTTTATTTTTGGTAATGAAGTGGGAGCAACTTATTACAGGTTGTTCTTTGCAACATAGCACAAGAGGAGCAAAGAGAGAAAGTTGCAAATGTCTAATGAAGCAAAAATATACTTTAGTGATGAGTACTAGAAGATCTGAGTGGCAAGTGTAGTCCACTTTTAGTAGTTGGTTTGAGAGATTGAGAATTAATAGAAAAATTGGGAAATGTAGCTTTGCTCTATCAAGATATTGAGTAGTAAAACAGTGCCTAATAATGATGATAATTAGAATGTATTGGGCCCATCATGTTCTGTCTACTGAGTCTACAGCTTATACTACCATGAATATCACTTTTCTTCCAGCTTCAGTAGGTATGGGAAAAGGCAGCTAGGGCAAGGAATGATTGGCAAACAGCTGCCCAGATGCAATAAAGAAATTTGCTTCTTTATAATTATAAAAAATATATAAAAACAAAATTCTGTATATCCCTGGCTAATGCTATTATCATTTCACTTTAGAAAACTATATATATTAATTAGGGTGAATGTTATGTTCCTATATGAAAAAAGATCCAACAATCTTAAGTAAATCATTTATTTATCTCTAATGAAACAGGCAAGTTTAGAACAGTGGGCAGCAACAGTGGGGAACTGGGATTCCTTTCACCTTGTGGCTCCATCATTTACAAAGTTGAAGTTTAGGTTCTTGGTTCAAAAAATAGTTCAGCTTGTGGAAAAAAGAGCCAAAGTCCTGGAAAAGCAGCTTGTCTTCAAATTGGAGACAACTCAGACTTTTATACATCATTTTTACTTGTATCCCATTGACCAACCTGCTGACAGCAACAACCATAGCCAAAGAACACGTAGGTTTTAGCTGGGAACTTGCATAAGTGACTAGAATAGCACCTGGTATGTAACAAATGGTCTATAAGTGTTTGCATCTCTGTGTTCATTGTGATGTTATTTACAACGCCAAGATTTGGAAGCAGCCCAAGTGTCCATTAGTAGATAGGTGGATTAAAAAAAAAGCTGTATTTACACAATGGCATCCTATTCAGTCATAAAAAAGAAGGAAATCTTGCCCTTTGCTAGAGCATGGATGGACCTGGAAAGCATTTATGCTATGTGAAATAAGTCAGTCGGAGAAAAACAAGTACCACATGATTTCACTCATATATGGAATCTAGTGAACAAAATGAACTAATAAATAAAGTGGAGACAGTCTCATGGATACAGAGAACAAATGGACAGCTGTCAGAGGGGAGGGGGAGGGGGACTGGGTGAAAAGGGTAAAGGGATTAAGCAAAAAAAAAATCAAATACTAAAATTCCACTGACATTCTGGTACTGAACTAAAACATCATAGACAGACAACAGTATGGCCATTACCAGAGGAAAATGGGGATGGGGAAGGTAGGGGAGGGTAAAGGGGGGTAAATGCTGATGGAAGGAGGCATGATTTGGGGTGGTGAACACGCAATACAATATACCCCTTAAACCTATATAATTTTATTAATCAGTGTAACCCCAATAAATTCAATTAAAACTAGTATCTTAATAGTATGAATACAAAAAAAAAGAAGAAAATGACCACGCATTTCAAATTGCAGTAGTCATTCGGGTTAATGAGCATCTTTTAAGCATATAAAATGATAAACTTAATTTTATTTGCACATTTTAATAATGTAGTGATGTAGCTATTAAGTAAGAAACACTGATCCAGGAAGAAGACTCATAACACAGAGACAATAGATGGAATAGCCCATGATCAACGAAGGAGAAAGAACAGGCTTGTTCCCATTGGAATGAGAGCTGACCACAGAGACTGATAGTTCAAGCTTGGTGCTTGTTCTTCTCTGGTCAAAACTATACCAAGTTGAGGTAATAAAAGAATGTACAGGCTTCAAAAATTCAACACCAGCAGCAACAATTTCACATAATTCTCTCCACTTTGCAAATTGCATGAGGAGCACCTCTAGAGCCCAGGATGGCTGACTAGTTCTGTGGGCGATGATCCAGGCCTTGCTTCGTTACAGTAAGTCAGCCCCAAACCAGCAAATGGTTGCCTTTTGGCCTCTCCCATCCCAGTTCCTTTCTGTTGAAAGTAAAGAGAAAAACAATAAATGCAATTTAGAAAAGTTAAATGCCTCTGCCTTTATTTTGTTTTTAACTCTTTTTAGAGTAAAACTAAGAAAATTAAGACACTTTAATTTGATTTTGACATTCAAATCCAACTTGGGAACATTTTAGAAGAGGAGATTCAAGTTGCTGACTTTCAGCATGCCAGAGCAAGACTGGGGTGGGGGGGTGGGGAGGCTGGTTCCTGAAGACGAGGTCCTCCCTGAACAGAAAGCTTCTGTCTCTCCATTTAACAAATGAGAGATTCATTTGGATTAATAAATCCCTTTTCAAAGTTGAAAATATTTATTAAGTGAATTAGAGCTAGTCATATCCCAGTGGAAAAAAGTACGAGACTAGTAAATTTTCTGTTGGTATCTAGCCTTGCCACACTAGTGCAATGGGGAATTTGGGTTGAGCTCAGAGAGAGGAGTAAGACACAAATCTATGTGCAGTGGGAGCTAGTGGATAGTGTGGGTTTTTTTACCCACTCTGGGGACTCACTGATCAAAGCAAACCACTAGTCATTAGGAAACTAAGAGGTAGAAGAATTTTTAGGAAGGTGGAAATCGTCTAAAGGCAATTGTATTTTATCCTATGTTATCTTCTGGGGAGATAACTCTTCATGCCACAGGAAACAACAGGACATTTACTATTGTAACTAGTTGACTTAAAATGATAGAATCTATCCTGGGAAAATTCTTTATCAATTTCCCTGTAACTTGGGAATCATAAGAATAGTTGAATGAATTCCATTATCTTCTGTGCATAATGAGAAGTTCATGATCTTTCTTAATTTTTATACCAACAATGATGTGAAACTGCTGGGTATTCTCCCCAGAGCTGTTCTTGTTAAGCACAGGAACAGAATTAGAGAGAAGTTTGTCTGCAACATGAGGAGAAATTAAGAGAAGACTTTGGAGCAGGTTTTAAAACCCTGTGTGAGTAATTTTAACTGAATCTGGATGACAGTGATTGAACCAGCAAGGTTTCTTTAGATTAAATAAAGCTAATTTCAAGGTCCCTGCTTTCTGTGTTGGGTTGTGTTTTATTTTAGGGCAACATGCCCAGTTTGAGAAAAAAAACCCAATAAAAAAATAGGCATTCTGTGATAAAATCAATTCCTTAGGAGATAGGAACAGATAGATATCTTTCATTCATTTATTCACCCATTCATTCATTTATTGAAATGATCCTGATTTCTCAACCAAATCGGCTGAAAATTGTCAAGACTAATTTAGCTGAAATTGCATCCTGAGCACAATATTAAAATGCACTGTTATACTCAGAATTGATATGCCTTTTGGCATTGTCACTTCTTTCTTCACTATTTTGTTATACTTATTGTATGCCGGTTCTGGAGAAGGTCAGGAAAGGTCAATGCTAACTTTGGGATGGTGGAAATGGTAGAATTGTGTGTGTGCGCATGTGTATATTTTGTGTATTCTCTTTAGAGGAGAAATAGAATGACAAGATCTCTGCTCAGGTGAAGAATCTCATGACTCATCACTCTGTATCTAAATCAGCCCCAAAAGTCATAAGGGCTCCTGCAAATCCATTAATATTTACTTACCCCTGACCTCCTATTTAGGTTCCTGTATGCAGCACTCTTCTGTTTCAGAAACAAATCATTTTCTATTATAATTCAGAAATACTCAGGTCCCCAAATGAACCTGAGATTTTGGCTATTCAGCAAAATTTTTATTTGCAAAGCACATGCCTGCTAGCCTGTGCGATTGCAGTTGCTATTCATATGAATGTTGGCAACATTTCATTGTGGGGGTCAATTATGGTCATTTACCATGATGACATAATAACAACTGCAAAAATGTGAAAGCTAAAGTAGGGTTATTATTACTGTTTGTAAAGTCTGTGTCCCAGATGTTCCTGCCAGGAGAGAGAAAAGCTGGAGTGCAGAGATAGCTGACAATCGTGCTAGCCATTCAAATCACCAGTGGATTGAACAATTTGCAAGACGGGGATGTAACAAGAGGCTAAAGCTGGCCATTCGGGTTGCACCGCCTTCCTCACCTTGAACTGCAAGCTTTTTCCTTCCTGCATGTCAGACAGAAACACTCCCACCTGCATACCCCTGCACCCTATCCCTGGATGAAAGAAAAAGAAGATATACAGGCAGAACATTTGCCCAGAGACATGGGCCAACAGCCAATGTCATCTCTTGATATATATCTGAGGAGAAATTTATTTCCAACTAGTAGAGGATTGCGGGGGGAGGTCATAAAACTATATAGCTTCAACCCAATGAAATAAGGTTAGTAAAATACATAAACTCCGATACAGCACCGTGAAGTATGCCTCTAGTCACTAGCAATTCACCAAAAGCTTCGTGATAGATATTCCCAGTACCTGGCTTTCCTTGTCAGCTGTGACCAGTGTGTGCCTTTCAGCAGTGCCTTCCCTCCTCCACCCCCCTCTCCATCCTGGGCAGAGGTCTAGTGCTAGGGTAGCAGTAGGTTTGCTGTTCGTGAAGATGCTTAGCAGGTCCTACAGCGGGTCTTTTGAGTGATAACACTCTGATAGCAACACCAGGATGAGACAAAAGCACAGCACTTGTCGAATGAAAAATACAACAGCAGTTGAATAGATAAAAAGGTAATAAAAAACAGCTCCAAAGAAATATTCAACTCTGATGATGCCTGTATTTTTTTAAATAGCAGGAAAAAATTACAGTAGGCAAAAACTTCATTTTTTTAACACTTCATACTTCTGTCAGTGTGATGTTGAATAAGTGCCATTAATCAAGAGTGTTGTTATTCATTAGGCACAGTGATGTACTTGAATTGTTACTTTAGTATCATTGTTCAAAGCCTCTGGAACGGCTTTAAAGAGGGAAGGAATTTACAGCTATAGTTTACAGCTAGGATTGTAAAAGAACTTTTCCACTATTAACCAAATGTTAAACATGGTAATAACTGTAATAATACCTTGTGTTTATATAGCGTCTGTCTTCTGAAAAATTCAAAGTACTCAACAAACAGTAGTATATTCATTTTCAACAACATCCTTTTGAAGAAAGCTAGAGGAAGGTATTATTATCCGTTAGCTATCAGGCCAACAATATGTTCTTCATGTTTATAGTTTTTTTCTGATGTATACTGCAGCGGAGGTGACAGAAGGGAGGATGGAGAGATGGTGTGTGTGTGTGTGTGTAGTGGTGGTGGGAGTGGATTGAAGAATTCTGTGTACCTGCTGAATAACTAAACCAAAATGAATCCTTTTGCTGAGTAGCGGTTATGAAGGACTTGGGTAAAGGTAATGGCAAAACTAGTCTCCTTGGGCATCGGAAATTAATCATAGCATATTGTAATCCTGAGGAATTAGCTTGATGTATTACGGCTGCTATCAGCAGGAAGGGCCTCGCGGGCTCTTCCACAAGTGGTGTATCACCCGAAACCTCAGAAGGTTCTGCTCTTTCTCAGAGTGGCTAGTTCGGGCCCTGCCCTCCTAACTGCAGCTGATTGGACCAGGGCTGAACCAATCGGATTCCTTCTCCACACCATTTGGAAATTAACTATGGGAAATTTAATGTGATGGATTCGTGAACTCTAAAGTGACTTAACCAAGCCAGTGATGATTCTGTTTGGCCAATGTGAGATAGAAACAGAAAAATAGAAGAGAGAGGAGTAGAGAGATACGGCACTTTAGTCCTTGATGGATGTCGTTTCCTTCCTGGTCAGAGCCATTCAGGCTCTGTGGTCTGTTTCTTATTCTCTACAATGAATTATCCAATCAGCTTAGATGTTTTTACCTTGAATAAACATATGATCTCTAACTAGGATAAGAATGTACCAAGATAACTACCTGCAGAAGACTTTGTAAGAATAAAGGACCCTCGGTGTATTTCATTTAGTGGGCTCTCGGCCCTCATATACCTAATAACTTTTGTAGGGAGTTTAGCCCAGAAGAGAACATTTAGTGAAGTTTATAACTCAACTCTGAAAAGAATGACTTCTGTGTGTTTTATTAGCACGTGTCCCTTTCTTTAAATCTAATTCTATTTTGTTTATTTATTTGCACCCTCCATAAATCAGTATTTGTTTGTTTGTTTTAAGCAACAACTTGAAAGAGCTTAGGGAAGATTGACCTGTATTTGTGAATCACTTTGATCTAATAAAATAGAAACCAAAAAAAAAACAAAACCAAAAAACAAAACTCAACACTTGGTACTTGAACCAGACTTTCAGGTCTGAGGGGAATGCCAGAAGTACGCTGAATGATTAAGTACTCAAACACAATATTGTATCACAAATTGTTGCTTGACTGCCACAAGAAAAAGAAACCACATTCCAATTTTATTCCTCTCTGTACATCTCCTCTTATTCCTGAAGTATTTTCATATTCACATTTGTATAATAGAATAGAACAATAGGCATAGATGCTCAGAGCAGAAAAACAGCAGTGTTCATAACAATAAGTAAGCAATAAAGGTCCATTTAAAGACTTAGCCAAGAGAGTGGACCTGCCCAAACAGTGACCCTGGGGTTTTTCTTAGAGGTTACTGCAGGCAGACCAAGGAATTTGGAGTGAGATAGGCCTTCCCAGTTTTTAAAAAAAATGACTTTGGATAGGTTATTTAAGCTGTCTGAGGCTGTTTCCTCGTCCTCCTTACTTGTAAAATAGAATTAACAATAGCTACTATGTAGGTTGTTGCAACCATTAAATGAAATGATATATATAAAATACCATTTACTTGATTGTAGAAAGAAAGGGAGTTATGCATATTTTGGGGCACATTTATAATATAAACTTTCACTACCATGACTCAGATACTATGGCAGTTATACGATTGTCTGAGATTTAAAATACATTTCCCTAGATGTTTTCAATATTTGAAATTTAATGATTAAGCCTCGAAATAGATTAAAATGAAATTAGAGGATCCTGTGTATTGTGTTACTAAAATAACTGAAGTGTATCATAAGGTTGTTTCAACCTGTAATTCCTTAATATGAAAACTGGTGACACTTAATAAGCAGTAGAGGGACTTCTCCCCACACTCTCATTTTGGAAGCTCTGCTCTTTGCACAATTAAAATCATGCTTTAGGATGAAAGGGGGCTGCTGCCATTGTGGGGCAAGGCAGCTATATTTTATTCATATCCCCCCAAAGTTCACAGCTTCTCTGAATCTAAAGCCCAACTTCCAAGGAAAGGCTGAAAGAGTTGTCTCTTTAGAAATTGTGTTAGAATTTTGTAACTTTCTTCATTTGGACATTCCATTCATTCAAGAAAAACAATTTGAAAATATCTGCCATGTTTTAAGTAGTGATGATACAACTATGAGCAAAGCTTACTTGGTCCTGCCCTGGTGCAAGTTACCTTCCTGCCCTGTCACTTCAACCTCTGGCCTCTCATCTCACCATTAACAACCTGTAGTTTTCACTCCTGAACTTCAACTTCCCCTTGTGCCTCTGTGGATAGATGTACTTTCTTTTTGGAAATCATGGTATTTAGGATAAATTCTAAGCTTTTGTTTTTTATCAAGATGTACAGGCTGTTTATCATGTGGCCCCAAGTAAAGTCTTGTAACTTCCTTGTTTCAATCCATAATAGTCAAACTTAACTCCTTGCAGTTCTTTGCAATGAGTCTTCCTCTCTTTACTCCCTCTTATCTTTTCCTTTATCCCGATCTTGGCTGTCCATGGCTTGCTTAAGATGTAACTGCACCCAGAATTTTTTTGTGTGACATAATAAGACAAACAAAAGATACATGGTATTGAGTCAACATGCCAATGAAGGGATCACATGGAGTGCAGGGATCTCGAGAAGTCTCAGGGAAACTGCTTAAAGTGGGAAAAGGAAGGGGAACGTATTTGGGGGAGAAGTGATGGAAAAAGAGAGGGAGAGAAATATTGATGTGAGAGAGAAACATCAATCAGTTGTCTCTAGCACACACCCCAACCAGGAACTGAACCCACAACACAGGCATGTGTCCTGACCAGGAATCAGATCGGTAGCCCTTGGCTTTGTGGGATGATGCCCAGTTAACTGAGCCAGGACTGAAGAAGAATTTTGATAAAACTCAGAGTGTCAGCTGTGTCATCAAGAGTCAAGGTAGGGACCTGGTCAGTGGGGAAGATGACCCAGCTCTCCAGAAGCAATTGTTAAGCATTGCCCACTTCAGGGGAACATTGCTCTAACCTTCGACTCTGCAGTAGAAGAGAGTTCAAGTCCTCTAAACCAGAAGCAATGAGCTCAGCTGTAGGTCAGAGGGAGCCAGCACAGACATTCCCATGAAAACCTGAGCCCCTCTCCTGCTTCCATGGAATTGTAAAACCTTCTTCTATGACCGGATATCTGGAGAAAGAAATGTGAAGAAAAAGCTCACATACCCGTGGAGTTATTTTCCCTAAACAACCATTAGTGTGAATTCAGAAAAAGGCTGAATTACATTAAATTAGCAAATTACCTTTTAAAAACATTCTTGCGACAGAGTAAATATGAAAGTACCAAAAATAATGAAATCAGCTAATGAAAAGTTGTGTGTGTGTTTTATGTGCACAGTGCAGTATGTCTGAGCTGGAGTGAGTAAATTTTGACCCCACTGTATATTTCTGTCTAGTCTGCTAATTTGGACTTAGCTCATTTTCTGTAATATTGTTATCTCTCCTTGTCTTATCCCCCAAATAGATTTTAAACTTATTTTTGTTAAAGATGTGTTTTACTTCTTGATATCCTCAGATTCTCATGATGTCCTATACAAAGCAGGCTCTCTTTGTGATAATAAGCTTGTTATATCCCGTGTCATTATCCCACTAACTGAAGGCTATATGATAGACTAATTCTGGGAGAGTGGAGAAAGTACTGGAGTGAGATAACTGCATTTGCTTCTCCAAACTGAGAAAGTTTTCTTGAGAAAGGTGAACCTTGAATAAAAGAAATGAGGAAGCTGGGGAAAATGATGCTATCCATGAGAGGCTAGCTTATAAGAGGCCCGGTACCAGGGAAAGGATACATGTCCACAGGGACTGACTTGGAGATCACAGCAGACAGATCTGTAGTATGAAGTAATAAAATTGTTTTGGGAAAGAGAGCTGGAAATGATCGTTATCAGATCTTGAAAGCACTGTGGTGTGACCTAGGGACATAGAAGTTTCTCAACATATAAAAGAATGACCACTGGAACAAGGGGAGGGAGATATATAGGGTCTGGCACAAGCAGCACCCCTTTTTAATTACAAAATCTTTTATTACAAAGCCATCAGCATGTAATTCTGTAACATAACAATATCACACTCAAGCATACCACATGACATTTTAGGTGAAATGTTCAAATTAAAACTATAAATTATTACACCCATATTATTACCCTGTCAACCACATTCAAGCGGGTGTTAGTTTTGCCAGATCCTGTATTTGGGATAATTAAAGAAAAGAGAATAAAGAAGTGGGAGAATTGTAATAAAAGTGTTTTTTTTAATATGCATGGACATACTTTATGTTTAGAGGGTACTAAATAAATGTCAAATGTATGGATATATAAGTTTATACATGAACTGAATATAAAAACTTTAATAAATAAAATACAGATAAAAACTGATTTTATAGATTATATTAGTTAATTATATAGCATAAACTACAAATAAAAACAAATAAGAGATACAAAAATATTTATGAATATGTTTACATATAAAATATTCTGTGGTATCAAAGTTTTGTGTACTTCCCTACAAAATAGCCATTATCTATCACTGAAGTGTTAGTTTTCAGCAAAACTTAATTCATGATCATAAATATTATTAACTTCTTTTATTGGAAAGCTATTGAACTTCAACATACACTAAGTGCCGTAAAGCACATCAACTAAGACATTGTTCTTTCCTTGGGGCTTCATAAGGCAACTTAGAGGCGGCACTTTTTTAACTTAATGTGTGTCCGTGGCTCATCAAACATTTTTTCATCCCAAAGGCCAAAGATGCACTGAACATTTATATTCAGGTCCTGATATTTATATATTGTAAAGTGCTGGGATCCATATTACTTTCAAGAACACTGTCTAGTTTTAAAGGGCAAAGTACACAGAATTCTGAATAAGTTCATCTCTTTTTCTCCTTCTCCTCCTCCTCCTCCTACTTTTCCTCCTCTCCCTTCTTCTTTTCCTTCTTCTCCTTCTTTTTCTCCTTCTTCTCCTTTTCCTCCTCCTCCTCCTCCTTCTTCTTTTTCTTTCTTCTTTTCCTCCTCCTTCTTCTTCAAAGGAATGGAAAACTGTCAATATTAAGAATTTTAGAGCAGAGGGTACTGAAGTGCTCTTTTATTCATTGCTGCTTGCACTACTTGATATTAAAAACTCTTATTTTTATTATTTCAATAATTATTACTTAATTTGAAATGAACCCTTTTACTCTAATCAGCAGCAACTGTGATCATTAGAAACTGGCTAGACGTGATGCATAATCTCCAGTTTTCTTCATTGTCTTTACAGAATCATAGGACTTTAGAACTGAAAGAATCATACAGATTATTTATTCCAATAGTCCCCAATGCCTGTCCACAGGCTTGTTGCCACAAAACATCATAAGACACTAAGAATACAATTCCTGAGCTTCACCTACCTACCTTAGAGTAATTGAATCAGAATCTGCAGGATGTAGTCCTGGTATCTATGACAAAAGGGATTCTGGTGAGGAGCCAGACTGGGAACTTATGAACCGTACTGACTACCTTTCTGTTAGAGGAAATGGCTCTCAGGTGAATGGCCTTATACCAGGTTCATGCAGGTATATGCTGTCAGATGTGGAAATAAAATCTGGATTTACCTTTTCTTAATCTAGTGCTTTCTCTGATAAGCCACACTGTTTCATGTAAGAAGGAATTTACTTGTGTGATGCTTCTTAGCTCTAGGCAACCTGTGGTGATGTCAATTCAAGTCTGTGTATAATAGAATTTTCTTCAAAACCAGTTTACCAATTGTGTGAAAAAAATCATACATTTTAAACCCAGCATTTTACCTAGATTGCTCTTTCACTTTATTTTGCTAATTTTGACTCTGAATAATATTTGGTTTTATCATAATTTCAATCCATCGTCAAAGGCTCACTGTTATCCTCAATGGAAGGTATTTAAGAATGTGTTCTACAGATTCTGATTTGGCAAAATATTTCAACAATAATATATTATTGTAATTAATATCTAGCCTCTGTAAAATACTTATTTTGAAGAAAAAAACAGGTATTTAAAGCACTGAGTTCTGCCCAAAATGATTTAAAGAACTCTTTCTAGGCACACCTTTGGGTTATTTCACTTTTTTTCAGTTTTAAACAACAGTATGAGGAACTTCCCCTACATACATCTATACTAGCAGCCTGACGTTATTAAAATTTAAAATATCTATAATTTCTGACAGTTGTACAACTAGAAATTTATACTAAGTACTTTTTAAAGATAAGAAACTCCAAGTTATACCCAAAGCAGAAAGACATTACATCCATTCTTACTTATACATATATTTTCTAAAGGATTCTTTTGTTCATTTGATTTGACACATATGCTGGTTAATACTCACAACAATTTTGGGTGCTATCTACTGTATGACCCTTATATTTTTCTGTTATTATCCTGTCAGTTCAATTGGTTGAAGTATGCTGCAAATGAAACATAGTCATGGCCTCAATACAAATGCATATCACAAAAGCAGATTTAAAGCATGAGTCATACCACTTATAAGAACATCAAAATATAATAAAAATTTAGGGATAAATTTAAGCAAAAAGAGTTCAAGATCTGTTCACTGAAGCTACAAAGTATTAATGAGAAAAATTAAAGACCTAAGTATATGGAAAAATATACGGTGTTCATGAACTGGAAGAATCAACATTGTTGAGATGTCAATACTCTAATTGATGTATAGAAGCAACGCAATCCTATCCAAATTCCAGCAGCCTATTTTAAAGAAAATAATCAAGGTGATTCTAAAATGTATATGGAAATTAAAGGACTTAGACTAACTAAATAAGTTTGAAAAAAACAATTCATACAATTTATTTCAAGATTTGCTGTACAGTTAAGTAACTAAGACATAGTGGTATTGATATAAGGATAGACATAAATTAATAAAGCAGAATAGAAAATCAAAAATATATTAACACAGCAGTTGTCAACTGCCTACCTATAATCCAAATATTTCCTGTCTAGGGATTTATCCTAAGAAAACTATGAGAAGTAAACACTAACATTTACCTATAAAGATGTCAAAGTTAGCATTAAAAAAAATACTGTTATTATTTTACAGTCATCCCAATTTTTCCTCTGTGCCCTTCTCAACCCAGCCCATTCCCCACCCCCCCACTCCAATGGTCAATTTCCACACTTATCCATGTCCACGGGTCATTCATACATGTTCTTTGACTAGTCCCTTCCCCTTCTTTCCACCATTATCCCCCTCTACTCTGGCCACTGTAAATCTGTTTCATGTTTCCATGCCTCTGGTTGTATTTTGCCTGTTTATTTTGTTCATTAGATTTCTCTTATAGGTGAGATCACATGGTATTTGTCTTTCACTGCCTGGCTTATTTCACGTAGCATAATATTCTCCACATCCATCCCTGCTATTGCAAAAGGTAGGAGCTCCTTCTTTCTTTCAGCGGCATAGTATTTCATTGTGTAAGTGTACTACATTTTTTTGATCCACTCATCTACTGTTGGGCACTTAGGCTGTTTCCAGTGCTTGATTATTATAAATAGCAATGCTATGAGCATAGGGGTGCATAAGTTCTTTTGAAATGGTATTTCTGGATTCTTAGGGTAATTCCTAGCAGTAAAAATGTTGGGTCAAAAGGCAGTTACATTTTGAATTTCTTGAAGAAATTCCATACGGTTTTCCACAGTGGCTGCACCAGTCTGCATTCTCACCAACAAGCTCACTAGGGTTCCCTTTTCTCCACATCTTCACCAGGACTTGTTGTTTGTTGATTTATTACTTAGAGCTATTATGGCATGTGTGAGGTGATATGTGGTTTTAATTTGCATCTCTCTGATGGCTATTGATGTTGAGCATCTTTTTATATGTCTGTCGGCCATCTGTATGTCTTCATTGGAGAAGTGTCTGTTCGGGTCTTTGCCAAATTTTAACTGGATTGTTTTCTTCTGGGTGTTGCATTGGTTGAGTTCTTTATATATTTGGAGAGTAAACCATTGTCTGAGTATCATTGGCAAATATGTTCTCCCCTGTAGACATTTCCCCTTTCATTTTGATGATGGTTTCTTTAGCTGTGCAGAAGCTTGTTAATTTGATATAGTCCTATTTGTTTATTTTTTTCCCTTTATTTCCCTTGCTCTAGCAGATATATTGGCCAAAATATTGCTATATGGGATATCTGAAGTTTTACTGCTTATGTTTTCCACTAGGACTTTTATGGTATCACAAATTATTTTTAAGTATTTTACTCATTTTGAATTTATTCTGGTGGGTGGTATAAGTTGGTGATCTAGTTCATTTTTTTGCATGTACCAGTCCAGTTCTCCCAACATCATTTATTGAAGAGACTATTTTTACTCCATTGTATGCTTGTGCCCCCTTTGTCAAATGTTAATTGACCATAGACATGGGTTTATTTCTGAACTCTCTATTCTGTTCCATTGGCCTATGTGTCTGTTCTTATGCCAGTACCAGCATGTTTTGATTACAGTGGGTTTGTAGTACAATTTTATATCAGATATTGTGATTCCTCCAACTTTATTCTTTTCTCTCAAGATTTCTGAGGCTATTTGGGGTCTTTTATGGTTTTATATAAATTTTTGGAGTATTTCTTCTACATCAGTGAAATATGCCATAGGTATTTTAATGGGAATTGTGTTGAATCTACAGATTCCTTTGGGCAGTACAGACATTTTAATGATGTTAATTCTTCCAATCCATGAACATGGTATGTTTCCATTTATTTGTATCTTCCTCAATTTCTTTCCTCAGCGTTCTATAGTTCTCTGAGTATAGATCTTTTACCTCCTTGGTTAAATTTGTAACTAGGTACATTATTTTTCTTGGTGCTATAGTAAATGAGATGTTTTTTGTAATTTCTGTTTCTGATATTTAATTGTTGGTGTACAAAAATGCCATTGATTTCTGAATATTGATTTTGTGTCCCACTACTTTGCCAAATTCACTATTAGGCAGAGTGTTTTTTTGGTAGAGACTACAGAGTTTTCTAAGTATACTATCATGTCATCTGCAAGTAATGACAGTTTTACTTTTTCCTTTCTAATCTGGGTGCCTTTTATTTCCTTTTCTTGTCTGATCACTGTGCCTAGAACTTCCAGTACTATGTTGAATAAGAGCAGTGAAAATGGACACCATTGTCTTCTTCCTGATCTTCAGGAAAAAGCTTTTAGATTTTTCCCATTGAGTATGATGTTGGCAATAGGTTTCTCATATATGGCCTTTATTATGTCGAAGTATGCTTCCTCTATTCCCACTTTGCTGAGCATTTTTATCATAAATGGGTGTTGGATTACATCAAATGCTTTTTCAGCATCTCTTGATATGATCATGTTTTATTTTCCTTCATTTTTTTAATGAGTTATATTACATTTATTGATTTGTAAATATTGTACCATCTTTGCATTCCTGGGATAAGTCCCACTTCATTGTGGTGTATGATCTTTATAATGCATCTGGTTTGCCAATATTTTGTTGAGGATTTTAACATCTATATTCGTCAGAGATATTGGTCTGTAATTTTCTTTCTTTGTGTGTATATACCTGGTTTTAGAATTAGGATAATACTGGCTTCTTAAAAAGAGTTCAGGACTCTTCCCTCTTGAATTTTTTAGAACAGTTTGAGAAGAATAGGACTTAGTTCTTCTATGAATGTTTTGTAAAATTCTCCTGTGAAACTGTCTGGTGCAGGGCTCTTGTGTGCCAGGAGTTTTTTGATTACTGCCTTGATTTTACTAGTTGTTATTAGTCTATCCAGGCTTTCTGCTTCTTCAGTTTTGGAAGATTGTATGTTTCTAGAAATTTATCCATTTCACCCAGGTTTACAAATTTCTTGGCATATAGTCATTCATAGTAATTTCTTAAATCATTATATTTCTGTGGTATTGGTTGTTACTTCTCTTTCATTTATAATTTTATTTATTTGGGTCCTCTTTCCTTTTTTCTTGGTAAGTCTGGTGAAAGATTTGTCAATTTTGTTTATCTTTTTGAAGAACCAGCTCCTGGATTCATTGATCCTTTGTATCCTTTTTTTACTCTCTGTGTCATTTAATTCTGCTCTGATCTTGATTATTTCCTTCCTTCTAGTCACACTGGACTTTGTTTGTTGTTGTTCCTCTAGTTCTTTAGATGTAGGGTTAGGTTGTTTATTTGAGATTTTTCTATTTTCTTTAGGTAGGTCTGTATTGTTATGAACTTCCCTCTCAGGATTCCTTTCCCTGTGTCCCATAGATTTTGGGTTGCTGTGTGTTCATTGTTAACCCATTCATTATTTAATAACATGTTATTCAGCCTCCATATATTTGAATGTTTTTTGAGTTTTTTTCTTGAAGTTGGTTTCTAGTTTCAAGCCATTATAATCCAAGAAGGTGTTTGATATGATTTTAATGTTCTTAAACTTGTTGAGGCTTGTTTTGTGTCCTACAAGCCCATGTGGTCTGTCTTTGAAAATGATCCCTGTTTGAAAAAATGTCTATATTACTTCTTTTGGTTGAATTGGTCTTTAAATATCAGTTAATTTCATCTCATCTAGGGCATCATTCAATGACACAATATCCTTTTTGATTGTTTGTTTGGACAATCTATTCATTATTGACAGTGAGGTATTAAAATCCCCTACAATGACTGTATTGCTGTCGATCTCCTACTTAAAGTCCTCCAAGACTTTCCTTATGTATTTAGGTGCTCCTATGTCGGGTGCCTATATGTTTACAAGGGTTATATCTTCCTGTAGAACAATTCCCTTAAGTATTGTGTAGTGACCTTCTTTGTCTCTATTATGGCCTTTGGTTTGAAGTCTATTTTGTCTGATATAAGTATAGCTACTCCAGCTTTTTTCATGTCCATTTGGTTGGAATGTTTTTTTCTTCATCCCTTCACATTCAGCCTGTATAGATCTTTTGTTCTGAAGTGGGTCTCTTGTAGGCAACATATATGTGGGTTTTGTTATCTCTCCATTCAGCTATACCATGTGTTTTGATTGGAGCATTTAATCTATTTACATTTAAGGTTATTATCGATAGGTATTTACTCATTGCCAGTTTTTCCTTTGTACCTGTGTTCCTCTCTCTCTCTCTCTTTCTCTCTCTCTCTTTTCTTCATAATCTTAAAGCAGTCTCTTTAGTATCTCTTGCAAAGTTGGTTTGGTGGAGTTGTGCTCTTTTTAGCCTTTTTTTTTTTTGTCTGGGAAACTCTTTATTTGCCTTCTGTTTTAAATGAGAGCCTTGCTGGGTACAGTAGCCGTCATTGCAGGTTTTTGCTTTTCATTACTTGGACATTTCATGCCATTCCTTTCTGGCTTGCAGTGTTTCTGTTGAGAAATCAGCTGATGGCCTTCTTGGAGCTCCCTTGTATGTTACTAGCTGATTTTTGCTGCCTGTGAGGTTCTATGTCTTTAAATTTTACCATTTTGATTATGATGTGTCTTAGAGTGGGCCTTTTGGGGTTCATCTTGATCAGGACCCTCTGTGATTCCTGAACCTGCATGACTTTTCCATCACCAAGGTGAGGGAATTTTCTGTTATTATTTTTTTCAAACAAGTTTCTATCCTTTGCTCATTTTCTCCTCCCTCTAGTATCCCTATGATTCAAGTATGCTATGCTTCATGTTGTCTTACAGCTCCCTTCAACTCTCTTCATTCTTTTTGAGTTTTTTTTTAAATTTTGTTGCTCTGACTGGGTGTTTTTTTTCTAACTTCTCTTCCAACTCACTGACTCAATCTTTTGCTTTATTTAGCCTGCTTTTAATTCCTTCTACAGTATTCTTCATTTTAGATTATACTCTTCATTTCTTTATTCATAGGTTCTTATTCATAGTTTCTATGTCCTCTTTTTTTTATGCTGATGTAGTTCCCACTAAGTTCCTTGTAGTTCTCACTAAATTCCTTCAGGATACTTAAAATCATTTCTTTGAACGCTATGTCTAATGAATTGCTTGCCTCAATTTAATTTATCACTCTTTCTGGGATTCCTCCTTTACTTTCAGTCAGGGGTTCTTTGTCCCCATTTTAGGTGACTCTTTTTTTTTCTTTCTGTGTATTACATTGATCTGCTTTGATTCCCTGTCTTTGTGGGTTGGCCTTCTGTGGTAGGAGACCTGTGGGGCTCAATGATGCAGTCTCCTTGAACTCCTAAGCTGGTTGCTCTAAGGATTCCCTTTATGCAGTTTGTGTGGGCCCCCTTGCTGTAATTGGGTTTTGGTTGTTGGCTTGTTCGTTCGTGGGTTCTCCCTTCCAGCGGCTGGCTGAGACTCATAGGGTCCACCAGTCTTTTATGCTGTTGCACAGGAGCTGCCAGAACAAAACAAAACAACCCAGCAAATAAAACCCACACCAGCAAAAAATACCCCCTAACTACTACCATGATATCAACAACAAATGAGCTAAGATTGATAAAGGTAGAAAAAGAAGAATATTATATGAAAGGAAAAAAGAATATGAGATGACTACCGGAAAGAAAACTGATTTTGCAATGGTAGAGGGAGGAGAAATAATAAGAGTAGGGAATAGAAACAAGATGCAGATAAGGAGAAAATGAAATTTACAACATAAATGAAATAGGGAGGGGATAATGCAAAATGGATCCAGGGAAGGGAAGAGTACGAGGTTTAAAAAAAAGTGAAAAAATAAGAACCAAGTTGAAGAATAACAACCACCACAATGATATCCATGACAAATGAGCAAAGATTAATGAAAGCTGAAAGAGAATAAGAATAAGGAAGAAAAGAAAAAAAATTGTGAGATGTCTAAAGGAAAGAAAAATGATTTTGAGATGATAGAGGGAAGAGAAATAACAATCACCAGCATTAGAAACCAGGCTAAGAAAAGGAGAGAATAAAATTTAAAACAAAAATAAGAAAGAGAAGGGTAAAGGCAAAATGGAGTAAGAGAAGGGAAGAGTAAAAGATGAGATTTGGAAAAAACTAAAATAAAAATATATAAATAAAAATACATATAAAATGAAATAAAATAAAAATAGTAAAATAATAGGAACCAAACTGAAGATGAAGAAACAATGTTAAAAAGTTATGCAGGAGAAAAAATAATGCAAATAATGAAAAAAAATGAGGTGGAATTCGTCTCGGCAGAATCTAGTGTTTGTTTATCTACTGTCTTCTCCTTTCAGACCCTTCTTTGGAAATGTCAGCTGGTGTCCCAGTCAAGCTTTAGGCAGCCTGTTTGCAGCTACAAGTGACCCACCATTTGTGGCTGTCTACTTGAGGCTTGGCTGATCCTTGCTGTTCTGCCCCGCTGGCTTTTTATCAGCACAAGGCCCAGGCATGGTTCATCTAATGTCCAACAGCATTGCATGAACGACCTCCACCTGCCTCTAGAAGGGGCTTCTGGTGTGATGGGGAGGGTGTCATTCCTGATTCTCTCCTCAGGGTGGGGTGCTGTTCAGTCTCAGGGAAGATGGTGTGTGTGTTCTCCTGCCCCTGTGCCACACGTCTTTGTTCCAGATTATTTTCAGTAATGCATAGTTTCCAACGAATTAGCTGTCTGTTTCAAGGGCGGGGCCAATCTGTGTAAACAAGTCAGCTCTTTCCTGCTTGGCGCTGACGGCAGCTCTGTGTGGGGGAGCCCAGGCTGGGCGGGGCCCTGGACATCTCTTGCTGCACTGATTTCTAATCTTTCTGCTCTGCTTTTTTCAGTGGAATATGGCTCAAGGAGGAGCCAGCATAGCGTCTGATAAAAGTTCATAAAGGCCTCCTTCGGAGAGTCTCTTTCTTTCCCTTGCAGATGTGTGCCCGACAGGATTTCTGGAGCCTGGCCTTACTGTTCTGCAGAGTTTGCCATCCTGCAGGTGGGGTTGGGGCATGCCTTCCTCTTCCCAGAGCTTTGTACTCCATGCTGTGAGTGGCCCTACTTGGTTACAAAGAATGTCAGGCACTCTGCTCTTGCCCATCCAGCTCCTAGTTCAGTGCTTTTGCAGGAAGGAGGCTGAGACTCAAATCCTCCATTCCGTGCACAGGCCCCCACTTGCCAGCCATGCTGAATGGGACCTTGCAATCGCTTCGCCGTGCAGCCTTCTACTCTTCCTGGCCAGCTGGACTTAGTGGGCACAAACTACACTTTCAGTCTGGACTCTTTGCTAGCAGGGCAGCTGCGCTCGTACATGGGGACCCTGCCCAGCCTTGTCTCAGCTCCCTGATTTAAAAAAGTGCCTGTGTGGCACCCACACTGCAGTGTCGAGCCACTGCCCAGCCCTCCACTCACTCCACCTCCCCAAAGAGCAAACAGTCTCTCTCAGTGATGGCTGGCGGCAGCCTGCTTTTGCCTCTCACAGTTTTAGGAGGTAGAATTTCTCTCTTGAACTCTCCCGCTTGGCACTGGAGCTATGGACATGCTGCTCACTCTGTGTGTGCAACCCGAGTCTCCCAGATTCCATATATCCTCTCAAGTCTCTCCTGATTAGGGTTGGGGGTTTCCTGTGTGGGCCCATGCTCCCTTTCCCCCACCCCCTGCTCTGGGGGATGGGAGCTATAAAGCTGTGTTTTCTGTCTGTGTTCTCTTCTGTTGCAGGTGCCTCGCACAGGGTATTTCCTCTTCTACTTATAAACTCTCTTACCGGACAGTGCAAAGTATCCTCTGTATTCCTTGGCTTCAAAAATTCATATCAGCTAAGATTCTGTTGATTATTCTGGTCACTTGTCAGAAGATCAGTTGAAAATCTATGCTGTGGCCAGCAAGTGGGCTCAGCCTCCACCTACTCAGTCACCTTTTTCACATGAAAGTTGCATTTTTAATTAAAAAATCAGAAATAGTATAATCAAGAATAAGAAATTAAAAAAATTTGCTATATCTACATGAGAGAAGTCTATATAGCTTTCTCAAATATGTATTGCAAATAGTGTATCCCTCTGCAAATAATTGTAAGAGAAATAGACAGAAAATCATTGAGTTAGAAGATTTAAAAAATAATAGCAACAAACTTGACCGAACACATATTTATAAAACATCCACTCAACAACAGCAGAATAGACATTTTTTTTGAAATGCACAAAAAACATTTACCAAGATAGATTATTTTCTGGGCCATAAAACAAGTCTCAATAAATTTAAAAGAAATCAAATCAAAAGAATGTTCTCTGACCACAGCTGAATTAATTTAGATATCAATAGCTGAAAGATATCTATAAAATCTCCAAATATTTGAAAACTAAAAACACACTATTAACAAAACCATTGGTCCAAGAATAAATCTAAAGAAAATTTAGACAGCATTTCTAATTAAATAAAATGGAAACATATCATATCAAAATTTGTGGGATACGGCTAAAGCAGTTGGCAAATTACAGCCCATGGGTCAAATTCTTCCCATCAGCTGTTTTTGTGAATAAAGTTTTATTGGAACATTGCCACACTAACTTTTTACATATTGTCTATGGCTGCTTAAGCTACCATGGAAGAATGAGTAATTGAAACTGAGACCATAGTGTCAGCAATGCCAAAAATATTTACTATCTGGTATTTTTACAGAACAGATTTGCTGAACCCTGACTTACAGGAATTTATAGCATTAAACGTCAATATTGCAACAGTCCTATATCCCAGAAATGACCTTTGCTAACGTTTTTGTCTATGCCATATTGGTCAGTTTTGTTGCACACATTAAGTTATTTTTACAAAATTAGAATCATACAATATGTATATACATTTTTTGCAGTATATATTTGAAAGCTATATGGAATTCCAATTTTGTAAAAGATTTCTTTTAACTTTTCTTATAAAGCACATATCTGCTGCTAATGAAATTTTTCAGTTTTTGTATGTCTGAAAATAGTTTTTACTTGGCCTTTTTTTTTTGGAAGTTCGATAGCACTGAATATAGAATTCTGGATCAACATTAAAAAACAAATTCTCTCAGCAATTTAAGGTATAACTCCACTGCCCTTTGTCTGACAAGAAATCCGTTACCGCCATGGCCTGTGTGGCTCAGTTGGATGGAGCATCATCCCATAAACGAAAAGGTTGAGAGTTCAGTTTCTGGTCAGGGCACATGCCTAGGTTACAGGTTCAATCCCCAGTTGGGGTACGTGTGGGAGGCAATCAACTGACGTTTCTCTCTCACATCAAAGTTCCTCTTTCTTTCCCTCCCTTTCTGTCTTTCTAAAATCAATAAACACATTACATTTTTTTCAAATCTGTCATCTTTATGTTTGTTCTTCTGTATATAATGTATCTTTTCTCTCTAGTTCTCTTATCACTAATCTTGAACAATTTGATTATGATGTGCCTTGGCATAGTTTTCTTTATTCTCCTTGTTTATGGGTTTTATTGAGCTTCTCTGCTGACTTATGGTTTTCATCAAATTTGGAACATTTTTAGCTATTATTTATTTTAATATTATTTATTATTCCCCTTTGCTCCATTCAGAAATCTAACTATGTATTTATTAGGTGGCTTTAATTTTTCTCTACAGGTCATGAAGGTCCTGTTATAATTTTTTTGAGTCTTTTTTCACTTTTTGTTTCAGTTGGTATAGTTTCTACTGTTGTGTCTTAAGCATGCTAATTTTTTCTTATGATTTGCTGTTACTCCATCCGGTGTATTTTGTTTTGTATACAAAGATTTGCAGAAGGGCCCCCTTGAGTTTTCACTGTAGGACTGATCACCATATGTATGTAAAGAAACTACCAAAGGCCAAGGAAAGAGCTGCCAGAAATAGTGCAAAAATGGAGGATACAAAATTTTAAAAAATATCCAGATTGAATATATGAAGATGAAAATGCCTCTCAGAACAGGGTGTGACTTAAAACTTAAGAATTTTTTTATTTCTGAAATTTTTTATTTAATAATTTCAGATCATAGTTGACCATGGGTAACTAAAAACACAAAAAGTAAAACCTCTAATAGGAGGGACTGCTGTGTGTATCAAAATCACCTGGAGAGTTGTATTGTACCTAAGCGATTGCAATGTCATCAGTGCCCTCCCGGTGATTCCACTGGGGTGTTAACCCACAGGTAAAATTTAGTGGATCAGTTTCTTGCCTACAAAATGCGGAAAATGGATATTCTCTACGTCACTGGATTGTATGTGATTCAATTAAATAATTAATTCAAATCATGTAATTCAGCTGTCGCATATAGTGAATAATTAAATTTTATAAATATTATGTAAAATAGATTTTCTTGAGGAAAGCTATACATGTATACAAGAGGTAGTTTGTTGTCTTTAGATAGCAATAATTTATACCAAATCTCTAGAATTTCCTGTTATCTTAACCCAGGATAGTCTCCAGTGACTGTTAAATTAAGGAGAATTTAGGAAATTAGAAGTTTTCTATTAACAGATGTAAATATAAGTAACTAGTGATTAGAAGCACAATGGACAATAGGCAAGTGAGAATGACTGTGAAGTGGGCTGAGTTTAACTACAGGAGTCACACAGAGCATTTTCTTTCAGAAAGGGAGTCACAGAGGGTGTTCAGGTTAGAAGATTTCTTCATAATATTGTGAAAATCCAAGTGAATCTTTTCTTCAGGCACTTAGGCACTTTTAACTTGTCTTATTTCCTTTTATTTCCTTGGATAGGGCCAAGACTTGGATAATAGCAGATAAAGAGGTGAGGGAATATTAGTATTAGAAAAGAGCTAGTTTTCCTAATGCTTATCTATGAATCCAGATTTTTGCTAGCAATATTAGGTTATAATTCTGCAAAAATGCCGCAGGTGAACTTAAGGTACAAATCTCTAAAAGCTCATCTGGGGGTTTTAGGTTTCTATTAACAAACTCCAGTCAAGCCACTCTTTATTCTCATAATGTACCAGGTAATATAGGTCAGTAATAGAAGTGGGAAAATCCCATGATCACCTAAAATCAGATCAAGTCCAAAGATAAAATTTTAACAGTGAAAGTATCTACTGTGAAATGTATTACAAATGAGGGATACCCCTTATTTCTTTATGATTATCCCATAATGGGTATGTCTGGGGAGTGATTTCTAGCATCAATAGTTGCTCCTCCAGAATGTTTTGAGATCTTAGAGGGTGTAGTTCACTATTTTGCATTAGACATGATGGGAATTAACATAGGAAAAAAAAAATCCCAAATGTCCAAGAAACTGAAATAGAAAACTCTAAACTTAAAATCCCTTGACAGTATTTTAACTATATTTGACACAAACAAATGAAAGATTCACTTTTTGTCCCAGATATGAAAGCTTTCCAATCTGCATTTAAGCATATTTAGTGTGTATTATTTAGTAAAACAAAAAGGTATTATGTAAAAAATCATAGATATGATGCCCAAAGATCCAAAACACAATATTCTACACTTATAATTTCCAATGACATATTTGTATTAGTATCAACGAGAGTAATTTTATCTACTAGCATTTAACTTCCCGGGGACATCCCAAATATGTGATATTATATAACAATGCATGCAAATGCCTTTGGTTAATCTCATGTAGAATCAATTGTTCTAGGTCTAAAAATAGATTAAAAAACTAGATAATTAAAAGAAAAAATCATCTGTTAAAATCGAGGCATTACAAGGACACTTATATTGTAGATTGTGCATGTGAATAGATTGTACGGGGAATGTGTTTTATTGAAATAAAGGTAAGTAAATGAGTTCAGTAGCTACAAAAACTGAAATTGTGTTTCATTTTCTTTTTTTTTTATGTTAGAAGAATATTTTTTCCTTTTTATTGAATTTATCGGGGTGCCCCTGGTTAACAACATTATACAGGTTTAGGTGCACGATTCCACAACATATCATCTGTACACTGTATTGTGTGTTCACACCCCAAACCAAGTCTCCTTCCATCACCATTTATCCCCCATACCCTCCTCCGCTCCCCACAGTTAGTGTTTCATTTTCAAAACAACTTTTATTTCGGTAAGTGTGATGTTAGATATTTTTTCCACATCATTTACCTAGCTCTTCTCTTCATTCAATTACTTAGTAATGGTAAGTCAAAAAGCATTTAGTTTACTAAAGTTTGTGTAGTAACATTTGTTGAAATGAAATGTGATCTGTAATATGCAAAAACAAATTTCTATGTATTTGGTCTAATTAATTATAATTTATAGCAGAGAGTAAATATTTCTGTATACTAATTACACTTTAACTATTATAACTGAAAAATAGATAAATTGATTTAAATAACATAGCCACAAAGAACATTGTTAATAAAGTTAGGATATAAAACTACTTACTTTTTTTGAAAAACATGAAAAATAAGTGTTTTAAGGTTAATAAAATTATATACTTTCTGCTTCAATTGTACCACCATTTTAATAAAATTATGCATATATCTTTTAGAGATATAGTATTTTAGTGGATCATCTAACCTGTTCTGTAAAGTCCAGGCTTTTTTCTCACGCACGGCTGTGGTGCGTGATTAAACACAGTGTCCAATTTGAAGCCGTCACCAGTATCAGTTGGCAGCTTGTGAGGAGACATACACTGTGCACCTCAAACACATTCACTATCAGGCCTCTTGAGTAATCAGGTTTGTAAGCTGGTAAGCAGGATTTGATAGTAGCTTCCTCACGGATTTATGTATTTAATTAGCTGACAATTGATGAAACAGTAGGGACTGAAGACTTGAAGGAGAAAATAAAGTGAAAGTGTAATACTCATATAGTTCTTATGATGTCGAGCACTATTAATAACAAAAGTGAGAAAGAAAATTCACTGAATTTTTTCATTTTTTTAAGAATCCAAATTTCGTTAATCACCTGATTATAAATTGTAGATCCCAAAACCTACTCATTCAGGGGGAAAACAAAAAGCCCTGAGTTCAGGTCAGTGATACCAAATTGAAAAATAAGGATGATGCTGTAGTCCTGGAGGTAGTGATTACAACTGAGATAGATGTAGCCTACTTCTAGCTCTCATTTTATATTTTTGATATATAGATGGGAGCTCATGAGATAGTTTCCACATGTCCCATGCTGTGTTGCATCCCAAATATTACATATTTTTCTTATTTAATAAAAGTATCTTGTATTTTAATGATACATATCTGAACAGTGTTTTTATGTGTATTTATTATTATAGAAATTACCCACACAAATATGTAACATTAATAGCTTATATCTTATATTAAAACATGGAGCCCTGGTTGGTGTGCTCAGTGGATTGAGCCCCAGCCTGCAAGCCAAGGGGTCGCCGGTTCAATTCCCAGTCTAGGGCACATGTCTGAGTTGCCGGCCAGGTCCCTGGTGGGGGGCGCACAAGAGTCAGTCGCACGTTGATGTTTCTCTCCCTCTTTCTCCTTCCCTTCCCCTCTCTAAAAGTAAAATAAATAAAATCTTTAAAAAAATGGAAATACTTTTTAATCAATACCTTTATAACTTGATACCAGAAGAAACATGTGAGTTATAACAAAAACTTATTTAAGAATATGTTTTAACTAGTCTCAGCACTGAGTTCACTATTGAAATTTACACAGTGGGTACTGATATGGTCAAAATAAATGTTGTCAAATTCAGAATTTATTTAAAACTTTTGGTTTATAGTACTTCATTCGATTTGAGCCATGTGGAATTTTAATTTACTTTCAGATTTTAAAAAGAAAAATAAAAGAAAAAAGGAACATCCTTATTTTGAGAGAAAAAAATGGCTTTGACAAAATTATACCAAATATTCTAGGGATTCTTGTATATGAAATAACTTGCAAAATGGGATTTTTGAGATGCTATTTTCAAATAATGCCAAAATATTTAAATTCATACACGACTAGCTTTTACTTCAGGATGCAGTGCTTGGAAAACTGTTGTTGACAGCTGTTACAGGGTCAAAATGCAGGTGGCAAATGGGGAAACCCTGCTCTGAACCCCAAGTAAGTATAGATTAAATTATACTAGCTATTTCTTAAAATGGTCAAATCATACATTTGGTTAGTATGACTCATATTTCTTTGTACCTGTGGTAGAACTGGCAAGTTCCATTGGCCATAAAGTTCTCACAACTGGAGCATTTGGCCTTTGCCTGAGGCCCATAGACCTATTTTAGGCAAGTACCCATGATACAGTCACCAAAACTCTTTCATCAAGGGAACTTAAGGCAAGCCCTTCTAGGCCTGGAGATGCGAATCCATCAGTGGAGACCCAAGAGCAGATTTAAACACCAAGGGCCAGGGAGAACCACATCAAACCTTTGAATGTTAAGGGTTATTTGAGGGAAATATAAATATTCTAAGATTTGTCCTATTTGGACCAAGCAAATTACCTGTACTCACCTGCCTAGCAGAAATCTAGGGTTTCCAGAATCAATGGGGGGAACTGGAAGGCATATTTATTAACATATTTATTAAAGGTGGCAGGCATATTTATTAATATGCTGGACATTGTTGGAAATTTGTTAAGAACTAAAGCCCCTCTCTCTAAGAAAGTCATAAAGTTTCTGAAAGCCTGGGTGTGTGGGTACCCCTGAGCTTCAGGATAAGAATGGTTACCACTGTTACCTTTGTTTGAAAGGCTTACCTTGTCCCTAGCAATGTATCTAGTTTGATTCATCATAGCCTTTTGAGATGGTGTCACCATTAAAACATGACAAAAATGGGCTTTTGCTTTTGGAGTCAGGCTCTCCTCTGGTAACTTAAGATCTTGAGAGAAAGAATTTTAGATCAATCATTTTGTTATCAGTGCAATGGTTGATGAGTGAAGGTACAGGACTAATAGTAGTATATGCTGGTTGTGCTCTAACAGGTGCTTTGTACACATTATCTCATTTAATTCTTACAGCTTTCTGAGGTAGGACTATTATTGTCTGTATTTTACAAATGGGGGATAATAATTTGCTCAGGGCCTCAGAGCTAGACTGGGAAAATGCCATCTGACTTCAAGCCCTGATGACCTCTCTAGCTACATTGTAGCCACCTTTTAATTATTCTTTAGTTGTCCTAATTCTGCTCCCAACACTTCAAGTTGGTAAGAACTACCCAAGAGAAAAATCTCCCATCTTTTGCCTTAATTTTCTGCCTTACTTTATCTCCTTTTCACTTTTAAAATACCCTCCCTTGTATTCTTTACTTGTAACTTCCTAGAAGAGTAAAGAAACAGAGGCTAGCTGGGGAAGGCGGGAAGGAGGTATTTCGATGACAAAATCAGGGTTGGTGAGAAAGAAATGAAGTCTGATTTTTTAACTATGTGGATTATGACAGCTGTTTTCCTATCCCACCTTGATCCTTTACTCCTTGGTGAAGGGATCAACAAAAAAGCACTCTTGTGTACAATCTAAGAGAGGCAGGTCAGGATAGACTGGATACGGAAGAGTTCGAAAAGACAGGTTTGATGATTGGGTAAAGAAGTTGTGGTACATATATTCAATGCAATACCACTCAGCCACAAGAAAAGATGAAATACTGACATTTCTAACAACATGGATGGATCTTGAGAATATCATGTGAAGTGAAATAAGTCAGACAGAAAAAGTCAAGAACCATATGATTTCACTCATATATGGGATAGAAAACTGAAAGCAACAAATAACAAACAAGACAAACATTATGTTGGCTCTCAGAGGGAAAGTGGTGTGGGGGGGTAGTAAAATGTAAAGTGGGTCAAACATATGGTGACAAAAGGAGATTTGACTTTGGGTGGTAAGTGTGCAATGCAATATACAGCTGATGTATCATAGAATTGTACAATTAAAACCTATATAATTTTATTAACCAATGTCACCCCCCAAAATTAATTTTAAAAAAGACAGGTTTGAATATAGGACAAGATATATCAGGACAAATCTATAATAATCACATGAATAAGGCTTGCCCAAGTTTTCCTATTAAAGTATTGCCCTCTATTTTTTTCTTCTGTTTTGCCTTTCATAAAAATAGTTAAATTTTTATTTTTAAATAACCTTTTAAGATATATATAGAATGAAAAATTTTCAAGGCACCTAAATGTCTAATACTATCCAGATATTTCTATTATATTAGATAACTAAATAATTTGTTATTTGCATCCACTAAATCATCATAAACTCTTATTTTTTTTAAAAAACAGACCAAATTATTGAAAGACAAGATAAAAGCATGACTTAGTATATAGAATAATTGATACTTGAATATCCTTATTTCAAGAGAGTTACTTTACTTTAATTAAAATAATTTAATATCATTAACATTTTGTTCCTCAAAATAGTCTATATGATAAGTATTATCTTTAGAGATTAGGAAAATAAAATGAGTTATGTTTTATTCAGGATTTTGAAGTCAGTGAGAAAACTGACTTTACACTAAGAAAATTAAAAGGAAAATTGAGACATTCATCCTTATAATAAAATCTCAAAATGCCATTTTTTGCATTGATTGCATTTTGTTCAAATGAAAGGTTTTTTTTTTTCCTTAAGAGCAAATTCCTAAAATAGATGTTTTTCTTTCTTTAAGAATGGCACTATTTAATTATGGAACAAGCAAGAAGGCTTCAGACTGACTCACATAACATTTTTTTTTTTTGGTACTTCTATTTAAAAAAGTCGTAAAGGAGATAATCACAGCATGGCAGCTATATTAATTACTGATAAAAATATAAAGAAGACATTTTTTCCGTACACAATTAACCATTTAAAGTAACTAGTTAAATAGCTGCATTTGATAGCTGTATTTTCTAAAATTTCTCTAAAATAAATTCAAATGACCAAATTTGAAAACTATACTCCACAATATTCACAACAAACTAATAAATTATTCTAAGGTTTATTTAACAACTAACTGATTTTAAACAAAGATTTTTGGACAGAAATACAGAAATTAAATGCAAAAACTAGAAGTGTGGCTGTCGTTGCCACTGAGACTAAATGTCATCATTTGCAAAAACACACAGTTCTTTTTTCTATAAAGGGACTAGAGAATAGAAACTGTAGTTGTATCCCTTAACTCTTTCTTTTGCCTCTTTGGAAAAGAAAAAAACAAAAACTAGTCCCTGTTTCCTCACATGCAATGCAAAAATACAAGAGTTATGTGATTTTCCTGCAGGAGCTATTTCCTTTTCTTAAATCACAGCATGAACTAAGAAACCTTGTTTGTTCTTAACTTCCCATTTTGGCATATCAGAAATTCAAGAAAAAGCAATTCTGTTTTCTCTCTCTCTCTCTCTCTCTCTCTCTTCTCCTGAGGAAAGGGTGAACTGGCTTGAAGCTATAAGAAAAGCTCAAAATATCATGACAGTTGTTGGAATTAGTGAGTTGCTATGGTGAACCCCCCAGTTGTCAGATGGAATGTGAGTGCCAGAGAAGCTACAATGGGTACAGGCAGCCTCTTAAATAAAAAAAAGAGAACATTATAAACCAAACATGTTAATTGGCCAAAATGTAAAATCAATAAAAATAAGTGATCTGGGAACCAAAGCAGATGGACACTGACCAGTCTCTCTTCTTCACCAGAGGTTTTCTGTTTAAAACTATTTGGAGAGATGTAATTATGTAAGCATGACTCTGTTGGTCACAAACCAAACAGTATTGCTAGTTTACCATCTTGAAAAATATTCACTAAGCTAACGTGGGACAACCTTACATAATATGTACTAAATTTGTCCAGGATAGAGAATGATGCATGAAAACTTAGGTTCAGATGGCAGTCATGGCAGTTACTACTAATTAGTCAATAAAAATTATTGTTTGAGCCATTAATAACTTAGTATCTTACATTTGTAAAATAGTTTCCTATATCATATAAAATTGCTTTAAAGCCTGTGATCAAATATTATCCCATTTCTTGCTAAGGTCCAGATTGGGTAAAATGCAAACTTAATTTGAAAAACATAAAATACAAAAAAAATGTGTTGTAATGGGAAACATTTATTACATAGCAGGAAGAAACAAGGATCACAGAAACTGCAGAAATAGATTTTATTTTCAAACAGGGAACATAATGTCCATCATTTCTCTTATTAGCATTTATAAGTAGAAAAAAGTTATATCTGTACTGATCATTTTAATAGAACACAGACTAATGGTGTACTATTCAAACAATGCCAAGAAACAGGCCTTTTATAAGCAACATCGTTTTGATTCTTACTGTGTATCCCAGATATAAACTAGATGTTAACTGGAAATATTGTCCTACATTATGTGGTTGGTAAATGTTTCTTCAGAAAAGCACCAGTTTGATGTAAATTGCTCTCAAATGTCCAGGTGCTTAAGGTTATTACCTGTAACATAATCAATAACTGACATATAAAGTTGTGTTTGTGTCTCATTTCTTTAAAAATAACATCTACTTTTTAAATAACCAATTTATATATTTAGGTATAGAGACAAAGAGACAAAAAGCCAGCATTTGTGTTGTTCAGAACTGTTTTAACATGGTTAGACATAAAGTCAAAATATGAAATAATTTTCAATACTACCTATATGATTATAGTACTGAGATCATTATTTTAAGAAAACCAGTTGACTTACACTGGGTTCTTTCTATTTTTCTACCTGTTTCTAGATAAGAGTAGGGGTGAGACATAAATTTTCTAAGTTTTTTTAAAATAATTTTCTGATACTAAGTTCACTAACCTCTTAAGTTTAGCTCTAATAGAAGCCCAAGCAGCTAAAGGCTTACCTGTGTAGATTCTGGCACATTCGGCCAGACTAACAACAATGTTAGCAGAACATTGTTAGTGGAACAGAACAGAGGTGCAGAGCCTGGGCTTAGCACTAGGTCTGCACCTGGACCAAGATAGCCACAGAATGGGCACTAATTCAGTACAAACCTAGAAGCCATCCTTTCTGGAGGATGTGGCACAGACCCAGGGGATCTGCTCTTAGGTGGCAACAGGTCTCTATTAATGAGAGGAGCTCCAGATGGGGAATTCAGCCAAAGGTGAGCAGGGTCTCCAAAGGCAGATGTGGGAAGTTTGCTAGGGAATTCTGTATCTTGGCATAGGTCCTGTAAATATACAGTCCATTCATGTGAGGTAAATCCCCACGATCATTTGAAGACCGACTCTCACCTCAGGAGGTATTAATAAGAGCAATAAAGAGTCTGGTTCTGGAAAACAAACACACAAAAAGCACACAAGACATGCTATAGGTAATGACAAAAACAGTTGGCCAGATAGAAGAAATAAGGCAGCAGCTAGTTGACTAAACTGAGGTAGACAATCAGAGTGAGTAGGGCAAGGTGACATCCCAAAGAGGTAGGCTAGAACTTCTTAAGTCCAGTCCTGATATACACTGGCCCTCTAAACTAGACTGAGAAGTAACAGCCCAAATCAAATGACACTATCTCTGGAGAGAGGAAAGATTCAGAGTCTGGAAGTCCGAGCCACATGCTCTGAAGCACACCGATGTTGGAAAAGGAAAGGTTTTCACCAGCTGACTCTGCAAGCTGTCCTGTGCCCAACTGATACCTTTCATTGAATTCCCTCATAGACTACACAAGTTTCACTTCAGAGGAAATATTATCAGATAAGGCCTCCAATAAAGTTCCCTAGCACCTTGTTTAAAAAACCCAAATTTCACTAGTCATAAGGGATAATTAAGAAGAAAAGCAAATGAAAGAATCTCGGCCCTCCAGAAATTTAAAACCTATTACCTGTGAAGAAAGCAGTATTGAGGTCCCCTCCATGTAGAAGCTAAGAGCTAATCTCAGATGTTACATATGGGAGTTTAAGATATCTTACTGTACTAGAAATAATAACCTTGAGGTCACAATATCAGAAAGCTAGTCCAGTCCATGGTTCTAAGAACCAACCCAATACCAGAATACAGCAACCATACTTCAATATGGTGATGCTTAGCAGTTGCTAAGCAAATAACAAACAAATAAATAAGAAGGAAAAAGTAAAGGAAGCCAAAAGCAGGGAGGAGGAAAGACCAGACCTGTCTGAAACATAGGGAATTGTTCTCTATACCTCCAGCAGAGGGGACCAGAGAGGATGGGGCAAGGAGGCCTCTGTAAGCTTCAGGATAACTGCCCTCGTGGTAATTCCAAAATCCTGTCTTCAAATTTGAAACCATATCTTCAAATTCCCACTATTTATTCTTAAGTTTGCTTTAATCGCTAAGTAAGTGTGCCCGTTATTTTGGTATTTTAGGAAAGCAGTTACCCAGACCTATCATTTTTGATGTTGAACATTTTCTCAAATAATGCAGCTTTCTTGTTTTTTTTTTTAACTGAATGTATCACAGAAATGTAAATTTCAGTAATTGGAAATAGAGTTTTATATATTTTTTGGTACTGACTGAGCTGTTAAAAAGATTCAGCATTATATTCTTATCCAAGTCAAAATAAACATAAAGTGATCCCAGAGGTTTCCACAGTTTTTTTTGCAGTCAAAATTGGAGGAGGAACTCACTGAAAAAACTCTTATTGTTTAAGAAACAAGACTTGTAAGGACTAATGTCTAATATATGTGATATACAAATAAAATACTAGGTACTAATTAGATGGTAAAAGAATAACATCTAAGAGTAATTTCAGAGCAGCACAAATTTTAAAAAATGGCTTCTAATAGAGAAAATCAATGATTGGATGAAAATGTGTAGCCAATCATAACAAAATCCTTAACAATATAATATGATATATAACAAAAAATAACTCAGCCACATAAAAGACAACACATTTCTCAATCAGAGTGATGAATCTGCCACCATGCATTTAACACAGGGTCACACAGTCATGACGATTTTGACTTTCCTTCGGGCATCTTCTACACGTGGAGGTGGTAGATGTTTCTGAACCTTAAGGGGCTGCATTATAGTTAACATTCTGAAAGACCGAGAAACCTGAAGTCACTTTTCTCTTTTCTACAGGAATCATCAGTTCATAATGGCAAGATATACCAAGTTATATGCACAGGCAAAGATTTTACAGTCCATCTACATTGCTAGGCATGACTAGGAATTTTCATACCAAGTGTATCATGTAGTTACTTCACTGTGGTAAATTATGCTCACAAAAGAGTAACAATTTTCAGAATTATGACAATTGTATATCATAAATATATGGTCTTGACAATAGAGAAATTATCTATAAAACAAAATCAGAAACTCAAAATGAGGCACATATATAATTTAAAAATTCAATTCATAAAGAAAATACATATGTAAAAACAACTGTTATTAAAATCATTGGGTGATTTTTTTTAAAATCCCTGGACTACGTTTAAGCACTGGTGAATATACTTTAAAAACAAAATTTAAAATTTGGGTGCATACATATTAATGTATAAACTAAATGTTCATACATATGACTGTATTCTAATTTGTGTCATTTTGGATACCGTAGTTTTTTTAATTTAAATTTACCTAAATTAATAAAGTCACTTGTGTGGTGAGTCAATGCCATCTGAAAACATATTAATTATTAGTCCATATCTTAAGATTTATCTTAAATTTTACCTGTGGCGCACATAAACAAAGAAGGCTTGTCACCCAGAAGGCATATATCCAAGGGACTATGACATGTAAGTTTTCAAGTTATGTTTCATGCAGGGCTGCAAAAAAAACTGATCTTATAAAGGAGTGACAGGCAGATTTTTGAGATATGACTGCAAGGCAGTGTGACTGATTATTTTAATTAATATAACTGAACATTCATCAAAATCAAATGCTTCAAAGTGATCATCATGCTAGGCATTAAATACTCATTTCAATGATGCTACCTTTGCTCAACCCAGTATTGGATATCCTCTTTTGATAATTGCCTTCAGATGCCACTGCCCACCCTTTCAAACATTTTTAAAATGAGAAATCTTTGTTCAGTATAGGGAGATCGACTTTGGGAAACTATATGGAGTTAAGTGTGATAAACATGGATATCTCTGCCTTGGGTTTAAAAATGAAGTATGACTATAAAGAATAGTTTTCTAAAAATTAACTCACTTTGAAGGCAACTCCAAAAGGAGAGTTCGATAAATGATTTGCGCTATGGGGAGGAGGGAGGGCACTGGTTTCAATGAAACCTGAGTAAAGATTTTGTAAGGGAGATCATCCAATGTCTCGTTGCTTCATGGTGGTCATTTTTGTAAGAAGAGACAAAAGAAGAGTATGAAGAGTATGCTGACTTTTCTGTAACATCTTCCAAGGGGCCCTGAGACTTTAACATTTAGACTGAAAGTAAGAAGATTTGACTTCTCAAATTTTTCCTCTAAGAAGATTGGTTTTTCAGACTTGTCTTAATGTATGTTTCTAATTTCTGTATGCTGAATGAGAAGTTAATGCATGTACTTCATGAATATGTGCTAAGCATGAACTGAAAGGCCTTGTCAGGGCAAAAGAATGCCTTTAGTTTCTATATACAAATATATCTTGGATATTATGATGAAATAGAAGAGAGTCCTACTGAGAGTTTATTATCACCCCAATGAATCTTAAGAAAACTGTAGCTGAATTTATCCAAGTATCTTCACATGAAAGCTCCAGGAATAAAGTCAAGCTATCTTGAAATTTTATAAACAACTATGTGAAAAACAGTGCAAAATCTCCTTTGGGGAGGAAATTAAATTTTCTTAAATCTTTCAAACATAAAATGTAGAGAAAATGTAAGACTTTGAAAGGGAAGAATCCTCATGTGTAGAAAGCACTGTCTTGGGTACTTAACAACTTCAGAAACGACAACTGAAACATTTTATCAAAGTTCATTCCACTGGATCTACCACAAATAAACATTATCATGAATCTGGAAAGAGGTGGTTATATGTGAGTACCAACTCAATCTAAAAGAATCCAATCTTTATTTCCTTGTATTAATGTTTCTTAGTAACAATATTATTTCAACTTCAATAAAAATTAGCTTTGCCCCATACCCCAAATAATAAAGTGAGTATGACAGTTGTCACTAGGAGAAATAAATCATATTTTATCTAACGGAAATTATTTTGTGAACTAGCTGCTAATATCATTTTGGGCAATATCATGGCTATTCAATTTGAAAAAATTGATTTAATATTTACTTTTATGTCAGATGCATGAGACTGAGGTAATGCCTTTCTAAGGTAGAAGGAAATAATACTTTGTATAAACATAAATATAATCCTGTAGGTTGGTTTTGGAGGGTTTTTAGAAGATATTTGAGAAAAACCTATCTTTCTTAAACACTTTGATAAGTGAGCCATTTAGGAAACAAAAAAGTATATGTGATCATGCATAAAGAGTTAACTTCTATAAAACAGGCTTCTTTATATGTTCTTATCAGTTTGAAAATATTAGATGAAAATGTGCCTAATTGTTTTTTGCTATAGTTCTCATACAAATTGACTGAAATCATTTTTCAGTATTGTTACAATTGCTAAAAAAAATAACAATTTGGGCACAGTGCTTATGAAGATGTAAGCATTGGAAATTCTAGACAAAGGTCACAGGACTTACTAAGAGATCATGTATGTAATTTGACCACAAAAGGCCATATAATTAAAAGATAAAACAAAATCAAATTTCAATTTTAAGGAAAGTAATAGAAATTTAAATTACTATATTTGAATGTTGAAACCAAAATAATTTGTTTGTAATGTGATGGAACAGAAGGAATTTAGGAAATGCATAACAATTTGAATCTTTGGCAGATCTCAAATATTATTAGTTATTCTTACCTATGGGAGCATACTAAGCGAATTTTTATGATATTTTTACTACAGTGATTTGTTATTAAATATAATTTTTCCAGACAACTTAAAGAAAAATAAAAAGAACAGTATTTTGAAAAATGAAAAATGAAATGTACTTTAAAGATGTTAAAAATACGATTATTGAAACTTAACCAGTCAGTTATTTTATATTCTAGCTGCTTGCCTAAGATAGAGGGCGATCTAAAATCGCCAACTGCACTAAAAATTTATTGTCTGTTACAAGAATAATTCTCAGGTTTCTTTTAGGAAACACAAGTCAGCAAAGGACAGAAATAATCAGTATGAAATTAACAGGTAACATTCACTTGAAAAGCAAAATCTAATAAAAATAAAATTAGCAACAGAGTTTGTAATTTAATTATCTATATTAGATAGCATTTAAAAATTTAAAGCTTTGAAACTGTCTTGCAGCATTTATAAAAATGTATGCACATCTTCATGCTTTAAAAGTAAAATATCATCCAATACAGAATTTGGCAACTTTTTTGTTAACTGTTCTGTTCAAAATGTTTTATACTAATACTTAGATATATTGACTTTAAAGTACTAGGCACTTAACACTTTAAAGTTTTTAGGTAGAGGAAAGCATTAGGAAGGTGTGGGAATAAAATTAGAAAAACAAAATTTACAAATTGTAATATTTAATGCCAAATGTTAAAAAATGTTAAAAGAAAGTAATGCTTGATTTCAAACTTTAAGCTAACAAATCCAGGAGACCACAATTAGAAAATATTGATTAACAATAAGGTAAAGTTTTGAGTAAATTTTTATCATTCAATAATAAAATCAAATTTTAAAATGCAATTAAAATTTTAGAAAATTGTATAAATATGTTATACAAAGAAATAAAATATTGCATAAAAATAAAAAGTAATTTTCTATGTTTCTATTTTCTATGGTTATTATATCTGACTTAAAAAATTTATTTTCTGTGTATATTTTGAAGATTCATGATTTAGAGGTGTGTTTTAATAACAAAATAAAAACCTCTGCATTCATGTCTTTGTTTTATTTTTAAAAGAAATATTATAATGCTATATTTTCAAGTGGTTACCACTGTTTTTATCCATCATGTAGAAAATAATTCAGCAAGGTAAATTTGATAAACTTCTGTTTACATCTTGTGTAAGGCTTCATTTTAATATCCTCTTTAAGACTATTATAGTTGCTAAGAGTTTTTCAAAATGTTATTTTTATGGCATATAATGCTACTTCTACAAATAATTATTTTTCTTGAACTGAAAATTACTAATCTTTAATATCAAGCTAATATTTTTGGTATCTGGCCCTTTAAACTATGACTGTTTTTCAATAGCAACACTAGCTGCCTCTTTTTTTTTTAAACCATGTAACTAAAAATTGTTTTACACCAGCATTATTTTCTCTCCCCTTTTCCTTCTTTCCTTCCTTCCTTCCTCTCTCCCATGTTTCCCTTTTTTCCTTTCCTTCTCTTTTCTTTCTTCTCCTCTTTTTTGGTAAAGTTAGTGAATCCAGTAGTTGTATAGTGGGAGGGGCAAATGTTATTACCTGCAGTCAATTGGCAAGAAAAATTAAAATCTTTATCACATGAGAAGTATTTAAAGCAAACAGATTCACTCAGAATAAGGCCTAAAAACAAGAAGTTGTAGTCTGGCACATAAGCTTAATTCTTATTTAAGAGTTTTTGGTAGACTGTCTTTTCTTTAGTTTCTGAAATACACTCTGCTGATTAAAAAAAAAAAAAGCTGACAGTTAATTAGCACAGTCTTATTATAGAAGACTCCTCTAAAGCAGACATATTCAAGTTATCTGAGGTGATTGTCATAAAGGGGTTGTTTGCTGTGGTGCTCACAGATGGCAGAAAAGACAGCCCAGGAACGCAAACAGACTGATAATCAAGATAGCCTTAAACTATGGGTGAGTTTTCAACTCTGATTATGGCAGCAGCCTCTCTTCAAATATCTTGGGTTGTTATGTCCAAGTGGTTTACTTTAAAGAAGTCTTGTCATCAAAGAGGTCCCAGAGTCAAGAATAATTATGATAATTACCCAGAATTGCAACCCCCCCAAATAATTATAATAATAATCTTGAATCTTAACCAAGTATAATATTGTTTGTGCAATACACTTGCTACATTCAAAAAGATGAAGTGCTAGGCAACTACGATCTATTCTTGACTGACAAAGCTGCTATAATTGTATGACTTTTCTGGGATAATGGTTTAAACAAAAGTAAATAGTTAAAAAAAAAAGGCCCCTTCACCTCCCATCCCCCCCACCCCCGAAAAGGATTGGAAAGCTTAGCTGTGTTTAGTGCCCATTCATGAAAGCAGTGTTCTCTGATCCGTGCTGCTATTGTTGGTTTTAGTTTAGCTCTCTCTCAATCAATATCTAACAGGGCATGATTTAATAAGGTTTTATAATCTCCAAAAATGGGGGTGGGGAGGGTGGTTGTGGTATTGTCATTCATCAAAGGAAGCCTTTCAGGTTTCTTTGCTTTCACCTGCTGGGACCCATTTGGTCTCTTTCAAAGAGAATGAAATGACAAAATGAATGAGAAATGCTAGAATAAGAGTCCCTTATTCTACCCAATAGTATAATCACAGAGGTAGTTGTAAGACAATTAAATCTCGCTTCTCAGGCAAATGATTTTGGTAGTTAACCTGAAACAGCCAACAATATTGAAGAGAACAAATGCATTTGAAGCAATGATGTAATGGGATACTGACTGGCCAGAAAAGTATGCATGTGTATTGATGTGTGTATGTTTATCCCAATACTCTAGGTCCACAGTGTTCATGGCTCATGTCCCTTAAATATTACATGGGTAAGTGGAAAAGATTTTAAATAATCCCACAATGTCTTTTAATTTTTATTTTATATGAACATGAAAATATTCTCATTTTTATAGCATTATAAACTCTAAACTGTGTTTTATAAACAGAAAACATTTACATAGTTAATATCGGATTGATGTGACAGCCAATTTAGTTTTAATTTCATTTGCATCAGCTAAATTCAATTTCTCTTTCTGTACTTACTGAGTCACTTGAATGTCAGAAGGAGGCTTGTAGTCTTTGGAAGACACATGCACTCATTTCATTCCACATTATTTGTCCACCTACGGTTGTGTAGACTTCATATTTTATTTCAAGTATTTTCTATCAAGAAATATTATGGTTTACCTTTTTAAGAAAGAACAAAAATGTGGCCAGTGATAAAACTGCATAGTGATGAAACAAATTCTAAAAGATTTGTGAAGAAAATTATACTGTTGTTAAGTCCTGTGCCTACTGATAAATATGAAAAACCAGATAAAGGGAGCAAAGTGGTTGCTGGATCATATACACAAAGATGAATTTTAGTTCATAATAATTAAAAAAATGAAAGGGCCCTTTCTTTAACATAATTTAAATATTCTCTTTTATTTTTCTTACATCTCATTTATGTAGAAAATGCCCATATTCCTTTGCCAAAGTTCACTGAGAAACCTCAATTAGTTATTATTTATAATTACTCTCAACCTTATTCTTCAGGCAAAAATCTTACATTTAATTAATATGCAAACATGTGATAAACACTTTTATCTCTAAAGGTACACATTTTTCCCTCCACCTAAGGAATTTTTAATAAAGAACTATTGATATGGGAGATCCGTACCCCAAAAATGTATTGACCCAGACACACAGATATTCACAGATATGTGCTGTGCACAGAAGTGCATATATAATTTCATTAAGTTATGCAGGCATGTAGTTACCATGTATATAAATAACATTAACTCTTCATTGATGATTGTACACATAATTCTTTCAGTTATCTTTAAATATTGAAAATCAACTCTCAGAGATCTTGAAATGTGGTCCTATATGACTTCCTAGGTAGAGATATTTGGTATTAGAATTCTACACACTTATGGATTATTTTAAAACCTATTAATTTGCTATGTTTAGAATATACAAGAATAAAGAAATCCACTAGAAAAATAAAAAAAAATAAAAATGTAGTCTCTCATAATGCTGAGTTTAGCTAAGAGTGAGACACCTGACTTCTCTGGATACTTCCAGATGAGCCAAGCTAATTGGGATAACCCAAGCCAATGGCCATTTGAAAGACTGAAGGTCAGGTGTTTTATTACTGGGATAGTACTCAAAAAAATGACTGTCAGGGGTGAACGAAGAATTATGTCAAGAGCATTCAGCATTACTGCCACTAAAGGGAGAGGAGGGGGAAAACATTGTGAAGAAAAACATGTCATTTTCTAAATGAGCTAGGAGAGGAGGAGAGGGCAATAACGTGGGCTTCAGCTGTTGGCGTGTTAGGTTTCCATTCACATGATCCGCATCTGTGTTAGGCAGAAATAGTTTTACTTTTAATACAGTTGCACTCTAGTACTTTGCTCTCTTGCAGAGTAAAAACTAGCTGTGAAAAACATGCAGGGGAGGTTTATTCTTTGTGGTTGTTTGTTTCCCCATCTCCTGTACTGTTTTCCTGGTTCTACAGCCAATCTGAGCTTTGTTGTCTGATTTGCCATGGAACAGTGAACATTGCTTCTCCTAGCCAAATCATCCAGTGTTAAATGGTATGTGATACAGATCAATAGGGCATCTACAGCTGTACAAAAAGGGTAATGTTGTTTCTATTAACAATTTTGAAAGAGAGTGTGGCATAGTGGTTAAAAGATTAAATTGGGCATTGAGGTTTTTTAATGTCTTGAATTCTGATTCTACACAAGCTGTTGGATTCCTGATGAAGTTGTTAGCAAGTATTTTAATGTCTCACTCTTTCAGAAAAATGATAAATGTGGTCTACAATATATTCCTGGGCTATATACTTGGCCTATCATTTGATCATTCAATAAACAATGAAAATCTGGAAGACTGATGAGGAAGATTGAAAAAACACCTTGTTGGCCTTAAAATGTATATTATTTCAAATATTCTGTCAGATTAATCGTCCCTATTCTATTTTTTCTCTCTATTGCTTGTTTCTGTGCTTCAGGCTGCACTTAGGTCTCAGCTGAGTCCACTTAGCAGCAACTTCACACTCACACATTAGGAGTGTCGTCAAACTGGAGCAACGGCTTGTTTTGGTTCTGGTCACCTGCATTCTCCTTCAGGAACGGGATACCTTTCTATTTCACAGGATCCTCTTGTCCATGGCATTTTAATGGATTGTAATGTAGAAAATAGCTTTGGAAAAGCAGTCAGCTTTCCGTTGCCATTGCCAATGCCAGGTGCAGCAAATGGCTGTTAGTAAGGATTAGCCACACACCTCCCGCTTTCTTCCAGTTTCGGGCAGAGGCCTGTGTGAGCGTACGGGAGCATATGTGCCCTTGTGTGTAAGAGAAAGAGAAATAGAAGCAGAGAAGAGTTTTATAAAGCTTCATATTACAATATTAACTCAAGCTAACCTTTGAACCGATGATAGGCCCTTCTATCTTTTTTCCTGATCAGATTTCTAGATTCCAATTGATCTGAACCCTTTCTTTGTTCCTCTCTTACTCCTCCCCCCACCCGTCTTTTCCTCCCCACACCGTTTACTCTCTCCACTTCATTTCAGAAGAATGTTATCGGTTTTGTAAACAATTCACTCAAATATTATTCTTTATATATTCAAATAATAGTGGTCCAAGATTAATTTTTTTCCAAATGTATGCTCTTCTATTTTGTTTGCTTTTATTTTACTTTATTTTATTTTATTTATTGGACATTGTACTAGCAGAAGTGGCAGTGCATTACTCAGTAGTTGAAGACCGGTGAAAAACTAAAAGTTCTGAGTCTAAGGAAGTCGGGGAGACTGAGATCCTGGCTGTCACTTTGGGCGTGGTAGCCGACCCAGCTTGGTCATAGGTTAAATGCTTAGGGCAGTGCTTTGCAGGAAGACGCTTTGTGAAAACACTGGGGAAACCGGAATTAATATGTTAATAATAAGTAGCTACTTTGATTTTAAGTTCCTATGAAGAAAGTAAATGAAATAGCCAACAAATAAATAGTATTTTTCCCCCAAATAAAAAAGGCATAAGCTTTAGCCATCTCAAGATTCTGCAGGGTTTTCTACAGCCTTCTTTAAATTTTATTTTCCTAATTTGTTCCAATTTAAGGTTTCTATTTTTAAAAAATGTAATTCAAATTTATGATACTCCAAACCACAAAAAAAGGTAATTTTGTGGGGGGGAGGGGTTTCCTGCAAAGAAGTATATTTTTTATTAACAGCTTCCAGATTATTAGGGGATCTCTGTTTAATTTTTCTTAAAGATATACAATGATTTTGTAGAGAATCTTGACCACAAGCATGAAACACAAAATCACTAGGTAAGAGAAGTTTAGGAGCTTATTACTATGCTATCACTACTCTGCTATTAATATATGCTATTAATTGGCACAGAATAAATGTGATATTCTATTACTTTAATATTTAATTGTTAAATTATTTGATATTCAATTATTTGGTTGGACGGCTAAGCCGACCAATTTTAAAATTTTTTTAAAAAGTTCTCTCCAAAAAATTCCCCAAAACAAACAAAAAACTTTTATTTTGTGAGATTCTGATCAATATATTTCCTTTTATATTTTACAAATACTAATATTACAGAAAATCAATTGACACATGAGAATAGAATGCATTACTAATCATTGTACATGCAATCATTCTGCTTGGTGTGACTCCAAATATAATTTAAGTGTGGGCTTCTCTGCTTAACCTAGTGCAACTACAAAAGCATTTACAAAGTTCTTTTTTTTCCCCCAGGTTGTTTTTGCATAAAATGATATTGCAAGTTTTATCAAACTCTTTGAATACATGAATACAAAAAGAACAAAGTATTTGCCTGTTACTTCATTCCTCTACCACAAAAACTTTAAGTGTCTCTGTTTTCCATTTTATGAGAATAGTTTAGTAATTTATTCGTATGGAGTCCAAATTAAAAAAAAAAAATTTAAGGTTTTCATTGAAATAATTAACTGCAGTCATTATGGAAGCAATGTCCCTCTCAGAACTAGCAAAAAGCTATTAGTTTTCAGCACGTGATCAAACAGAACTGAGCAGCAAGTTTCTATAGCACGAATATATAATCCCAGGTGGATTTCCAAGTATAAACTGATTTTATGCTCCACTGGTGTTAAATAGTTAGATGCCACAAAAAAACTTAGTGGCTATTCACAATAAGTTGAAGTCATACTTCTAGAAATTATTTTAGATCTGTATATAAAATGACACACTTTAAAAGTATTAAGCCATTAGTCCGTATTCTCTCCCTTGTGACCAATTGTGAATTACATAGGATGTCTAAGAAAGCAAATCAGTTGTATACACATGAGGCTCCTATGTCAAGATATCTTATATTTATCTATATATCTATCCATCTATTTTATAGCAACTCATTGCATAATAATAATGGAGATTCTACCTGAAGTGAATATTTTAAATAATACCAATTAAAACATGACTCATAGGACCCATTCCACAGATCTATTAATATGACAAATTACTTATGTTCACATGAACCAGAACTACATAGGGTAAAATCAAGATGTAACATTGCCTATATAGCAAGTTTTGTCAAGTTGTCCATTTGTTCTCCAATATTTGTATTTTAAAGAGGAGAGATTATATTTTATTTAATTCTTATTTTTTAAATGGTGTAATTGAATGTCCTCATAAAATCCCTGGTTTTCATAAATTCATTGAAATTGGAGCTGAGAAGATATTTGAAAAATGATAACCTTGCTCTGAGACACTATACAAAGGGAAAAAAAAACTTTTCAAGGGCAATTCAAAACTGAAAAAACTTAGAAACCTTTTAGCTTTTGAATTGGTATGATATTATAACAACTATAAAACCCACTGTATATATAAACATAGCTATATCAGTAGGACAGGAAATAAATTATGTGGTTCAGTTTGCCAATGTGTAATATAATTTTTGATTATATGTAAATTTGCTGTAAGAGATTTTACAAGGCATCTTTTAAAGTATACCTCAAACTGCAACAGATTTGTCATTCATGCACTGCTGAGCATGGAGGCCTAATTTTACCTTTTTGCTATTATTTTAAATTAAGGCACTTATCGAAAAGATCAAAACAGCTTTTACAATGGGCATTTTGTGAAGCAAGATAGTGATAATATCTGGAGAAATATGGTAATCGTTCCTGTTGTGGAGTCACAGGGAGGTACATGCCTTATTCATGTATGGGGAAGCTGGAAATACACCCAGTATAAAAGTACATCTCAAAGTTTGGAGGGGAGATTAGAAGGTACCTACTGATCAGGCAGAAACATGAAGTGAAGCAAAAACATTGCATTTGAAAAGCAAGCACAAAGACATTTCCTTTTTCTTTGCTGGTAAAGAATATTAAAAGAGGACAACCGCCATCCTGTGAGCAGTTTTAAATTCAGCTTTTTATATTACAGTCCTTAATGAGGGATCCCACAATATCGGATGAAGAAAGACAAGGAGAATTTTTGATGAAAAAAAAATCAAGGAAAAGAGAGAGATGACTGAAAATATGCAAACTTTGTCTCTAGTTGTTTGAGCACAGGCTTCATGCTGAAGGACTTCTCTCTAACTACCTATTAAGGAAGGCTGCATAACAAATAGCAGACTATCCCCTAAAGAGCTGAAAGGTAAAGTTCTCAGGAAGCCCCAGTAAATACTGAAATGATTTTTACTCTTCCAAATTTAATTCGACATTTTCTGAATGTGTGTGGGGGGAGGGCAGAAAACCCCTTCGTGTCCTGAAAAGTGTCATGCGACACAGAAAGATTCTCTGAAAGAAAATGCATCTTACTTGACTAAACACGGCTCTCAGCATGAGAATAAGCGCCTTGCCGACGACGCGGGCTACAATGAGGCCGATCAGGCCCAACGCAGTGCTTTCATGCCATCTAGTGGCTGTATGAAAAGTCTCCCGAAGACCCTCTGAGCTCATGGAACCGGTCCAGCTGCTCTTTAGTGTCTACGAAGTGAGAGAAACTGTCATAAATATTCAGGGAATTCAGGCAAAGGAGTTATTTTTCTCGAAAAATATAAAAGGTTTAGCTTATAATATCCTAGAAGTTCACATAACCTGGCTTTAAATTTTTGGTGCCATTTGGCTTGGGTGGATATAGTCCAAGATTAGGGTCTTTTTCCGTTTCCTTTTCCTTTTCCTGTCCTTTTCTTTCCTTTCCCTGTTTCTCCCCCACTTCTCTAATTTTTCTGTTTTGACATTCAGTTTCTCAAGAACTTGAATTTTTTTTTTGCTTGTATCTATCAGGTTTTCTTTTCCAATAAAATGACCCCTTCGTTACTCTTAATGTTGAGCTATTGAGACGTGATAGACGTAAAAGTTAAAGAACCACCTTCTTGGAAACACCTAAAACAGGTATATTCTCTAACACTCTTCCATTGCCGCCCCTATGACCTGCTGCCCTGCAAGCAGCATTTGGGTCACCAAATTGTAAAGATATAGTTTATAAGCTCAAGTGTTTTTGTCACTCTCAGAAATATAACTTTCCATTGTTATTTTTGTAAAATGTCACCAAAATGGCCTTATTCACACTACTTTTATGTGTAGAAGGTGTACTTGAACTTGTTTTTAACAAGTCAACCTTTAATTGCTATCAGGTGCACTTAACCAAAATCACACATTTTTATGTTTCCTATTTGAAATTTTTTCCATAAGCATGGGAATTCTCCCTTTTGATCCCATTGATTCACATTTTTTAATATTACATTTATTGTACCTACAGATTTAAACTATTCTACTCTGAGAATACAGAATTGCTTTCTTGGATAATATGAAAAGATTAGATTTATAATGTTTTCAGTGATGAGGTATAGATGTCTTTTAGTGATGCAAAAAAGCAGATTTCTAAATTTGTGTAACAAGCAACTGCATAGTTTTTATCTTGGGTCAAGAATTAAAATTTTTGAATCACCAAAAGTAGAGGGCTATTGGTGAAAAGAAGCTGTAACATTTTATATGTAGGCGGTATGGAGACCTCATGGCATATGAATCATATATTTTTATTATGGTTTGATATTAATAAGAACTAATAGTTATAATTTTATTCATATACATGTTGTTCAATGGCTGATAAATATTTTCCATAAAATATCCCTACTTGAAAGGATTTAGTAAATAAATTTAATACTTATTGAAGAGGTGTGGAAACTTACCTTTTCATACATTTTAAGTAATATAGCAGTGGGAAAATAATATTATTGGTTATTTTCCTTCTTTGGGGTATACATATATATTTAAAGACTGACTTTCAAAAATTCAATTATGAACAAAACAGAAATTCATCAAATATGAATTTAATGTGTTTTATTGATATGACATATTTACCTTAGCAGTGTTCTTTTTTAACATTTGTGTTTTCACCATTAATGTAGGCAATAAGCAAATAAAGTGAGGATGTTCTTTTTAAATGCTGAACCAAACAGAATGTTCTCTTATTTATCCATGTTGTACTAAAGTTTAGCATAAATTTGCTTAAAAATAGGTCAGGTCTGGATTTTCACCTTTCTCATCATTTATAGAATTTAAACAACTATAGGGGAAAAGTCATGTCACACAAAATATTGAATATTATCCCCCATAATACTTACAATACTTGGTTGTTTTCTTAAATGGCACTATTACATCTTAAATAATAAATATTTGTATATTTATAAATATATATATTTTTATTGTGCAACTGTTTAGTATTTTTTAAGAGATATTTTCTTATATTTTTTATCTAAACTGGTGATTTAATAATTTTATTTAATTTTTACATTTTCAACTAATTATTACATATGCACTTCAACTTTATTTCCATATGTAAAAAGAAATGACTTATAAACCCTGACAAATATTGTCCCAAATTTTTAATGTAACATCTGTCCTAATTTAATATATGTACATTTCAAAACTAGCAACTTTGCTATCCTCTTCAATGTTAATAATGTTGAGAACTATAGAGAGTAATGTCCCTTAAAATAGCATTCAAAAAACAAAAAGAAACTTTGGAAAGCTAGAAACTTTTTGTTTGGTAGCATAATAGTGCTTTTCTGCATTTCTTCTGAGTAAATTCACATAAAAAGGAAAAAGAGACTTCCTTTACTGATAAAGATAAATTCATTGTTTTAAAGAAGTGGGAAAAAATAGCAGGGAGCTTTCGTTTCAGAGAAGGAGGCATGTGGACATCACACACATTGCTTTCTGGGGATGATCCTGAATCTAGATGAGAACAAGAAGCTACATTTGGAGTGATAATTTTTTACATGTTTTTAATTGTAATCAGTGCAGATGTTAGTAGCTTTATGATAGGAAAAATGGTGCTTTAAAATATGTGTAGTTGATCATTTCTTAGGCCACAGACTGCTCAAACTGACTCATCTTAAAAGAAGAATTAGATATTCAAAATTATTGACAAGCAAGATATTCACAAGTATTTTAAAACAAACAAAAATGAACCATATACAATGAGTTAAAATATATATGTTTTAATCTTACTAAGCTTAAATAGGTAATTTTTTTGTATATTTTGCATCATGTGAAATAAACAAAGAAGCTCTATCTATAACACTACAGAAAAGTAGAATTTGAATTATGATTAAATAATTTGATTCAGAAAATATTATGATCTTCAAAATTTAACCCTGATCGCTCCAAGGATAAAATAATTTGGCTTACTCTTCAGGTATTAGAATTGAATTTCAAAGAAAACAATTCTATGCAAGGATTACATTTCACATCTCTCTTTTTTTTTTGTCTATTTATATCTTAGTATGAATTTACCTGAGATATGGATATGTATAATATATCCATATCTCAGGTAAATTCATATTTAGATCAATACAGATATCTGAATTTTTCAGTTTTGATTCAGATGCCTTTAACGGAATTAATGGAATTAATTGACTTTGGCACTTATATAACCGAGGGAGAGTCCTTCCGTATTTTCTGGAGGAGTGATTTGTAATCTCACAACCACAAACCAAGGGAGCCCTTTTCTTTCTTTCATGTGTAGGAGTGTGTTGGGTGTAGAGAAATCTCCTAATGAATGTCCTTGCTCAGGTGTTCTCCACCTAATGCTGCACTTAGAGACAGACATTCTGGGCAGTGGAGCCTTCTTTCACGTTTTCTTTCCTGGGCCTTATTACTCTTTTGGGTTACACAGCCAGGCTGCAGCACTACCCCATTCGATCTGTCTCATGAGTGAAGCAGAGGGTGAAAAACCATGCCCCACACAGAAGCATCTGCTGTATTTAAAACAATACATGTGTTCAAGACTCAACAAAGCATTTTGAATCACAGTGAGGTTTAGAAATTAGCACATTAATTTTCCACAAGAATCCTAGGGGAAATTGTCTTTTCTAGTTTGTATCAAAAAACACAGTAATTTAAGCTATCACAAACATCTGATTATATTTTGTATAAAAGAGAGTGCATATATGTTGTGGCTTAGATTCTGAACTGGTTAACATCTAAATTAAGAACTAAAGGTAAAGAAATTTAAATAGCATATTTCTCCTTGTAAATTTAGGACTGAATTCCTAACTTAAGAAAGATGTCCTCCCTTCATTACAATAGCAATTTAAAAATTGATTCATCGCTGGTATTTATAAATGTTATAAGGGAATTTACAATTAATTGTTAATGACTACTAATGATAATTTCGGTAATAATAGGTGCTGTATAATGCCATATGCCATGATTTACATTTTATTTTTGCTCATCTTTAGAACAATCTCAAAATAGGAAATATTTATATTTTATACAAGAGGAAACTGAGACTCAGAATTTGGTTAACTTTCCCATGATCACCAGACTCCCAAAAGACAAAATAAATTTAAATTTGTGTCTGCTTCATTCTAGCACATCTTCTTCCTAGTATGGCATGCCGATTACTAGTAGGAGTCAGAAACTTCCCGTGTTCTTCACACATGTCACTTGTTTGGCTACAGAGCCTGCGAATTGTCCTAAACACTTCTTAAGTTGAACTGAGTGTGGATTTGTAAGTAGTAATATAATTATAATATTCACTTTTCAGAAAAAGCAGACACAGAACTCTAGTCAGGCATGTCAATAATCAGAGCACTTTGGGCAAAGTCAAGGGCCATAATCTTAACCATATTAAAACAAAGTCTAATTGATTAATCTGGTATTTATTTTCTTTCACATGTTTTGTATCATTACTCCATTTTGCAGATTGTGGAATGATACTATTTTTCCCTTGTTCATTTCTGTTGTCATTTATCTCATTTACCTAGAGATACTTACACTTGATCAATCATTCGTCTTCCCACTTTAAACACACACAGCAGACCTAGATTGTCTTGTTAATCTCTGCCTTGCCTGGCTTCATACTTTCTTCCAAGTTCAATGAGACTCAACTCCAGGGAGTTTGTGGTGGTTGATCACAATTGATTGGAGTCCTCTCTGTCTTGGCCCTGCTCAGCATTAATTTCCTCCATATCAGTTTGGATAATAAACTTGTTATTTCATTTTATATATGTGCCTGATATCTTAAAACATGTTTGAAGTCTTTAAAGTGGAAGCAATTTTCATTTCTTATGTTTCTATAATACCTATCCAATGTACTCAGTGGAATGCACCAAAGAAGAGCTACCCTATTCAAATTAAAATTGGGCCAGATGGATGACACATTATCCAATCAATTCTCTAGTCTTAGAATAAAGGAACAATGCTCAGTTCTGTAATGTATGTTAGAAAGACATTTTTAAATAAGATGAGTCCAGACTAATCCTTATAGAATAATATTTGTTAAACAATTTTTGGGATAGTAATAATCTAATAACCTTTCTTTGGGTACAGTTTTCTATCCACCTGGAAATTTTCATTTAATCCTAACTATAGCTTATGGATGAGCACACTATAACAATCAGAATAAAAAGTTTGTTGAAATTACATGATAACTATTCCTCCATCTACCAAACATTTTTCATAGAGTATCCAAGAGGAGTTGTTCTTAATTCAGCCACACTGATTATTACTGAATATTTCTAATTTTAAAAGGATACACACACACACACACACACACACGCACACACACACACATTACATGGGTCAAATAAGCAGGTGTGGGTCATTCAGTCCATGGTAACAAACTGGTAACTTCTGGGCCAGATCTCCTCTTACATGCTTTGTTTAGCCTGCTCAGTTTAAAAAGAAAAATCTTTTTCAATTCAAAAACTAGGGCATTTCATATTTTTTAAAAACTGTGCTTCTCCTAAAGAACTGGAAGGTTTTATAACACTGGGCCCTCTTTCTTGCAAGGTAGGATCACCTGGGACTGAACATTAGCTATTCTCTTTAGACGAGGCACAGTTTCTTCAATTTGCCTCAGTCCTCGGTACTTCTTAGAGAGATTCCACCAAGCCCACTTCCAACATTCATTATCTGCCTTCCGTCTGTAAGCATTTAAGTGATTCCTGATTTAGTCTAAGCTCTGATTTTAAACTATTAAAAGGAAAGCTGAGTCATTTACAGTGATGCATCTAAGCCCTGGGTGTTATCTGCTGAGTGATTAGATGCTTCAGGAGTGAGTTAAGTTTAGAAATTTCAAAGGGATTTTTAAATAAAAAGCATTCTATCATACATTTACACATATGTATGTACATAATATAAGTACTCAGATAGGCTGTAACATGATTTATTACACAAAATGTCTCCCACATCACATTTTTCTAAAGGTTGGAAAATAAAATGGGTGATATGTGTTTTCATTAGATATGAGTGTTCCGTGTGTATAAGAGAAGAAAACATAAAGAGTTGCAGTGTAGCCAGATCGGCCTAGATGACAGAACTGATTTCTCAAGCATATGGGTAATGCCCTTTCTTCCTTGTTGTCTCTGTGTCAGTTGGTTCTAGAGTGTCTGAGAGATGTTGATGGGCAACTTGACATTGGCCCAAGTACTAGAGATTTTTACTCATTGCTCTGTGTATCCCCAAGAAAGATTAAGGGAACTGAAGGATCTTATTGTTCCTAAGTGCTACCTAGTAATCTGAATCCCTGGAATTTTCTTGGCCACCTTGAGTAGAAATTTTGACTATAGATCAGGAAGAAATTCTTTTCTAAATAGATCATTTTCTTGAGAGTAAGATAACCCAGTAGCACTGGATTCATGTAATAGAAAAAATTGGCAATTTAATTTTTTTCATCATTCATAACAGAGAATTTCTTAGCTGAAAATGAATACTTTCCCCAAAAAACACACACAGGCCCTCACCCTAGGGTAATTTCTTTTTATTGCCTATCAGATTTACCCCAGGCAAACTGAAAAAACATAGAAAGCCAGTTTCAGCATGGTAGCGATAGTTGATAAGCCCACCTGCCACCATATACAGGAGCTTTTATCAAGACATAATAGAATGTTAGAGAACTAATTATAGTATCATTTTTCAAACATGACACTCTCTAGAAGTTCAGGTTAATTTATTCCTTCAATAACGATTTTTTTTAAAATGCAAACTTGGTGAAAGGCACTGGCTGGTGTGCTGAAGAAGACAGAACAAAAATGTAAGATCAAAGCCCTACCCACCAGTGGCTTACTGTCCAATCAGAGAAGAGTAATAATGCAAAATTGTGTTTGACCAACACAAAGAAAATGGGCAATGAATGCAGTCTAAGGCAAGAAGAACATAATGAATGTATTATAGGAGAGGCGAGACTTGGGTTCGTCCTTGGAGAATAGGGCAGGTGAAATATGAAAAAAGCCTGAGTTTCGAGATATGCTTTGTTGCATTGACAGTGAGAATCCCCAGCTGTCTAGATCGGCAGGTTCACAATGACAAGTGGTAAGTTAGGTAGACAAGAGGGAATTCACGGCTAAAGGCTTGTGCAGGGCTAAGCTGCCCGAGTTTGAATTCTCGATCCATCATTTACTAACTGTGCAAACTTGGACTGAAACTTCACCTCAATAAAGCACCCTCAAAGGTTATGATTAGAATAGGAACAGTCTTATAGAGCCATCTGAGAGACTATATGAGTCTATTTATGCGAAGCACTTAGCACAGTTTCTTGCACATTAACGCTACTCTATAAATGTCAGCTACTCTTAGTAGAGGCAGTAGAGAACCCAATATTAGATGGATTTGAATGCCAAAATGGTCAGCCTAAACTTACCCTGTAAGTAGAGTGAAAGCCATTAGTGTTTTTAAAAATGTATTTGAGACATGATACAGGCGGTGTTTTAATAAGATCGATTTGGTGGTATTTCCTATAGAGGATGCATTAGAGAAAGGAGATGCGGTGAAGACATCTGGGGGCATAGTCAGGATTGAAGCACTAGATATTTAGATGGAGAAATTTTAAAAAATAAAAAATCATTGGGAAGTTGTTATTAATTAGCTATACGATGCTGAATCTTAGCCATTTGGGGACATGGACTTTTTAGGGTATCTTTTTATGAATCATCCTCTCACAAGTATACAAATACACTTGTATAAAAAATCTGCATGCATTACCCTGGCTAATGTGGCTCAGTGGGTTGAGTGCTGGCCTGCGAACCAAAGGGCCGCTGGTTCAATTCCCAGTCAGGGCACATGCCTGGGTTGCAGGCCAGGACCCCAGTAAGGGGCACACAAAATGCAACCACACATTGATATTTCTCTCCCTCTCTTTCTCCCTCCCTTCCCCTCTGTGTAAAAATAAATAAATAAAATCTTTAAAAAATAATCTGTAATCTGCATGCAATTTCATGTTGTCATGGGTGCTTTAAAGCCCTCCCTTTGACTCTAGATGTAGGGGATGAAAGAAAAGGCAGAGGATAAAAGCACTATCATGAAGAAATGCAGTAATAACGCAGCATAATGATAAAGTAAATGTAATAGATCATAGTGCATAGTTTACATTTCTATTTTATACTTATTAGTTTGTAAACTGTTTTGCAATTTTAGTTAGCCCTACAGAGTTTTGACATTTTTTTTGCACCTTGATTTGTAATAATCATATTTCCTTTTATTTTTAATTTTTTCCTCCTGAAAAAGTTTTACTTCATTTAACTGATCTGTCAAATGCTACCTTCAAGCTGAAATACTAAACATGGGATATCATAATGTACGCCACACTGCCAGATTATGCTTGTCTTTCCTGTTTTGAAAATCCTTTTCTTGTGTGTTTTCCATTTACATTTCAAAATCAAGTCATAAACATTGCCCAAAATTATTTTTTTCACTTTGAAACTTGAAAAGAAATCTATATTGTAATCTACCCTCCTCCATTTCTAGTACCAATTAAATCTGAAGACCTGGAAGAAGAGTATAGGGGGAGTTATTTTATCAGCCTCACCTTCCTTTACCACTGATCACCTTTCTGCTCACTTATTACTACATCCCATATCATAATTAAACTGGCTAAGTAATAGCTAATGTACCCTTCATTTCATTTTCCCACATTCCTTTCCTAAAAGGAGAAAGGAAAGTCCAAGCAATGGATGTATTTTTTTTGACTCAGATCTCTGATTCCCAATAGTCACACCAAATACCAATCTTTAGATCTTTTATTATTTCTTTTATGTTCAGAGAAAATTCATCCATACTTAATTTTGTGGCAGATACCAAGAACAAACTGTGTCTTAATTAAAAGTATTCATATATCACACCAGATGTGAACATGTTCTTTTTTTTTAATAATCTATCCACTTTCTTTGTCAGATTGATCCTTTAGGAAATCTCAAATAATATTTTATGAATATTTACAAAGCTTTCATCATCAACCCTGAGGATCAACAAATCTAATACTGCCATTTAGGCTACATCTAATATAAGACTGGATCTGCCATTTGAATGAAAGAGAGTAAAAGAAATAGAATAGGTAAGAGATCAAATGACCGATTGACTCAGGCCAAACTTTTTATATTTCATGAATGTTAATCACATAATATACCTTTAAATATGTGTCAATTATTATTACAAATATAATTCTTCCCCAAAATACACAGACATGGACTTTTGAAAAAGGAAGTGCAGTACCCAAAATTTTCTGTAAATCCTATTCTAATCACCAGAAAAATATGGATGTACCATGAATTAGAGGTATCAATTTTATTATTCTAAATATGCTATAATATCTAGAATTAGTCTATAATTTTTCAATAATATTTTATATGTTCATATAGCTTTAAAGATAACAGAAAGAAGCAATTTTGTTTCAGTCAGAATATCTAAATGTAAAATAAATTTAGGTGAAACCAAGGTTAATTAAAACAAACAAACAAAACTTTCCTAGCCTCACTGACGTAAGAGAAAGGAAAGCTTTAAGAATAGTCAGCTGGCCATGGTGAAAGCTTCACCAAACTAGAAATCTGAGAATTATGTTCTCGGTCACTGAACATTTCTGAGACCGTTTCCCGTTCTGTAAAGTGAGAATTAAAATACCTTCTAAAGCTCTTTTGCAACATAATTGTTAAGGATCAAATATAATAAAGGGTGAAAATGTTTGAATAATAAAGTATTAATCTTAGGTGATGCAAAGTTATTTAAAGAGTGGATTACACTATTCCAAATATTGACTTGTTTTCCCGAAATGGTCATTTCTCCCTTTGACTTTTATTGATAGTCTCTGCCCTCTCTTTCAATGGATAAAACCTTGTAACTAATTTTTCGTAGTTGGATAAAATTAGTAAGAATCCTGTATCAAGTAGCAAGGTGCCTTAACCACTATCCATGAAAAAGTTCAAAGAAACCACTATGTAAGCATGCAGGTCCCATTCAGGGATTTCTATTTTCTAAGCAATATTGGTGTGTAAGTCTGTGAGTAGAACTTAATGTACTATACTTAACATTTGCCCTTGATTAAACAGATAAGTCCATGTGAAGGGAAGCCCAAATGTCCACCCTTGCTTCTAGTTTCATGCTAACAAAAAAAACTGTGTTTGTACATTTCAATAAATGCAAAGGAGGAAGCTCTTTTTCCTAAGCTAACTTTAACTGGCAACATCCTGCACTACACTAAAATCCTAACAACATCACTACAGCAGACACAGGCGAGCCCTGCACATCCTTTACTGCCCAGACCTGGCAGAGAACTTGGCTTGCACCACAAGGAGGTCGGGAGCTACAGAGCTGGGAGGTGGGTGTGGCTCTGGGCTTCCCCCAGCTCGAGAAATAAAAGGTGGAGGACACACCAGTTTGTATCCTAACTGATTCCTGAGTTACTGTGATTTTGTTTTTGTCACCACATGAGTTAATTACAATGCTAATTAGCCCAGTTTACCGGGACTACGTGCATTTGTTCAGGAGGGCTCTTTGTTTGATCTGCTACATCATAAGCTTAGTCATCTGCTTACCAGCACCTAGGAGTTGCATGTATAATTGAACGTGGAAGAACACACCTTCATCTGTATTAACGAAGAAAACCAACGGACTAATTAAGGGTAATGATGAACAATTTTGATCAGCAATTATTTTTTAATATTGAAGTTTGCTACTGGAAAGAATAAGGGGGTGGGGGGAGGGCTCACCTTCCAGCTTTCTACCCAGAAAGGTGAAGAGAAAGATCCTGCTTCATTTCCCTTTCTTCTCTTGTAAACTGTTTTAACATATAATTGAGTCGATGCCTTTATTTCAAAAGAAAAAAGAAATAATTATAGAGCTCGTTGGGATCATTTTCTGAAGAGAGGACATTATGCGTGCACGAATTCCACTGGTGATCTGAGGAGGAGCAGGCTGCTTGGACCATTACCCATTATTGTTGAACAGCAGAGTAATTAATTGGGCAAATAAGTCTAAATCTGGCAAATTCACATGTACAATAACTGGGAAGCAGCAACATACATACTTTTTAAAAGTGCGAATAAAATAGCATTAGCTTTGTGTGCCTGTGTGCAATGTCAGTTGCCATTTCCCCCCCGTTGGCTTTACCCATTTCAGATTATTTTGTCCATCTTTATGTACCAGCCTAAAAAGGGGGTGTCTACTACCAAGGAAAAAAGACCTGCAAATGAACAAGTTTGATTTACATGTGTCTGTTTTTAAAGAATGAATTTGGCTCATAAAGTTTCCACTACCTAATTTTTAAAATAATTTGATATTTGTACTAAATGGGTTAAATCGGCATGAGGACAGTCTTTTTTATGTTCCAAAGAGTTTCTCAACGAATCACCAAGGCCTTCTAATTACTACACAATATTCAAGTGAAAGTTTAATTTTTCATTTAAAAGTTATCTACAAAGGTAGAAAATAAGGCACAATATTTGCCCTGGATAAAGTGTAAAGGACAGTTGATCACCACCTTCTTAAAATAGTTCTCTGTATAAGTATAGGTAATCAAAAAAATCTAACATTTTATTTGAGGATTATCAAAAATAAAAAACCTGTCAAGGACTTAGAGGAAATAGTTACTGTTACTGTTTTTAACATAAATCATCTCTGATGGTTGTATCTAAATGTAGCAAGAAAGCTTAGGTCATGATTTAAAAGGAACTCAATTCCTGGGCATCCTCACCTCTCAAGAGGTTAACTGATGATTTTTTTGTTGTTTGGATCACATTTTAATCCAGATAACAGGGGACTCACACTTCTAATTCAGACTTTCTGGTGAGGCTCAGCTTGTCACAATGTATAGCTTTCTTTCCTTTGATAAGGTCAGTTTGCCAAAAAGAACAAAGTGCATATGAGTAATACATTACTCAACCACTTGTATACATACATCTATTTTTCTTACCAGGTCTCACTATTCAGAAAGGTACAGACATGGCACCATGATAAAAAGGGTCATTTAAAAGACTTTGCAGAGGCTCTGTACTGTGAAGGATTGAATTTTCACTTGAATGCCTACATTTTCACATCTTTTTCTTTGCAGAAATATTCCTTTTGAATGGCAGACTGCAATTGGGTAGTTTTTTTTTAAGTCACTGACCAGGAATATATAAAATATTAGGAAGCATTTGTCCCAGTGGAAGAACACAGTTCACTGAAAAGTACTAGGTGGTTATTAAGGAGGTTATACAACTTTGCCTCTTCAGATTGGAGGGCTCCTTTTGACAAGAGCCTCAAGTTCAGTCAAGGTGGAACACCAAGGTATGCCCCTTCTAAAAGATAGACAATTTAAATAACTTGTGAAGTCATTAGCCTCAAAGCCACCTACCTGGTGATTTTTTAAACTCCACCCTATATATAGTTTGAGGACCACACAATGCTGATTCCAGTTTATTTCATCTTTCTATCCACTTCAACATTTGAACAGAATATTAAGAAAAATGTGCTCATGACCAATTTCTAAAACCTCTAATTTTTCCCCAGTGTTTTTAAATATCCCAAGTTCACTTAAAAGGTAAGGAGGCAGAGAGACAGAAATCTATTTAATAAACACACTAAAATGTTTAATCTTGGTTATTGGATTCTCTGTGGAGTGTGTTAATTCAGTTCAGATGAATGCAAAAAAATTTTTTTGATCTACCAGTAAGGTGTTGTTCTAGCATCATGGGGAGATATAAAAATGGACGTCATCTTTTCTACCCTTAAGAATTTTACAATCTAATGAAAAAGGTAAAGTGAACAATCTAATAAATAGTAGACTATGGTAAATAAACAGAAAGTCACAAAATCCCATCAGAATAAACCAAGAAAATTTCTCTTGGCTGAATTAAGGAAGAATTCCCAAAGGAGAAACCACTTAAACACAGCCTTGAAAGATACATTCAATAGTTGGGGGGACAGAAATGGTCCAATAGAACTGATACATCCCTGATAGGAAAGTGGTGAGAGAAAAAACAACAGGGTGGACAAATGCGGGACATTTTTGGTGTGACACAGAGTACTTGGAGTGGGTATAACAAGAACTGTTTGAAGAGGAATGATGGAAATTAAGAGTGAACAACTCTGTTGATACTTGATGTCTTTGCTAAGGAGTTTGGAGTTTGGTTGTGATTCTATATATAGGTAATAGGGAGTTTTTGAGCAACAATGTGTCTATCAGAACTGTGATTTGTATAGCTTATAAAATATTGTTTATTTCTTCTCATGTATAATTTCTGTGTTTTTACCTATATTTCTGAAGGTTTTTCTTGAACTTTAATTCTCTTTTCTCCCTCTCCTGTTAGAACTAAATCAGAGAAATACAAAAGTCACAGACAATTGAGGTCACATACAAGTATTCATGTCCATTTGGAAACTAAACTAAATGGTTAAGAAACTCCATGGTAACAATAATGATTTTGTGACTCTAACTCTAGTGGAAATTACATATTGTTATTTTATAAAAGTAGTCAGAATTACTTCTAAGTTATATAGAATTAGAAACAATTTTAAATTCCTTTGAAAGCAGAACAAGAACATCTTGTTCATATTCTATAAAAAAACTGGGAGAAAATATATTTTTCAGTCTTATAAGAAATGAACTTGCAAACCTACCTTAAGTGTAGATTATTTTCTCTCTAAATGTTGACTTTTGGAAAAACATTAAGCAGTAAAATACATTGCTTTGTCCATATGCAATGTTACCATATTATTCAAATGAAATGCTCAGTAAGCTCCACCCACTGTCATCCAATTCTCTCCTTAACACCTTTTCAGCTAACTGAAAAAGTACCTACATTTTACACATGCAAGCTCCAATTAGTAACGACAGATATAAATGATCCCTTTCTAAATTTTATATTACTCTTAACTATGGAAAATAAAACAAACACTATTTTGAAAAAAAATGAGACCATTGAAATGGGAGAGAAGCAATAGCAGCAATGGAGAATTTTAGCTTAATATGGTTTTCAGGCAAAACAGGTTATTATTGTACATGAGATGAGTAGAATTGGAAGGTGAGTTAGAGCGGTTCTGATGGCCTAACAGATCAGTTGTTTGTAGTGTACATGGGTGAAGGACAGATCACACACATTCTATTCATTTTGGTGTCATGTGGTTTTTCTATCCAATCAATTGTTAAATATTTAGACTTTATGACAGCTGAAACAAACAATTTGACACTAAAATAATTGAATTAGTGGCTAAACATTCATACTTCCTACTTGGAGTCATTAGACACAATGGAAAAATGTGTCTTTCATAAGAAAATTAGATAAAAAAGACTTACTGTTTATATTTCAAAACTAAGAAACCAATTTTTTGAAAAACCTGAGAATAATGGCATTAATTTAGATTAATATAATGACTTAAAATATTGACCTCAGTGTACAAAATCATATTTCTTCTTTTACTACAAATTGCTACAACTAGAAATTATAACCTAGTCAGAACAAACAATTGCAATCCCTGTGAAGGTAATATTTTGACAGACACTGCAACCAGCAAAAGACTGGGTGACTCATATTTTCCAGTTTCATAAAATGTATTATACTGACCTCAATATAACATTCTTAAAGTTTGACATCCATGTTCAGTTATAAACTTTTTTTTTTTTTTACCTTCAAAGAAATGTAGTTCCACTAGGAATTTCCACCTTTACTTAGATTCCCAGATAAACATCTAAGGAGGATAGCAGTACTTGGTAGAATCCTTCTTCTTAAGAATTCCAAGATTTTTCTTTTTCCTTGGTATCTTAAAGCCCCTGGAATTTCTCACTCTGTTATTTCAGAAGGTCTGTTTCAGCTACATCATGTTGTCTTGGTAGATGTATTATCAACACATCTTATGCCTACTGTGAACAGTCTTCTGAGGAGGGGTAGAAATCTTGCTCCAAATTATTTTTGTAAGATACCCAGTTCTCACCACTTCCTGACTTATAGTGTACTTCTTCTGTCCCTTAAAAAATCACAGCTCACTGATAGTGGGCTGCTTGCACAGAACAATTCAGAGGCCTCCGGATCTCTGAAAGTATTTGATTAAGCAGCGGTTTCCTGGTAAGAGTTTATATGCCACCTCCAAGTTCAAGAAAATGCCTCCCTGTCCTTCCAGAACATGTGATCTGGCATGTGTATATGTGATCCATTCAATAATTATTGGATAGCTATTATGAACAAGATACAGCTGCTCCTTAACTTATGATGAGGTTACACCCCAAGAAACCCATTGTAAATTAAAAACATTATATCAAAAAGGCATTTAAATCACTTAACCTACTGAACATCACGATGTAACCTAGCTACCTTAAATGTGCTCAGGACACTTACCTTTGCCTACAGTTGGGCAAAATAATGTCACCAACACTGCCCAGCATCATGAGAGAGTATCTTACCACATACTTCTAACACAGGAAAAGACCAAAATTTAAATGCAAAGTATAGTTTCTACTGAATGCAAATCACTTTCACACCATTGTAAAGTTGAAAAATCATAAGTCAAAAAAGTGTAAGTTGGGGACCAGTGTTTGACAATGTGTAAAATAAAATACATAGGAATAAACCTAACTAAGGAGGTAAAAGACCTGTACTCAGAAAACTACACAACTCTGAATAAATAAATTAAGGAAGACACAAATAAATGGAAGCATATACCGTGCTCATGGACTGGAAGAATTAACATCATCAAAATGTCCATACTACCCAAAGCAATTTATAGATTCAATGCAATCCCTATCAAAATACAAATGGCATATTTCACAGATATAGAACGAACATTTCAAAAAATGTATATGGAACCATAAATGATCACAAATAACCTCAGCAATTTTGAGAGAGAAGAACAAAGTAGGAAGGATCACAATACTGGATATCAAACTATATTACAAGGCCACTGTAATCAAAACAGTCTGATACTGGCATAAGAACAGATGCATAGATCAATGGAACAGAATAGAGAACCCAGAGATAAACCCATGTCTCTATGGTCAATTAATATTTAACTAAGGGGGTAGGAGCACAAAATGGGGTAAAAATAGCCTCTTCAACAAATGGTGTTGGTAGACCTGGACAGCTACATGCAAAAAAATGAAACTCGACCACCAGCTTACACCAAACACAAAAATAAACTTAAGATGGATAAAAGACTTAAATATAAGTCGTGACACCATGAAAGTCCTAGAGGAGAACATAGGCATGAAAATCTCAGATATTGCACACAGCAATATTTTCACTGATATGTCCCCTAGAGCAAGGCACATAAAGGGAAGAGTAAACAAATGAGACTTCATCAAATTAAAAAGTTTCTGCATGGCTAAGGAAAACCTCAGCAAAATGAAAAGGGGACCAACTGTACGGGAAAATATATTGGCCAATGATACCTGGTACAAGAGTTTGATCTCCAAAATATATAAAGAACTCACATGACTCCACTCCAGGAAGACAAACAACAGAATTAAAAATGGACAAAGGACCCAAACAGACACTTCTCCAAGGAGGACTTACTCAGGGCCCAGAGACATATGAAAGGATGTTCAGCATCACTAGCCATCAGAGAGATGCAAATTAAAACCACAATGAGTTACCACTTCACACCAGCCAGAATGGCCATCATAACCAAATCAACAAACTACAAGTGCTGGCGAGGTTGTGGGGAAAAGGGAACCCTGGTACACTGTTGGTGGGAATGCAGACTGGTGCAGCCACTGTGGAAAACAGTGTGGAATTTCTTCAAAAAACTAAAAATGGAACTGTCTTCTGACTTGGCAATTCCACTGCTGGAATTATACCCTAAGAATCCTGAAACACCAATTCAAAAGAATCTATGCACCCCAATGTTCATAGCAGCACAATTTACAACAGCCAAGAATTGGAAGCAACCTAAGTGCCCATTATTAATGAGTGGATCAAGAAACTGTGGTACATTTACACAATGGAACTCTACACAGCAGGAAGAAAGACGGAGCTCCTACCTTTCGTCACACCATGGATGGAACTGGAGAACATTACACTAAGTGAAATAAACCAGATGGCAAAAGACAAATACCATATGATCTCACCTATAAGTGGAACCTAATCAACAAAACAAACAAGTGCGCAAAATAGAACCAAAGACATGGAAATAAAGAACAAACTGACATTAACCAGAGGGGAGGGAAGAGAGGGGTGATGGGGGAAGGGGAAGGGTTGTCAAGGAAGACGTATAAAGGACGCATGGACAAAGACAGTGGGAGAGGGAGGATTGAAGGTAGGAAGGTGGGGGTGGATAGGGCAGGGGAGAGTAATGGCGGGGGGTGGGGGGAATGGAGACAACTGTCACTGAACAACAATTTAAAAAAAGGAAAAAAAAGATCATGTTGACTCTTGAAACAAACAAAAAAGAATGTGTGATATGCAAATCTGGATCTTACAGGTGTTGTATAGGGGCAAGAGGAGAAGGATTTGTAATCAGATGACCTGAGTTTCAAATCCAGTTAACATTTGGTAGCTGTAATGTGAGGTAGAGCACTTAACTTCTATAAACCTCATTTCCCTCTTTTATAAAATAAAAGACAACAGTACTCTCTATAATGCACAATTCTTGAGAGAGTTAAAGATGATAATGTATGCAAAAGTTCTTTATAAATAGTAAACTATTCAACAAACATGATCCTCTGGGAGGGATGGTCTGAATTTAGGGATGAACTGGGTGGAGACAAGGATTTGCCTTGGGGAAGCCTCAGTCCTTAAATAATAAAGGAGACAAGAAAAACACCAGTTCCCTCTAGACGTAGCAGAAAGTTCCCAAGGCTTACTGGTTTAATTACAAAAAAATAAGAAGTTTGGGAAAGATGTCAGCTGCTAGTAAGAGGAGAAGTTACATATCCTAGGACTGAAAACTGGCAAAGGAGACATCTCTCCACTCTCAATACTGGTGTCAAAAATTGGAAGCAGCAATACCATTCAACCAGCTTCATTATATGGTCCCACAGAAAGATAAGATGAGAGGGTGTACCTCTGTGCCTGGAGTTTGGAAAGATAAGCTGACTGAAGAAGAAAAGCAGCACTGAAAGAAAGAGTAGTACTAGAAGCAGAACCTGTGAGAGGAGGAATTAGGGAAGAGTTCTCGCAATGACTCCAGGGAGGCCTCAGAAACATAAATCTATTTTGCTATCGATGACTCCTATTCCTTGATTTGACTCTTTGACTGGTAAAGCCTGGAAAGCCCCTAATCTTAAATATACAAGAACTCTAAGTTGAGGTAGAACTTCCTTTACAAATGTTTAGCATATGCGATTAAGATGAAAGAGTAAAATTTAAAAACCAGACAAATCTTAAGCTTCATGAGTTATAGAAGAGAATTCATGTCTACTACGTCATGAAGAGTTTCAATATTTTTCAGTACCTACATATTAATAGTGACTGCGTAGTAGACACTGATTTATATTTTTAAAAGTCTCAGTAAGATAGGTATTACCCTAACAATGTTACAGATGAGGAGAATAAAACTCAGAGATATCACTTATCTTGCTGCAGGTTTCATAACTCATAAAATCATGATTTAAGCTCAGGTCCCAAGCTGCAAAGTCAATTTCCTGCCATTAACTATGGTGCTTGCCTAAAGTATAATTTTCAGAGAATGATATGACTGGTGTTAGGAATAGGTCAAGGGGGAAGTCACTCATTCATTCATTCATTCATTTATTCATTCATTCAGCTAATACTTATTGAGGTCTCCCATGGGCCAGGCTCTGTTCTGGTGGCTGAGGAAACAGCAGCAAATGAAATCGGCCCTCATGGATCCCTCATTTCAGTGGTGAGGAGACTGGGTGGAGACAATAAAAAAGGCAAATATATAATGTGTCAGATGGTGTTATATGATAAGGAAAGTAAGGCAGTGGAAGGGGGGACGAAGGGTGGTAGGGTGCTATTTCGCAAATGATGATCGTGGAAGACATCTTTGATGAAATGACATTTAGGCAAATTGTGAAGTCATTGATGGAGCGAACCATGAAGATACAGGGGGAGAAGCTCCCTGGGCAGAGGAAAGAGCTAGTATGAAGGCCCTGACAACAAAGGATGCTTGGTGTGTTGAGGAACAGGAAGGATCCAAGGTGACTGCTGGAGAGGCAGAGAAGCACAGAGGGGGAGATGATAAAGGAGCGTGAGGGTGAGGTGGCAGGCCAGGTCAGATAGGGACCCACGGGCCACACAGAGATCTCAGGTGAACTCAGAAACTATCTCCTCTGACTCGACTGGTAGGTTTCAGATCTTGGAATGAGTAGTTTCTATGCTCTCAACCAATTTTGGGTTCTGATAAACTGGGTGCAAAAGTTTTGATGCATTTTTATACTTGCTTTGTAGGCAGCACCTGTTAAAGAGTCAAGTAGAATCACAAACAATGATTATTTGGGTTGCCTTATGAGGTCATATTAATGTCTCTACAGTCCAGTGTTTGCTCGCTGAGGGGGCATATCTTGCAGAAAAAACAATTTTCATTCATGATAATGAAGCACAAGTAATCAAGGATGGATATTGGACATATCAAAATATGATTTTAAATAAAACAAAGCAGCAATACACCTGGGCCTTTGCATTTGGAATTTGGAAATCTTGTGATTTTCAAAAATAAGTCTTATTTTATTACTTACTATTTTGTGCCAAGTGATTACCCTTAAGTTTACCTCTGCCTCAATCGAGTGCTTTATGAGGGCAGAGTAAATTTTCCGATGGGGTAAAAAAGATTAAATAATATTCCATCATGGTAGTTTGGTCACATAATGTTAATTGGGAAGATGACAAATAGAAAAGTTAATTTCAATTTTGCAGGACCCGCAGTGTATGTCAGCTTCCAGTTGATTCAACCTGCGCCTTTCACTTCTCCCACAGGTCAAGCACTCCATGTGGGGATGCCATCTGAGTAGGAATTAAATGATCTGTTCTCCCACCAGTGCCTAAGGAATTTCAGGGGTAACTTTCATTAACCTTGATGGGTCTTACACATAAAAAGCCCTTGAATGTAAATGGGAGACTAAACTCCAAAGAGTTTCTTCTACTTCCTTTAATTGTTGTTCATTTAATCAAAGAATGACAATAAAGCATTTATCATTAGAAATTTATACAGACGTATGTTAAAAATTTGAATGGGACCAACAAATGATTCACTAAAAAGTGTCACAGATGATTACTACAGACACTTTGAAAAATATTTATTGTGAAAAAAAACCAAACCAAAGTAAAACACGACACAGTAACTACTTCTCCCATTCCTGCTTCCAACTTACAAGTGTTAAGATAAGTTCTTTTAAAAAATAAATCATCTGTGCCAACACTTGTCTAATGCCTAGGATCTGAGTATAGCCCTGAAACTTATTTTTCCAGCACATCATCACTATGTGTCTGAAAGTTACCACGAAGTGCGGTACTTTGTATCATTATCAAGTTCCCTTTGCATGGAAAGTGCTGCAGTGAGCCTCTTAGTCCCAAAACTATGCCCATTTCTGTGTTAATAAGATAAATATTAAATACATTAAGAGAAAGGACAGTACCTCTTGCTCCCCCACTATACACGATATCACCTCTCACTCACTTACCCACTCATCAAGCATAAGAACTCATTGACCCTATTGATAGGAAAGGCCACAGAGGATTGCAAAATTTTGCAAATTAGTTTGTGTCCCCTGTGAGCTATACAGTAATTTATACTTAATGGGAATTATAAAGAGGTCTTCCACCAAAATGTGTCAGAGAGGCAATGGGTTAATAAGAAATGTGAACTTAAATTCCATAGAGAGGAGGCTGAAAGCCCCACTCCAAAAGGAATGGATGCATGAGGGAATGCAGGAAATGTGGTGAGAGAATTCTGGAAAGGAGTGAGCAAAGAAAAAGAGAAAGAAGCCTCTGAATTGGTCAAACGAAGTGTTAAGGCATTGCCAAAGCAGGTGACTTTAGTAGAGAGCAGACAATTTGATTAAAAAAAAAATCAGTCAATTTAATTTCTCATGGGTCTGGCCTCTCTGGTGGCAGAGAAAATAATGAGACAAATTGTTAGATGTCAGAGTAGACAAAAATATTCAGTTAACTGATACCAGTTCTTCATTTTCTGACAGGCTGTGGTGGTTTATAAATGCAGCATAAGTACATGAATGTGTGCAGCTGTGTGTGCACACTTGTGTGAGTTAGGTGGGAGAGGAGAGGAAGGGTGGCAAAAAGAGGTCCTTATCACTAGGCAAGCCTATAATAATGACATATGGGACTTCAATTTTCCTGAGCTTCATAGCTCTAACCTTACATTAGTGATCTTTGCTTGAGAAACAAAAGTTAGATATCTAAAATTGCTAAGTTGTTTTAGATCACAATGTCTTAATTTTGAATGTGGCATTCCTGTGTGTATTATGTTATTAGTAGTTGGGAGATTATCTTTTACACAGCTCATGCCCTCACCCCACCCCACACATGGAGCTACATATGCATGGAACATTATTGGGTCTATGTCATCATATTGTATATGAGCAGTGGAAAATACTTTCAGATTAAGAATTCTCAGAAAACACGGAGAAAATACTCCTATAACTTCCGCTCTCTCTCTCTCTCTCTCTCTCACACACACACACGCACACACACACACACACACACACACACACACACATCTCATTAGTTTATAATCCTTAAAACCGACTCTGGTTAATCCAGTCAGAAGCTCAGACACGGAGACGTTAGCTCAAAGACTTGGGTGCTTAACCATTTGTTCTTCAAGAAACTTTAAAAAGCAATGCAAGATCTTGGCATTTGCTTCAAATTTACAGTCATTTTAAAATAAGCTGATATCAATAATGATTTTTATATCAACAAGGATATAACCATTAAACTAATTTATTCAAAATAATGTGTAATCCAAAGTCATTGGGTCATTGGTAGTTCTTAACTGATTAAATGTTATGCATTCTTTACAAAATACTGATTGATCTGGAAGAATTTAACCTTAATTCAGCTAATTAATGTTGTGGAATTCTGGTTTGTTACTTGTTGAATTAATAATTAATTGGTCCTAGCTTCACCTTTATGCCTGAAAGGTTACCAGATATCCTTTTCTGGTGGTTTTGAATGGGTGACCATCTACTGTGGATTCTCTTTCTCTGCCACCCATTTTCTCCCACTATTCAATTCCATTTTTCACTGAGAACAAAGACTAACACAGCTGTGATGGAGAAGCTGCAGGAATGGTGGCTAAAAGTACAGACATTGGAGCCAGACTATCTGAGACTGCAATCACAGCTCAACCACTTCCTAGCTGGGATGCCTTAGGCAAATACTTAATGGTTCAGTGCCTCAGTTTATGCACCTGTAAACTGATAGTAAAGGTACATGACTGATAAGGTTGTTACAAAGATTGAATGAGTTACTGTTTATCAGGGGAACAGAGGGGTGCCTGGCACATAGAAAACCCTATGTCAGTATTTATAATAAACAAATGTTCTCAGCAAATGTGATGTGACTGAGCAATTATGATTACTTTAAAAGACCATAAATAGCAGCAGTCAGAGAGGAAAAAGTGCAAGTTCTGCTGTTTTGGCATTCTTCTGCTCCATTCTGATCTCATGCTAGCCCAAACACCTTGAGACTCAATTATACACAGTAAGGGTGCTTTCCAAGACTTTCCACAACCCAGTAAAGAAGAAGAGCTTCTCTTGTTGTTCTTACAACTATATATTCAATTAACACTAAAATTGCAGTTTCGGAAGATCTGAGTGGACAGACTTCTTTTATTGACTCAATGAAAAAAATGCACAAATTTACCTATCTTCTAATATTATATGTGTCCTATGTATGTCTGCTTTGTCTCCACAAGGAATTGAGCAGTTATCTATTTCTTTAAAACAAAGCAACAAATGTGAAGCATAATATGCAGGGTCTGGCAGAGGTAACACCTGCTTTGAGTGTAGTTGGTAGAGTAATAATATGGGTGTAATAATTTATAGTTTTAATGTGAACATTTCACCTAAAATGTCACATGGTATGCTTGAGTATGATATTGTTATGTTACAGAATTACATGCTTATGATTTTGTACTAAAAGATTTTGTAATAAAAAAGGGACAATATTTGTGCCATACCCTATACCTATATATAGGGTACATATATGTACCCTATGTATATTCTAGTTTTTCATAAAGGAATGACTGTCTTCCTCTCAACATTTATTCCCATGGAATTCACTGTCATTCCCATACTCCAGACAGTAGCCAAGGGTGGGAGTCACTGATATGCCCATGATGATGACCTCTTTTCTACATAAAATCCAAGTTCAATCACATTTTTACTCTATTTAAATTCATTATAGTAAAATTAGCCTGTAACTTCTTGTTATGAATAAGAGTAAATCTAAGATAGAAATGATTTAATATCTCACAAATCAAATATGATATAAATAGGTCTGTAGGGAAAAGTGGATCCATGAAAACATCAACACATTTGTACCAATTGTCAAAAAAATATTCTCAATGAAAAGAAACTTACAGTGTAACTGATATTTTCATACCTCAAGGAACTATAGTATGAATATTTCCCCAAATATTTGATCATTTTGAAGAGAAAATTTTTTAAAATCATGCTTGAATCCTTGATAAAATTAAATCTCATAATACAGTAGTATTGTCTTAGAAATATCCACTAAGAGAACAATGTGTATTTATAGAGATACACTTTTACTTAAGTTTTAAATTTTAATATTTCAGAACTCATTTATTAAAAGTGATTGTTTTTATGTTTTTAATGAAAGCAGTATTAATTATCTGACTCTTCTTGACTACGACCAATATAGTGTAAATCTGGGGGGGAAATCAAGAAGACCCAACAACATAGAACACTTACCATCTGGCTTGCTTTCTCAGCCTCTCTGAGCATCAGTGGTCAGGAGCCCCTGCTCTTTGCTAAAGCCATGGAGGGCTATCTTACCACTCAGAAGGATCAAAGGATGCTTCCTTGTGTCTTCCAGCACAGAAGGGATGTTTTTGGTATATTAAGAGCGTATCTCTACCTTTTATTGAGTCATTTCAGTGTGCCAGGATGCTGCCAAATGTTTGATACACATTGTCTCATTGAATCCTTACAGTTACTATTCCCGTTTTACAAAAGAATGAACTAAACCTCTGTGCAGTTAAATAATTTGCTCAAGGTCACACAGTGGTAGAACTGGGAAAAAACAAAAAACAAAAAAAACACCTTGGTCTGCATCACTCCAAGACATCTGAATCACTGAACTGCTTCTGTTCAACACAGGTCATCTAAAGGGCACACGTGTATAAAAAAGGAAGAGTATCAAGCTGAGCCTTCAAATTCCACATCTCTCCTGCATGCCAAGCCCAAACATTTTATTGATATATACTGAAAATGATTAAAACATGAAAATTGCATTGTGCTATTTATAACACTAGTGATTTCTGGGCTATGAAAGACAATGAATGATAATAATAACACCTTCACCAGCACCTCCAAGGATAATTTCTACTGCCAGTTACTAGGCATTTACTTCAAGTACTTTGCTAAGCACTTTACATATATTATTTCATTAAAAAAAGAAGTAGTCACGAATTTCACGATCTAAATCCCAAACTAAATTGAAATATGTGTATGTATTTTTTTTTTTTAGCAGTGGAGATATAGACACCATTTTCCATTTCCCTACCCGTACTCTTACTTCAAGAGGGCAGATTCTCGATTGTCCAGTTCATACAGGTCTGAATGATTAAATCCATGCCTTGATCCCGAAGAACAGACAAAAAGTACAAAGTTAATTTAGCAAGGGCTTAGAAAAGTAAGACCTAGACCAAGACCCAACTTAAAACTAATTACAATAAATTTACCCTTATTTTTTTACCTGCTCATGCCAGGTGGCAGAAGCTAGATACAGTATGACATGCTTCTCTCAAAATTTCCCTAAGTTAGCAGGCCAGCATACTGTCACCCTGGGCTAACAGGGAGAGTAATTCTGTCATCTCCATCGGTACAACATTAAAGGAAATGAATCTCATTATATTTTTTGGGGGGGAATAATTTATCAGATGATTTATTTGCAGTGCAGTCAGCATGACAAGTAAACAAATATGTTATTTTTGCCCACTGTAGTTTGATTTTAAACGTGAGAAAGAGACAGAGTAACTGTCTTTCTAGGGCATGTGAGTAGCTCTGACAACAGCTTTGAAAAATAAAGGAACTGCATTATGAGGCATTTAGCACAAACTGATCTACATACTGGAGTAGACCTTTCATGAATTCTGCCAACGTAGAGAGGAAAGGGGAGGGGAGAAGAGGCTCCAGTTGCATGCTACCACTGTGCGTGGCGATGAATCCCCCGGCGCATGTTAATTAATGCCCTATTGTGTTTGGCAGACTACCAGGGACTGTGATTGTGCACGAGCTGATCCTTTAAATGGAGAGTGGCTTACTCTACATTGAAAAGAAAAAAGATTTGTATTTGTATAAGCCACAACTATGCCTTAGGAATAAGTGTTTTGCTTTTACTGCAATTAAGAAAAAGGAACTGCCATCTATCACAATATTTTATCATTACATGTAAAATAAAATCCTCCACCCCAGCAAAGTAAGTAAAAAAAAAAAATTCACAGAAATGTCATTGTTTTTAAGGAAAAAGAACATTGCTCCCGTTGCCTTATCCAAATCAGTGTCCAAATTTCAGTCACACAGGATGATAATGAACACTCTTATCTACCATCTTGTGCTCTGGGTGAAGCAGAGGATTGTAGTCAAGCAATTAAAAGGAAATCCTCACAATAAACACATGGCAATCTTAAAAAAATTAAATACATAATGTTGTCCTGGCAACAGAGATGAATTAAACAGAGAAAAAGAACCGGAAGATGCAAATTCCCTAGGCTTAAAGCTTACAGAGATCTTATGTCCTGCTAGAATTTTATTTTTAATCATGGAAAAAATAAAGATAGACTAATCACTCAGCTCTTATTTCTTATTTGTTTTAATTTGCTTTTTACTACTTGCACTGTAAAGAGCTGATAAATATTGGATGTCTTAAAGCATGAGTGGCCTAGAAAAATAAATTGCCTTATATTATTGCTCCTTATGAATAAAATTGACATATCCAAGAAGCTGCTGCCGTAGAGTCTAAAAAGATATTGCAGCCGAATCAATTAATTAAGTGTCTTTCACCATTCTAAATAATAATAAAATTCAGCTGAGGGAGGCTTACTAAACAACTCACCTTTTTCATAATCTACCTGGCTTTAGCTGAAATAAGCCGGTCTTTTTTATTTGTATTTTTTCTTTAATTTCTTCAGTCATTTGGACTTTTTTGTATGCCGAACTCCTTCCAGGTTTCCCGAGTACATTAAAGCTTTATTTAAACTCGCGATCCTCAAACTGGGGTACAAGAGCCACCTAAACCAGAATCTCATGGGGATGCTTATTTAAAACATACGTTCTGTGAACCCATGCCTCCAGACGTTCTGATTCAGTAGCCCAGGATAGAAGTCAGAAATCTGTGTTTTTATTTACATATTTTTAAATCCTCACCCAAGGATATGTTTATTGATTTTAGAGAGGTAGGAAGGGGGAGAAAGAATCAGGGTGGGGAGAGAGGGAGAGAGAAAGAGAGAGAGACATTGATGTGAATGAGAAACATCAACTGGTTGCTTCCTGTATATACCCTGACCATGGATTGAACTCACAACGCTGTTGGTACCCTGACTGGGGATTGAACCCACAAACTTTTGGTGTATGGGACCATGCTCCAAACAACTGAGCCACCCAGTGAGGGCAAAATTTGCATTTTTAATAAATGGCCAAGCGATCCTGATCATTTAAATTATTCTATATGCTCTTCTTTTAGAGTTCAGTGGCTTTATTTTATTTTATTTTTTAATTCACTAGCTCTTCTTTTTGCCACAATGCTTGATTTCACAGGATAAAAAGTGTCCCTCATGCCCCGGTTGGTGTGGCTCAGTGGATTGAGCATTGGCTTGAAAACCAAAGAGTCACTGGTTGGATTCCCCAGTCAGGGCACATGCCTGGGTTGTGAACCAGGTCCCCAGTAGGGGGCGCGAGAGAGGCCACCACACATTGACGTTTCTTCCCTTCTCCCTCCCTTCCCCTCTCTCTAAAAATAAATAAATAAAATCTTTTTTTTTTTTTAAGTGTCCCTCAGAGAGTATGGTGCCCTGAACTGGTTTGAGATGTCCAGATCTGTTTTTCTTCTGGACACGACACCACAATGACTTTTAACTCAAAGTGCCAGGATGGTTGGCCTTCTTTGCTGGTGGAAAAGTATCACAGGGCTATGAGGACATGAAAGTTCAAGAATAGAATAGAGATCATCATAGATAAGTGCAGAGAGATTTAATGGACTCTCCACGCTTTGGGAAGCCTCTTTCTGGGGCACGGTTACTCTTATTAATTCTCAATTCATGTTTTTAATCAGCCTGGGTATGCAATAAACTAAAGGTACAAAACAAATCTATCATTGATTCTTTTTGCAATCAATATAGGATTTGTGGGGCTATGAATGAATAACAGCAACAATTTGTTGAGGATTTACTATGTGTCAAGCAAGAGCTAAGTGTTTTGTATATATTACGTCATATATATTTTCAGCAATAATGCTTTGAGGCATCACAATTCCCCATTTTATAGATGAGAAACTAAAGATTCAAGACGATAACTGGTTAACCTGAGATTCCTGGTGGTAGACTTAGCATTCTGTCCCACGTTGGTCTGACTCCAGAGCCGTGCTCTTAACCAGGAGGCAATCCAGCCTCTAATCTTAAGTGGGTTTTCTCTTTTCTTTCTAATCAGCTAGCCTTTGTGCCTCATGTCTTTGAAATAAAGTCTAGGTTGTATATGAGCATCTGCTTCCTTTGGGAGTGCTCCTAGCTACTATTACTATATTATAAGTTCTTTGAGATGAGAACAAACGGATCGAGCCCCACCTCTGGGTTTCCTTGCCAGCGCTGTCAGAACCACAGTACAATGGTGACGTGCTCCGGCTAAGTAAGTGAGGTCCTGCCGCTCTATTTTAGGGCTCAGAGCTCTGACAGAGAGCTCACTGTTACATTATCGCACAACATGATTACAATAGATGAAGTCACTTTCAAGGGAAGCGGGAGCCTATACCCTGCCAGTACTTTGTTTAATGAGCCCAAGACAAAAATAACTGCATCTAATGTGCAGAGATGCTGAGAGAATGGCACAAAATAGTCTTTACAGAGTGCAACTCTGAAATACAAAGTAAGGCAAAGGAAAACTGAAATTGATTTTTAAAATTTTGCTTTGCCCCAAATAATCATTGCTTTACATAGAGGATTTTCTTTCTTGGGTGTATGCCATAGTTCTTCAAAGTAGAATGACTAAATTCCCGTCAGACTTTCCCACCTCTGCACTCTCACACTGCTGCTCTCCTTTGGATGCCTTCCTTGAATACAGACTTCTTTCCCCAACTCTGCTGGGCCAGTGGCATTTCTTTAAAGATGAGGGACAATGTGACTGTGAAGCTGTGTTCTTGCTCTTTTAAAGACAAATCTATGCAAGGAGACTTAGGGCTGAAAATAGGTTCTGACAACCTGAGTTTTTGCTTTAAGTCCACAACAAATCTCAATGTCTTATTTAGTTCTGCAACTCTTGACCTGGTTTTGGTTATAATGATGATTCCAAAATTCATTCCATTCCGTTCTTACAACCACTCATCCTCGTGAGTGAGTACTGGATTCTGGTTCTGACCCTGGAAGCCACACGTCTTCCCTGGACTGGCTTTGATGGCTGGCTGCTGTTAGTTTAGTATCATCCCACAAATCTCTAAATCCACTTTCATTTTCCCTTAACTTATGGCTAATATTTGATTCAAGAACTGTGAACTAACAGTCAACCTTAACCAAAATCTTACCTGATTATACAGGCAAGAAGTGATTTATTCCTCCCCTGTACTTGATTTAGACATTTTTTATGGTACTTATATTGCCTTCTATACAAAGACTATTTGTATACTTGAATACATCTAGTTTTCTCTGTTTAATTATCAGCTCCTTGGTGTTATGGAACAGGCCCACAGTGTTTTGAATTAATAATAACAATAATAATATTAGATAGGATTTAGTGAATCTCTAATACGTTCCAGGCACTGTGCTACAAGGTTTTCACTCATTTATTTCTTTCGATTCTTGCAGGAATACTGTGAAGTAGACATTACTGTTATTAACATTTAATAAATGAAGACACCAAAGCTTAGAAGGTTTCAGAAATTTGTCCGAATTTACACAGCTAAGATGTGTGAAACCAGGATTCTAAATCAGGTCTGCCTAACTTCAGGACAAGAACTCTTAATCATTGCACTGGAGTTTTTAGTGAATTGGATGAGTGAATAGACCCATTTACAAAATTAAATAGAGTAAACTGTTAAAATATAAAACTCTATTTAGTGTTTCAAATAAATACATTACAGGCCCAATATTTTAAAGTACCAAAATGGGTAGTTTTTCTCTGACTCTATAATATTTAAGGGATTTATTATTTAGAATTAACATGTAAAAATTTTACATTAAAGATGTAAATAAAATAAAATTCAGTAATCAAGTTGGACAGCTAATGGAAAGCATGATGGGAAGAATTTACAGCACTTTATATAATACATAGAAAACACCCATATTTGTTGAACAAAAAAAGATTGAATTGATGAACCATTCAGTCAATGAGCAAACATTGAAAATCAGCCTATATACTAGGTACTTTAGAATAATTCATGAAAATGTATAGCAACTTCTATAAAATATTTGGAATTAAACATACGATCAATAGTGTATATCACTGCAAGAATGGAAATATATATCAAGATGATCCCAACAAAATCTCCATAGTGGAATCACACCTGATATCAAACCCTAAAGTTAGCAGCTCCAGCATGTCATTGGCTTATAATAGAGATGGCTAATCCAATTTAACCATAACTTGGAGATTAAATGAAACATAACACTTATGTATAGTAACCTGGTACTTAATGGGCACCCAATAAAAGTCAATTCTCTTCTTTCATCCAAAACCTTCCTTTTCTATTCACTTAGTGGGGTGGCTTCAACTAATTATGTTTTTCTGAGACCACATTTCCTTTAGGCCTTAGATAACCATCATGATGGCAGAAATCATACCTGGCTTTCCCAGAAGTCTTCAGTTACATCAACAAGAGACAAAGGAGAGTCAGAATATTTGTGGTAATTTCTCTCCTCTCTCAAGAGAGGTCTAAGGAGAAATTTCAAATGAGGTCAGCGTCTGTGGCTCCCCTAGGACTTCTAACTCTCCTCCAGAGTAAAAAAGGGGATTGCGAATTACAGCAAAGCCCACCTTTTTCAGAAGTCTAAAATCCACCCCCAAGTGCCAAGGCCAAAGCCTTGGACTTTGACCCTCCACAGCTTCCCCAGACTCCATGGCCTCTGCCAATAGGAGTCTAGAGAGAGGCCTGGATACCCAAACCTCCTAATTAACCATAACATTACACTTAACATCTTTGCTTCCATGCTCTGCCTGACTCTACCAGGACTAATCACATTATTCCCATTATCTCTGTCTGTGGGAGTCGTCAAAGGAAGCCAGGATCTCAGTCACCGCTTATATCTGTCACTTTAATCCTCAAAGGGCTCTGCATGGCCTCTGACCTAATTCCCTCTCCCACTATACCCCAGTTCATGAAATCCTTCTTCTGTGCCCTCAGAATTCATGGTTTGTCCACCGCCCCCCCCAAAAAAATCCCCTAAATTCTTAACTTCTCCAAACACCCCCTTCACCCTTTTTACCCTAAAGGAAATCTGGTTTCTCCCTGAGGAGGTTGTTTTCCTTATAATGTCTCTCAGTTGGGCTCTTGTTATTTGCTTGTTTGTTTTTCTTCCTCAGTCCTCATACATCTGCAACTGGGGGTTGTAGAAATGTCCTTCGAACCATCCTTTCTTACTTATCAGAGATAACCATATTATGTTGCTAAGTCCAGTGGTCAATTTTGATTTTCATCTCCCCTGACAGGGTTGGTTCTGCCTCCTCGAACCTGTTCTTCACGTGGTTTCTCGTACACCACATTCTCCTGATTTTTTTCCCTATGTCACTGGCTGTTCCTTCTCAATCTCCCCAGCTGGTTCCTCTTCAAATCACCAACAAAGTAAATATTGGAGTTTCCTGTGGCTCAGTCCTTCAGTCTCTTCATTTCTCTATGTTTTTTCTCATTGATTCTTGTCCGTTCTCATGGATTTAATTACCACTTCTATGTGGATAGCTTCCAAATTTATCTCTGGGCTTCTATTCTGATTTTTTTGATTCATATAGTTAACTGCCTAGACAATACCTCCAACAGGAGGAACAGGAGCGATCTTGTACCCTTGGTCTCCCACAATCTATTTTTAACATAGCAGGCAACACAAAAGATTCTCCAAAATAGCACATGTCATTCTTCCGTTCAAACCTTGCGATGACTTCCTCTTGCACTCAGAGTAAAAGTCAAACACTTACAAAGGCCTATAGGGCCTTACAGAACCTGGACTGTGCTACCCACCGTGTCCACCTATCACCACTTGTTTCCTCGCTAATTCTGACCCACGCACACAGTTTATGTGCTCCTAGCTTAGGGTTGCTTGTTTGACCTGCAGAAGTCTCCAACAGATAATCCGAAAGTCTAGCTCTCTTGCACGTCCAAGTTTTTGCTCAAGTGTCACCTTCACAGAGACTAACCCTCACCTGACATCTCTTGTTCATTTTGCAAACCTTTCCCCAAACCCACATTCCTAAGCCTCTTTACCTGGCTCCATTTTTGCTTTTTCCATTATACTTATCCCTTTTAACATACGGGGGTAGTTAGTTTTTATTTTTTTAGTATCTATTGCTTGTTTTTTGTTTCCTCTGCTATAAGTTGCCTAGATTTAATTATTTTTGTTCTCTGATTTGCCCCAGGTATGTGGAAATGTGCCTGCCACATAGAGTGTGCATAATACATATTTGTTAAATGAACGCTAGCTTTGCATAGTGTTTTATGGCGTGTTGCCTGCTGTCATGTGTTACAAAATTGTATCCTTAAACTTACCTTTTGCTATTGGTCGAGCATTATCATTATATCTGTTATTCAGATTGCAATGCAGAGATCAGAGACTTTGTTTGACTCAAGTCCATTGTTTTTGATACTTCATTCTGGTTAGCAGGTCACTGATTTTTTTTTTTTAATTGATTTTTAGAGAGAGAGGAAAGGGCAAAGAGAGAGAGAGAGAAAGAAACATTGATTTGTTGTTCCACTTATTTACACACTCATTGGCTGATTCTTATATGCGCCCTGACCAGGTATCAAACCCACAGCCTTGGCATATTGGGATGGTGCTCTAACCAACTGAGCTACCTGACCGGGGCCAGGGCCAGGGCCAGGACACGGTTCTTTAAAACTGCTTAAATCATAGCATAGAACAATGATTTACACCTTTATTGAGCACTGAATGCTATGTGCTGATGATTATGCAACAACACAAAATATAGCCCAGGGCCTGGCAGACAATGTTTTTGGACAAGAAGGACATGCCTGGGTCTTGACTCCTAAAAGGTAAAGAGCTTTTTCTTCACCAGCAGAGCCATACAGGCTCTTATGTCAGTAGTTTCTTTTCAACTCGAAAGCCAGCCTGGCATCCTGCAATTGGTTTGACATGTTCAAATCAGGGTTTTGATCTCAGCATTACTCTGAGATGACACCTTGGAAGGTGACTAATACAATTTTATTAAGTTTAGATTTTGGTAACTTGCCAGCACTTACTCATTTGACTGGGGGAGTAAGGGTCCTTCGGTACTTCTGATCACGAAATGGAAATAATAAGGTTTTTGCTGATTGCTCTTGAATGTATTAAGCATAGGTCTGCCCAGAAAGTATCCAGCCATTTAATAGGAGAAATAGAGACATTTATTGAAAAAGATACAAGATACAAGAAACATTGTACATAGGACAATGACGCCTCAGTCCCCTTCAAAGTAGGCACCTTGGGACTTCACACGGTTCTCCCGATTGCCATCAGCTACCTTGTCGTATTTTCCTGAATCTCATGAACGGTCTGAAATCTCTTCCCCTTCAAAGGTGCTTTTAGTTTTGGGAAAATCCAGAAATATGGGCTGTAGTGGAGGCTGAGTCACCTGGGTGATATGCTCTTTCACCAAAAATCTCTGCATGAGACGTGATGCATGAGCAGGCATGTTATCATGATGAAGTTGCCAGTCATCAGTTGCCCATAGCTGTGGCCTTCTGAATCATCTGAATAGTTTCCATGGAGGAATGTTCAAGCTAAACACAAAAATTTATGCAGATTTGTTGCTCTACTCGCTCAGTCATTTTGAAAGTGTTGGCCACACAGTATACGTGCTCACTCAGTGGCGTCTCCAGCCCCCACTGACTGGTACAGTGAAGTCATTGTTTACACATACACACTCCAGCCCCCTCTCCTTGGCTGCCAGGTTGCTTCATGTCACGCAAACCATTATCATTACATTAACAATGGTTGGACCGTTTCTGGACAGACCTTGTATTTTAGGCACAGCTTTATGACTGGTGACCAGAAATAGTCCCGTGGTTAATTGGCATTTCCAATGGAGTAGAAATTTTTTCACTGGAAGTTGCTTGTTTCTCTGAACCATGGTCAGAACTTTACCTTTCGCTTCTTTGTGGAAAGCATTACTGTTCTTTAAGAAGCGTCTATACCTACTACAAAGACACATAAGCCCTTATGGTCTTCATGTTATTGAGAGCTATTACCTTTGTTCCTGGCTGGCTAATAAATTCTCAGATTCCATTCAGGCATTGATCTAAATTTTCATTGTATTTATTTCTGACCAGAGAGCGCAGATGAATTGATCCTAGTAATCAGTGACGTTTTGAAAGTTTTGAAGTTGATTTGCTGTAATTATTGATTCTTGTTCCGTGTGCAAAGGAGCAAAAGAGCATGTCTATTGAGCAGTCACTTCCTGTGTGTCCTAGCTGTTTGGGGTACTGCCTATACATTAGTTAATGCAATTAGCTTTGCCATCACCCCAAGAGAAAACCATGCTCAAGGCCACTCATCGCACAGATAAAGATACTGAGAGGTGAGGGAGTTAGGTAACTCTCCTAAGGCTACACAGCTAGGAAGAGGCAGGGCCAGGTCCGTATCTCTAGGCTGCCTCAAAATGTGTTTACGAGCATTCTTTGGTATCGTACACACCTAAAATGTAGCCATCCAAAACCCAAAGAAATATGGAAACAATAGACAAGACAACCTCAGATTTGAGAACCACTGCTACAAAATGCCAGTAAATAGAGCCCCTAAGCCAGTCAGACCGTCTCCATACAGGTCAGGCTGAGAGACCATGGAGTCAACTCATTTCAGTCATCATATGAATGAATAGTAATCAACCAGATACGCAGGAATACAATTCAATTTGTTTGAAGTTAAAATAAACTGATAAATTGGATGTGGCCAATTCAGATAGAGGCAAATTTTGACCATATGCTTCCACTGTCTCAGTGCACAAAATGCTAACTATCTGTTAATATTTGTTAAATAGCAGATAGATATTTGATCTGATGTATTTGTCTCAGGAAAACCTCATGAACTCATGTCCAGGGAAAAAATTCTGGTCTTCCTTCTCTTTCTCTTTCCTCTTTCCTCTCTCTTTCTGCTCTGCCCCCTTCATTCTTCTCTCTCTCTCTCTCTCTCTCTCTCTCTCTCTATATATATATATATATATATATATATATATATATATATATATATATATATATATATATATAAAGTCCCTACTATGTAGAAGTTAAAAGATCTGGAAATTGATAATCCTGTCCCAGGAGTCACTGGTTTCTAGATTTTCAGCTATGATTATGGAAACGTATAATTAGAGTCAAAGATTAGAAAAAACTTTTCTTTCAATGTCCAATTACTTTTCCCTTTCTGGAATACTGAGGAAATATCTGTGCTCTGATCTTTGGATTATAAAATATACATTTTATGACTCCTAAATGCCTGAATTTAATTCATTTTCTACTCAATCCTAGTCCATTCTTAATTTCTCAATATCTATTGTTTAAGCAGGAATGAAGCTCCAAGACTCTTATGTAAGAGACTTTCTTATTAGTTTAGAAGAATCCCACTACCAGATATGTTTACTTTAATTATCATGATTTTCATTTTGTTTTAAATATAATTTGAATGGCTTTAGATTAAGCATATGCTGTCTTGTAAATCACAGACCTAACATCCCTCAATTGTTTAGTTTCTGACTTCTTCCTATATTTATGATACTTGCTTAGGCCCTGAAGGCATTTGCGTTTGCAACCCTTATTCAAATGAAAATCAACAGTAATATGATTTAATGATGGTTCAAGATGTCTTTAAGAATGTGTATACAGGCTCATCACACAATATATTTCATTTCACATTTTATATCTTTATGATCAGGTTATGCATCAACAACATTCTTATCCATATCTATTTGAAAAGTTCATTGCCACTTTAGCAGCATTTTTTCTCTAAAATGGATATGAATTTGACAGGACCATTTGTGGAAGAGATATTTGTCCTGGCAAATAGATTTGGACCTTTATCTGCCATTGATAGTTTGGTGGTTTCAAATACAAAATTAAATATGACTTTCCAAATATTTTTTTAAGCCAAGTTACTTGTATGCCTATAAAACCCAGCCATAGCAGCATAGATATTTCTGAATGACTGCCAATATTGAAGGGGTACATACACAATATAAGAGATAATTTATTAAAAAGATGTGTTTGGTTCCAACCAGGGAATTTATTGATCAATGGCTAATATATAACAAGTTGTCGGTCAGGTTCTCACTTTATGAAAGCTATCCAGCCACCAAATGAAGATCTGACGCCAAAAGGTACTAAAGAACGTAAAATAGTTTGAACTTGAAAGTGTAAAATGCAAAGTTCCAGTTATGTTTTATCCATATTTTATTATAGGCTCATCTTGAATAGAAAAGGAACATACTATATTGACATAGAAAAGGAATACTATGTTTACCAATGCAAGGAAAATATGTGTTTAAATAACCATCACTCTGTTGAGGCCATTTTATGTCCTTTTCTTTCTTTTTCTTTTTTTTCTTTTTCATAAGTCAAATTACTAAAGAGATTATTTGGGTGTTAGGAAATAAAATACTTATATTTTAAATGTCTTTTATTATGAAATTCAAGGACCTAGTTTTCAAATGTAGATTAATTTGTCCTTGAAATATCTACATCATTTCTAAGTACCACTATTGCAGATACCAGAGAAAAAAGGTTGCATATATATTAGCAAAGTCAGAGATGAGGAACTGTTGTAACAAACTATTAAAAACAATCAGGGTTACTTAAACCTTTGTAGAGAAGAATATTTGTATTTTGAATGACAAAAAGCCTCAGTGCATTCTTTACACATATTTAAAATTGTGGAAAATTAAGACTAGAAGGAGAGCTCACGGTTCTTTTGTTGAATATGTCATTTAATAAATGAGAAAACTATGGTTTGGTTAGCTATGGAAGAACTGGGACTAGAATCCACATTTCTGAATGCCTAAACCATACACACTTATATATACTCAGAATAGCTAACCAATTTTGGGGGCTGTTATGTGTCTGGCATGGAAAGTCTATATTCTCTTAACAATTCTATAAGATAGATGTTTATTTTTTACTTTTTTATTTGTGGACTTGTGCAATTTTAATTTCATGTACATGCACATAATATAAAATTCAAAACTTGTGAAGTAGAATAGGGTGTAAAATCTTCACCTCTATGCTCAACCACTTAATTATTCTTCTCAAGCAGCAGGCTTTTGCCAGTTACTTGTAAATCCATCCAGGTACAATCCATCATATAAAACCATATAAATCACTATATATATAGTGATTTTTATATATATATAAATATATAATAATAAATAAATATATATAAATCACTATATATAAAAAAATATATAAATATAAATATAAAAGCAACCAAATGATGTTGCTTTTCCACTTAGGATATCTTCAAGATCATTCCATGTCAGGATCTGTACATGCAGAGCTCTCTCATTATTTTTATTCCATTCCATGGACATACCAAAATTTATTTAACTATTCTCTTATCAATGGATATTTACATTTCCCCCATTCTTTTGGGTTTATGTGCACACAACGGTGAATAAATATTCTTTTAAATATGTTCATTTCACATAGATGCAATTATGTCTCTTAAATAAACCTTAGAAGATGAATTACTGGGCCAAAGAGTATGTGCATTTTATTATTAATAGATATTGCCTAATAGCACTCCATAAAAATTTTGTTAATATACACTCCTATATCAATGTTTCCTCACACCTTTACCTACCCAGTGAATTAACAATCTCTCTAATCTTGCTGATCAAATAGATGAAAAGTGTATAACCTTGTAACTTTAACATCTATTTCCTATGAGTGAGGTTGAGAATCTTTAATGCTTAAAATTCATTTGAATTTTTAAATCTAACCTTTGTTCATTTTCTATTGAGTGATATTCTCTTACTGATTTATAGGAATTATTTTCACATGAGGGAAATTATAAAGTAAAATTTCTTTATACTCCTTGCATTGGAAAGTCCTCTCTAAATATGACTACAAAGCCCAGAAGCCATAAACAAAAGAAAATTAAACCAAAAATTTTAAAAATCTTATATGGCTAAAACCACTATAAAATTTTTTAAGTAAAGAATTATGAGAAAATACCTGTAATACATATAATGTAAGATAGATTTTAATATCCCTATTTTACTGATGAGTCAATTATAGATTTCTATTTTGAGATTAAGCAACTTGCCCAAAGTCACCTTCCAGAGAGCTAACAACCTAATAAATGTCTGACTGAATTAAAAGTCTTTCCTCTTGCTGCAAAACTATGTATTTAATTTTTTTTTTTAAGTAAAAACAGCTGAATAGAGTTGTATAGGAATTGGAAAGTACAATATACTCATTGGTTTTTCTCTTTTCAGTTTCTCCTGTTGTGTAGATAAAGTTAAATATTTATGTAAATTTTATAACCTGTACTCATCATAGGATATTTAATCCAGAAAAACCCTGAGAATAGCTCATCCCCTTCACTCATTTATAAATAAGGTAATTAAGACCATAAAGGTCAAGCCCTTTCCACCAGAGGAATAGTTGTAAATCTAGAATGGAGTGAAAGTTCTGGCTGAAGTTCTCTGATTTGTCCATTAGTCTGCAATCACATTTTTTGTGGATGAAGTACGGGGAGAGAAGATGAGGAGGAGGCGTTGGGAAGACATAGAAGTGCGACCATGGAGTGGACAGAGTGCTGACAAGGTCAAGGGTAGCACATATTTGGGAAACACAATACTGTTTGGATGCGACTGACCTTCGAAGGGCCTGGTAACATTTTTAGCTTTTCCATGACTTTTATGAGAAACAAATGAACAGAATGGAAACTCCATGTTTGGCAATAAAGGACGGCCAGTAATTTTTATATTTCATTGTATCTTCCAAGTAAAATGGACATTTTAGTATGTGAAAGGAGAAAGGAGATAATTGTTAGTTAAAATAGTACTCAGCAATTAATTTTAATTTTTTTCTTTGTAAGTCTTTTCATTGATTTGTCTTAGGTGAAATTGTTCTAGTGAAAAGAAAAACATTATAGCACTTTTAGTAATATTTTCCCCTATCTAGTTTAACTTATTTCTTGGGGAGAGTGAGGTGGCTATAAATACCTTTACCACTTGATCTTGTAATCTTAAATGAGGGCAAAACTCCTCTTGGCACTAACAAGAATTTTGTCTACAAATAGTTACAGAATTGGGTCCATGACTATTATGAAGCATTTGGTTTTTTCCCAGGAGATAGAAACTCCAGCGCAATTTTCAGATGGAATACACACACTAACACCTTGTCCATATGCCTAATAATAACAAGAATGAAGGAGGAAAAAAGCCAGGAATTCTTGCAGGCTTTAGCCGGCTTGCTTCAAAAGCCTGCCAGCTAAACAAATAAAGTGAAGTAGTGGGAGGGAGAGGCAGGAAATTAACTGCTGTGGGCTATAGTTAATGAGTAGTCCGACAAAAGGGAAGTTATGGCCATGGAAGTGTACACATAGAATGAAAAAAATTAACACTACCAAAAAGAGTTAGCGTGCACAAATTAGATTTTTATTCAATCCTGAAGTTTATTGCTTTCTTGTGGGATCTGCCTGCAACCAGCTACAGAAGCTTTCCTGCATCCTCTCGCCCCCAAACAAGATGAGTGAGATCAATCAAAAGATTGAAACTTTGAAGCATGGTTAGGCTGCTGGGTAAAAGCATGCAAAATATGTCTGAGACTTCATTAAAAAATGCCTACACGACACCTTGGGTAAAATCCACAGCAGCTTAGCATTGCCGCCTCATTAGGAGTAAAATGAAGTGGTCATTCCCGGAAGATCGCCCTGCCATCTTCTGACCAGTCCCAGGAGGGTCCTCCTCGCGCTCAGTAATTTAAAGCCTAAATGGCCGCAAACCTCTCTCAGCCAAGTCTGTGCAAGGATCTGTTGACTTTAGTCAAAACAGCCTCGTCAAGGGCAATATATCTGCGGAGGCTTTTAGAAAAGAGGACTGATCAGAGATTTTCTACAAACAACTTCTTGCCCCCCGTTTTTTTCAAAAATTTGAAAACTAATTACCAACAATTTAGTTGAAGAACTAAACTACCCATTAAAACAAACATAGCGTTGGGTGTGACAATGCCCAGAATTTTTAAAGAAAAGGACAACACACAGAAAGAAGGATATTTCCCAAATAAATGCTTTGGTACCCAGTATCCCTGTACCAGGTGACACAGGGGGTTAAAAGCCAATACGCTCCCGGGACAGAAGAGGGGCAAGGCTTTCTCCTAGGTGTTCTCAATGACTGTGCTACTTAGAGTGGTTCAGGGACGAGCCTCACTTTGGTGCTCATTAGAAATACAGAATTAGGGCAGATCCCAAACCTCTCGAATCAGAATATGCATTTTAATAAGGTCATACTTTTGCACATGAAAGTTTGGAAAGCACTGCTCTCAATCAAGGCTTCACAATGGAGAATATCAGGGAGTAGTAATAAAAAGCCTTATAAATGCCCTTCGATATGAACAACTTACCTCTGACCCACCCTTTCTATCATGATGTGTGGTTCCAAGTAGCCTGATGACACAAGAGGCTTCAGAAGTTTTCTAACTACAGAGTGCCAATACTGTGAGACTCAGATTTGGTTGGGTTTGACATTAAATGGTGTGGGTCAATTATTTCAACTAAAATATCGATGGCACCATTACTAACTTTTATGAAATATTTCCTAGTGGAAGTGGAGAAAGAGCTGTAAATAAATTCAAGGTGTTCGTGTTTGTTTTCTGAGAATTAATCTTTAAATAATGTAGTTTACCCTGAAAAGGACACAGACCTAGGTCAAAGCTCTCTGTTGAGTCAGTACCTCAGTTTACCCTAGTAATTTCTAACCAACACTTTTTACAATCAGAACTAAGCTCATATCATCAAGGATAAACCCGTCATCAGCCATTACCTGTGTTAGCATGTGAGTCAATGATGTGCTGCTAAAGAATCCTTTAGTTAAATCAATGGCTCTATTTTTATAATAATTTTTCTTGTATAAATGGCTTCACTGTGGTATTTTTCTAAAAATGAAGCAAAAAATATTAGACTCAATTCTTAATAGCATGATACATGCCATGAAGAATCATGTTAGATGAACCGTGGTCCATCAGCCAAATTTTATGTCAGACAAGATCCTGATATCCTAAATTTTGTCACACACACACACAAAAACATATTTCTAGATTTCAATTTTCAGTTACTACTACATTATAGTTCCATGGTTTATGGATTTACCAAATCTACCCTTTTCTTTTTAAAATTTATTTTATTTTACAATTAAGTTTACATACAATTTTATTTTGTATTAGCTTCAGGTGTACAGCACAGTGGTTAGACAGTCATGTACTTTACAAAGTGGTTTGACTGATATTTCAAGTACCCACTTGGAACCATAAATGGTTATTATAATATTATTGATTACATTCCTTATGTTGTACTTCTTATCCCCATGACTATTTTGTAACTAGCAATTTGTACTTCTTAATTCTTCATCCTTTCCACCCAGACCTCCAACCCCTCTCCCCTCTGGCAACCACCAGTCTGTTTTTTGTATCTATGAGTCTGTTTCTATTTTATTTATTTGTTTATTTTGTTCTTTAGATTCCACATATGAGTGAAATCATGTGGTATTTCTCTTCCTCTGTCTGACTTATTTCACTTAGCATAATACCCTCTAGGTCTATCCATACTGTTGCAAATGGTAAAATTTCATACTTTTTATATATGTACCACAACCTTTTTATCCACTGGTCAATTGTAAAAGCTAGCCTTTTCTAAAGTATGTTTGGAGGAATACAAATGCTAAAAGACATTAATGGTCCAATGGTTAATTAAATTTGGAAAATAGAGATTAAACAAAGTTATACAGATTAGTTTCCTGCATGACTTCTTAAAGTCTTTGGTAACCTATAATACATTATTAAAACTGGATAGCAGGGATATAATATACAATGTTTTTTGACCTCCAAAGCAACATGTTAAAGAGCATTATCTATGAATAGTGTCTTGAGTTACATATTTTGGGAAACCCTAACCCAGAATGATTTCCAATCCTATTTGGACTTTTTTCCCCTGAATACCTCATTATACTACTCAGTTAAAAAAAAAGAAAGAAAGAAAGAAATCAGCACATTCGTTTGTACTACAACATTTATCACATAATTATATACTCTTTTGTGTTTTTCATTATTTTGTCAGCTGATCTTGCCTCCCAACTAGGCTGCACCACTTGAGAAGTATGAATTATGTTTTATACTTTCATATCTGCCACAAAATCTAGTTCTGTGTTTGAAGTGTTGGTAATTAAATATGTACTGGTATATTGACCTATGTTAAAATTAAGTTTTTTCAAGTTTCCCTAGGTGTTCATTTCTAATATTTCAAGATTTGATGAGATAATCTGTTTTCTTTAAGTAGAACTTTTCCATGATTTTATAAACTTTGATCCTATATCCAATAAGCCTTTGTCTTTCTGCCTTCCTGAGACAATGAATATAAGTATTTCTTGTATGTGATTATCAAAATACTTCCAGGATCTTTTTCCAGTTTTAAATCTTTAACACAGATTTCACCTGTGTTATTCTGCTCTCAACGGCAGGAAGTAGACATGCCAGAACAATTTTAGTGCAGGTGCACCATTAATTTGAGCCTTGGTTGTTATTTATTTTATCACCAATGATTCCCTTAAGGAGACCCAACAATTATTTGAGTTTGATCCTGGAGAATAATGTTAAAATCATAAGTCTAGAAGAATTTCAAACATATATTTATGTGTAAGGGGGCAGAGGACCAGAGAAGTGAAGTCAACGGCCTATAAAAGTGTTTAAGAAGCTGTTTGATTTGGTCTTGCGGGCACATTATTCTTACAAGCATAGTTGCCATTAGTTATCACTAAAAAATAATAACATACCGTTGTTTACTGTGAAGTTCATTTGTGGCTCTACTTCATTTTCCGCACACTCTGAGGCCCTACTTGAATGTAGCCTCCTTACATGCATGTTTCAAAATTAAGAAAGGAAAAGTACTTTTTAAAGCTGGGAAATAGCACTTAGGGCTCCACTCCTCAAGGTGGGCCGAGTCTGGGCGCGGCGGGCAGGGAAGGTGGAGAGAAATTTTCCTCCTCCCGGCATTTCAGGCCACTGAAAAACTCTCTTGTTAGCCAGTTGTTTTTTTTTTTTTTTTTATTCCTTGGCAGAAGATTCTACAACTATCCACACAGTATCCTTGGGACGATATGGAGAGCTCACATTGAATTTCATAAATTGAGTTATAACAACCAGTCACAGCCAAACCTATTCAAAAGTATGATGGTTTATAATAAACTAGATTCTACTTGTTGCCCTGGAGTTTACCACCACCCAGTAACAGAATTTGAATTCCCACAGCAGGTGCACATTTGGGTGATATTTGAAACTGCCTTAGTCCCTTAGATTAGCATCTCAACGAGTGGGAAAAGCAAATTGCTCTTTTTCCACATGGAAAGTAAATATCTTTGGTTGTTTTAAATAGCTGTCTTAGGTGAATTGGCTAATTACCTGACTAAAGGCAAAACATTGGGTCCAATTATTTTTCAGTATTCTTTATTATATTAGTCTATCCTTTAACTGAGTACATTAAAAAAAAAAAATCTTGGCATTCCATGCAGTGAAAATAATCTCCTTCCCCCAAATGATTTGTGGTCCGAGATAAATTTTATTCTTGAGCATAAAGGTTAAAAAAAGTAAGAGATTTCAAAGTCAAGGAGATGCCTCAAAACACCTATCAACCTTCCATTCCCACCCTGTCCTCATCTGGACACCATTAGGAGAACCGCTAAAATTGAATTCAGCTGCTATGTATTATGCATGACTGCCTTGTTTACTGTGTTGTTTTATGCCACTCAGTTTACCTGAGATGAAATCAGGCAAAGGAGGTAAATTAAGTCTACCTTCAGAATTCCAGACTGCTGATTCTCATAAAAATTGATTTACTCATTTATCTAATGTTTTAAAAACTCATTTTATTAAGTTGTAAATCATATTATTCTGTACTACTACACCAGAAGGCAAAATTAATGATAGAGATAAGGACATTAGAAAAAACCACAGCATGGCTACATGACAACATGAAAAAATTGATGAATAGCAGCTTAGGAGCAGTGACACAGGGTTCAGATTTAATTTGAATGGTGAAGGGCATCGTCCTATTGAGCCGACCGGATAAGGGTAAGTTCATGCTGGCACATGGTTTGATGTCATCATGGGTGACATGGAACAGTGGTATAGTGAGAAAATGACATGTGGCATTTTGAAAACCAGAAAAATAAAAATTTGAGGTTAGCCCTGAATGAAAGTGTTTTTCTTTGCCAGACTAAAAACAAACAAGCAAAAACTATCCATTAATCCTGAGATATAGTGTTTTCCCTACTGATTCTTTAGAAGTAGACTAAAAGGAAAACGAAATTGATGGCAGTGATGTGGGGTCAGGTTATGTATAAGTGGAAGAGAGACAAGTTTGTGAGTGAAAATTTATTATCTGTATAATTTTAACAGGACAAAAGAAATACTATCATAATGAGATGCATGTTACATCAGAAATTTCAGAACCTTTCACATTACAAACGTGCTTCCTATGCTTATTATACTGATGGTCATGCCATCTCAAGGAAGGGGATGGATTTAAAGAGAGACAACAGGATCTTTAATTTCAGAGATAAAGAAGCTGAAGTTTCAAGAGCATGTCAGGATGGACAATGCTTTCTACAAAAAATTCTAAGACATCAACAATTTGATCTTCTCAAATCCTTATTCTGATTAATATCCAGCCTAAGTCAGCAACGTTCGCCATCAGATCTCCTGACCATAGACCTGCCTTCTCTCTCTACCTGCATCAGAAACCAGCTCCATCATGGCCAGCGGAGCACAGGTCCCATCGGAAGCTGCAGTCAAAACACCTAAGGAAAGCAAATCACTGCTCCTTATCACAAAGAATTCAGAAATTCTGATATATTTGTTTTAGCATGTCAAATATGCTTATGAACATCAGAATGTGCCACTTTACAACTGAGGGAAGTAAGACAAGAACACTGAAACCCTCCCCTTTTAATCACCAAATGACAGATCTAGGAAACAAATTCTGGTTTCCTGGCTCTGTTTTAAGAAGCCTGATCACAACAAATAATCAGTTTTCTGCCTTATTCTTCTTTCAGTGTAGGACTACTGCCTATGTTTGAGTGAGCCTGAGAAACAAGGAAAAATGTCTATTTTTAGCGGGAAAGATGGACCCATGATATAAAATGTAAAACTTATATTTTTCCATTATGGAAGTGAGTAAAACTAGTACAGATATATGTTTTAATAATATAGAAGTGAGAAAATAAGGTACTTAATATAATCCTTAAAATGATAAAATATTGAACCAGTTACCAGAGTCTGAAAATGAATCAATCTACATATACAGTGGTGAAGTTTAGAAATGCTATCCCTAAAACTTTAATATGTGAGTCAGGCCTCCCGCCTGATTTGAAATGAACGCATTTAAGGCCTAATACATGTGACTATCTCCTGGTTTATGAGTGAGATTGAGGCAAGTGTACACTTGCCCAAGAAAAGCAGACCTCTGCAGAACCCCCCTTCGGACCATTGAAGAATCACGCTCACAGCAGGACATAATCAGGTCTTCACTCATAACATAACCACATTCATATTTCTTTATTCCTGTAGGACTAAGAATTGATTTTTAATGATGAGCAATTTTGTGTCTTTGAAATAGAAGTAGGGTTTAAAAATGTTTGATTTTAGTGCATGGTACATACCAGCTCTCCATGTCCATCTCTACAATTGTGTGTGAGGGGCTCAGTGCTGTGGCACCTGAATAGTTTATAAGATAAGGGAAAACACTAAGATCTCACACGTGCCTTCAGGAGGTATCGGGCAATGATGAACACGCCCAGTATCACTGGACTTTCCCTCAATACAGTATCTTTCATATCAATTACAAATGGAGGAGTAGAATACCAATAGGAAGTACAGAGTGGAAAGGAAAATAAAGAACAGAGGGTGTTATAGAAAATAAAAGAAAGCAAAATAGGTGAGAGGAGTGTCTGGACAGGAACATTTACATGTGATGAAATTCTATGTAGCCAAGTTGATCCTGTGCATTATGTTAATCTACCCTATTAAAATTTGCATTCATTCACTTTTTAAAAATTTTCGTTGACATACGATATTATATTAGTCTCAGGTATACAACATAGTGATATAATATTTGCGTAGTCCATGAAGTTATCACCACAGTAACAATCTGTCACCATACAACGTTATTACAGTATTATTGACTATAGCCCTTTTTAATCATTGTGAAACTCATTCTTATGCGATAAACTTATCTGGATACAATTTAAAGGTCTTATTTTATTTTTAAAAGCTTACAAACAATGAAATACAGAGATTAAACAATTGCTTTCTTTTTTGGCAACAAATATTTATTAATGTCTACATGGGAAACTAGAAACAAATCTATTTAGGGAATAAATAAGAGCTCATCATTCTAAGAAGCACAGATAAAAGAAAACTAAGAAATAAGGATAACGAAAGTAAGTACAATGTAATTACAGTTGATTTTCACCTTAAGAAAGGGGTCACTGGCTAGTTTATCATGGAAAGGATCTAGCAATTGTTGAGTGGTTTCTAAGGAAAGCTGAGATCAACAGTGGTGTGTGTGTGTTGGTAGGGGCAGTTCTTATAGGAACTGATCCACTAGTACGCTTTATGTAAAAAAAAATGAAATAGCAAAATAACTAGTCCCTTTCATATGGTTTATCAATAAATAGTAGATTTTCACCTAAAATGTTAAATGCACAGAAGAGTATGTAATATCAATACAGAATTTTCCCATTTAAAAGTCATTTCTTATCAAGCAAGAGAAGACCATTTTAATTGTTCTTTCAACTACATAGTCTCTTAAATGTTAATCCAAATACAGATCAGTTGACTGATAATTACCCTTCAAATACTGACTGTCAAAAAAATGGATAGAAAGTCAGTTACTAAGGACAAATAACATGGTCATGCGTCAGAAGTGACCCTGATGTTTTCATTGCACAACAAATCTTGTTTTCAACTCTTTCCTCAGTTTCCAGTGTTCAGGTGGGCAGGAAACTGAGAAAATGCCGTGACACTCAACATTCCTCCACAACCTGGAATGAGCAGAGAGGAAGCCCACAGGTCATAAGAATTTGTCTACCAGCATTCAAATCTTGAAAATATGGCCAGTTCAGAGCTGCATTTATGGAGACAAAAGTCCTCAGTTCTCACCCTACGGGATTGGGTGATTGGATTCTTTGCTCCTTTAAGACTGCCCTCACAGGACATGCTAGCGAATGAATTCTTGAAAGGACATACCTGCAATCCTTTTAATACAAGCAAGGTTCTGGACTAACTGTATGAAAACAAGATAATGGATGGGTGAAACTTTAAAAATCAAATGTAAGTGACTTCAACTGTTCTGGAAGAAAAAAAAGAAAACAGTGTAAATAGTTTATTTGGGTTTATACCACGCTCATTGTTGTACTAGAACCCAAAAGAAAATAGAAACTACCCTAGCTCTGACTGTGGCAGTGGGTTGGTCTTCCTCCCACCAACTGGAAAGGTCACTAATTTGATTCCTCATTAGGGCACATGCCTAGGTGGCAGGCCAGATCCCTGGCTAGGGGCGTGCAAGAGACAACCAACCGATGTTTCTCTTGCATGTCAATGTTTCTCTCCCTCTCTCTCCCCGCCTTCCCCTTTCTCTAGAAATAAATAAATGAAATCCTTTTTAAAAAGAAAATAAACTACATTGCTTCTTATAGACAAATATCATTTGTGTAGTTATATTACAGCAAAGCAGTGACTACAGGGGTCAAATAACCAGAGAATAGGCCTTTGGGACGAGCCACTCCTCCTTGCTTCCATTGTTTGCCTTACTCACAGCAAACTGTACAATTCCATTTTCCTAAGTTAGATGATAATTCAGTATATTTATACATTGCTTATTTAATAAATCCCCATATCTAAGAATTTCCCAAATTTTTGCTAAATAGAAAAGAATAGCAAAAAGGTAAATATTTTTCTCCCAAATCTGATCTTTTATTAATCAGCATACATGTTATTCCAAATATATACATGTAGATTGCCACATATATATGTGCATAGAATATATAAATACATATATATTATACATGAATGATTTATTACAGAAATATCAGTGTTTCTAGATTACACTGCATACTTGATGAGCTGTCATTAGTGCAGAAAGGATACATAGCTTTTCAACAAAAGAAAAGAATGAGGCTGCCAGAGTGTTGCAGTGGTTTGGGCTTTTTTTTTTTCCTCCAGCATCTATCCCTGCCAATCTCTGCACTGCCAGTAGGGAAAACCATATCCATGGCAACCAACCATACCATTCCAACCCACATCAATGACGCCTCCAGTCTAAACTGTCAAATATTCTATGCACATCATGTAAAATAGGTCTCTTTCCCCTTATACCTCTGTGCATCTCGTTTCCGTGGCTACATGTTTATGCAAATGAGAATTGTCCTTTCTCTCTCAGGTTGATTGAACACTGAATTTGTTTTGCACCTTGGCAATGCAAAGCCATGCTGTCTTGCCACCTGGTCTACCACATAATTGCAAAAAATTACATTATAATGATAACTGTCCCCAAATTAGCCTGATAACACCATCTACCTGCCTTGTGAGCAAAAGAAACAGTGTGCAATAAAGAAGCATGTTAAAACAGAGTTGAGATAGGGGAATAATGTTTAATTGGCTCTCCAGAGTCTACTAATTTTCAGAATTGGAAACCTAGTGTTTGATTTGTTCTTTTTAGTCAGTGAGAAGAAAAAATATCCTTCATAAATTCTGAATGACAAATTTGCCCATCCTTTTTCGCATGTGGTTCCAGCATCCCAGGGAATCTAAAGTGTCATTTCCTCTCTGGAAGAAAGGAAGCACAAAACATGCTAGGTATGTACTCTAAATTTTTACTCGGTCTCAGTTCCAGCTATAAAAATTATTCCAATCCCTGTATATCTCTCATTTTTTTCCCCAGCCCCCTTCAAATTTTCGATCAATGCCTTTCATTTAAAGTTGAGATGCAGGATTTTTACAGGATGACCCACATTAAAATAAAATAAAGCTGGGAAGCTAAAAGAATTACCTTCTCTCCGCCCCTGTCTTCTTTAATCTCTTGCTTCCACTAGATTATGTCCTGTAAATAATTTTGTTGTGGCGGTGGTGGTAGTGGTTAGTATCTTTCTCAGAAAAATTATACTAAACATTTTACAAATAATAAAAACAATCAATTGCTTTTTATTTCATTTATTTTAAATTACAACTTACATTAATATGATGACTTTATCTAAGGACCTTTTTCATGTTAATTTTTCTACAAAAAAAGAAGAAAATGAGCAGGTAAAAATGTGGTACATAATGTATTTCCCCAGGATATAAGTAACAAAATAACAGATACTAGATTCTATTAAGATAAATATTGAGGATATATTTTACTTCTTCCCCTGCTTAATACCTCTCTCCCTGCAAAACAAATCCTTCATATTTTTTTCAACAAAAGCAGAAACAATTTTATACAATTTTATAAGATTTTTGTCCTGACTTATCTGTTGAACTTTGTTTATAAAGACTCCAAGTCACCTTTGAGTAGATTAGGGAGAAACAAAGATTGCAGAGGTACACAAGGGTTTCAATTTAATTAGATCATCTGTAAATGTGTCCCGGTCAAAGATAAAAAGTATGACATTTCCAAACCCAGAATCTTAGTCATGTTTTCTCCCATCTCCCTCTACATACCTTTCGGGGTTTGGCTGAGGCCCCACTTTCTCCCTGCCTCGGAAGATACAGTGACGACTGCCTCTCTGATCTCTTGGCTCCATCAGTGCTGTTGTTTCAGCATTTCATTAGATACTTTCCCCGCTGGTATGACATGCTCTCTGACAAGATTGTAAACCCTGGGGCAGAGTTGGGGGAAAATAACTTCATATAATTCTTTTGTATTTTCAATCCTTAAAGTGAATATTTTGCTCAGTTAAATTGAATATCAAGCCTTGATTGTTCCTGGATTTTAGGCTGAGACATTTAGGCAGTGAATAGCTAATAAATATGCCTCAGGTCATGGCAGGAAAAGAGAAATCAACATTAGTTGCTCCCTATGTTCAAGGAATCATGTCAAAGGTTTTTATATAAGGAACAATATTTTCCTTGTTAACATTTACTTTTAAATAACCAATTATATTTTTCAAAAGCTGTAACATTTGAAAGAGGACCTGATGTCTTTACAGATTCTGTTTGATTGTTACATCTCTGCCAATGATGTTGTTTCCTGAGCACTGTTCTTGGCTCTTTGGGGAATTGCTAAGACATTGAAGACCTAGTATTATAAAGATCATAGTCAAGTAGAATAACAAACACATGTAAACATAGGTGATATAAACAATTAAAAATTGTGTCTCAATATCAATTATGACATAACTGTTAATATTCCAACAGATTTAATAAATGTAACATATAAAATTTCCAAGCATTTTCGAAAGCTGAAAAAATGATCATTGGAGTTACAGTCTAAAAAAAACAAGTATAGATGAATCATTTGAATCAGATTTATCTGAGGAGCACCATGTTTTAAAACCTAGGTTTTGTGCATTTGGACTGTCCCCGCTCAGTCTTAATATTGGAGCTTCTTATTTTTCTAGTGTTTTTCTGTGTACAAGAAACTTGCTTTCAGAATTTCATTCTATTCAGGGGATTCCTTATTGAATCTACCTTACATTCCCTTTAACTTTGCTTCAGCATGTAAAGTTAAATGAAAAAATAAGGCATTTATTTGCAAAATGTAAAGACCAAAAAAGTTTTAATTTTACAAGGGAAAAATACAGAGTTTATGCAAACGACTAGAAATTGCCTCAGTTTTCTTATCCACTTTTTATACCTACACAGTTTACCCTGCCTAGATTTCTCCTATGAAAGTTTTTTTTCCCCCATAGAACCATTGCAGGGAAAAAGAAACAAACAGGAAAAAAAGAAGCCTATCTACTAAGAGCACTTACTTACTTGTTAAGTGATAATAGTATTATTGAATAAATAGTAATAGTAAATCCTTATGAGACACTATTTTCTAAGCATTGTTTTAAGATGTATGTGTAATCTAAATCATTTAATCACCTCAACAGATTGATAAATTATGTACAAGTATTTACCCTGTTTTACAGATGAGGAAACTGAGGCATAGAAGGGCAGCCAAAGTTATTCAGTCGTCAAGTAGTGGATCTAAAGACCAGGTTATCTTGTTGTAAAATCTTCAAAGTGTTGACCTTTTCATTTCAGTGCCCATGACCTTTGAGAAATATTTTTATTCTCAATTATCACAATAAACTTGTATCAATTAAAAATCTCTTTAAAATGTAATATTACAAAATTCTATCTTCATAAATCAAATTCCCTTTCATTTAATCCTTCAAAGCACGAGATTGAATTTTCCCTTGAGCAGAAAAAAAAACCAACTTCCTGAAGGACTTCAGAATTGGAAACATTACTTTTAATGCCAGCAATAATTTGGAAACCTATAGTAATTTAAAAAAATATCCAGACATATGTCCCTTTGGTAAGTTAGTTAACAAACATTGCACACTTACACACTAAGTGCTGGCACTGTTCTTGACTCTGCGGGTTCAACAGTAAACAAAAGAAAACTCATGACCTCGTCAGACTCCCATGGGAGGAAAGATTAGAGGATAGGACTGGATAGGATACCATAGGATAGGACAGGATAGGATAGCATAGGATAGGATAGGTTGACTAGGTTATAGTGGGGAAGGGTAGGATAGGATAGGAGTCAGATGGTGAGAAGTGTTATAAAAAATACTTAAACAGGATAAGTGTATGTATCATAAAGAAAAGGGGGCTACTGTTTCATAAGGCCAGAAAAGGTCTTTGGGGTAAAATATTTGAGCAGAGACTTTAGCAAAGAAGTGAAGCCAGGACTGGCTTTCCTAGGTTCAAGGATTGTTAGGACGACCGAGTGGAGTAAGAGGGAAATTGCTGCAGGAGATGCCCTCAGTGAGGCAGCAAATGGTCAGATCACAGGGGGGCTTGCAGGAAAATTTCTGCACTTTTCCTTTTGCACTGAAGGTGATGGGAAGCCATCAGGAGTTTTCAGCAGTGAAATGATAGGAACGAGCTTATTTTGTAAAAGAATCACTCTTACTCAGAGTGAAATATAGAATAGAGAGGTAGGTGAAACTAGAGAGTCCAGGTCAAAGGCTTTTGTATCTTCCCAAGAAATAAGTGACAGTGACTTGTAGCACAATGTCAGGCAATGACTTGCAAGAAGAGATTTTAAAGTTGTAAACTACAAGATTTTATAACGCAGAATGCAGTGTCGGGTACAAGTAGGTTTACAGTTGTTTGCATGGAAAATAATACAATAATTAATTTAAAATAATTCAAGAATAAACTGTTTTGCTACTCACAACCGTAAACCTACCCTTGCCCCACCCTGTATATTGAATACAGGATGTGAGAAAAATAAAGGATAACTCTACTTCTTACAAAATGAAGCAGAAAGTTTTATGCTTAGATAATAAATTATAGGTGAATGAAGTTGATAAGAAGTGAGAGAATATCTAGTCTTTTGTTCATGGTTATGATATGAGTAAGATGAAATATTTTTCATCATGTTGCTCACTTACATTTCTGATTTTTGTAACTTGCCTGTTCATACACTTTGCCCACTTTTCTATTGCATATATTCTTTTTATTATGAATTTGTAAGATTTCTTTCTATAAATTAAAGTCATTAATACCTTTCTGTCACACAGTTATATTTTTCCTCATTTGTCATTTGTTTTTCCACTTGGATTGTAGTATTTTTCCCTATGTCTTAAAATATTTATTTAGTTAGATATTTCAATTTTTGCTATGAATCTTGATTGAAAGGGATTTCTTGATCTATACATATACATTTTATTTTATTCAAATTGTTTTAAATTCCATGTTTTGTATTTATATTTAATCATTTGGAGAATTACTTTTTTAAGGTGTGGATTAGGGCTCTAAATTCATCCTTGCCAAATGGTTAATTGGTTGCCATAACATCTTTTATCAAATTGAACATCTTTTCTATATTGATTTTATTTGTTCCCTTTATTATATACTAAATTCTCATTTGTGGTTTTGTAGTTTTGTTTGTGAAAGAGTTAAAGAAACAAAATGCCTAGTATGGTTGAGACTAAAAAGAAATGAACTCTCACAGATAGCTGGCAGGAGTAAAATTAGTAGAAACTTTCTAAAGTGTAATTGGAAGTAATGTATTAAATTCAGAAGTCCTTATTCCATAATTTTTTCAATGATCAGATAGATTCAGAAAAAATAGAAAGATGATTATATCATCATATTATCATTGTTAATAATATCACAGTATTATTAACAATGGGGAAAACGAAAATACTTGAAATGTACAGCCATAGGTTATTACTTGAATGATTCACACGTTCATAAAATGGAATTCTACTTAATTATTAAAATGATGGTGTCAATCTATATTGATCAATACGTAGCATGTCAATGACATGTTACTAAATGCTAAAGGTAGTTTTCCAAAAAATATATCTACTATGATCTCATTTTAAAGGTATGTGTGTATATATGTTGTGCATTTAGTACATTTGTGTGTGTATGTGTGTGTATATATTACATTTATGCATAATGAAAATAATCTAGACAAAATTCTCCAAAATATTACTAGTGGTTATATGCTAGTAGTGGAAATATAATAGTGCTAATGCTGATAGGATAGTGGGTAATTTTTTTGTGCTCACTTCTTTTATTTTTTTACATAAACAAGAATAATTTAAATAAATTTAAAATGCAACCAACAAACAAATACATACTTAATATGGCTTCTGGACCCAATTTCCAAGTGTGTGTGGAGGGGTGGCTTTCCCCCAGTACAACTCCCAGCAGTCCTCAGACACCAGCACAGTGCCCAAGAATTCAACTGAAGGTAAAGGGCTTTGATTCCCAAGACTGCCCTCTACCTCAGATGCCAGCCACAAGCCCAGGATTTTAGCAGTGCTTCTTGACCAATCCGTTATAGATTGGCAGTTCCCATGACCCCCTGTTTTTGGGTTCAATTAATTTGCTAGAACAGCTCACAGAACTCAAGAAAACCTATTTAGTCACTAGATCACTGATTTATCGTGAAAGGATATAACTCAGGAATAGCCAGAGGGAAGAGCTGGGCTGTGGGAAGGGGCCCAGAGCTTTCCTGAGCTCTCTAGCTGCTACTCTCCCAGCTTCTCTCCGTGTTCACCAGCCCGGTATCCCACTGAAGCCAGTCCTCCTGGCTTTTTATGGAGCCCTCATTACATAGGCATGATTGGTTAAACCATTACCCATTGGTCAATGGTGATTGAGTCAACCTCTGGCCTGTCTCTCAAATTGGGTGGGTGGGGACAGGGTGGGACTGAAAGTTACAACCCTATAATCACTGGGTTGGATCTCCTAGCAACCAGCCCCCATCCTTAGGTGCTTTTCAAAAATGACCTCATTAACATAACAAAAGATCTTGATTACTTTCAACACTTCAGAAATTCCAAGGCTTTGGAGAGCTGTGAGTCAGGAATTGTGTACAAAGACCAAATATATATTAGAAATATATGTTGGTTATCTGAATGTCTAAATTTATACTTTCTATAAATCACAAAATCACACATATAGTGAAATATCATGATTTATAACAATTCAAGAAGCCTTAGACCAGACTCTGTGTTGATACTGAAAGAGTTAACTTGTGCCATATTTCTTTTCTACTTTCTGACATGGTGAAATCTAGTGTCCAGAATCTCCATAGCACATCCATGTAGGTGCTAAATGGGAACTGCCCATTGACTTTTAGTTCAACTCTGCAAAGAGCTAGTGCTGTCATGCATGCCCTCAGGAAAACCTGGAGGTGTAGGAGTTGCCTTGCCCACACTTGGTACCTGAGTTAGAAACGTTGTTCTTAAAGGCCATTCTTAATCACTAAAAAAAACTTCTCTTGGTTTTTCCTGTGCTCTTGCTATAGCCTGGTCCTTCTTGCTCTGGGAGGAGAGTTTGTCATCAAGTTCTTTATTATTAAAAATAAGAATTTTGCTCAGTTGAATAGACAACCATTTGTTTTCCAAAGAACCTTGTGAGCAATGTTGACTGCTGTCATCTTCTTCCTTTTCACACGTTAGAAAAATAAGGTTCAGAGAATTTACATGATTTTTTCCAAGGAGGCAGCAAGAGGATTCAAACTCAGCTTTTTCTTTTCTTCCAAATCTGAGGCTCTAATTTATTTTATCTTATAGACTTCTACAACTGTCATTGAAAGCCATAGCCTTTAAAATAACTAAAAAGAAGAAAAAACCCAAACCATTCTGATTACAAAATATGATTGATAAGAAGCTATAAGTAATTACTTCACAAAATATTTTCCAGATTTTGTTTTTACTTTGTAATAAGAAACAGCACAAAAGAAGAGAAAGGAAAAGATTTTTTAAAAACATTCCCCATACTATTTTCTGAAAGCTACTTCTTGCCCAAGAAGACTTTTTCTTCCATTTCTTGGCAAATGAAAATGGAATAAATACACTGTAAACACTTACATGTAAATATACATGAAACCTACTGAGTTATATGTATTACAGTTGGTTTACTAGGAAGAAAACCTAAATTAGAGGAACATACATGATACAGTGCTGCAAAGTGTACCACTCATTTAATTTTTCTGGTATTCTTTAAATATAATGAAAATTATCACTATATTTTTAAAGCAATAATATGACTTGCATCTTAAAAGCTAAAATAAAGGTGAAAATGGTCTAAAATATCGGTAAATCAAAGGTTTGCAGCTGAATGTGTTATAAAAATATAATGTGGTATAATATTTTTCTAGACTTAGATGAGCCCCTAATGTATTAACGTCCAACCAGGCAACAGGGTCATGCTCTATGCATTTCGTTGTCGAAGTGTCCAATCAGTTTGCTTGTACCATGAATTATGCTCCATCCCCGTTGGTTTTCTGAACATCAGCATTCAACTAATGGACTCAAAGTTCATGTTATGTATGTTAATCTAAAATTTCTCTGTGTACAATCTCTGCAGAAATAACAGACCAGGAGAGCATAGTGGTCATACTACTTTCATGTTTGAAACCCAACGGTGCATCCCCTGAGTCAATGTCAATGGAGATTTTTCTAGTAGGTAACATAACTTTTCATTACTAACTGGATCTGGCATGTGCTCTTGCAAATAGTCACACTTCTCTTTTCTTGATTGATTCTTAAATTAGGTGTCAATGCAAGGTCAATAGGGACCCCTGTCAGGCCCTCCAGCTATGGGGACTGATCAGAAGCCTGTTGAAATGCTAATCAATTTAACATTATTTCATTTGTCTTTGTGTTTATGAAAGTTTATGTCATACAGACCCATGGGTCTGCATACTGTTTTTTAATTAGTTATAAACTTTTCTTCTCATTCAAATAATGTATTTGAAAATTTGAAAAAGAAAAAAATCACAGTCATTACAGTAGCACAACCATTCTTTGTGTTTATTATCTTCTAGTCTTTTTATAAATGAATCTTTAAAAAGTATTTTATATTTTAAAAATGTGTCAATCCCCCCCTTTGTCATTTAGGATTCATAATTACAGGGATCATAATCCTTGATTCATGACAACATTCTCATTAGTGGTTCAAGCATGTACTTATTTTTAATATTATACAAGTCCTCACAAATTCACCAACTCCTATAAAGCTATGAGCTTGAAAATAACCTACGTCAAACACTATGTCCCCCATTCCTCCCTCTGACTTCCTCCACAGAAGGTAGGAGTTATTTAAAATTGTATTTTTATCATTATTTTACTTCATATATATAAAATATTTATCATATTACATGTTAGATATATGTGTATTACATATGCATAAATATATGTTATAAATTATATTTATATATGATCCTAGAAAGTATATATTTTATTTCTGACTCTGTAAAAAGTTTATTATACTATATATACTCTTTTGGAATCTACTTTTTTCATTTAATAATTTATTACTAAGACAATCATAATGTTGTCTGTCACTCTATGTCATTCATTATGACTCTGAATAATAAATCACTGTGAACTTTTTTCATTGATTTTCACTTGGATGGGCATTTGGGTTGCCGTCAGTGTAGTCTTTATAACTGTTAGTTTTAGTAGTTTCAAGATAGTCCATCAATTTCCTTAATCAGTTCTCTATTTTTTTATTTAGTTGCATCTAATAGTTTGCTCTATTGATCGAGGTTGAAGTCAGCACCTTTATACTAATAGATTTCCTACAGCATAAATTATAACTTAGATAACTAGAAATGGAATTATTAGGTCAAAGATGAACAAAATAGGTATTTCCAGTTTGCTAAAGTATAACTTCACCAGCAATTGTACATTCACTAGACTGCCAGAAGCCCTGCCTTAGCCAGTTTTCGTTGTTAATTTAAGAGATAGTTGTGTTTTGCTTTTAGGCCTCACTGACCTCAATCAATCAGTTTTGACATATAGAACTTCAGATCTGGAACTTTATCTTCTGATCTGGTAATTTTTCATTCAGTGGACACAAAAGGTAAGACATTAAGAGTGAAATAATGGCTCATAGCCTGGTTTGAAAGTCTAGTTTGAAATTCTGAATGGAATATATTGTCAGTAAGCACTGTATATTCTTAGGAGAGATTTTTAACTTGCAAATAATGAAGCTGAAGTTTAAAGAAAATGAGTAACTTTCCTAAAATTATATAGTTAATTCTCCATGACACTATACTGGTTCCCAACCAATCTAATATAAAATAGACCATTAATTTTCTTAATTCCTGTAGGATTGACAATACTGGTCTTACAGTATTGTGCTTGATCATGCCACAATTGTTGTTTTTTATGAGACATGTTCTTTTATTGCTGATTCTTCTTCCTTGAGTTTATTCCTCACAGTGTGTTGCACGGCACTAGGCCGAGAGTGGTTTGTTAACACAGGCTCGCTGAGCTGACTTGTTAGAAGTTATAGCCCTTCTACAATGGAGATACTTCCTTACTATTCCTTTAAATCAAATCAAAGTATTACTAATGCTATAGTTTTGATATCTCATTTCGGTGCACCCATTTTCATATTCCCTGTGTTCAATAACATTAACTAATTACAATTGCATCACGTTGTGGCTTAATGAGCATTATATGAATTTTTTCATGCCCTGGGAATGATCACATTACTTGGTCAATGGAAACAGTAACAGGGACTCGTTTTCGGGCTCGCACAGGGTGAGAACACTTGCCAGGTACCCACAACACATACCTGCTCTTTAGTCAATTACCACGACCACAGACAATTGTTGTTCAGCCTGATTCAGTCCTAGCAAAGCAAACACATATTTAACACTTGGTCTTGATGACTAAAGTCAGCAATTTCACCCATCATAAATGCAAGTTCCCACCCTGAGCCTCCATGCCTGTAATCTGCATTTGAATTGCCTGATGATTACTCTGCTCAGTTTATTTTGCCCACTCTGATAAACATTTGCCAATCATTGCAGTCCTGTGCAAAAATAGACCCTGGGATGCGTCATTCATTGTGTGTTCAAACAGTAGACAAGTTTGTAAAACAAATTCACATTTTCACTTCTGGCATATTCTTACCTAAACCTGGAACAATTAGCTCTCCCTAGTTTTTGTTAAATAGGAATGTGTCCATATATATTCTATTCTTTTTCTCCTTTTGATAGAGCAATTTCTTTGGCTATAGAAAGATGATTTTCATGATTCATCAGACAAAAGATTCTCAGCCTCTCTTCCTCAGTAACTGAACCACAGCACACAACATTTAGTTAGTAAAAGCCTTTGCTGTATTAAATGCATGCTTGCTTTGTAGCCCTGACAGTCTATGCATTTCCAGGAACATGGGTTGATTTTTTGTGCACAAAAAATGGAAGATGAGGCCTTTAACACACTCTTCTCAATGGTGAGCATACTCTGCACTGTAACACATAATGCATTTTCTCAAGGACTTTTGGGCATTTTACAAACAAAGACTGAGGGTATTTGGTAAATGACTTACAGAAAGCTGAAATAACCCACCTGAGGTCAAACAGGCGGTTCCTGGACAATTTTGTTCAGAACCTTGACTTTCTAACCTGTCTTTTGATTTAAGATTTGTAGAATCTTTTTTAAATTTTCATCCAACTAGGGGGAAAAAAAGCTTTAACAGATATTTGAGAATGAATTGTTACCTTTTACTTATCTTGATATATAAACCCTTGACTGTCAATGCTAAGCAAGAGAATTACAAGAGAATAAATTCAGTGATGATGAAACAGCACCCAAAATCACCACAAAAATGCAGACCACTTTAAACTAGTAAGGTGAATTTTTTAATGGATTATGAGAGTTAAAATGTTATTTTTGAAATTAGTTACTTGGATCATAAAGCGTATTTTTCCTTTGAAATTTTGTGTATCTGCTAGTTATGATCTTATGAGAAAATCAACAAAACAGCCTATAAAATGCATAATGGACTAAACAATGGTAATAATAGTACTTTTTCAACTACATCTGACAATGTTTGCATTTGAGTAAACATCTCAAGATACAGACTTTCATAGCCCTTGGATGTTATGGTGAGAGTATATGGTTGAGGTGTATGGTCACACGGGGAGAAGAGCTGGTACACAGTGACTGAGACCAGGCAGAACCTAAAAATTATATTGAGCATCTGATTGTTTTAATCAAATATAGTATTAGATTATATGGTCTATCTGCATGAAGATAACATTAAATTTATTTAGCTGTTAAATGAAGATTCATACTAATGCATATGCAGAGGTAACAATTGCTACCTCTAATAATTATTATAATAATTATTGATTATAATAATTATTGATAATAATTTACTGTTATATTCCATGGCCTTGATATATGTACATATATAGCATATTATGTCATGAACAGTTTTGATGTTTTCCTTCGATTCATGCTAACTTTGCAGACATGGCTTTAGAAAATATTTTGTATGCCTCTAAGATAATCCAGACAATTATTTATGGGACTTTAATGCATTGTCCCACCTGTAATATTCTTCAGTAGGTAGATGATTGTCTACCAATTAAAATCAAGACTTTAGAGAATTAAAGAAAAGACATAACTTGCTACTAAACAATTGGTAAGAGTAATCATATTATAAAGAAACAGAAGAAATCAATCAATATGGAAAACCATTAAATGTGAAATATATTTTCCTTTAGAATCAGGTATTTGATGAGAAGTTTTCTGTTTCCCTTTTAATAGCTGAGAAGTTTTCTTGGCTTACTCACGTACAGTGATACTTATGTTTAAGTGATCGAGCCTCATATTTATAAGAAAAAGAACCAGTAAGTAAAAGATGTCAGAGTTGCACTACCATCTGAGATATATATAATCATAGGCTCTGAGTGTGACAATCACCTTTATCACCCATGGGTAGGAAAGACATTTAGTAGGGACAAAAGTCATTTTTCTCCTAAGTTAGTTGTTAGAAATTTGAACTGTTGAATTTGACAGAAGCTATACAGTTAAAGAGAGATTTGAAGTAGAATATGGGAACATGAGGCTAAATTACAGAATTAGGTTCAGTTATAAAATAAGGTATTTAAGCACGACACATTTAGGAACAAGGATTCTTAAATTAAAAATTATACTAAGTTAGGTGTAAATTTTCAGTGCAGTGTGACAACCAAAGGATATAATTTTGGTATTGGCTCTGCAGGAAGGAGAAAATTAAAATTTGTAAAGAATCTAACACAAATTTGGTGCCATTCGGTCTTTACGTGTTTATTATTTCTCTTTAATTCTCATTTATCAATATTAATATTGGCTACATGGCAGACATGAAAACTGAAGTTATAAGCAAGTCAGAAAATTTGTCTAAGATAATACACTTTGTCCTTCAAACTGCACAAAACAGTACACCAAATCTGTGGGAGGCACAGGACAATCCTGAATTGCTCACATGTTCTTTTAGGCATCTTACTACTTGAAATATTTAAAGTTTATCATTTGCAAAGATGAAAGTTCTATCTATTAAATAAACTTTTTAGTCAAAACAAGTGCCGTGTTTTGCCATCTGACCTTGCACAAGTTGCTTCTACTTATGGACAAAAAGTATGCTGTGTCTCAGTTTCTTCATCTATAAAATGGGCATAATAGTAGAATTTTCCCATAAGAGAGTGAAATGACCTAAGGTATGTTAGGTGCCTTGAAAAGGGATTAAAAATAGGAAATACTTAATAAATTATTATCATTATTATTTTGATTTTCTTTGTTATTTTATTGGTTTAAATAATCATGTTTTTAGATTACAAAAAAGAGAGAGATGCTTAAGTAAGACACTCATGCTACTTGCTCTTATAAATGTTAAACCTTTCAAGAGGAAAGTTAGGACTATTACTCAAAGTGCCAAAGTGTTGTCATTGAGAGTGATTTATAAAGTGAGCCCAATCATTCTTTTTCAGATCCTCACTAGGCCAGATAATCAAGATTTTGGAAATATTTCAAATAAAATTAGACAGCCAATTATGAAGTATTGTGCGAACATACCGCATGTACTGAGGAGTGAAAAGATGATCCAATAATAATGTCATGTTTACCTGATACTGTTAAACAGACCTTGACCATTTAAAAATTATTTTGAATTATTTCTTATTTTAACTTAATGCCTAAGCTGGATCCATATAACAATGTTACTCTCTCAGACAAGCAGGTATTTTATACTTTTTTGTGAAACCGCTCTGAAAAGCTAAAAGTAATGCATGATAATAAGAAAATGCCAAACAAGGAAACAATAGATTACCCTGTATGGTAAAGCTTAAATACTATAAACATATAGATGAATGACAGTAAATATGTGACCCTCAATCCTGGGGTCTGATTGGAAAGTAGAAGGCTTCAAATAAGATTATCTCTATGTTTTTAGATTATAAGCTAGGTTATCTTGGGATACCTGAGAAAAATGTGATGGCAGTTTTCTCTGAATAAATCTCTGATCTGTCTACTCATAGAGTAGACATACCAAGGGAGAATCCACTGACTCTCTTTCTTTGGTTTTTCTCTTATGTCAAATGCTTGTTTCTAATTAGGTACACAAAAAGAAAGGGAAGATAAAAGAGTTGAAGCAGATTGGTCAGAATATGCACAAGGTATTTTTTTAATGTTTTCTTTAAATGTAGCAAAATCTGTGATATATATTAACTTTTAAAAAATTAGGTTTCTGGTCAAGATAGAGGTGTAGGTAAACACAGCTTGCCCCCTTGCACAACCACAGCAAAAGTTACAACTAAATTATAAAAGTATTACCCAGAATCATCAGAAAATCGAGCTGTATGGATGTCCGACCACCAAGGAATTAAAGAAGTCACATTCATCCAGACAGGTAGGAGCAGTGGAGACACGGAGACACTGAACAGGTGGCCCCATGCCCACAGGCGGTGGATAAAAACCTGGAGAGGTACCTCAGGAGCAAAGGATCCCAGCCCCACACCAAACCACCCAGTCCAGGATTCTAGCGCCAAGAAGATAAGTCCCCATAATTTCCAGCTGTAAAAACCTGTGAGGGTTGGATGGCAGAAGAAACTGCAGGATTCTCAGCATCTCCTCTTAAAGGACCCACAACAGTCTTATGACTTAAGCAGACTCATGCCCTCTGGGCTCCAGCACCAGGGGTAGCAGCTGGAAGGCCACTAGAGGCATATGGGGAGAAGCTGAAGTGTCTGGCATCAGGGTGAGGGCCAGGGAACAGTTTCCTCCTGGACAAAACTCCAGAGGCCAGGCAGTGGCCATTGTGACTTTTCTGAGCCCTCCCCAACACAGAGCCATAGAGTAGTGACACCATATCTGAGACTCAATCAACCTGATTTACTGGAGTTACCCCACCCTGGTGACTAAGAAGAAAGTCAAAACTACGAATAGTAAAATGGCAAAAATACATATCTACCAACAATTGAATCTAAAAAACAAACTTAGCAAACAAGAACAGAATCAGAATCATGGTTATGGAGGATGCTTTGATGGTTGCCAGATGGGAGTAGGTGTGGCGCAATGGGTGAACAGGTGGAGGGATAAAGAAGTACAAACAGGTAGTCACAGAACAGCCATGGGGATGTAAAGTACAGTATAGGAAGTGGAGCAGCCAAAGAACTTATGCACGTGACCCATAGACATGAACAATGGTGGGGGGATTGCCTGAAGCAGTCGGGGGTGCTGGGCGGAGGGAGGCAAAAGAGAAAAAATGACAACTGTAATAGCATAATCAATAAAACATATTTAAAAAATTAAAGCCATGTTCTTTCAACCTGTATTCAACAACAACAACTATTAATCTCTCATTTTGAGAATAATGTAATAGAAGCAATGGGTTGGCAGTTGGAGGTATTTTAAATTTAAAAAGTCAATACTTTTTCTGCTTTCACGGAATGAGATAAGTGAGAAGTGTGAATGTGAGACAGCTGTTCAGATTTAAGTACAACTTTAGACAATCTGTGTTATTAAAAATAACATTTGGAAACATTGGAGTTGTGGTTCTTAGGTATGGTTACAAATTCAATGCTTTTTTTTTTAAATAAATGATTTAAACAGTTCTGAAAAACAATCTTGGCAATTCCTAAGAACCTGAGCAATGAAACTTAGAATGAGTACCTAGATATTTTCAGTAATCATTTCTATGAAAAAGATAATCAACATTAAGGAACCTAAAAAGCAACAAAATGTAACAGTTCCGCAGTAGAAGAAAATAGTTTTGCTTCTCTTAGAGCTGTTATCAGAAGCCCCGCCCCACACCACCTCCAGAGAGCTACTCACTTGCTTGACACATAAGATAGAAAAGGCTCCGTAATTGAGAAAGCTCATGTAGGGAACATGTAGAATTTGTAGATTATTTTTAACATCGTCTTTTCTGGAATGCTTTCATTGATGACCAAAGATAAGCCATCTGCCTCTTTCATGGAAGAAATACTCATGTGTTCATTACAACCCAGCCGAGGGGCTGCAGAGACTGTCTCAACATTAGGCTTTTATTGCTTTGATAAGATATGTTGCATACTTCCAAACAACTGAGTAAATTCCACTTGATCTTTCCTCTGCCCACAGTCCTGTTAGTATTGTAGTACTAATAGTAGCATTACTATTACAAGTAGCATTGTCCCCATTTTAAAGTGAAAAATCAAGCTGAAACTTAGAGAGGTCAAGAAATGTTTACAGAGCAGAAGAGCCAGACTGGCTTCCAAACCTCGTGTTGCTGACTCTAGAGTCTGCACATTATGGAAAACAACTTATACTCTATAAAGCTAACATTGGTAAACTTAGACATCAACTTGCGAAGCTATTATGCATGGAAGCATTTAATGCTATGATTATAACGTACTACTTGTGTGTGAGTGACACATAGTAGGAATCCATAAAATGCTAGTTCCCTCACTATTTCCCCTCATAATTGGTAAAAACATTTAATTTAAAAGGAGCAAGAGAAGGCTGCATATGGAATCTTTTTAAAGAATGCACTTCATTTTTTTGTAAATATATTTACAGTATTGTGCATCATTTCATAGGAAAACACACTCCTCCTATTGATGCTTATGGAAACTCTACAAAAACAGCGTTGACTATACACACATCATGGTAATTTTAGAGTGGAAACATATCAATCACAATTTGTACATATATTTTGGAAGACATAATATGCTATACTGTCTCCAAGGAATGTGTTTGTTTTGCAAGGAAATAAAATGCAGCTCTACAATAAATGGTGCTGAATATATCACCATTGTGTTTCACTTTGTCCTCAAATGTCTTGCAAAACTGGACTTTGACATATGTAAATTTGACACATCTGAACCATTTGGAATCTTGACACTTATTCCAAAAGTTTCTGCTTTTACACAACTAAAACTAACTTCTCATTTTCTTAGTATAACTTACTTTCAGCTTCCATCATCCCCAAATTTTAACTTTGAGTCATGTCATATCAGGTGATTAATTTTTTTCCTCCAATTACCCTATTCAAACACTGGAAAATATATAAATCGTAACCTATGTCTAATATCATCCTCAGAGTCCATGTCATGAGACTAACTTATAATGAGAACTTCTCTGGCTTCTCTAGTAAAACTAAATCTTGGAAAATAGCCATGACACATCTGTCTTGTATCAAATTCTTCACTAGAGAATGTGGCTATGCAAATGTAGACAACAATAAATACCTCTCCAGCTCCAGTAAAATACTAACTTCAATTCGATATTAATTTGTTGCCTATTATACTTTGAAGTTTTTAAAGAGATTTTAAAATATGTTATTCTTCACAGTGGTCCCATGTAATAGGTAGGATAGATATTAACTCACATTTACCCACCAGGAAACTAAGACTCTAAGACAATAAGCAACCTGTCTAAAGTTATACACCTGAAAAGAAGATGGTTTCAAGTTGAGAGTCCCTGATTCATATTCCAGAGCTGCTTTTCTTACCACACTATTAAGTCTAAGTTTAAAAAAAAAACTGAAGTGACATCACACACAAATTACCAGGTCAGCTATAAGTACAATATTTTTGAGGGGACCAAATATTCAGAGAAATCTCAGAGTCAATCTTGGTTTGGCAATATAGGTTTTTCCTGCAACTGTGAAACAAAGTTCTGTCTGCTGAGAGCACTTTTGGGAAGAATATTTTTTAAGAATATCAAAAACTTAAAAATTATGAGTGGTAAAGGAAAACTTGCCCAACTAGCTATTAACCTATAAAATTAACAATTATTTGTTTATTTGTGTTGAAGGTGGCACTGGTATGCGATGAAATGGCTCAAGAACAGATCCAAATATATTAAACAACTTAACATGTTCCCAAGGAAATAGAGATAGAAGAGTTAATTACTCAAATATTGGTATTAGAATAATTACCCCTCCTTTTTATCCATCCCTCAACAGAGAATGACATATATTACAAATGGGTTAAATAACGCAATATCCATAGGATATGTAGGTAGGCATTGAACAAATTGAGGTTGCTGAATACAGTTCTCCAAGTTGGCTCTAGAACTCAAGGACTGTATTCACGTGGACGGCAATGGGAATGGCACACGCTCTTGGGTGTGCAATGTTAGCACTTCGTAACAAGTTTTTGGTTGGGAAAGAATTTTATTTTAATGAGAAAATTATATAAACATTATAAAAAAAGAGATTAATAGGTTTGACCACATAAACACGTTTGCATATTATACATCAAACATCATAAAATTAAAAGACAAATAAGAACTGGTAAAAACATTTGCAGCAAAAATGATCATCTCATAGAGTTTGTGTATGAAATACCCATATGTAATGACATCAAATTTAACTTCACAATACCCAAACCCTAACAACACCATTCATTACTTGTCTAAGTTAAGATAATGCTAAAAGGTATAACAAAACAATTGAAAAATATAAAATGGCTCAACCAAAACATAAATAGGCATTCTTTAAGTTTTTGTACCAGGGCCACATCAGCAGTTTGGTGACTGAATAATGCTTTCAAGTGCTAAAGGTAAAATTTCAAAGATTTTTAAGGAAACCAATTATATTCAAATATAGCCATAAAATATTAAAATAACATGATATAATAAGGTTCTTCTTTATTAAAACATTAAATATCAAAATATAGCAGTAGATTTAATTACTACCATAATTTCAAAGTCTTGATTAGTATGAACTAAATATTAGATACTGCTACAACTGTAGTGTGATACAAAAAAAAACACCTGTCACAGGTATTGCTAATACTACCAGTTTGTTGCCTACATTCATAATAGGAGGAAATGCTAAACTGGAGTAAAGACATTAGAAAATAATTGTTCCCATTTTAAGTTCACAGACCCCCTAAATTCTGTCTGTGGACACCATAGAGACCCATGGGCCTTGAGGGAAGAACTGAACTGCTGCAATAGAAGTTTACTTGTTGCTTATGTGATGTCCCTGCCTGGGAAGGCAGAGGAGTGGGTTCAGGCACCAGCTGAAGAAGGCCTCAGGATGTGAGCCAGGGACGAGTTGAGGGAGGCTTGGCACATTTGGCTTCTACGGTTTCTATCATCTTTGCTATCCCAGCAGCCAAAAGGGGAGATGAACACAGAGAACTACAATGAGAAGTTTATGGGCCAGGCCTGGACATGGTGCAGTAGGATGTGAGTGACATTATAAAATGAGAATTGTGAAAATAAGTTGTGTAAAAGAACATTTTGGAGAGAGAACCATCAAGATGAATCAAGTATCTTAAAGTTGTTCCAACTCCTTGATCCATTAATTTAATTTCTATGAAATTTTCTTAAGGATGTCATACAAACTGAAGGAAAAATTGTATACAAATGTTTCATAGCAACACTAATTTAAATAAAAATATAATTATTGACCAATAAGTAGAAGAGGTATATAGATATAAATAACCAAAAAAATTTAACATTGTCAATGAAATTGAGGTACATTCATATGATAGACTTATGTTTATGAGTTGGAATAAACAATAGCTAAAGTTTCTTGAATGCTTATGTATGCTAGGCATTGTGTCAGTCATTTCACATGCCTTTAGTCCTCACAGCCTCTCTAAGAGATATTTTCTAATCCCATTTCAAGGATGAAAAAACTGAATATCAGCAAGGCTAAGTGTTTTGCTCAGGGCTATACAGCTACAGTTTAGTCTCTGCTGGTTTCTCACCTAAAATCTCCTCTCCTTTCTTCCTTGCTGACAGAACTCCAATATTGTTTGGGATTGCATGTACTCAGCTAAAAATAGTCAACCCACAGACTAAGACAGTTGAGGCTGGTCATGTGCCTAATTATAGCCCATGTGATTTAAGCAGAAATTGCCACTCTAAAGAAGACTTAACTGGAATGAGCCTTTCCAGCCTTTTGGCCTTTATCTTTTCCCTCTTCTTCTCTCGGCTGAACCTGTGAAGCCTTTATGTGTAGCAACTGTCTTCTAATGAAGGCTGAAAACAAGCTAGTAATGGTCGGATAGAAGGCTAGGAGAAGCCTGGATGTTGAAGAATTCTTGAGGACTGCATCAGTCCATGTTTGCCTAAGACCTTTAACCTTGTCTGATGAAGTCACAGAAGTTAGATTTTTATTAAGTGCAGCCAAACCCAATTCTACCTGGCTTTATTGGTCAGTGGCAAAATCAAGACTGAAGCACAGATCTATTTGACTCAAAGACCTTTTACACACAATTATATACTGATTTTGTGTCTTTCCACTAATGTTAACATTAAAAAAACAGGATAATTGTTTATGTAGTATACGATCGTATAAACAGTATGATATATATTAATATGCACAGAAAGAATACAGGAATAGACCAAAATTTTAATAATGGTTATCTCTGGGTGAAGAATTATTACAAGGTTTAATTTTTTAAATAACTTTATAAGAAAATTTTATTATTATAAACATAATGCTTGCTTAATGCGGAGAATTTTCAATTTAAAGGACAGAACAAAGGAAAAAGAAAATGTACTAACTTACAATTTTCCCTATACTTATATTTAAAAGTATATACTATTTTGTATCCTGCTGTTTTTACTTACTATTAGAAGCATGTCTGATTGCCATGAAATATTTTAGAAATACCATGTTAATGGCTGCCTATTATTCTAGCATGTGAATTAATACAAATTGTTTACACATTTTTCAGTTGTTGAAAATTTTAATTAGTTTGAAATTAGATTTCAAAAGAAAACCTTTTGTCCATTTTATTGACAGTTCACTTAGCATAAATTCTCAGAAGTAGGACTTCTGAGAATCTTTGTTGTTGCTCTTGAACTTTTTAATAGGTTCTTTAGAATATCGAAAAAATACTTGTACCAGGTATGTATAACAGAGCTCCATTATTTAGAGGTCTTGAGCATGCCTCATGCCTTTATTCACCTCCAGCTGATTACTTTCATGCAACTAGTTAAATGGATTTTCAGAGTATGTTATTCCATGTTAATTAAAATATTCCTTGCAAAATGGTGAGGGAATTACTGATTGAACCAAAAAAGACCTACAATTTGTACAAAAGAGAATCTTAGAAAAATGACAGAGTTGAAATTTCTCCTACTTCTAATAGGAGTTCTTTGTCAGCCATATTATAAGTTAATACCAAGATGATACATAGATGGAGCAAGAAGAGGTTAAAAATAGAAAGTCAAAAGATGGGTACTGAGGTAAAGATTTACATCCACTATCATTACTAGTTAAGATATATGTGTACATATATGTGTGTGTATATATGTGTATACACACACACATATACATACATACATATTTTTAAGTAGCCAATAATGGTGAAAGATATATGAATATAAATAAATATTTCCACATCGAGCTTGTATTTTCAAACTTTTTCAGTTAATGAGGTGCATGTATGGTCAAAAGCACAGGGAGTAGTTTTTTAAATTAAGTAATTTATATTACTGGTTCTATTTTTAAGATAGTAATTTCATTTGAAAAAAAAGGGACTTTCAGTGACCTCAAAATAATTACTTTCTCAAAAAAGTTGAATCCTAAGTCCACAGCACATGTTCAATATATATGTGTTAAAGTGAGCTGATATTTAATATGGCCAATGCAGACAATACATATTTCCATTTACTTACATTATTGACAACTTCACTGTGTTTTTCTTATTTTTACTTCAGTTGCACAGAATTGGATTCGTCATAACCAATTGTTCATAATGTGTTACCATAAGTCCAGGTGTGGTCTATGTTTTTTTAATTACTAAATTAGTTATTTAAAAGAGTATAGTAAACACTTATAAACCCACCATCAAAAACAATAGCTACCAACTTGATGACAGCCTTGTATGTGATTTTCCCCAGCACCCTATTCTTTGCCACCTCATGGTTTTATTTTCATCAGGATGTCAATAGATTTTTAATATTTTGTTCTATAAACAGTATCTATGTGTTCTCAAATAAATTTTGAAAACCATTTTCTAATCTTCATATTAGTTTTCAAACAAGAATTTTTGTTGCTTCACGTGAAATGGTATTTCTCTGTCCTAGATTCTAATCTAGTGTCATATTTGAAACCTAATTCAAATAAATAGTTATGAAAATATCGAAAAGGTTCCTGTGGCTTTGTAATGCAAACATATCAAACTGATATTTCCTTTCAGATCTAGCAAATATCAATTTGCTATGAATGCTCTCATTAGATCTAAAGCAATAGAAATCAAAGGGGCTTAAAACAATAGTAGGCTTGTTTTCGTTAAGTTCCATACATGTTTTTTAAGCATTTACCAAGTAGGAGGTAGAAGTCTGGCATTGATGGTAGTGATGAGGGAGATTCAGAGTTGCTAGGATTGTGACCTCTCTCTAAGGAGTGTAAATTCTAAGGGCCTAGAAACAGAACCGTGCACATATGGGAACTCACCCTATGACAGAGGTAGCAGATTTAGGGCAGTGGGAAAAGTGGGGTTATTCAATATGTGGTTTTGGGATCATCACTTATTAAATGATAATTGAAATTATTATTTAATAATAAAATTATTGGGATAATTTTTATATGTAAAAAGTTGCCTCTATATCTCATACCAGTCACATAAAATGAACAGAGGAGAGACACATGTCACAAATAAATGTAACTCTAGATAAAATGATACAAATTCTAAACATTTAGTAAAAACAAAGAAAAGCAATTATAATTCTGAACTGTGGGTACTGTTAGAATTCATGAAAAATGTGGCATTTGAGATGGGCCATCAAAGCTGATTGGACTTAAACTAGGACTAAGATGGAGATAGAAATATGGGAGTAGTTATTCCAAAAGGTTATTTTCAAGTAAGGTGATCGGTTTGTCCTGATTTGCTTGGTACTTCCCAGTTTTAGCACTGAACGTCCCACATCATGGGAAAAGGGCAAATCAGGATAGTTGGTCACCTAGAGAACAAAATTATATCTATCCTACCATTTGTCCCAATTTCCTGAACAAAGAAACAAACACAAACAGCTCCATAGACCCAGGCCATAGGTGTCAGCTCTACGAAACTGAATTCAGCCTTTCCTTCCTCTGCCACTGTCTTTGAGAAGGGAGGGTTAAGATTTCAGTTTCTTGTTCTTCTCAGGTATCTCCAGCAGCACTTTCCTCTGAGCCTACCCAGGCCCCCAGCTCTTTCACTGCTAAAATGTCAAAGTCTAATTTTTTCTGATGATCACGTGCCAGTCTCTCAGCTCTCTCACTACGTTATTCCTGCTTAGCATCCTGATACAGTATTCGTATTGACAGCTTCAGTCCCTTAACCCCCTCCCGATTCTCCCAATCCATCAGCTTAATTCTTGTGTAATGAGCCTACCTACATACTAACATAACATCCTTGTTGAGATAAAGTGCTTTGGAGTCAGACATCCATCTCTGCCTGTTACTATCCCTATGAACCTAAGCAGTACTTCTCTGAACCTGTTTTCGCAGCTGGAAAATGGGAGCTAATAATCCTATTGCATAAGGTCCTTGTGGGAGTAAATGAGAGCACTTGTGAAATGCTGTTTTTAAAAAGGATCAAGTTTCAGACTTGTATGTATAGAATGATCACACTTCCGTGAGAAAACATACTATCAAGTGTGTTTTTGTGTATGAATGTTTATACATGCAATGAAAAGAGGGGAAAACCAAACTCTTAACAATGGTTAGCTTTTAGAAGGGCTATGGAAAAGGAGAGTAATGTTAAGTAAATAATTTCCATACTCTATCTTGGAATTTCAGACTACTATACAATAAGATTCAGTCATTTAGAAATTAAAATGATATCTGCATCAAAGTAAACAAACATAAAGACTTCATAAGGGAAATAAGAGGGAGAAGAATTTTCCAGCAAAGGGAGTAGTGTGAGCCACAGAGCAGACAGAGTACTGCTGGCAGGCCCCTGCGGAAGTCCCGCATAATGAGAGGCGGGGTACAGTGAGAGAGGTGGAATGGCAAGGTCAGGAGACATGAGGCTGGCCAGGTGGCCAGCACTAGATATGGGTGCCCTGTGAATGCCATCTTTTAGAAGCTGAACCTTATTTTCAAAGTAATGGAAAACCATGGAGGAATAATAAGAATGAAAAAAATAGTGGAAGCTACATTTGGAAAGGTTCTGTATTGCAGGTTGAGGGGGCTGGCAAGACTGGATTTGAAAAGGAAATCAGAAACTCTTCAAATAGTCACAAAAATTGATGACAAGGGCCTGATATATCAGTTGAGATGAAATAATATCTTGTTTGTTCTCTAATATTAATAGCTAACATTTATTGAGATATTTGTGTAGAGTTAACATTTATTTAGCCAAGCTTAAGTTGGTTAAGGATTACCAATGGACCTCTCACTTATTTCTCACAATAACTCTATAAGGTAGGCACTATTAATATTTTGAATACATAGATGAAAAAACAGAGACTCAAAGAGGTTAAGATACTTGCGCAAGTACAAGTAGGCGTGATAGGTGACAAATGGTTGTGGCCAGAATCTGAAGCCACTTTCAAACAGTACGTTATAAAGCTTACCCATTAACTGTCCTTAGTGTTAAAGAAAAATTGCACTGGACAGAATTAAACAGGAATGGAAGAATTTATTTAAGACTTTTGTAATGGGGAAGAGAGACTGAACTCAATTCCACTGAAACAAAAGTCAAAGGGTTTCAAAGGGTTGGGGTAAAAATGGAAAGCGCTGAAGGACGTAAGGAAGAAGGTTGGTCAATGTGCTTAGCCAATCTGTGTTTGTTAATTGGTGCTTGCTGAAGTTAGGTTCCTACTTTCCAGTCAGGACTGGGAGATGGGAGCACTATGTCCCTTGATGTTTACATTTCAGAGGCATGGCTCTCAGGTCTTTGATTAAGACATTTCTGGGTTGTAAAATTGGCAAAAGTCTGGGAGATGACTTATGTCTCAAGGGGGCAGAGAAAGAATTTAGAATCACAAGTTTTCTAACGTGAACACTCTATGAGAAGGGAGGTTGGGGACCTAGAGTCAGGAAGAAGTCTGTTTTTGTTCATAAATTGTTCTGAAATATGGGATGCAATAAAACTCAATGTGTTGGTTTTAATTCTCTTGAGAAAATCAATGTGACTGGCATGTAAGTCACTGATATGCATATCCATTTAAAATTATAATTGGTATGTATATATATGTAGTCTGTCCAGAAAGTATCCAAACATGTACTATGAAAAATAGAGACATATATTGAAGATACAAGATACAAGAAACATTGTACATAGGACAATGACACCTCAGTCCCCTTCAAAGTTATGACCTCCTTGAAGAATCTGGTTCACTGGTAGCCGTTTCAATCAAGTCACAAGCAACTATAGTATGTCGTTTCTTCTGCTCTAGGAACAGAAGCTGTGGGACAAATTTTGCCACAACACAGTTTCATGCCAAGATCCTGCATCGAAATCTCAGACACAGTAGTTTTTGGAATCCCCAGATCAGCTTCTAGCTCTCTCACTGTCAGTCACAATCTTTGTTGACTACAGCTTCTATATATTCCACATCCTCAGATGTTCTGCTTGTTTCAGGTCTTCTAAAATGTGGATCAGTTTCAACAGGTTCCTGGCTAGTTTTGAAGTGTTTGTGCCACAGTCTTATTTGCACTGCACTCATTGCCTTGTCCCCGAAAGCTTTCTGAATCATCCAAATAGTTTCTGTGAGGAATGTTCAAGCTTCACACAAAATTTGATGCAGATTCAAATTGATGCAAATGACTCGCTCAGTCATTTTGAATGTAATGGCCACACAGTACACAGGCTCACTCAACAGCATCTACTACCCCCACTGACTAGTAGAGTGAAGTCATCATTATTCACGCATGCACATTCCAGCCCACTCTCCTTGGCAGCCAGGTTACATCAATGTCACGCAAACCGTTCTTGTTATTTTAACAATGGCTGAGCTTTTCCCAGACAGATCTCATGTATTAAAAGTTAACACACCGATATGCACTGCACAATGTAATACACATCTTCAAAGTAAGATTGTCTATTTTATAGACATTTTAAAACAGCAGATAGTAACGAACCAGATGATTCAACAACAACAAAGGTAATAGTCAATAGTCATTCAGTATTTATTAAGCTAAATGCTTTCTTGTGTACTACTAAGAACAATCCTGGGATGCAGGTGCAATACTTCTCCCTATTTTTATGGATGAAAAAACAGGTCATTAGAAGGTCACACAGCACAGTTTATAGCCTCTCTGAATGGTAAGTAGGACTACCTACCTAATTTGTGAGACCCAGTGCAAAACAAAAATGTGGGACCCCTTTTTCGAAAATTATTGAGCTTCCAGAGGGGCCAACAGAGCATTAAAGTAAATGCAGAATGCTTCTAAGTTTAGGGCACTGTGTGACTGCAGAGGTCACGTGCACCTGAATTTAGCCCTGCCCTTAAATTTGTGCTTCCAACCTTTAGGCTATATTTCATCTGTCCTGAGTAAGTTACTAAATGGCAGGGTGCCTGGGGGTAGCAAGAGTTTTAGGTAGTGATCAATTGACTTTTTTTTAACGCCTGAAAGAAAGACACTTTCTCACAGACAGGATTTGGGTATTTAATCCCACCTGTATCACACAGCTTCTCAGTTGGGTATTAAAGTGTTAGAAGACGTGAAACTCCCTACTGAGTTTCCATCTGAAAACAGTAAGTGCTGGGAACAAAGGAGGTTCTTACAATACAAAGTGCAACTACAGCTAAATACTAGCCTATGTACTGTAGCTCCTTTCATGATATATTCTAATATATATTCTACTGCATTCGGTTAGAACTGAACTTGGATGACACAGTGCAATACTTAGATAACAAAGAACATTAGTCACACAAACAAATAAAAGACTTTTTTTTAAATGGTTAAAATAAAGGGAAGGATAAATGATAGTACCGAGGCTACCCCGAGAGGTATATATTTGTACTGAATTAAAAAAGCTTTTTCTCATTGAAACATAGCATGGTTGAGGAGTATTAAATAAAGATGTTTTCTAGAGTACAATTCCATTACTCCTGGAGGTGAGTACTATCCAAAGTGACTATTATTATCACTCTATGATACATAATTGGGACTTAGGTAACATTTCATTGTAAACAGCAGATTTTATTATAAAAGAGGTTAGTCTTCATTGTGAAAGTCCATTTTGCTTTTTGATAGAGATGGAACCAATATGAAACTAAAGATAGACCAAATGTGATATTCAATGTGAATAGAGGCAAAGGTTATGCGCATAAGTTTTTTTTTTTTATGATTTGTATGTCTCTAAAATCAGCTCCTTGAAAACTCATACAAACTCTATAATTAAAAACTTGTCATTGGAGATAGACAAGAGAATATTGTCAGAATGACACATTCACTGACATTTGTCATTTTAAATCATTTTTTAAAAAGTGGTCTTCCTTCTGAATGTGTTAATAAAATGCTGAGACATCTTGAATATTATTATAATCTTTGGCTTAAGTATAAATATTTTTCTTCAAAAATAAGCAACTTTCTTATGTACTATCGTTTTTAAAATAACTTTATTAAATATAATTGAAGTACAATAAACTGCACATACTAGAAGTATAGAATATAAGCTTTGAAATATGTATTCACTCATGAAAACATGACCAAAACTAAGGTAATGAACATCTTAATTTCCTCATTTCTCTCAACCCCACCCTTACGTGGTTCTCCAAGGAATTACTGATCAGCTTTCTGCCACTATTGATTAGTTTGCAAACAGTCTTGTGTCCTATAGTGACATTTCCTCAACTATAGGCCACATATGTGACAGTGGTCCCGTAAGATTATAGTGGAGCTGAAAAATTACTATCACCTAGTGACAGCATAGCCCACGACTTCAAAGAATTTTCCCATGATGAGGAAGTTGAAAAATCAACAAGGCTGTGATTGATGACAAGCCACTTTAAGCTGGGTGTGAGTGAGGATGACACTGAGGAACAGCTAGTGGAGGTTCCTGAGGAACTGACTAATGAGGAGTTGTTTGAACTGGAACAGGAACCACAGGATCACAGAGCTGAAGGAAAGGCAAGAGAAACGGAAAATGCAGGAGAAGGAAAAATAACTCCCAAGAGAGTTCACGGTGAAGGGGTTAGCGGAAGCTTTTGCGGACCTCAACAAGCTCCTTAACAGTTTGAAAACATGGACCCCGACAACAACGGTTTTCATCAATTGAGGGGAATGTTCATGGTGCATTAACTGCTTACAAGCAAATCTATAATGAAAAAAAGAAACGGGCTGAGCAAACCACCAAGGATATATTTCAGGAAAGAGTGATATTTCTTCTAGAAGAGCCTCAGGCAGGTCCTGCGGGGCACACTCCAGAAGAAGAGTGTTGTCATAGGAGATGACAGCTCCATGGGTGTTATTACCCCTGAAGACTTTCCAGTGGGGCACGTAGTGGAGGTGGACAGCAGCAACACTAATGACCCCGACCTTGTGTAGACCCAGACTATGTGTTTATGTCTTAGTTTTTAACGAAAAAGTTTACAAAACAAAAGAAAAACAACAAAAAACAAACCCTTTTTTTTTTTTGACTAGAGAAAAGCTTATAGAATAAGGATATAAAGAAAGAAAATATTTTTTGTACAGCTATACAACGTTTGTGTTTTAATCTGTGTTATGATAAAAAACTAAAAAAATAAAAAGTTTATAAAGTAAAAAAGTTACAGTAAGCTAAGGTTAATTTATTGTTGAAGAGAAACATTTTTATACATTTAGTGTAGCCTAAATGTACATTGTTTTTAAAGCCTGTAGTAGTGCACAGTAATGTCCTAGGCCTTCGTTCTCACTCACTACTCATTGACTCATCCAGAGCACCTTCCAGTCCTACAGACTCCTTTTATGGTAGCTCCCCTATGCAGGCGTACCATTTTTATGTTTTATACCATATTTTTACTGAACCCGTCCTATGTTTAGATGCACAAATATTTACCATTATGTTAAATCACCTATAGTAGTCAGTGTGGTGACATGCTGTACAGCTTTGTAGCCTAGAAGCAACAGGCTACACTACACAGCCCAGGTGTAGTGGTAGCTATACTGCCTAGGTTAGCTTTGTGTAAGTGCCCGCTATGATGTTCACACAACAAAATCACCCAACAGTGAGTTTTTAAAGAACTTACTCCCATTGTTAGTAAACACAATTGTATTATTTTAGAATTTTATATAAATGGAATCATATAGTATGTACTCCTTTCACCAAGCATAATAATTTTTAGATTCAGTCACAGTGTAGCACCAAACTAAGTAGTGGAACTGTTTTATATTTCCAACCAGCAATGTAAGAGATGTCCAGTTGTCCCACATTTTTGCCAATAATTGTAGTAATTGCATAAAATACATAAAATCTCATATGTAAATGCTAGTATCTTAATAGTCACAGTGGATAACATTCATTGCTAATGAAGATATAAAGCATAATTTATTTGAAAATCTTGGAGGGCAGAGGCAAATATATTTCAAAGGCATCTTGAGAAATCTGTCAGCTTTCTGTTAACTTTTCTTGTCATTGTCAGTAACCACAGTAAAAATGATCACCCCAAATTTTAAATAGATATTATTTAATTCTAGAACCATAGTTATTATTTATGTATCAGTATAAAAGTTATAAAGAAATGCATCAAAACTCTAGGTTAAGGTCAAAAGGGAAACAAGCTAAAGAAAATACTTTTTGGAAAATAGATATAAAACTGGTGTGGTTCTAATGCATCAGCTAAATAATAAGTATCTTTGTGATAAGGACATTTATAGTTGGATTAGGGTAGCATTTTTAACTCTTAAATGTATTCATATTGGACTCTAAACAATCTAGAATACCTGCACCTGTTAGCCAAACCAATACTTTAATTAGGCTTCTGTCAGAAGAGAGAGTGTGCTTTTGATTTCAAGATAAAAATAAATAAATATCGGATCTCATTTCAAAACTTGTGGGAGAAAAGGGTCAGAAATTATTTGGTGTCTTGTATTCTTCCTGGTTGATCTGGAAACACAAGAATCAACTCAGAAGACATTCAGTGGGTGGTATTCACACCCCCACGCCTGTTTCAGCTGTCACTGCTCTGCACAGCAACTGAAGATGGTTACAGTAGGAACATCTTTCCTCATCTTCCCTGGGTGCTGTGAGCAATGATACATACCCGCCTTATATTGTTTTCATAATATGTTAAAATGCATGATAAAATACAACTCCTAATTTATTTCATCATGATTATAGAATATGACCATATGCTATAGAATATTCATATGGTCTTACAGTTGGAAAAGATCCCAGTGCCTCCTGAGAAAGCCCACTTTGCTTAGAGAGTGTTTCATAGAAGGTGCTTCCTTTTTCTGAGCTGAAATTTACTTCCTATTTCTTTCAAACTAATGGAAAATTCCTTACTGATGAAGAAGGGACTGGGGGAAGCAGGTAGAAATACCATGAAGAGTATGAATTTACTCTATTTTTCTTTACAAACTAAGATAATATTTCTTTTTAAACCTCTTTATCTTACAAAATGCAGGTAATAATAACCACATCTTAGAGTTATTTGAATGCTAAATGAAATTATTATCCTGCACAGTCTCTAACTGCTAACTACTAGTTCCAACTATAAGTTCCATTATTGCCCCCAGGGAATCTGATAACCTACCTTAAGTTAGAAAGTTGAGGCTTTATCTTTGTGAAAATATTATTGCCTATGTTGTTTGATCATGCCTTCATTTTTAGAAGTTTCCTACATTTAGATATTCAATGAAAATTGAGTGTTAAAATTTGAGTGCTTCCAAATGATCTATTTTATATATCAGTTTCTGTTTAGTCTTTAATTTCAAAAATTGCAAAGAATGCCTAAGAAAGAGCTATCATGTAACAATATAAACCAGGAATTTTACACGGTGATATTTTAAATATTTCACCCTCCTTGCAGCTATAGCAGGCTAGCCACAATTGTTTCAGTGCCTATTTGTCTGTCTGTCTGTCTGTCTATCTCCAACTGATTTACCTCCCACTGTGATCTATCACAAATAAGCCATATCCTGATAAATGGTCCCAGTCTTGTTGACTGTAGGAGAATTGAAGAAAATTAATCAAACTCAGTGAGAAAATTAGTAGATGTTTGTTTATCTGTCTAATGCAATAGTGCTTATGTGTGAAATACCTAACTCACATTGCATGCCTACTGTCAAAATCTATTGACAGCATGCTTAATCACTGAGTTCTCAACATTTGTTTTTTGGGGTTTTTTTTAAAACCTTCTGCCTTTCAAGCCATTCACAAAGCTGTCAATTTTCTGATATGTACTTCTTTCCCTGCATGTCCACATTTCTGATGGCACCCAATAAAGTACAGCTAGCATCCTACTCTAAGAGTGCTTTCAACTTAACATATCTGGTTTTATAAATTTTTAAGTTGTCAAATGTTTTGTTTTTCTTACTATAATTAAAATTACCAGTTGCCAGGGGACAAAGGGAAAGTCAGAGTAAAAATAAAAACAGAAACATTCAACATTTTTTATTTAGAATCCAATGATTTATACTGTTCACAAAATAATGATCAAAATAAAAATTACAATTTTTTTCTCTCTCTACCTCTTGATTACACACTTACAATAGTTATTAGCTACCAATAAAGATTCTTTTTAAAGGATTCTATAACTCCTTTTAATCATCTGACAGGTCATTTAGTTGAAAGGCCAAGACTTTAAGGGCAGCTGTATTTTTCAGAATGAAATGAGAACTATTTATTCAATACCTCAGATATTAAAATTATCACTCTGGATTTCATCTTATCTATATGCTGACTCTCAAAAACACAGTGTTCACCGCACCCCACACATTAGCAAATCCTAAAACTACCTGCTGAACATTTTCTGAATTTGCCCCCTTGTGACATCTCACCACTAGTCCCCTAATCCAGTCTACATTATTCCTCACCTGGACTACCTTTATCATCTGTTACTCTGTCTCTCAGTTTTCGTTCCTTAAACTCTTTTACTTTGCAACCAAAAGAACAGTTTAAGAGGTAAATCTGATAGTATGCATTTCCCAATTAAAACTTTCCAGGCATTTACCACTACCCTTGATGTAAAATATAAACTCTTACTTTCACTTTCTAAATCCTGAAGATGTACCCTCCCCCTCCCTCTGGGAGCTCCTCCCCTACCATACTGCCTCATTCACAGCCTTCCAGCCGCACTGGCTGTTTCTGGAATAAACCTAACTCATTTCTAACTCAAGTCCTGGAATTCATGTTTCAGATCTCTGTGTTTCTGGCTTTGCTGCTTCCACATCAAAAAATAATCCTCACCGCACCATTCCCTCTCCTTCTTTCCTGTTTTAATTTCTTTTGAGAACTTTTTATTCTCATTATCCAGAATTATATTGTGCCCTTGCATATGTGTTCATAGTTTGCTTTCACAATTACAGTAGCTCCTCGTGGTGCAGCCTTTGCATTGCTCCCTTCACACCCCCCTCCTTCCTCCCCTCCGGCTTAGATGGGTACTTGGCAGACAGAGGGGGCTCGAGAAAGATCTACTGAGAAAAAGAATTGAACAGCAGCACATTGAGTAACATTAACAGATGTGTCACTGGGATCTCCACTCAAGACATTCTTTTAAAAATGCTCTTGTAAGCTGCAACAAAAATGAAACTTCTACATTTCATTAGAAAACATTTATTTTATAAGTACTGACAAAAATTCCTTTTTTAAAACAAAGAAATTTTAAATATTTCAATAAAATAAAAATGCTGTTTTATTCACTACACAAGGGCGCCTGGGTCATATAATTACCTAGTTAATAATAACAGAGTATCTTGCCATAGTCTGAGCGTGACAGCTAAAATAACATAAAAAGACAGTGTTTTATCTGCAAAGGTAGAAGATATTCATAAACCTAAGGGAGAAGGTATTCATAAACAGTTGAAATTATTAAAGGTAGTTAATAAAATAATTAAATTCATGATATAAAGGATATTTAATAAGAATTTAGAAAATGTTGAAACCGAAATCAAAGCAACTGTAGAAGAAGTCATAATTTAGGAGCAGCTTATCTTGAACTTCATTGGGTAAGGGGATCTTTTTGGCTGGTCCATCCTTCCTGAACACACACGCACACATAAAACTGTTTAGAATGGTCAACCAGTTTCCCTGGTTAGGTACCTTTCCTTAAAATGCCTCATAGCTGTCTTTAAGCAGAGAACTTTATAAACCTAAAGTGGTAGCGTGTGCGTGGAAGATTTGGCTGACAAAAATTCAAGTTCACATTTGGAATATATTTTAATATGCATGTAAGTTCATGTTTATATTAGAATGTATGTCTTTTCTCTCTAAGTATAGGTATTCTTCAAAAATAAAAAGAACTGAATATTTCTAAAAACTCAACTTCAGTAAGATAAATATGTGACTTTATTTTTCATGTAGAAGAAGTTCAGAGACAAACTTTCCTGAATTCTATGGTCACTCTAATATTTTACCAGAGAACCAGGCTCCTTCGATTTATTCCTATCTTCAAGTTGTCTCATGGTCTCAAAATGGCTGCTTCAGCTCTAGCCATCATATCCATATTCTATACAGTAGAAAGGAGGAAGGAGCAAGTGAGGAGGGATATATCTCTCAATTAAATAACTTTCGTGGATGCCTCATTCTCTGACTTTGGTTACATTTTATTGGACATCCCTATTGTAAAGGGAGGCTGGGGAATGTAGTTTTACCTGAGCACATTGACACCCTGATTTGGGAAAGTTTTAGTGGTCAAGATAGAAGAAGAAACCAGCCATATTTCTTTAAACCAAAGCCTAATACAGAGTAAGGCCTTAACTCTTCAATTTTGTGGAGGCTGAGAGAGTCTCTACCACTATACAAATATTACCAAATCACCAAAAATACACATAAATAACTGAAGTGTGAGTTCTGTGAGGAAGATATTGTATGTTTTTTTGTTCACTGCTATATCTCTGACACCTATCATAGTGCCTAGATATTAATAAATTATGCAGTCCTAATAAATTAATATAAAAATGAATGTCTGATGAAATATTGGTCTGTAATTAGGGTGTAGCTAAGCAGAATGTCTCTGCTGCTGTTCTGGTGTGAGCCGTTTCCTCTTTAATCATCTGCCTCTGTGTCATTCCATGAGCATCGTCTGTGTCCCTTGTCAGGCTGATCCAATCCAATTCATGTCAACTGTTTTCTTGACTATGTAAAACTTGATGGGCTAATAACATGTTGTTCGAAGTTCAGGGGGTGGAGGATTGAGCAAAAAGGAAAAAGGACTCATGGGCATGGACAACAGTGTGGTGATTGCTGGGGGGAGGGGACTATAAGGGGACGAAATGATAATGGAAAACAATACAATAAAGATTAAATTAAAAAAGTAAGATAAAAGTTCAGAGTATTCACCAGCTGTAATTTTATATAACAAGCTATTTCTATTTTCTTATTGCACACATATAGGCAAATATTGCAATTTCAGGCAACGTGTTCCAGCTCTGTTAGTTAGTTTACTATTGTGGATCTTTTTTAAAGGCCTTTACTTCGATCCAGTGGTTTTGGCAAAAAGAACAATCCAATAGTCTTGGGATCAAAGGTTCCTTCCTACATCAATTACCCAACAACCACAAAGGTTAAGGACAGTATGTTTTCTACCTAACAATAGTTTTCTGTTTTCATGCTCATCTGTGTTTAGGTTAAAGAGAAAGTACCTAAATAGTGTTCTTGAAAATTATTATCCCTCCTGCTTTATTTCTGAGCTGTCTATTTTTGATTGGAATGGATATAATATTTATATTTTGTAAGGAATTTCCCCTTATTTTATACTTTTCTTTTTTTTATTGTTCAAGTAAATTAGAGAATGAAGGTAACTGTTTTAAATATATAACATTAAATTTTAAGACCCAAATCAAACTTGTAGTGGCTCAACATTTGCTGAAACATCACATTTTCCGATAGCATTGTCGCCAAAGAAATTTGACCTTCACATACACAAGGACTTTGAATCATTCCATACCATAAATTCAGATGGTAGAAAACAATGGAGAAACTGAGAGAAAGGTCACTAAGTGGAGAAAGTGCAAATGGAAAAAGGTGAGAGATGAGACCCATGGAAAGCAGGTGTCGAAGGTCTTAGGCATAGATGTAGGACTCAGAAAGCAAAGGAACATAATAGATATGACTGCCAAAAACAAATTAACAGAAGCTTGGTAACGCAGCCACCTGCTCCACCTCTGAATTTCACTTTATTTGTTGACTAAAGGAACATCTCTTTCAATTGTGCATCTCAGCATAAAGAAATGGATTTAAAAAATGAAAGGAATTGTTTCCCCAATTGCCAGATTAAGGTATTCCTTAAGTTTGATGTTTTTGATTTTCCTGAAATCTTGAGTCAAACTATGGTAGATGAAAGTTATCAACAAGGTATATTGTCTATAACTAAAATATTTCAATGCAGTGTATGAGTTTGTTCCAGAGATAAAATTCAGTAGAATGTAATATCCATGGGGGCAAATTTTTCTGTTTCATTGCTCAACTTGAGCACGTAGAAGGGTCCCTGGCATATACACTCAATAAATATTTGGTAAGTGAATGAAGAAATCCAGCAAGAAAAAAGGTGACTCAATCCTCAATTAAAAGCAAAACATGCATTATCTACAATGTTTCCATGAAGTTAAAAAATCAACTATCCACCTTAGTTGAGAAAAACATGAACTATATTAAATAGAAATGAATTTAGAATTTAGACTTTCAACCACACATATCATATTTATATAGAAATAACCAAATTTTTATTTTAAGGATTCACTAGAAAGCATTTGAAAGTCTCTTCCATAATGTTTATCGCATAATAAGAACTCATAAGTTTCTCATCCCATTTCTACTTTCTTTATAAAAGACAAAGAGAATTTTTAAAACTTTAAAAATAGCTGCATTTACATTATAAAGAGCTACTAATATTAACCTGGGGTCCACATGATAAATTAAGAAAACATTTAGGTTTTAACATTAGACTAACCCAAACTTCAACTTGTAAGCATTGTGACCTTGGCAAATTGCTTGGCCTTTCTGAACTTGAGTGTCCTCAACTATAAAATATGAATGATATCAGCTCTTGTACTACATTGTAATTACCAGGATAAAACAAGATTTTATAGGAGGGAAGACCCCCCGAAAACTGGAATTATCTTCTGGATGGTGGGCCTTTGTAGTACAGGTTTCCCCCACTAGGTGAGTGTTCTAGGAACCCATCTGTATCAGTGTACCAGCTGGTGTTGTTGTGAGAGGCTGCATTTGGCTTCAGTGAATTTTTGTTGTTTTGAAGACTCTTTCAAAACATTTGTCCAATTCATGATGAGTGGTTAACAGCTGCACCTGCCCACACCTCATTGTATTCAGCATTGTTTAACCAAAAGCTGCATGCCCCTTGCACCTCACCCTCCCTGTTCACCCTATCTTGCCCTGAGTGACTACTTTTTGTTTCCCTGGATGAAAAAAAGTCCTCAAAGGGAAATGTTTTGCTGTTGTGGAAGAGGTGAAACATAAAATGGCAGAAGCACTAAAAAGCATCAAAACTGACAAGGTCAAAAACTGGTTTGATCAGTGGAGAAAACATCTCAATAGCCGTATTGCATCAAATGGAGAGTAGTTTGATGGTGACTGAAGTTTAAACATGTAAGAATAAATGCACACTTCTTTTATAAATAAATTCCAAGTTTTTTGGGTCCTCCCTCATATCTGAAATTTTTAATATTGTATCAGACCCAAAGTATAACTTCAATAATGTTCTTTAATTACACCTTGTGGCGAGAGCAACATGAACTCCTCAAATCTCACATGATATTTCATCTCATATGTTTTTAAAACCATAGAAAATGTATATATAATTGCTGGAATGCAAAGATGTGATGTTATGTCACATTGTCTAACTAACAATAGCAAAGTCACTTTCTGAGTTATTCTAGAAAAGAGGAATTTGGAAGGCTAGCGCCCTAAATTTGACCAGACCACACAGTAATTCTCCAATAGGCAAATAGTGAAGAATCTGAGAATTTCAGTACTCTTTTTACATGGCCACAAGGCAAAAGATAATCGAATAATGACAACAGAAAAATGGTTTGTGGTAAGTAATTTCATTGCAGAAAATTTTCTCAAAGTATTTGACTTTGTAGAGAATATATGACCTATCAGATTTATTCAACCAGTCAAGGTCTGCCTTATTTCAAGTCAATCAAAAGTGATGTGTTTATATACTGCCCAAATTATGCTTAGAAAATATTAGACATTTCATATTGAGTTATTCATATTTTTCTTGGTATATATTTGCATTAGTAAATTGATTAAATAAATTATACATATATATTTAACAAAATTTTTTCAAAGAATGAATGGTTCAATGAAACATTCCTGTTAATTTGACACTTCACACTTAACCCATGTTTTTCATTCCAGACCAAAAAAAAGGAGATAAAGTAATGAAATATTCATTAACTGCACTGAAACCCATTTACAGCAGATGGTCTCTGGAGGGTAAATTTCAAAACATTTGCTAGAGAGCGCTGTGCAAAATATGCAGTTGTCCTGACACAGCAACTAGTGTGAAGAATAGCAAATGCAACAGTCATTAGTAGTAAGGGAGAAGATCATACATTGTGAATCACAATTCAGCTATCTTTTGTCACTTAGACTAAGAAAAGGAGAATCATTGGGGGGATTATAGGGATAGTTTAAAAAGCATGAGAGATGTCCACAGGCTTATCAAATATTATGGTAATTCCTAAAGATTCTTGATAGATCTTTAAACACTCTGTAAGTTCTTAAAGAATTAAAATATGTGGGAGCAGATGGCCATAGGGAGTGCTACAGGTATTGTAGGGTGAAAGGAAGGGTAGAAGGAAGACAATTACGCATACATAGATGCACGAATGGGGGGGAGAATGTGTGAGTGGGTAGATAGATTAAGGCAGATGGACGACTAGATAATTAAAAATATCAGAAACACAAAGTGATAAAAATTCTAATCGGGCTATACAACAAAAAATCTAACAAATGTAAGTGGATAATATCTTAGGATAAAGTAAGCAATTCTGTTTTGTCAATTGCCTACTTGTTCAGAATAATATAACAATTACCCAGATTTTTCAGACTCTAACTTTGTGTATCCTACTGATTTTCACTATAAAAAATACCTTGAAATTACATTGTTCTTCTTTTAAAAAACTTGCTTAAAACCAATTCTTATTAATAGTGAAAAGTTTGGCAAAATCTTTTCTATCGGCTAATGCATCTTTAATTATTAATTATTTTTAAATTTTTAACTGTGGTAAAAAACATAAAATTGATCACCTTAACTGTTTTTAAGTATACAGTTCAGTAGGGTTAAGCACGTTCACATTGTTATGTAACAGATCTCTAGAACTTTATCATCTTAATTGAAACTCTATACCCATTGAACAAAAACTCCCCTGTTTCCCTCCTCCCCCAGCTACTACTAACTACCATTTTACTTTCTGCTACTATGAATTTTACTATTTTAGATACCTCATTTGTGTGGAATCATACAGTGTTTGCCTTTTAGTGGCAGGTTTATTTCACTTAGCATAATGTTCATCCATATTGCATCTTTTAAAGATCTTTTTAAGGCTGAATAACTTTCCATTACATATATGTGTGTGTGTATATATATTTGTATATATATGCACACACACACATACACATAACGTTTTGTTTAACTTTTCATCTATTGATAGATATTTGGATTGCTTCTGTTTCTTAGCAGTTGTGAATAATCCTGCTATGAACATGGATATACCATTATCTCTTCAAGAGCCTGCTTTTAATTCTTTTTAGATATGTAAGAATTTCTGGATCTAATGGTAGTTTTAATTTTAGTTTCTTGAGGAACTGCCGTTTCACCATTTCACAGTCCCACCAATAGTGCATGAGTCCTAATTGCTCCACATGTCCACCGACATTTGTTATTTTCTGTTCTTTTGATATTAGCCATCCTAATAAATATGAGGTGGTATTTCATGTTGGATTTGCATTTCTCTAATGATTAGTGATGTTAAAAATGCCTTCATTAGTTTGTTGACCATTTGTATATCATCTCTGGAGAAACATCTATTCAAGTTCTTTGTCCATTTTTTAATTGGGTTACTTTTTTTGTTGAGTTTTAGGGTTTTTTTATTTATTCTGGACATTAGTTTCTTATCAGATATGTGATTTGCAAATATTTTCTCCCAGAGCATAGGTTGCTTTTTCATTCAGTTGATGATGTCCTTGATGCACAGAAGTTTTTTAAGTTTGATGTATGTAGTACTATTTGTCTATTTTTGCTTCGTTGTTCATGCTTTTGGTGTCGTACCCAAGAAATCATTCTGATTTCTAATGACATGAAAATTTCCCCCTGTTTTCTTTTAAAAGTTTTATAATTTAAAGTTTTTCATTTAGGTTTTTAATTCTGCTTGAGTTAATTTTTTAAGACAAGTGTCCATTGCAATATTCATCTCTCTCTCTCTCTATCTCTCTCTCTCTCTCTCTCTCTCTCTCCGTTCATGCACTCCTCTAGGCATTTTCATGAAAAATATTTTTATTTAAAAATTTATCACCTGCTCTTACTTCATATTTTTCTTCTAATACTTGCATCTATTTGGAATATTACAATCAGCCTCAGTGAAAATTATTGTGATTCAATAATAAAATATTAGCATATCATGTAGAGAACAAAACAGAAAGAGGAGATATACACTTAGGATGAAATTTTTCTCTGTTTGCAATAATATATAGAGAAAAAATAACAAGTTTTGACATAAAAAGGGAAATAATTTTAAGTAACATAATTTTTTTTTAAAATTGTGGCTGCTCCTCAGTAGATGGCCTTATATGAGTCTCAATACTAATGGGAAGTTATTCACCATTTCCTTCTCACAGGAAGAACAAAAAAATAGAGACATTCAGTGTTTGACTTATAAAATATAAATACTGGTAATATAATGTTGCACTGTGAATGTGAAAGTACGGTGACTTATTTCCAGGAGAGTCCTTATATAATTGTAAGATCTGTTATGAGATTTGAGTCTACTCCCAGCTTGTTCCATTATGTCATACAAATCTACCATCAGGTAAAAATCCTATCAGGTTGCATAAAAGTATTGAAAGTTAATTATAAGTAAAACCCCTTAAGATCTTGATGTTACTACTTTAAAAATATCATTTATTATCTCAGACATATCAAGAAACAACTGCTATTGAGACCTTATTCTCTATTCCATGTGAAATCAAATTCTCTCTGGGGTACTTTATGTGACTTATTAAAATAGTCTGTTGGTAGGCAAAATTTTTCTCACTGTGACCAGAAGACTTTAAAATTGGTGGCAAAGGAATTTGGATATTTTCAGAGAAAAAAAATCACTGAGTTGGGTATTTGACGTTATATTTAATGGTCTAATTTCATGTGAAAATATAGGTGCAAGCTCAGACATATTTTTATACAAGTATCTGGAAACTGGATATTGACAGACCCTGAAATAAGTAGAAAATTACTCTTGAAATCATGTTAGAAAGCAAATGTTAAATTGATCACATTGGAATAAAAAACATCATGACAAAAATGTATTTCAGTAATGTCTGATATGTATGTAAAAGAAAATTATTTTCTACATCTTGGATCACATAGTGCTAACATTTAAAGAATTATTTTCTTTTCAATTTTATATTAAATTTTTAAAACTGATAAATTAATTAGCACCTTAGTTACCTAAAGTAGGTAAAATCAGTATTCTATGAAACAAACAAACAAAAAAATATATATATTGGGGCTATAATTGATTATAAATTTCTAATGTTATAGCTGTCAGTCAAGACGATCATTTTGCTAAATAAAATATTTTCTTCAAAAAGTTTTTATTTTGTTTTTGTACTTTCTTTAAGTGTATTTGTATGAAATCTCAAATATTTTCAGCATGTAGCTTCACTTTATCATGTTACCAGACTAAGAGAGAAAGAATGCTGGTGTGTATAACCAATACATCTAAGGGCAATTCACAAACAGGTGAATAAATGAGCAAGCAAACAAAAACCACCTCTGCATATACATAAGACTTAGTCTGTGATTTGTTGGTATCCGTTTATTAACTGAGAATTTAACATGACTTAATCTTAAAATACCAGAGGTGTAAATTTGATTTTACTAAGAAAATACTTCCCAAGCATGCAGACTAGAATATTGATGCACTCTTTCATTAGCTCTGCGTAATTTTAAGATAATTTTATATGTGGTCCATTCACAAAATGAAAACATTTTAAAATACAACTAGATTTAGTGACTTTTTATAAGTGCTTAAAATGGTCAGGTATTTTACTATGAACTTTTTACAAACTTTTTTTCTAAGCAATTAATGCAATCGTGTTTAACTCTAAGCACAACATATTCTAAATATAACTCTGCAGATTGAGTTCTCTCTGTCAAAGTAAAATCTGTCAAAAGAAAAGTTTCTTTAAAAATTATTTGGAAGCAACCTAGGTGCCCATCAGTAAATGAGTGGATCAAAGAGCTGTGGTACATTTACACAGTGGAATACTATGCAGCAGAAAGAAAGAAGGAGCTCCTACCATTCACAACAGCATAGATGGATCTGGAGAGCATTGCGCTAAATGAAATAAGCCAGGCAGTAAAAGACAAATACTATATGAGTTCACCTATAAGTGGGGACTAATCAACAGAGCAAACAAGTTTAATGTAACCGGAGACACTGAAGTGAAGAACAAACTGACAGTGAACAGAGGAGGGGGCAGGGGAAGACGGGGGAAACGGGAAGGGTGGTTAAAGAACATGTATGGGGGACTCATGGACAAAGTCAAGGTGGGTTGAGGTCGAGGGTGGGGGGTGGGAGGAGTGGTGAGGAGAAAACAGACAAAACTGTACTTGAACAACAATAAATTTTTTTTTTAATCACATTATCAGGAATTGCAAGATAAGACTCTTTCTACGTAGATTTTCTCAAAGGCTAGTCTACTCATAGCCACGTGACATGGTGGAGTTGTGCTTACTAAAGACAAAGGGTTTTTATATAATAAAGAAGTTAACCAAATAATAACTAACATTCCACTTTATTTTATGTTTATGTGAGAGTTCCATTGACTTCTAAAAATAGAATAACTTTTTTAGAACCATGGAATTTTAGATCTAGAACAGAGTTTAAAGATAATCTCTAAGGAACCCAAGGCCACAAGCTTTAAAAAGCAGAAATTAATAAGATAAAGAATAAGGAAACAATATAGATAATAAGAATAACCCAAAACTACTTATTTGAAAGTATTGATAATGGACAAAACTCTTGCAAGAATGTTCAGGGGGTGGAGGGGAAAGAAAATCACAAATAAATGAAATACAAGATGAAGAAAAGGATATATTGCACATATGGTAGACATTTTATACATCATACAAAAATGAGATGAAAAATTTCATGTAAATATAGTTGAAACGTCAGATGAAAAGAACAATTTTCTACTTCATACAGTAAAAAATAAATAACCCAGTTTATCACTACCACTTAAATATCGAATCAAGAAGGAAAAAAATCTCAAAATGGCTGGCCCAGATATATTTATAGGCAATTTATACAAAAGCTAAAGAAATAGATAATACATATACAACCAGTGTCAGAGAAAAGAGAAAAGCTGTCCAACATATTTTATAATGTTAATATAATTTGATACTAAAACTTGACAAAAAAGTACAACACCCAATTGTTTAACCAGCCTCACTTATAATTAGAAATGCAAAAAATTATATAAAATACTATTTGAATCCAGAGTAATTTATTCAAGATTCACCATTAAAAATCTATATATTTAATGTATTATGTTAATAAATAAAAAGGACTATATGGTAATTCTAAAAAAGTCTCCTTTATTAAAATTTTTTCCTAAAGATCTTTCTATTTTAAGTACTCATCCCAAGTATATTCTCAATATGTCATATACAGGGGAAGCAAGAGTCAGTGTACAGTTGTGAGTCCTTGAAACCCAGAGTGTATTCTTGTATTTTAATTCATTTATTAATTATTGTATTATTTATTATTATTAACCTACTTTACCCTCTCCTGTATATCTTTCATAAATAATGTGACAGAAGACTGAAATATTTTATTTCCCTCCAAAATAATTATAAATTAGTATTTTTTTTATATTTTACTTTTAATTACCAATACTGTTTTTTGCTGTTCTCATCACTAAGTTCAGAATGCCACTGGGTCTATTAAACCTGGGAAACTTCAAACAAGGTCAGAACTAAAAATTCAATAAAAATATATACTACACTTAAGCTTGTGACATCCCTAACTGATACTGGCTGACAACCTAAATATGATAAGGATCATATTTTATGAGTCACTTACAAATGTAACTTACCCAACAACTTTACATAACCTCGCACCATTAAAACATTGAGTGTGCCAATTCTAACTAATGGAGTTGAGCAATCAGAGCAGAGAGGAACTCCCATTTGAACAGGAGAAGCTACTCCACCATCTGCTCTCCTCCTCTTCCTCCTCCTTCTCCCTGCCCGTTTCCTCCTTCTCTGAAAAAAAAAAAAAATCTGGTAAACTCACACATGGTGTTATTAAACAAGGCTTAATTTGTCCATCTAGATTTAAACAGTATTGGTTCAAGAAGGTTTTGAGTATATTTGTAAATTTAAATTATTAGGTTCCTGGGATATCGATTGGCACTGTGTGGTGGTATTTGTGTATTGGGTGATCATGTTATACATTTGCACCATCAGTTATATTAAGAATTCTTAAGGGATGTCCTAGCTTCATGGAGACCATTCCATTTTTGATAAAGATACAAGAAGTTGCTAAGGGATCCATACGAGGTAATTGATATCTCTTGCCTAAGGGTGAAATTCAGTTCCAAAACTTTTGTACGGACAAATATTCCTCAAGTTTAAGGCTTTGCCATGTGTAGATCCATTTAGGTTTTATTCTATGTAGACTAAAGCACTTAATTACTGGTGGATTTAGCAATGATATACATACAGACTTAATTGTTTAAATAACAATTTTTGACAATGTAATCAGAAGGTTAAAATAATGATGCAAACATTACAGATAATAATTTTAGATAATAATATCTAAATATTTATGTTTTATCCACCAAGTATAGGGTGATCAGATATGAAAGAAAAATGTCTTTTAGGTGAGAGTCTAAACTTACATGTTATATCTCACTGTTTTTGTATGTCTAAAAATTAAAAATCACTACATGAAATAAGATTATATTTGCAAGATACAAATTGTTTTTCTTCCTTAAAAATGTAGTGCCTTATAATTTTACTAATGTGGTGATTTATTTCCAAAATTTAAACAAATGCTTGTTTACTTTGAACAAGGTTTATAAAATACAAGATTACTTCTGCCCTTATAGGAAGAATCTCTTGTTGAAATGCAAAGTAAATTCTTTGATCATTCACTAGCTTTGCTGTTTCCAAGTTTATTTAAAATGAGCTCTGTAAAAGACCTTTAATGATTGCCAAAAATAACATAAATGGGAAAAGCATAAAGGAGTTCTTAGTTTATCACATTAAGTTGGATATTTCACAATAGCTCCATCAAAAAGAATTAGATGAGAATTTTTCATTTTCAAAACTATACTACCCCTAAATAGAATGGTAAAAATGCTATCACAAATATGAAGAAAGACAGGACTCTCTTCTGAAATTTTAATAATTCATTCCTTGTTTATAAAATAATTTGGAATATTTTGAAAAAATTAAAGGAATAACAAAGAAAAGTGAGTTTAGTTGATTTCATGTGAAAAGTATTCAACAGAATGAGCCTCACTTGAACAAGAATCTTAGGTTAAATAGTTTCAATTCTATCATCTTTATATGGTATAGTAAAGATTGCTTGGTGTTTATTACAGCTGTAAACATTTAATGGCTGATAATTAAACAAACAGCATCCATACTGAATCCTGCAAGATTTAATTAAACTTAGCACACTGCAGATGTGAGATTTAAATTACTATTTATAATTACATGTAAAACACAGTTGCTGATATGAGTACATGAAATTCTGAGAGAAATTTGCAATTTCATCTTATTTTAAATAATTTTTTACTTGAAGTCCGTATTCTACTTTTTATTATGAAGTGTTTTGTCAACAGAAAAAATAATAAGTATGTCAAATGTGCTCATGAAAGTTGGTTCTGAGTGAAGACATATTATGTCAGAAATATTTTTAATATATTCATTCAAAAATTTAGTAAAAAAAAGAAAATGGAAGTAGTATTTGAATGTTTTTTATAAAAAGACAGTGAAAAATATTACAGTGTAATATTCATTTAGTGTGAACTTAAAAATTTTTATATAGAAAATCTGTTAAATACTGAGAAATTTTCAGCCTCCTTTATTTATTATTAAAGATGCCTATGGTATTTTTGTCTATCCAATGCATAGGAAATACAGTGAACATGAAGAATTTTATAGCTGATTACACAGGCTAACTGATTGCATATATCATTCAATATACCTTTCATAACAGTAATTATTCAGCATCTTATTCGTGATACATTCCTCTATGGAGTAAGAAAATAAAAATGGAATGTGCCAAAGACTAAATTCAATTTGCACCATTCTCCAATCCTGTATCTCTGTAATGTTTTAAGATCATAAATGTTTATGATGAGAATCTTGTCAGTGAGGATTCTGAGATCAGAAATGCAAATGGCTAAGGTTCAAGTGACTAACAAAGAATGGTGTGAACCTCCATGTTCCTCATTTCCACAATCATAAAGAAAGGCACAACATATATTTTAGTAAACTATAGGAGTGAATTACACCCTAATATCTAAATTAATTACCCAGCCATTCTTGATCAACACTTCTCTTGTCACTATTGTATTGCAAAGGACTACCAAATTTAAAAACCTGCAGGTAAACTGATAGGAAAATATAAACCATGTATTCAACAAGAAACAATTTGTCAGATCTCATATGCTTATTGTATGCATATATAGTACCATATGTGTCCGTGGCATTTAAAAGTAGATGAAACAGCCTCAAAGTTATTTAAAGAGAGGATTTTGATAAAGAAAAATAGATAGATCCTAGCCATGGAGCTGTCCAGGGCTCCATATGCATGTGACAGTTTCTTATTTACATGTCGCTCATGTTTATGCATATTCAGAAGAATACAGCTGCTACCCCATTCTCCAGAAATCACAGACACTGGTCAAGTCTACAAACAGTAGCCACATTTGAGTTTCTAATGTACTTATTATGAAAAGCTAGAAGCTCTAATGTTAGGGAGGAGGAAAAGCAGCACAATTTGCTTTAAAAAGATAAGACATTTTTCTAAAAACAAATACTGTATATTCAATTCAGCTCCTTTAGGTGCTTTTATGTTATAGGAATTCTGCTGGTGATGAAAACAGCATTCAGCCAATCAAATGGCGATACCATAGTGCCATCCAAAGTAGAAACCTAGGGTTTAAAATAACCCTGATGAATAATTCATAGTGCTGATGTTTATGCAAATGAGAGAATCATGCACCCACCTGACCACCAAGGGAAGAAAAAATACGGGGGAAAAAAAAAAAAAACCATGCTTTTAGCATTCTCCAGAACCTATGTAATCAAATGATAATATTCTTTCATTAAATGCATCAAGGAATTACAATTCTTACCTGGTTAGTTTGTAGGGCCTTCAGATTTTCTGGATGAAATAACTGACTGTGCGTGCAACCAATAAAACTGAACTGAAAAGCTGATTAAGGGCACTTACTTAATGCAAAGCCACTCACTGAATATTCATATGATGCCTGTGTTTATGCAAATTAAAGCAAAAGAAAGCCCAAGGGGATTGGTTGCCATAGCCCACAAATACTGTGTACAGCAGAAAATATAGAGAGTAGTGACAAATAAATCTGGAAATTCATAGCTTTGGAGCAACAAAGGAGAAGTAGTAAAATATTAAAAAGCCTAGGTGAATTACAGTTTTAAAGTGCTTTATTTAATCATATTATTTTAGGATTATTGATTATTTCCACCATGTAATGATCTATAATTATCTTAATGCCAAAAGATGCCATCACTTGTGTTCGTCAGTTTTATTTATCCTGCAGTCATTTATATAAGCAGATCCCTTAAGCATAGAATAGTAAAGAAGAAATAATTATAATAAAAATATAATTCCATACACTAAAAACCAAACTCAGGGCCATGCGTGGCCCTTTGTTAACTATTTTATATACTGGGACTTCAGTGGTAAAATCTTACTAGGGTGTGAAGTGTCAGTGGAGGACCTCCAACATTAGGTTGAGCTCTTTGCTTTCTTAATGCTGATCCGCTTCATTTGAAATGGAGATTATTTTATATTAGAACAGATTCTGTGGGTCCTTTAGCCAGGAAGATTCTGGTCCATGCAGTTTTAAAATCCTAAGGGTTTTCACTTTTGGAGCCCAAATGCAATAATGTTCTCTAGAATGCATGCTAATATGAAGTGTCCTAATGGTAAAAAAATGTGACTCCTCACGTACAGTGTATGTACATGAGAACCAATTACAGGCATTGACAGGATTCTTAATATTTAAATGATACAATGCATGTCTGGCATAAAATGCTTTACATTGTCAAAGAGATTCTCCTCTGTTTACTTTTTAATAAGTAAGAGGTAGGGATCCTAAAGGTGCTGGAATAAATCTGGTAGGTTTTTTATTTACTTTTTTCTCTGTTTTCTCGAACATACTTTCCAAACTTCAAAATAAAAAGGCAATGTTCTTCATGTTCATTACCACTTGCTGAAAAGTATTTATCCATTTCCAATATTTTCCTAATAATTATCACATCCTCACTTCACAATCATTCTGGCCTCCCCCATGTAACCTAATGAATTTTCAAATACTTTTAAGAAATAAAAATATTTAAAACAACTTAAGTATCTATACAAAGCCATCTACATTTACCCTAAAATGCTATAAAGACTAGATCCAATGTTTCATTACCTCGATTGTTATGGTATCATGGGTATATGCATATGTCTAAACTCATGAAATTGTATTCATTAAATATACACAGTTTTTTGCATATCAATTAGGCCTCAAGAAAACCAGAGGAAGAAAAAAGACTGGACCCATTTCCTGGATATTATTTTCCTAAAGGCATTTAGAAAGAAAGAGACCCCACTGTGGCACCTTGTTAGTTGCCTAACTCCAGCTTTCATGGTTTCAGATAGTTTCCTTTCTTTCACAATTGCTCATTGGCTTTCTTTACATGAAAGTAATCCTCGTGAGTGTATATTTATCTACATCTACATGTATTTTCTAGAACTGTTCGTATATGTATATGTTGATTCTAATTACTGTCTCTTTAAAATTCCCTTTACTTAAGTCTCAGAATTGACTTGGAAAATACAACGCGATTGACATATCAAGCATTTAAAACACAGTCGGTAAAATTTTAGAAGTTGTAAATTTCCATGATTGTCTCTTTGTTACTTGTCTTATTTAATTTGTTAATTATTATATTCACACATATCTGTTTCAAAATACAGAATAAAAATTCATGGACAACTAGTAGCACACCTGCCTAAAAATTATGCAATTCTTTTTTCTTCTATTGATTTTAAAACATTATTATTCAGAAGATGGACTGATAGTTTCTTAAAGTTTCTAATTAAATAATTCTAAATTCAAAACTTTTAAGAAATAATATTAAGGTTAATCAACAACAGTTACCTTTTATTTATTATTGGATAAAAAAACCAAAATCTTATCCTAATCCATAAAAATTATTTTTTTGAAAAAAATTCAGTGAACTTGGTTAATTATCTCATCCCCTACTTTTTCTTTAAAGAACATTTTTTCATGTATCTTAATTCCCAGTAAAAATATTTTTCTGATAAAATATACTCCAATAGCTAATGATGATGATGATGATGATGATGATAATTATTATTATTTGATTTTGATTTTAATATAAGTGCCCTCATTGAAATCTCTGGAAGAAATGCTAAGACTACAAAACCAATTGACAATATGACAATACATTTTCATGTAAGTAAATTCTGATTTTTAAAAAATATTAATATTTTCCAAATTTCAAAATAAAATTTAAACACATTTCCACCAGGACCAGTTATTGGTTATTGAAACTGCAGTGGTCATGCTTTGGTTGCAAGAAAAGTGAGGTTTTCTTCAGAAAGGTATACTTTCAAAGAAAGCATTACACACACAAACCCCTCAAATGAACTGTCAGAGCAAGATGTGAGTGGATATTATTAATGTCACCTTTTGTGGAATTCCTGAAATCATTAATGGGATTTTTCTCTCCGTTTCTTGGATTGAATCTCTTAATCTCTGGTCTTGTACAATTCTGGGCTATTTCTGACAACTTTAAAATATTTATAAACCAAATCTGAACTGCCTTAGGCCATGGCCACCTCAGCCCTCCTATCCTATATCTATCTCTGTGGGACAAGAGTAGCTTACTCCGTGAACTAGGTTCTGTAGAAAACCAAACTAGTCTATTCCACATAAAATAACCCAATGCTTTTGAGACAGAGTTAACCCATTTAAATGATGGATTAGTAATTTCCATATTCATAATTCATTCACTCTGTGGTCACAATGAAACTCTAAAGGACTATTTATAAATTCATTTAAATGTTTCATAAAGATAAAGTTCAGCTTATTTGCCATTTATGTTAGAAACTGAGTCTCTCTTTTGAAGCCAGCTCTTTGGGCTTTATATCATCAATCCAAAGAGCGTGAAATGTGAATGAACATACACAGGTAACTAAAACTCAATTAGTACAGCAATCAGCTGAAACTGGAAGTCCTTTGTTTCAAATAAAAAATGTGGCCAGGGGCTGCCTCTCCCCTTGCCCCACCAAATATATATATTTCTAGATCAAGTATATATAGATATATATTTTAATTTAAAAATAGTTCTGGACCAATATACATATCTATTTATCTATATATACATATATGTTTGTAGATATACATATATATGTGCATATATATTTGGCCTAGAAATATTTTTATATTAAAATTACAAGATTTTTCATAAAAACCAGAATTTTCTGGTTTTCTTAGAAAATCAGAAGGCGCATCACTCAGGGTGGCATTCCCACGAAGTACAGTAACGATCCCCTGGACCCAGGCCGGAGTGCTCCCTCCAAGCAGGTCCTGAGTTCTCCATCTGCCAGGAGTTCTCATCAAGATGCTTTCCTCTTCTATGCTATCCCTGGAGGCATATGAATTTGTGACCTGAGACATTTGAATTAGAGTTGTGAAATCTGTGATAATACTGAAGTTTGAGACTGTTTTCAATCTGCTGTACCTGTCTAATGTTTATACTTTTATTTGATAGGTGTATGTTTACATATATATTATTCAAAAAGTAAATTTGAATGAAAAATAACCTGCACAGAGTGTAAATTGTCCATAAGCAACCAGGCTGCTCCCATGTGTACATTTTGACACTTTTGCTTATAACAGAGATTACCATGCTGCCCTTTTTATAACATTAACAAAAACATCTCTAACAGAGAAGTGAAAAAACATCAGTGCTAATATTTTACAGATTATTTCTCTACAGCAAACTTAAAAATACACACACACACACACCGCTAGGGAGACTAAGTACATTACTAACTTAACAATGCCCTGTTTTAGTAATAACTACAAAAAGAGAATCCTTGGGTTCTTTTCTCTTTTCTCCTTCCTTCAGTTTTCAGATATCTCAATTTTCTAGCACCAGGGATCACAGTCTCCATGGTTCTCGTAACTTTTGTAACTTTTACTTCATACTATGCCTCTCTAATTTGGCAAGGATGGAGAAAAAAGAAAAAAATAGTTCTTGGACAGTTCTGTGAAGTCCTTCATGTTCTCCTCCAGGTGGCCCTAGTACATTTAGTTCTCCTGGGAAATACACCTTGCTCTCAATTTTGTGTTTTCTGTACATCTCAAAATTCATTTCACTGCTACCTCTTTTTTAAGGGCTCTGAGCGATGTTCATCGAAGTTAACTTGATACATTCACCTGAGCAACAGTTTAACAGATAATGAAAGGGCCTCTGGTAGAAGCAGCCCAAGTGCTCACCATAGAGGAAGGATAAAAAAAGCTTGACATTTACACAATGGAATACTGTGTGGCCATAAAAGAGAGGAAATCTTACCTTTTGCCGCAGCATGGATGGAACTGGGGATTATTATGCTAAATGAAATAAATCAGTCAGAGAAAGACAAATACCTTGTGATCTCTTTTATATGTGGAATATAATTAACAAAATAAACTGATAAGATAAAAACAGAGGCAGGAATGCAGGTAACAGCCTGACAGCTATCAGAAGGGAGGGGCGACTGGATTAAAGTAGAGGAAGGGATTAGCCAAAGATCATAAATGCATGGCCCATGGACGCAGACAACAGTGTGGTGATGGCCTGAGGGAAGGGTAGGTGGGGCTGGGTGGAGGTGGGCAAAGGGGGAGTGGTAATGAGGACATCTATAATCTTGTCAAGAATAAAAATAAATTCTTTAAAAAAAAGACCACTGGCAAAGACGTTTTGGTTCAAATGAATTTTTCAAATTACTCTGTATAAGCAAGCATCTGCCAAAACAATATTGATTCTAGTGACATCTAATTTAAGCTTTAAAAGCAAGCAAGGAGGCAAAGTTGGAGTAAATTCATTGGGAAAAACATATACAAACCTGGGACAGCTCTCATTTTAGTGAGGGACTGAATGGGGAATTTCTAATCAATGGTTTGATTTGACTTACGCTTAAGTACTAGTGTAAGTTCTATTGTTGCAGCCCAGAGTCTCATTTCCTCAGGTAACTCCCGGACTTACATATTTCAGAGCATAAGCTGGTGTTTTGATGAGAATGTTTGCAGAATACTAAGCAACTAATCGTCTTCAGATTGTTGCCCCACTTCAGTGCTGCAATGCCTCTGTCGATGTCCACTGTATCCGTCTGTAACATCATCTCCCTACTCTCATTGCCACGATTTACGGGCTTTCTGTTCCTTAACTTTCTCAAATGTTTAATCACTTGACTTAAAGGTTTCATTTCCAATACATTCTTTATAATAAATTTTGTCAGCTTTAACTTCCACTTATGTGTCTTTCTAAATTTTGGACCCAGTGTCCTTGTATCAAACACCACAATTCCGTTTCTATAAATTTGTAACTTGTCATTACCTGGAATAGTTCTGCACTTTTCTTTTTCCTGTAGCTACAGCTCAGTTCCTCTCTTCCACTTAGCCATCTTTTTATTGTCATCGTATCTCGTGTATCTGTTTCTACTTTGCTCTGTACTGATCTGAATTCCACAATGAGCCATAGTAAATGTGCTCTAATTTCCTCAACTATCTATCTCAAGAGCTTTCCTATTTAGGAATAAACCCCTCATTCATTTCCTTTACTTCTCTTCCCATATAGTGAAGCATATGAACTTTAAGGTAATTTTTCTTTTTTAGTGCAACATGAGCGCATGTTATCCCCCTCCATCTCAGCAGTGAGGTGGACCTCCCACATAACTTCATTCATAAGCTCTACCTTCCACCCAACAGGAATGAGATGTGATATTGGAAAGGATATGCCAGTTGCCCATCATGTATCTGGCATTTTATACTTACATGAATAAATCTACCACTACAACTAAGATATAGGACATCACCATTACCCAAAAATGTTTCTTTGTGCTCCTTTCTGGTCAATCTTTGTTCCCCCATGCCTAGTACCAGGCAACTACTAATCTGCTTTCTATCACTGTGAAATAGTATATATATATATATATATATACACACACACACACACACACACACACATATAAAAGTATAAATAAATATATATATTTTAATCATTGCTTTTTTAAATTGCATTTTTCATTACCATTTATCCCCCTTATACCCCCTCCCCCTGCAATCACCACCCTGTTGTCCATGTCCATGAGTACTGTTTCCTTTTTCGCTCGATCCTTCCACCCCCAACAATGCCCCCCCATCACTGTCATCCTGCTCCCTATCTATGAGCCTGTGTCTATTTTGCTTGTTAGTGCACTTTGCTCATTAGATTCCACATATGAGTGAAATCATACAGTATTTGTTTTCTCTGAATGGTTTCATTTTTATTTTAATATGTAATATCCTATATAATTTCATATAAACAGGAGGTAGTCTTTGTGTCTGGTTTCATTTACTTAATATAGATATTTGAGATTCTTTTTTTGCATGTATCAGTGGTTTATTCCTTTCTCATACTGACTAGCATTTCATTGTATAGATCCCAATTTGTTTATTTATTCACCAGTAACTAGACACTTTGATTGTTTTCAGTTTTTGGTTGTTATAAATAAATTTTCCTTGAACATTTGCATATAAGTCTTCATATGTACATATGTATTATTTTTTTCTCAAGTAAATGCTTATGATTAGAAGCGATGAGAGATGTGATAGTATATATTTAACTTTCTAAGAAACTACCAAACCGTTTTCCAACTTGAATGTGAAAAACAGACAGAAATCATGGCCCCCATGATTTCTTTACCTAGTGTTCATGGTTTTTATTTTATTTTATTTTATATTTTATTTTTTAATTTAATTTAATTTTTTAAAAACTCCAACCTCTTGATTGTGGGCAAGACCTGTGGCTTGCTTCTAAGCAATAGACTATGGCAAACATGAGGGGATGTCATTTCCATCAACACATTACCTTATATAAGACTGCGCTGCTGGTAGACATGCTAGTTAACTCTTTGCCTTGCTTCTTTGAAGAAGCAAGCCACCATGAATTCTACAGCCACAAGTAAATTAATTCTTGTGCAGTAGGAAAAGGACCTCAAGCCTCAAATAAGAACATATCCCTGATCACAGCATGTTGGCATCTTGTGAGACCTAAGCACAGGGCTCCCCTAAGCCGCGCTGAGACTTCTGACCTTCAATAACTGTGAGATAGTAAATGTGTGTTATTTTAAGCAACTGTTTATAGTAAACTGTTACACAGCCATAGATTATTAATACAGTAGCTGAACCACTTTGTAATCCCACCAATAATGAGCCTTGCAGTTGTTCTACATCCTTGACTTGGTACTGTCAGTCTTTTCTATTTTAACCTAATCTATTTTAGAAAACCTTTATCACTGTAAAAAAAGAGCCTTGGATTTTGATTAGATTGCATGTAGGACTAAACTCTCAGATCTACAGATCAATTTAGGAAGAATTGACATCTTAATATTGAGTGTTCTGATGAATGAACATGGTATATTTCTATAGTTACTTAAATCTTTTTAAAGTTTCTCATAACAATCTTTGTAGTTTTCAGTATCCAGGTCTGTCACTTAGATACATTATGTTACATTATCCCTAAAGAAGTCATGCTTTAATGCTAATTTAAACGGAGTTTAGAGTTTTTAATTTACAGTAGTTAAGTTGCTGGTATGTACAAATAAAAATTTTTTTTATACATTGATCTCATATTCTGCTACCTTCAGTTCTGCTTTAGATTTTATTTGTGGCTTCCTTGGCTCTTCCAGCATTTGTTCGGGTTGGTTTAGAGCAGCCTTGACTCTGGGAGTGGTTCGGGTTTCCATGGCTCCTGTGGGGCTTCTATTGAATGCCCCAAGTGAGCTTTAAGAACTGTCCTCTCTGTGAGCTCTGGAAAGTGTTCAGTTTAAAAAACATGATCCCTCTTTGCCCCTATGTGTACATACCTCAAAAGTCCTCCTCTGCAGAATTTTGAAGTTTTTTTTCTATATACCTCCTCTTTTCCATGCCCCTGGCCTGCAACTCCCAGCTGCCTTAGCCTCCCTGAACTCCAATGCTGTCTTGTCAATTCACCAGGAACAGAATTCTGCCCTCCAGTTTTCACGGTATGGAATGTGCCTGCAGGCTGAAAGCCAGGAAATCACAGAGTTCACAAACTTGGTTTCACTGAATATTCCTCAATTGCCTTTTGTTCAGTGTTTTGAAATACTTCTAGACGGTGGATCCAGTTTCACGTGGAAATATAAACCCAGTCCTTATACTTATATCATGGTAAGAAGTGTACATATCTGCTTCAGTTTTAAACTTTTAAAATTCTCCAGTTAGATCTTATTCCCTTTTTTTCACAGATTACTCATAATTTCTAGTCCACTAGATACTATTTTTGCATGCTAACAGAATTGACAAAACACAACATATTGAAAACTAATAAGTAGACAGCCATTAACATTTCTTTCAGATATCAACAAATAAAATCGACAAAAATTAGGTAAAGCAATAGAGAATTTTAATAACACATTTAGTAGCTTTAATCTAACTGATTTACAGAGAATTTCCTGCCAACAACTGAATATATGCATTCTTTTAAAACATACAAAAACATTTTAAAAGGTTACCATTTGGCCTCAGCGCAACCTCAACAATTCAAAAAAGAGATAACCCATACAAATTATAGTGCTAGCAACAATGTAATAAAGCTTCTAATTAACTATAAGAAATGGCTAAAAATATATGATTATTTGGATTTGAACAGGTGCTTTAAACAACTTTTTGTTAAAGAAAACCTCAAAAGAAAAATTATAGATAATAATGGAGTTGCATCATATGCAAATTTAAACTGTGCAGATTCAAATATGCTTACTTATATGAGAGAAAAAGAGTGAGAGTGAGATATAAATAACTATATAAATAATATGGTTGATTCTGACTGCCATTCCATTCAAAGAGCAGATGTATGTGAAAAGGGAGAGATGTTCTGCTGTGTTAGCTCTGTTGCTCTTCATGATGTGAATATCACAGCATATTTAATAAGGTACATGTTTTAAAGATACATTGAGGAACCTTCCACTCCTGGTAATGACAGACCACATAATTGGGATCAAAGAACCTACTGAAGCCAACCCCGAGGAGGATTACCATAAAGCTAATGAAGCTTAGGTTTCAGGACTCCACCCTTGCCTGGTTCTTCTCAAGGCCCTATATGTAACGTTGTATTCTTTTTCTTAAAGAGAGACCCGCAAATTTGTAAGTTTCAGGCGCCACAAAACATAATAGCTAATCAAAAAATATTGGAGTCAATACCCAGAAGAATGTAGAAATCTAAGCACACCAAGTCTTCAGGGCTTCTTCTGTGAAAGAGACATTTGCAAATCATGAAAGAGCTTTGAAAAGCCGAGCAGTATTCTTTGATCTAGAGCAACAAAAGCTGGAGTTCAAGGTTTGGCAAGGGAGGGTGTTCCTGGTAAACAACCTTAAGGCGTAAGTAAGCCTACACCTTAAAGCAACCTTTGAACAAAGCACCGTAGCAGGGTCTAAACCTGGGTGGCACAGAAAACCTCAAACTTTAAAACTGACAAGGTCATCTCTTTTGCCTGTGTCCTAAATGCTTGATAAAAGCAAAAAGAAATTCTCTTTGAAGGAAGATAACTTCACTGTAAACTTCAAATTATTTCTGTAAGTTATTTTTCAAATAGATTATCTAGTATACAACCAAAGACGAGGAAAAAAGGCAATATAAGCAACAATCATCACACTAGACAATGAAATAGATCCATCAGCACACCAGTCAATGAAATTACCCAATACAGAATGTAAAATAATTATGCTTACTATGGTCTCAGAAGTAAAAGCATACTCCCCAAATGTCAGCTAAGAACTAAAACTTATGAAAAGTGACATTGCCTATTAAAAAAAATCTAGACATTCTAGAGATGAAGTGCACACAGAAAAATTACTCCCTGTATATTACAATAGCAAATAAGACATAGGAGTTGAAATGGAGAAATTAGAGATAGATCAGGACAAGCTGCCTATGTCAGGGACAATAGCATCAAGCCTATACAGACCTCATTGGGAACAAAATGGTCTTCACGTCCATTTATTATTATAACAGCCTCATGGAGAAGTTGACTCTGTCTCACTCCCAGTTCTAATTTGGGCTTGGAAAAGGACTCTGACTGGGTCAGGTAATATCAAAGGTACATCCTTGGTCTAATCAACTATGCTTAGGAGAAGTCTGCATTTGAAATGTCCCCAAAACACACAGGTTAGGGCATGCATACTGTAATTAGAAATGCAGACCCTGAAGTCTCTACTCCAAATACTTAGAGTACTTTAAGACTCTAAGACTCTTACTCTAAGTCCTTTCTATGAATGCAACTTTGCCTTAAATGTTATTGAAAATTATAACTGGAAATTTCAAAAGATATTTTACTATCTTTATTAAAATTCTTCAGAATGTCACCCTTCTTTTGAAATACTGAATATGCTTATTGTTGGTGAGTCATCTGTTTTCCTACTTAAAAAGGGACCGCTATCTAATATATCTAAGGGACTTTTACTTTGCAGCCTCATTCCCCTTACCTAAACATTAAGTATTGGGTTTACTTAAGGTTTTGCCCTACAGTGACTGCCTATGCAATCTCTTCCATGCTGAGAGCTTTAAAAATTACCTATATACAATAATCCTGCATTTAATACCTACCTAGACTTGCTCCTCTCATCTTACAAATCTTTAAACTCCCCAACTCAAAGACGTGTAAGACGTTAATAACAGAGGACACTGAGTGCAGCGTATATGGGAAACCCGTGTATGATCTTCACAATTTTTCTGTAAACACAAAATTTAAAAAAAAACAAAAAACTTCAATAATAAAAAAGTTGACAACAAATTAAAACATTCAATGGATACGTGGAAAAACTGTGGTAAAGGAGCTAATAATGTTTGTTCAGTGCCAGAAAATGGAGTATTAACCTCTACAAAATTGTAAAAGAAAGGAAGTTTGATCCAAGGGTTTTATGCTCAGCTAAATTATCACCTGAATTAAAGACAGAGTCAAATACCGGACTATTCTGGAACAGAAAATGAGAAAACAAAACACAGCTTTAAAAGTGATCCAAACTTTTAAATTCAAGATAAAAAAAGAAAAACTCTATTAGTTGTCTATTGCTGCATAACAAATTACCACAAAACTTTCAGTTTAGATGAAAAAATACTTATTATGTAATTAATTCTGTGGGTCAAAGTTCGGAGGTGGCTTAGCTGTGTGGTTCTAATTCAGTGTTTCTCAGGAGTCAAGATGTTGGTTAGAGCTGAGTCATGTGATGGCTTGACAGGGACTGGAGAGTCATTCCCAGGCTATGGGCATTGGACTCAGTTCCTCAATATTATTTCCTGGAGCCCTCAATTCCTTATCAAATAGACATCTACCAAGAGCTGTGTGAGTATTCTCAGGATGCACGTTGTCTAGGAGAGAGAAAGACAAAAGCTCAATGCCCTTCAGGTGCCAATCTCAGGTGTGGGGGAGGGGTTGAGAGAGAATGGGTGAGTTAATTCCACCTCTTAGTGAAATGAATATCAAAGACTTTGTGGACATATTTAAAAATATCTGGTGGTAACAACTACACAAGTATTACTTATATTTAATATTAAAGAGTTCATTGATATCTAGGAGTTTATAATATAATTAAGTTTTACTTTAGTTCCTAATGAATTTATACTCTTCCTCCTCCTCAACATTTTAGGTATATTTTAGAAGCTAACATGTCTTGTGGTAAAATATTTATGTAGTTAGCAATTATTTCAGTTTTAAATCATTTTCTTTTCCTTTGTTACTTTAGAATAAAGCTAATATTTTTCAAGTAACATGTATAGTACGTTCCCACTTATGAAATCATTTCTATATACCTCTACATTCCTTTATTTTTGCATCTATAGATGTGAATAGAGAGATGTCTATAATACTTGCCTAGTAATTGAGTCTATTTCTAGGTGCTGTGATTTTTTCTTTTACCATATAATTTTCGTCATTCTGTATTACTTGAGGAAAATTCTGACTCTGTGGGTCTTGTTTCTCAGAGTTTATATAATCTCCAGACTAAGTGCTTCTTTCCAGACTGAGACATCATAAAATACCTTATAAGTTTTTGTTCACAGAGACAGGACCAACCAGATGACACTGGTGGACGGAGGAAGGTGCAGAGTAAGAGGAAGCAAATTGTATTCCTCCCACGGGTGACATCTGACCATCTCCCAAAAAATATCACCGCATGTGACTTCCATATCTTCTCCTTGCTCCATTCGACTTCCTTTTTATTAGAATTCAGGTAGGCAGTATAAATGTAAATCTTGCTAGTGTCATCAGTCTATTTATGACCTTGGTTTTATTTCATTTATTTTGTTTTGTTTTATTTTTGTTCCCGTCATCCTCATTCCATACCCCAGTCTTCACCCACTCTGTCTTGAAATAGATCTTAATCAAACATGGTGTTTTATTTTAAAAAAATGTTCTGTAGACATAGGTTAGATAACATTTTAATTAAGGGTTTCACATCTTTTTTAAGTGAAATTTGGATGTAATTTCTTCTCTTGATTCTTAAAATTCTGTTTTGATATAAGGATCTATTAATTTCATAAAATAGTTTCTTTTTCTAATTTTAGAAACAACTTGCATGAAACATTAATTCTCAAGAGTTTGTCCCAATTGTTGTTGTATGTGCCTGGTGATACCTGTGAGGGGCTGAATGTAAATCTTTTTGTGTCTGCATGTCCTGAATGTTCTATATCCTCACATTAGCCCACATTTGAGTTCTACCTATTGGTTAAATTTTTAAGCTGAATTCTTCTCACCATATTGTGAGGTATCAAAATAAATAAGTTCTCATGTCCATTCTCTCCTTGGACGTTCCTGAAAGCTTAACTTTCTGTTGTGTTCAAAACAAGTTGTGATTTTACAGTCATCTGGATTTTTTGTGGTTGTAACAGTGGGAGTAATGCCCTTTCCGGCTCACTACATCCTCAGCAGGAGCCTGAAGTCCGCTCCTCTGCCTCCCGAATCAAAGTCAAATTCTAGGCTCAAATGTAATGACCCTATAGGAATCGATAGTGTGCAACATTGATTTTGTATTTGGCCTTATTTGCATGGCTATATGTTTTCATTGTATTGAACATATATTTAAAATAACCTCAAATCTTTTATGGAATTGGTGATTAAGAAACAAAGAGATAGACAGGAAGGTCTGACTGCATTTCTGCTCCCCCCTTCTTTTAAAGAGAATTCTAGCTTTCCTTCTTGGTTTCTTCTCCTCTCTTATTTTTGAAGGTTATTATCCTTGGCCTACATTTTCACTTAAAATGAAAAATCAAGAAGAAATGGAAAAGGGAAGAGAGGCAGGGAGCATGCAAACTAAAACTAGGGTAAGAGTCTTAAATAGTCCTGAAGCTTAAAACATGGAGCATCTTGGATATGTGAAGAAAAAAAAAGAAGAAGAGAAAAGGAGAGTTTATCAGTGCCATTGAGGAATATGTATCCCTACATGGTGTATAAAATAGACAAATCGATTATTATAAAATTTATTTTTGGCTGTGAGATTCTTTTATCTGAAAGTAAGCTATGCATGTCATGTATGGCTTTATCATAGTGTATAAATAACTAACACAGGGATTTTTGTGAACAATCACTAACACATTCCTAGTATCACCTTTAAGATATATTGTTCTAGATACATAATGTTCCCTCCCATTAAGTTATATGTCCACTGTAATAGAATTGTTTTTTAAAAATATGCGTTTTGTAGACTTTTCATTATTTTTAAAAACTGCTCTATAATGGCAATATAATAATAAACGAGAAGATATATTCACTGTGACAGAGACTCCTTTTCTAGGAATCTATCCCACAAAAGCAATAACCTAATATCAATAAAAAGATATTTATTTCAGTATTATTATTTTTTTTTTCTGGAGTATGAAAATTCATTACTACTGTGTTTTCACCATCAAAATTTATGGTCTTGGCCTTTCCTCGTCGCCTTTGTATAAGGCCAAAAGAAAGACATTGGCTACTTTGACAACCTTAAAGCGAACTCCAGGAATGTCACCAAAAGCATGACCTTTGTGACCAAATCCAGCAACCAGAACTTCATCATTTTCCTCAATAAAATTCAAACAGCCATCATTGGGTACAAAGGCTGTGATTTTTTTTGCCATTCTTGTTTAGCTGGAACCTGACAGACTTCCTAATGGCAGAATTTGACTGTTTGGCTTCAACGCCTACTTTTTCCAGCACAATCCCCTTTGCATGAGAAGTGCCTCCAAAAGCGTTGGCCTTCAGTGCTGTGCCCAAATGGGCTTTCTTGTACTGCTTATCATGCCACATCTGAGGAGCTTCCTGGCAGTATGAAGACCATGACACTGCGTTTGTGATCACATCAACCCCAGCCAGCATTACTCACCCATCCTCTCAATATATTCCTGAAGCAAAACCTAGAAACAATCAACTGTCCAGTAAAATATACTGACTGAATAAATTATGATGTGTCATTAAAGTGGACATTATACAAGAATTAAACAGAATGTGATATATTTATATGTATATTAATTTGGATAGCTATGTATGTATTCTTAACTGGAAACAGCAATACAGTGAGTAATAAATATAGCAAATGATATTTTTATAAAACTATTTCTATATAAATATATATTAGTAGATATAGCTGTAAAAACTTGGAAAATAGGGGAGAATAAATACCAAATTTAAAACAGCAATTATTTCTAGAAGTTTTATCTGAAGAGAGAGAGAAGCAAAGGGGGAGACTTGAGCTTTAGTCATACATTTTTTAATGGACCCATTCTTTATCTACCCTCAATACCCGGAGAGTCTTCCATCTCTTAGCTTTAGAAACATACTCTCTAAACTCTGACTTTCCAAATTTGTATGTATGTCTTCAGCCCAAAAACCTTCCCTGAACTTCAGATTTGTGCATCTATGTAACATCTTCACTTGGGTATTTAATAATAATACAAAATTGAGCTTCTGTTCTTTATCTTTCCTTCTTTCACAGCCCCCCTCCCAGCTCCCCACCCTGACAAAGATAACCAACTCCGTCCAGCCACAGTCTTTTCCACTTTAGGCCCACAAACTGAGTAGTCATGTGTTGCTGGAAACTATGCATGGGTCCAATGACATGGGATTCTCACCTAGAATGAATGTCTGCTTGTGAGGAGTGAAATCTGACGTTAATCACTCAATATGTTATCAACACTTGATCAGACCAATCAGCCATTTAGTGGCAACTTAATTTAATCAAGCTAGTGTTCCCTGGAGGTGCATTTACATGTTGGAATAAACTGAGGCATAACTAACACTTCAAAACTCCCTCTGGATCAGGCTGAAGATACCCTTCAGGAGCTTTGCCTAAGAGCACCCATTTAGCATCAACCTCTTCCCTGATTTGCTTTTCTACCTCATTATTTGTTTCCCCTGGGAGCACTTTCTTAGTAAATCACATGCACATGAATCTTCTCAGGGCTCCAACCTGAGGCACTGTTAACATTGGCAGGTCCTGTCGCTCTTCTGCCGGCCACACCTCCTCAGGGCACACTGACCGACTTCAACATGAAGTTCCAGCACTAACGATGCAAGACTTTGGGTAAGTGTCTGGAATTACTTCTACCTAATATTCTAATTCATTCACATTTAGAGCTGTAAACATCCCTGTGAAGGTATCCTGGTGCCCTGGCATTTTCCATCCAAACCCAGTAGTGGTGACTTAGAGAAGACTTTATTTTCCAAGGTCACCTGAATTTTTCCTTACACACTTGCAAGATGTCTGAGAAACACAGACACGTTACCCTTACTATTATGTAACCAACTTAAAACAGAAATTCTTAATTTTAAAAAATGGTTAATTTTTAAAATGTACTAGGCTAAATACAATGAGTTTCTGATACTGTTGACCTACCAACAATCTAAATATAGGTACCCAGATTTTACCATCTGAAAATAAATGCTAGTATTGAGTAATTGCTCTGGTTTTTAAGACTGTTTTAAACAATCACCACATGTCACTCAAGGTTTTACCTTAATTGCTAAAACAGCACGCACATTTCATTCTCCCTAATTCAAACCTTGGTTTAAGAAAAAGCGTAATTGGGAACTGAACTAAAATAACTTTGGATTCACTTTCTCAGCTAAGCTGATTTTTTCATGTTTTAATTGCTCACTAATTCCTCTATTATTGCTGTGTGTCCTAAAATAAATTTTCCATCTGCTCTTTCCATGTTTGATTGTCATGTTGGTTCCCTTTAAAACTGCTAAACAAGCAGCTTTTCTAATCGCAGTTTATGGCTGTGGTACATTTCAATGCTCACTCTACACATAGAAAATGCACTTGCTGTTTAAAAATACAGATAGATTGAATATAACGAGATAATTCCATTTTGTAGATATAGACTGTACTCTGCAGCAGTTTTATTCCCACGTTTAGTAAATTCTGGTGAAATGAACAATTTCTGGGGAAAAGTGATTAAAGGGAATAGCAAACATCTGTGCATATTTCCTTCAAAATTTTCTCCAACTTTTACCAGGCATTCAAAAGTTCTCAGTTCAATTTAAAAAGGAATAGTGCCTGTTTGTAAAAAACAAACAAACATAATGGCATTCTATAATTATACACCTTTCTTAAAAAAGGAAACATGTTGCTATGCGAATATGTTTCATACTTCCGAGTAACAAATATACATTAAAGTGATTGGAATAACAAAGAGTTATTTCAGAGTCTTACCAGTATATATGATTAAAGGATAGTTAAAAGTATAAAATTAAGATTTTCTAGTATTATACTTAAAAAATATATTAAGAAACATATTAATAGTAAATTTAATTTTATATATAAGGTAATAGAAAAATCCAATAGTTTGACTTGATGACTTATGAGAGTCCATGGTCCACTATTATTAAACTTTTATTTTCACCATTCAAAATTTATTATGAATAGAAAGTAAAACCAAGTCTACTTTTTGGAGAGTAAATTCATAAATTTGGCAAAGGTGATTTGGCCACATATTGTATAAGTCTTAAAAACATCAGCATCTTTTAGTGTACTAAGCCTATTGCAGGCAAATTGTTCTAAAAAAAAATCAGAAATTCATACAAATACATGTTCAAAGATATCCATTTATTTATTTATTTATTTATTTATTTAGTATTGTTGTTCAGTTATACTTGTTCCAATTTTTATTTGTCAAGTAGGAAGGGAACAGTTTAAAAATTAGGGTATGTCCATATATGGGCAATAATTTAGAAATTAAAATCATTTTACGGAAATATTTGACCACTTATTAATGCTCACAAAATACAAAAATGAAGTTATAAAGTAATATATTTATATGAATATAATTTGTTAGTATAGATATAGAAAAATTATGGCATGATCACATAAAAAAGTTATAGTAGTTTTCTGTGTCATGAAATTATTGCTGATTTTTATTTTCTTTATCTTTATATATTTTCATGTTGCAGTGGTAAACCACTACTTTATACATATATCAAAGAGACGATTGAGGACTAGCTTAATTAATGAGTAAGACTGGTATGGAAAGAAAAATGCAGGCATGTGACTTTAAGGTAGAGTGAAACATGCTTGGAGAGAGTCAGAAGGTCCTAGTATTTTTTTTTGTTTTGTTTTTAGAGTAGTTTTCACCATGAATAGACTGAGAAGCTGTTACCTTTTCACCTCTAGTTTTAAACAGAAATATGTGTGTATAACCTGAATCTATGGGATGATGATATTTCTGTACTCTGGGCCTGTCACTCCCTTACTTTTCCAGAACACTAAACCAATAAAGTGAATTATTTTCAAGAATAATGAAACAGAGAAAATGTGATCCATAAATTGACTCCTTTGTTCTACCAATTGACTAAGTGACACTTAGTCATTTCTAAGTGCCTGGAGAAAATAAAAGGCATTTCTTTTGTGAAGATGATGAACAATTAGGCAATTGTAAGGCATTGAATGACAAAGTGGAGAATGCAGGGTAATATTGTTTTATGCATCTCCCCTCCCTTTCACTTTTTATTTTTATTTTTGGAGGAAAAATAAACGCTTGAGGCAGATATTTTACTCTCCCTCCTGCTATCTAGCTTTTAAAATAATGATGAACATTTGCTATGGCTAACATAGAGGAACACAAACCATGGTTCAAATAGAGAAGTTGTTGTCTGAGTTAACTAGCAGATTGTTTAGGGGGGAAAATGCTGCGAGGATTTTAACTTTGCTCAAACTTCAGAATGTCCCATAAGTATTTTTCAAATTTCATTCCCTGCAACAGCTACAAGTTTTTCATGTTGGGGATTACAGTACACTGCTGTTCACAATATTCATTATCTTTGAAACTCAGCTCAGTTGGTTATAGGGCATCCTCTCTAAAACTACAAAGGCTTTGAAAGCTATCAATTATAAAGGATTATCTTTGGTTCTTAAAAAATAAGATAGCTTTTTATCAAGTTAATGCTAACAAAAGATATATTACATGGAGTCATTTGAAAGCATAGATTTATTTTACATCATCACTCAATTGACACATTCACATAAAAATATTTATTTATTTATGGTTGATGACAATTGTTAAGTCAGTAAACTACTCTGTAAAGCAACAGAAAAGACTAAACTCTGCAAGGCAATCCCTCCTCTTACAAACACAGAAATGCTGAAAAATACAAATAAACAAATAAATGTTCCATTGCCACAAAGGAACCAAACTGAAAGGATAAGTAAGCATTAGGCAGCCCATAGGGTGTTAGATACTGAATATAAGTTAAAGGGAATAGGTCTGGCTCCTAACAGCCACAGGGACATAGAAAATATATCCTTAGGTTAAATCACAGTGGAAGATTTAAAAAATGTGCAATTTCAGAACAATAATAGAATAAAAGAAAATAAAGAAAATTCTAGCAACCCAATAGTAGTCTAAAAAGATAGGAGGCAAAAGAAGCAAATATGAAGATAGTAAATGCAAAACTCAAAATAATATAATAGAAATAAGTTCAAATAATAGTAATCACAAATATAAACTTAATTGATAGAAGGCAGATTCTCAAAATTAAGACATTGTAATAAAAGAAGAGTTAAGAACCATATAATTTCACTTACATGTGGGATACAAAACTGAAAGCAACAAATAAACAAACAAACACAAAAACTCATAGACACAGACAACAGTATGGTGGCTAACAGAGGAAAGGGAGGTGGGAGGAGCTAGTAGAGGGTAATGGGTGTCAAATATATGGTGATGGAAGAAGATTTGATTTCAGGTGGTGAGCATACAACACAATGTACAAGTATTGTATCATAAAATGGTACATTTGAAACCTATATAATATTATTAACCAATGTCACCCCAATAAATTTAATTTAAAAAGAAGATATAGAAACCAAAAATACAATCATAGAACCAATTCAAGCATTTTTACCAAAAACTGAAGGAGAGAAGTTTATAAATGAAAAGGGCCCATAAAAACGGGGCAGTATATACAAATGCCAAATTATATTGTCATAAAATTTTTGATCACTGGGGGAAAAGAGAAGATCATGTTTCCAAAGGTGGGGAGAAATATTTCACACAAAGAATCAATAAGGCAGGCCTCTCAATATCAGCACTGGAAGCTAAAAGAAAATGGAGATTCTGCTTACAGAATGTAAAAAAATATTTAAAAACCATATCTGGTAGGTAGTTAATATCATGAATATATAAAGAGTTCCCACAATACAATGACAAAAAATAAATAACCCAATTAGAAAATAGGAAGAGGTCTTGAATAGACATTTCTTTAAAGATAATATATAAATAGCCAATAAGCATAAGAAAAGATGTTCAATATTACTAATGATTAGAGAAATGAACATCAAAACCACAGTGAGATAGAGCCTCATACCCATTAGAATGGCTACTACCAAAACAGCAGAAATTAACAAATATTGGTGAGGAATGTGGAAAAAATAGGACACTTTATAATGTTAGTGGAAATATAAAGAGGTATACCTGCTCTTGTAACAGTATGGAGTTTCCTCAAAAAATTAAACTAGGATTACCATATGATCCAGCCATCCCCCATGTGATTATATACAAAAGAATGGAAAGCAGAGCCTCGAAGAGTTATTTGCATACCCATATTCTTAGTAATAGCCAAGAAGTGAATATAACTTCTATTTGTGGATGAATGAATTTTAAAAATATGTTATATACATACAGTGAAATATCATGCAGCCCTAAAAAGAAGGAAATCCAATCGCAGGGTACAACATGGATGAATCCTGAAGACAATATTCAACACATTAAGTAAAATAATACAGTCATAAAAAGAGAAATACTGTGTGATTCCACCGATATGAGGTATCTAAAGTAGTCAAACATAGAAACAAAAAGTAGAATGGTGTTTCCCAGGGTCTGGAATGAGAAGGAAATGGGAAATTGTTATTCAATGAGTATAGGACTTACAGTTTTGCAAAATGAAAAAGTTCTGGAGGCCTATCGCACAACAGTGTGAGTATATGTAACACTACTAAACTGTACACTTAAAAATAGGTAACATGGTAAATTAGATAATATGTGGGGGTTTTTACCACAACTAAAATTTTTTAATTATTCTTTTACAAATGGAAGCTCTGTTCTAGTAGAGATAGAATAAGCATACGCTATGCTATCTCTCTAAATAAATCACCTAAAATCCCTGGACAAAATGCAGCTGAGGACTAGAAAATAAATGGTAATCCCACTGAAAGTACCACTGGACTAGCAGTGAGTTAGAAAATCTTTTTCTTTCTGGTATTTCCTAGCCTGAATGCAAGTGCAGCTGAAAGCCCAGGACAGCACATCAGACAGGCAGGAGGAGCTCTAGGAGAAGCTCTCTATTTCTGTTATGAGAATTGAGTCGGCAGACCCCTACGTGTCAAAAAAAGTGAGGAAAATGCCATGTTTTTCTTTTTATTTTTGTGCTTTTTTTTTCTGTCCTACACTGTCCTAGCCCCCAGGCAATCCCAAGTAGCAGCAGTGGAAGCAGCAGTGGCCGCTGACAGAACATGCTTGAACTTCAAGGGAGTGCAAACATCTCTGATCAGAGAGGCCCTGTGGTTGTAAGAGCATAGGGAAAATCCCATTGCTTTCTTTGCTTTCTTCCTCTAGTCTTTTTACCATTTTGCCCTGGAGGCAGACACAGTAAAGGGAAGTGCAAGGCAAAGCCAGGGAACTTAATAAACCCCATCAGAGAACCAGGAAGAGAAGGCTCCTGGGAACTAGAAAGTCTTGGAGAGAATGTAGCAAGGGGGAAGCACAAGGAAGCAATCCCATGAAGTTGTGTACGGACCCTGTGCTTACTCCCGAACTTCATGCGTATGCATGGATACTACCACCCTGAATAGCATAGAAAAGGCTTTGAAAATGAAATTGCAGTTTAGGCATGTCCCAGGTCCTAGACTGGTCACTCTGTGGATCACATGGGGGAATGCTACCACAAAGGCTTTGAAACTGAACTGGCACTGAAGCTACAATATACAAACTTGGAAAGGAACTTGTGGCCTAAATCTAATTGGATGAAATACCTGCTAGGAAAACAAGTAATCAAAAATCAACATCTATAGTATGTAACAAAACCAAGTCACATTACATGATATTCAAAAAGTCAGGGATATATTACAGGTTTACTCTTATACACAAGAACCAGAAACAGTATCTCACAAGGAAGAACACACTAGAGTTAACTACACCAGTATGATGCAGATACTGAAATTTGGATCAAAGACCTTAAAGGAGCTATTAAAACCAAGTTCCAGGAAGTAAGGGTAAACAAACACTCTTTTTTATTTTAGTCCTCACCTAAGCATATGTTTACTGGTTTTAGAGAGAGAGGAAGTAGGAGATAGACATTTGGAAACATGATAAAGCACTTGTATACAAAGACAGTAATAAAACTTAATTATAAGACATACAACCCAATAAAAGCAGACAAAATATTAGAGCACATACTTCACAAAATACCTCGGGATGGCAAATAATCATATGAAATGATGCTTAATATTATTTACCATTAGGAAAATACAAATAAAATTACATTTAGATATCCCTGCACATATATTAAAATGGCTAAAATTAAAAACTGACAATACCACCCTGGTTGAGTGGCTTGGTAGGTTGGAGCATTGTCCCATACACCAAAAGTCTGCAGGTTCAATTCGCAGTTGGGGCACATACTTAGGCTGTGAATTCAGTCCCCAGCTGGGGAGCTTATAGGAGGCAACTGTTCAATGTTTCTCTCTCGCATCGATTTTTCTCTCTCTCTCTCTCACTTTCTCCTCCCTCCCTCTCTTCTCCTTCTAAAATCAATAAACATATCCTTGGGTGAGGATTAAAATGAATGAATGAATGAATGAATGAATGAATAAAATCTGACAATACCAAGTACTGGTGAGGATATAGAACCAGTGGAATCATCTCACACTATAAGGAGAATGCAAAATGATACAACTTATCTGAAGAAGAGTCTAAAATTTCCTTATAAAGTTAAGACTTACTGGGACTTACCACATGTTCCAGTATCCCCCTCTTAGGTTTTACCTTAGAGAAATAAATTTTATGTTCTCACAAAAACATGTATAAATATTTATAGCAGATCTATTCATAATTGCATAAATCTGGAGGCAACCCAAATGTCTACCAATAGATGAATCGATAAATAAATTGTAGAACATTCTTAGAGTGGAATATCGATGAACAATAAAAAGGTATAAACTCTTGATAACAAGAACATGAATGAATTGTAAAGGCATTATACTGTGTGAAAGAAGTCAGTTACATACATATTGTATGACTCCATTTATGTGACATCCTAGAAAAGCTGAGAGTATATGGACAGAAAACAGATTACTGTTTTAGTGTTTGCCAGGGGACAGGGGTTGGGGAGCATTTAACTACATAGATGCAGTATAAAGTGTTTTGGAATAATGTTGTTCTGTGTCCTGATTGTGGTAGTAATTACACAATTCTGTACATGTGTTTAAACCCAGAACTGCACAAGCACATGCACACACAAAGTGAAATTAACTATAGGTCAAGTGTTTTTTAGGTTGGTCAAAAGCTTTGGTTAGTTGTTTCCATACTTTGGCTGCAGTAGTGCTTAGTTGTCTTTAACTTCATTTGAAACAATTTTGTTAGATTGTATTGTGACAGCTGTTATATTGGCATGCATTTTTAAAAACTTACCAAAATTGGTAAATTTTTGTGCAGCCATTTTAATATTGAAGATGGAAGAAAATATGCGACATTTTCAGTGTATTATGCTATATTATTTCAAGAAAGGTAAAAACACAACTGAAATACAAAAAAGATTCAGGCAGTGCATGGAGAAGATGCAGTAACTGATCAAACGTGTTGAAAGTGGCTTGTGAAGTTTCTTGGTACTATTGATATTTTGGCCAAATAATTCTGTGCTGTGGGGCTGTCTTTTGTATTGGAAGATGTTTAGCAGCACCCCTGGCCTCTACCCACTAGAAACCAATAGTGGGAGATAGCTAATATACTCAAAATATCCAAATCAATGAAGTAATTAGAGAAAATAAAAAATGTGTCTTTTATTTTACAAAAAAATGAAAAACTAAGTGGACTTTCTGGTCAACACAGTAAAATAATAATATTAGCCCAAGATTTTAAGTGACCTAAAGACGTTGGAAATTGCATTCAAATTACAAAGCATAATTACTATTGAAATTAAAAGTGTATTAGACCTAGAAAAGTAAATTTTATAAGTCAATTTCATTTTCTTCTAATTCTAGATAATGTAAGAATCATATTTTGGTTGTTCCTGTTCAGCAAGTCTCCCATTATATGAACCGTTAAGAGTGCTACACAAAAGTTTTATAATTTGATATATATATAAAACTTCAAGTATTTTTGTTCTGTATGTAAGGGCTCAGTTTGCTCTAGTTAAAACACTAATGTGAATTGAGACAACTGTGATGGAACAACAATAAAATATTTAGACTTCTAGGAAAAAATTTTAAAAATAAATGATCCATGTTTTACTCTTTAAAAAAAATAATTTAGAAATTAAAAAAGAAACCATATCTTCAAATTTCTGAGAGAAAATGATTTTCAAACTGATTTCTATACCTAGGCAAAATATTAATTATGCATGGAAATAAAGACATTTGAAGACAAGCAATATCTTGAAACATTTACTTATACATTTGTTCTCAGGAAACTGTTGAAACCAAAAAAGGTAAAAAGAAAATGTAAGCCCTAGGATCAAGGACTAAGGAGTAAAAGAGTTTAGGATACTCAAAAAGAGTTTAGGGTAAAATGATAAATGTATTGGGAAAGGTGTGAATAAATTAAGTAGTATCATAAGTCATTTACTTTAGTTCAACAAAGATGTAATGAGAGATGATACCATGTCAACCTGTTTGGTAAAAAATAAACAGAATTTTGGAGTCTACCAATTAATTAAGAATAGTGACAAGTAAATTTATACAATATAGTATGATGTTATTAGGATTGTAAATACAGAAGGTGCTGAAGGAGAAATAAAGAAAGACCCTAACCCAGAAGGACATGGGAAGAAACTAGGAAAAGAGAGGAGATGGAATGGTGTCGCCCTGAAGTTTAGGACAAACTTGAAATTTGAGTGTGAGTTGGCCAACTAAGGAAAGGCATAGGAAGAAGAAAAGGATTCTACTTAAAGCACTGGTTTGTGAGAAGGCCTGGGGCCAGAGAAGAATTGAGGGTGTTCTGGATAAAGTTCATACTTGACCCTAAGAAAGAAGAGAATCTTACCTTTTGTGAAAACATGGATGAACCGAGAGTATGTTATGCTAAGTGAAATAAGTCAGCCAGTGGTAGAATACCATATGATTTCACTTATAAATGGAATCTAAAGAACAAAACAAACCAGCAAACAAAACTGAAATGGACTCATAGATACAGAGAACAGAGTGATGGTTGCCAGACGGGAAGGGAGATTGGAGGACTGGGTGAAGAAGGTGAAGGGATTAAGATACAAATTGGTAGTTACAGGATAGTCAAGGGGATGTAAAGCACAGCATAGGGAATGCAGTCAATAATATTGTAATAACTATGTATGGTGCCAGGTGGGTACTGAAAATATCAGAGGGTATACTTTGTAAAGTATATGACTGTCTAAAAATGACTGGTCATAGATATTGAGGAAAAGATAAGCAGGGGGTGAGGCTAGAAATTCAAGCAACTAGCTCAGATTATGCAGGGGCTAGAGGCCTTGTTGAGTTATTTTGGATGTATTCTAAGATTAATGAGAAGCTTTAAGAATGATGGGATCAAAAGACCAGTGCATAGAGAAGGATTTGAAAGGGGTAAATTTAAGGTAGAGGGAGACTTTTGAATGGCTGATGAATGCCCAAATAAGGTAGTTAGAGTGAAACTGGAGAGAAGAAAACAGTATAATCAATATAATTTAATGGTCATTGTGAGTAAGAGAGAGAAATAAAGGATGAACCTAAAGCCACTGAAAGGGCCTCCGAAAGTGGCCTGTATTAGACTTCTTTCTTCAAGGTTTTCTAGTACTTGACCAAACTTTGGCAAAATGAGGTCTTGGCTTTGTAGTTGAGGAAGTGGATTTGTCCCCATCCTGGGAACCAAAAATCGGGATTGGCTTTTGTAAAGAGAAGCAAAGCAAATGGTGGTGGTTGTACTTGGAGAGAAAAAAGTAGAGAGGATTAAAAGAAAAAAGGATGGGTTTCAAAGCATGTATGTCTGAAATAGAAATCCTCCTTAGGGTTAGTTGGTTAGAATTTATAAACTGACCTGGAACTTTTAAGTAGGAGTCAGACAATGTCACCAGAAGTGTGAGACTCTCCCCCTACCCTGACCTTCTCCCTCCCTTTCAATCACACAGTGAGCAAGAATTGGCAGAATCGGTGTGTTTAAACATTGACCCTTCATGGAAGAAAGTGTCAGTAGGATCACCTAGGCCAGGAAAGGAATCTGGGTTTTAACCCTTCTTTTGTAAACCCATGAGAACAGGAAGAAGGCTGTGGATGACTTTTGTCTCTGAGTTTTTGGAATTGTCAAAAAGGAGGTTTGTAAGGGAACCATGATAGGAAAGAAAGATGCTCTTGGAAAAGCTAAATGAGATTTGAAACATTTAATTTGAATGATCCACAGATATGAATTTATTTTCTACCCCCAAAACTGGCAAAGTAGAGCAGTCTTATTTATATATAGTACAAGTACATCTAAGTCATAATATAAATGAAAAAATATTCTCTCTCCTTCAGTAACATCAAATATGAGGTAAGCTAGAAACATATTTATAGACAAGAATTTGAAGCTTTTGTCTGATAATCTCTCCCACTACCTAAACAGTCACTCAGTACTTTAATGGCAGGTTTTGTAAGGCAGAATCAATTCCCACGTTAAAAAATGACTGCTTGACGGAGGCCTGTCTACTTAATAATTCCTTCTACAATCTGTTTGCTTGTTGCAGAGATAGGTCTGAACTCACAGTTGAGATGATTACATAATCGGTGAAAGGAGAAAGGATATTTATCTTGTCACTTAAACAAATTAGCATTTTAGTCATATAGGCAGCCCTCATTTTCATTCACTCATAGTCATTAAAAATGTTTTTTTTAGATTTGGCATTTTCCATTAAATTATGGATCCAATTGTCAAGTTAGTTTGAAATCAGACTCAAAATAGATAACAGACATATTATGAGCTTTTAGCATGACCACAGTTAATAAGTAGTTTTCAGTAACTTCAACATATATTCTTTCTGGCACAAAATTGAGTTAAATACTGAAATTTAGAAAAAAAAATCATCTTCAGTTTGATAATTTTGGCTCCAAGTGAAAGGAATATCCTATTCTCAATTTAAAAAGTAACTTTGTTTTCTATTACCCTATCTTAAAATAAAACCTTTTAAGGATCTGTGGTTCATCTGCCCTACCAGAGTGAGCAAAGGCCAGTTTACAGAAAGGCCCACGCAGTGCCAATGAAAATAGAACTTGAACTTTCTTTTTCTACTGGGCATCACGTTGCATCTGTTTGTGACAGCATTGGATTCGGAAATTAAGCACAGTGGGAAGGAAGATCTTGCATGGATTCAAAATATATTGCAGCTCTTGATATTGTAGCCTGCTTTTATGAGGAGAAAGGCCTAAAACCCCTTTACTGTACTTAGGGGAAATAAAACTGGGGAAAAAATAATGTTTCTCCTTCTAAAGAATAATCATCCCCAAAGTTCGCCAGTAGCTATTTCTGGTGTGTCATTCTGACTTAAGCATCTGTGATCACAAGATTGTTTCTAGTGTTGCGATCAACTGAAATTTCCTGATTTCGAAAAAGTAACCTCTATTTTGAAAAAATATCCAATAGTAACATATACTACATATAGAAAATGTAGAAAACAGAAACATGCATCTCAGAAAATTAACACAGAAAAATCATCCATGTTAACATCAAACAGATCAAGAAATGGGACACTGCCAGCACTGCAGTAACATCTCGTGCCTCTTCTAAATTAAAGCCTGTCCCTCTAACACTGTCATTTACTATTGCATATTTTTAAACTTTATTCAGATGAAATCTTAGTGTATATCATTTCATTTCTGGTTTCTTTTGCCCCATATTACATTTGTGAGATTTATTCATTTGTGAATAAATCCTTTTTTATATATATTCCTTTTTGTTGCTTTATAGTAATTGGCTGTATAAATGCATAATTTTATTCAATCTACTGTTGAAGGGCATTTGGCTTGTTTTCATTTCTTGGGTATTATGAGTAATGCTGCCATGAACATTGATGCATACCTGTTTTGGGGCATATGTACATGCATTTTTATATACCTAGTGATGAAATTGCTAGACCAGATAATAGTTTCAATTTTACAAGGTAATTCTAAAAGATTATCCAATGTGTTTAAAGCAATTTGCCCTCCATCAGCAGGGTGTGAGAGTTCCTATTGCTCCATATACTTAGTCACTCACCAGTACTTAGTAATGTCAGTCTTTTCCCTTTTATGACTAGTCACTTTGGTGGGTATGGAGTATGAAACACTGTAGTTTTATTTTGCATTCTTCTGCTTATTAATGACCTTGAACATTTTTTATATCTTATTGGTCACTTAGATATCATCTGTTTTTCTTTTTTTTCTATTTAATTACCTCTTTTTCTTTTTGACTTGGGAAGCTTTTACATGTTTAAACCCATTGTGTATTACATGTGGTGAATGTATTCTTTTACTCCAGAGATTCCATTTTCACTATGTTAAAAGTGTCTTTTGATTAATAGATGTTCTTAATTTTAATACAGTAAAAACTACCAGACATTTTTCTTTATGGTTAACACTTTCCAAGTCTCATTTAAGAAATTTTTGTCTATCAAGGTCATAAGGATGTGTTTCTTTAGGTTTCTCTAGAAGCTTTATTATGTTGACTTTCACACTTAGATCTGTAATAGGCCTGGAATTAAATTGTGTCTATGGGATAAAGTCAAGCTTGATTTTTTCCCTCGAGGATTTTCAGTTACTTAAATTATCATTTGTCAGAAGGTCTACTCTTTACTTGTTGCTCGGCCAACCTGCCTTCCCAAAGGTGTCATGGGATATTATGAATCTGTCTCTTAACTCTTGATTCTTTTTCATTGAACTTTTTGTATTATATATGCTGTGCTAATACCACACTGTATTAATTATGTATTAATAACTGTATATGAAGACTTTATATTTACAGAGTAAGTCATCAAACCTACATTTTTCTTCAGATTGCCAGGGTATTCCTGGTCTTTATTTTAGAATAAAGATTTTAGAATAGCTTGTCAACTCCCTTGAAAAAAACACAAAAACTTCTAGGATTTGTATTAGGATTGTATTGAACCTATAGGTCAATTTGGGGAAATTTGACATCTTTAACATATTAAGTTTTCCAACCCATAAACTTTAATAATCCATTTATTTAGGTCTTAATTTTTCTCAATAATATATTTTTTCATCTCTGTAGTACTATGTCAGGTCCAGTAGGTATGATGGGTCCTTCCTCATGATCATAAGATGGTTACCAATGGCATTTGGGGCTGAAGCCTTCCTTTTTCTTATCAAACAAGGGGAAATAGGAAAGAGAAAGATATTTTGCCCCATTTATAAATACTCCCCTGAATCTGGACCTATTTATGCCACTGTTGCCCATTTTGAGTATTAACTCAATAATATTTTATAGTTTTTGCTAAAGAAATTTTACATATCTTTATTTATATTTATTTCTAGAAATTTTATTATTTATTGTAAACAGCATTATTTATTAAAATTTTATTTTCTATTTATTTTTTACTTATATGGAAATAAATTTGTTTTTTGTAGATTGATGGTGTATATAACCTTACTTAATTCTTTACTAAGTATAGTAGTATATGCATGCTTTTGAATTTTTTATGTACCCAGCCATACTAATCTGTAAATTATGAGTGATATATTTTTTCCTTCCCAATTCTCAGAGTTTTAACTTTTTAAAAATTGCATTGGCTAGGACCTCGAAATGATGTTGAGTGGATGTACTCATGGTTAACATACTTGTCTTGGCTACGCTTTCAGATGGAAAGCTTTCAATATTTCTCAGTGAAATATGATGTTTATTGTAAGTTCTTTATAAATAAACTTTGTCATATCATGACAATTACTTTCCATTTCTAGCCTGTTAAGAGGTTTTCACCATGAATGGATACAGAATTTTAATTCATCTATACATTTCTATATCTATTGAACTGATACATACTTTTAGTCTTTTTTCTAGTAATTCAGTTGATTTCTGAGATCAGTTTCAAAATGTGAAATCAACCTTACACCCCAGAAATAAATCAATAAATCATGATTTTATTTGCTAAAATTTGGGCTAATATTACTTTTCTGTGAGGGGGTTTTGGTAGCTTTCAATATATCAGTAGAGTTATTTCTCAAATAAAATAAAATAAGCTGTAGAATGTGTAGGAGAGTGATTGTATTATTGGTTCAATTCTTTACCCTCCCATAATTCATCACCATCTACCATGTAAATTTGAAGCTCCTTCTATTACTCCTTGATACTGAGTTTAGCCATGTGACTTCCTTTGGCCATTGGATGTTAGCAAATGTAATACAAGCAGTGGCTTCTATGCCTCTGTCATGATACCATAACTGGGCTATTCTGTAAAAGAATGAGACATGAGAAACAGAGCTGAGTCATCCCGGTTCTCCTGCTACAGCCATCACAGATCAGTCAAGCTTGCCAAACCACAAATATTTGAGTGACAGTGGTTATGGTCAGTCTCCTAACCACCTACTGTTGTAGGGTGTGTGATTATTTGTTACGCAGCATTACCATGGCTATAAATAACTGGTAGAGAATGATTTACAATGCTGACAATGCATACTTTTAGGTTTTAGAGTTTTTGTTCAAAATAAGTAAATGTATTTTGGGACACTTAGTAATTCAGATATTTTAAGGTGAAATTCTAGTATTATATTTCTAAAGAAATCAAAAGTCTTTTAGACACTAAGTTTTGGAATTAAAAGTATTGTTGATTTTAAACTACTTTCTTAAGCAAGATCTTAACATGAGCTAGATGTTACTTATCAAATCAACTCACAAAAAGCCTTATTACTAATTTCCTGGAAGAAATGTTGATTTTCCTAATCTAGTTTCAAGTATTATTTGTTGTTTTGAGGAATGTTACATTGAGGTTAAATATTTAATGTTTGGTAAAACAAAAAATGTTTTAAATAAACAAAGAGGTTGATTTATTTTGTTAAATAATATTACCAATTTATAAGTCTTGTTCTTCAATATTATTGGACTATAGGACTTATAAATGTAATAACATCTATAATGATAGAAATTTGATTATGTATCTTAGTATAAGTGATGTGGCTCAACTGTGTGCCTACTGAAGTATTACAAACTCTATATTTTACTTTATTTATTTAATGCTAGAAATTAAAAATTATACTTTATTTTTTTATTTTTCTCCTTTTTATTGAATTTATTAGGGTGATACTGGTTAATAAAATAATATAGGTTTTTTCTAGAAACATATACTCTTCCAAAAGTGAGTCAAGAAGAGCAGAAAGGCTGGACAGACCAATAGCTAGTCAAATTGAAGCAGTAGTCAAAAAACTCCTGGCACACAAAAGCCATGGACTGGACCATTTCACTGGAGAATTTTACAAAACATTTAAGGAACAGCTAACTCCTGTCCTCCTCAAACTATTCCAAAAAATCCAAGAAGGTGGAAGACTTCGAAATGCTTTTTATGAGACCACCATCATCCTAATCCCAAAACCAGATAAAGATACAATAAAGAAAGAAAACTATAGGCCAATATCGCTGATGAGCATAGACATTAAAAATCCTCAACAAAATATTGGCAAACTGCATCCAGCAATACATTAAAAAGATCATTACACCATGATCAAGTGGGATAAATCCCAGGGATGCAAGGATGGTACAAAGGTTACAATCAATAAACATAATATCACATAAACAAAAAGAAAGACCAAAAAAATCACATGATCATTTCAATAGATGCTAAAAAAGCATTTGATAAAGTACAGCACCCATTTTCAATAAAAACACTCAGCCAAGTGGTAGTAGAGGGAGCATACCTCAACTTAAAAAACCAAACACAAGAAACCTACAGCCAACATAATACTCAACAGGCAAAAACTAAAAGGTTTCCCCCTAAGATCAGGAACAAGACAAGGGTGTCTGCTTTCACTTCCATTCAACATAGTATTGGAAGTCATAGCCACAGCGATCAGATAAGAAAGAGAAATAAAAGGTATTCAAATTGGAAAGGAGGAAATAAAACTGTCATTGTTTGCAAATGACATGATAGTACAGAGAAAACTCTATAGGCTCCACCAGAAAATGACTTGACCTAATAAGTGAATTTGGCAAAATGGCAGGATACAAAGTCAACAATCAGAAATCAAAGGCATCTTTGTACACCAACAAAGAAATATCAGAAACAGAAGTTAGAAAAAAATCCCATTTAATATAGCAACAAGAACAATAAAGCACCTAGGAATAACTCTAGCCAAAGAGGTAAAAGAACTGTACTCAGAAAACTATAGAACGCTGAAGAAAGAAACTAAGAAAGACAAATAAGCGGAAGCATATACTATGTTCATGGATTGGAAGAATTAACAACATTAAAATGTCCTTACTACTCAAAGCAATCTATAGATTCAACACAAACCCTAATAAAATACCAATAACATATTTCACAAATATATAACACATATTTCAACAATTTATTTGGAGCCATAAATGACCCAGAATAGCCTTAGCAATTTAGAGGAAAAAAAAGTAGGAGGGATCACAATTCCTGGTATCAAACTATATTATAAGGCCACTATAATCAAAACAGGCTGGTACTGGCAAAAGAACAGACACACAGATCAATGAAACAGAATAGAGAGTCGAGAAATAAATCCATGCTTCTATGGTCAATTAATATTTGACAAAGGGGCTAGGCATAAAATGGAGTTAAAATAGCCTCTTCAACAAATGGTGTTGGGAGATCTGGACAGCTACATGAAAAAAAAAAAAGAAGAAGAAGAAGAAGAAACTAGACCACCAATTAAACCATACACAAAAATAAACTCAAGATGGATAAAAAACTTAAAGTTGTGACACCATAAAAATCCTAGAGAAGAACATAGGCAGGAAAATTTCAGGTATCCCACACAGCAATGTTTTCACCAATATGTCCCGTAGAGCAAGAGATACAAAGGAAAGAATAAATGAATGGGACTACATCAAATTAAAAAGCTTCTGCATGGCTAACAAAAACATCAGCAAAATGAAAAGGGAACCAACTGTATGGGAAAATATATTTGCCAACCATACCTGGCACAAGGGTTTGATTTCCAAAATATATAAAGAACTCACATGACTCCACACCAGGAAGACAAATAATCCAATTAAAAAATGGGCAAAGGACCTGAACAGACACTCCCGCAAGGAGGACATACAGAGGACCAATGGACATATAAAAGGATGCTCAGTGTCACTAGCCATCAGAGAGATGCAAATTAAAACCACAGTGAGTTACCACTTCACACTGGTTAGAATGGCCATTGTAAACAAATCAACAAACAACAAGTGCTGAGAGGTTGTGGAGAAAAGGGAACCCTAGTGCACTGTCGGTGGGAATGCAGACTGGTTCAGCCACTCTGGAAAACAGTATGGAACTTCCTCAAAAAAACAAAAATGGATCTGCCTTTTGACCCAGCAATTCCACTGCTGGGATTATACCCCCCAAATCCTGAAACACCTATTCAAACAAACACAATTCAAAAAAACCTGAACCACAATTCAAAAAAACCTAATAAACATTGGGTTCCTCAATGTTCATAGTGGCATTATTTATAATAGCCAAGTGCTGGAAACAGCCTAAGTGCCGGAAACAGCCTAAGTGCCCATCAGTAAATGAGTGAATCCAAAAACTGTGGTACATTAACACAATGTAATAATACACAGAAGAAAGAAAGAAGGAACTCCTACCCTTCACAACAGCATGGATGGAACTGGAGAGTCGTATGCTAAGTGAAATAACCAGGCTATGAAAGACAAATACCATATGATGTCACCTATAAGTGGAGACTAATTAACAAAACAATGAAGGGAGCCAAATAGAGCCAGAGACATGGAAATAAAGAACAATCTGACAGTGACCAGAGGGGAGGGTGGAGGGAGATAACAGGGGAAAGAAGAGAAAGGGTGAAGTCAAGGAATATGTATAAAGGGCCCACGCACAAGGACAATGGGGGAGAGGAGAACTGAAAATGTTGGTGGGGGGTGGGCAGGGTAGGGGAGAGCAATGGGAGAAAAGTGGGGACAGCTGTAATTGGACAACAATATCGCTTCTCGGCCTTTTGGTTAAGATCAAGGGTAGTATCTGTTCTTATCAGTTTAATCAAAAAAGTTTTTTTAATTATTTATGTTTTAGATGTACAGTTCTGTAATACATCATCTGTATTTATTGTATGTTCACCACAGATTTTCATGTAGTTACTGATGGCAGCCCCATGATCAAAGATCAGAACCAAGGCAAGGCCTAAATGAACAGAGAAGGCCACAATTTAAACTTGCACCACTATGAAGAACCTTAGGAAACTTGGTTGGATATGAATTTGATGGGACAATTCTACAGACATGAGGGAAAATTCAAAATCCATTTTATTTATAACTTTCTAAGTGTATAATATTGCAAGTATCTCTTAAAGTCCATGCCATGTTATTTCAGCTAAAAACAGATAATATGTTTTTTACTTATTTTCTGGCATTTTTGTAATTGTTTAAATGAATCTTATGGAACAACTGTGTTATGAAATTATAAACAATACATTATTTTGTACCTTTGAAATATGCCATCTCACAACTTTAAAGCATTTAACATATAAGTTATTGACATTTATGTTAAAATCACTTTGGCTAAAATAGATAAGTAGTTAATCTTTTTATTCACATAGCATGAGATCGGTAGAGTTACAGAATAGAATTATAGTTGGAAGGGAAACGTGGAACACTAAGGTTACGTTGCCCTAACACTTTGTTTTTCAGGTTTTTTTCAGATCTAGTTTTTTTTTTCCCAGTTGTGCACATATAAGTTTATCTATAGTTCTTTGCAACATGCTCACACTTGCTGAAAAAAATTTATAAGTTTCATAAAAAATACATGACATTTCCATATACATACCACTGTGAAAGTTGTAACATGCATTATTTTTAGCTAGCACTATAATTAACATAAATTGACAGGTTAAAGATTATTTAAAAACACTACAGTATATAGACTGCTTAGGCAAATAGCGAATAAAAGTCATGAATTTTAGCAGAACCCTGCAGAAGTACATTAGAAACAAACATACTTCTTTGCTTAAGTATTTAAATTCTACTTAAAGAGAAAGAGGAATAAAAATATCCCAGTTTTTTAATTTAATAATGCCAGTAAAAGGACTTTATACAAAAAAATATTTCTTACTAGACTAGTTGGGAGTTTGGTATCAATCAATCTAGGATCTACATTTTGGGAGAGGAAAAATACACATCTATATTGAAAACACAGGCCAACTTGCACAGGATAAATTTGTGTAGAAAACGGTCTCAGAAACACCGTGGTTGCATAAAAACTATGATTAAGGTATACAATGTGTGTGCACAAATTATATCCCAAGAAACCGTGTCATTATATCAGAGGGTAAAGATGGGTCCAGGGTCTTTAGATGCTCAGAAGTCATTATGGACTAAAGAGTATGAGAAGAATTAGTCTTTCCTCATCTCTCAGTTTGTCTCTAGCAAATGCTATTTGCCATATCTGATGAAGTGCTGCACTATATTATGGAAAATAGCAGAAAATAATTATAGTGGTATTTATTCTCTCTCAATGAGACTGCCTGATTACCACATGAAGGCTTGGTCTAGCCGTCTTTATTCCTGCAGATGGCTGTGGCACATTTAAGTGGGAAGTCCAGTTGGTCACAGAACAGAGCTATAATGAAAACTCAAGGGAAAGTATTAAAAGGGGTAAATAACAACAACAATTATATACAACCATTTTAATCCCTTTTAGAGGTTGAGAAGTAAGATGACTCACATATGTTTCCTAAAGATTTTACACTGTGTGCCATATACTAATGATGACACACAGAAAGTATATAATAGAACTATTAATACTCCTTTTACAATTTTGAATATTTCTCTCATGTAATTTTACTTTATATAAAACATATGTGGCAAATAAATGAGTATGTGTATATTTAAATTTTATTTACATCAGAGAAGGTCTTTCTATGCATCAAAAAACTGGACCACATTTCTGCCCTTTGCCTAGGCCCGTATTGTGAGTGGATCACATAAGAAACTTGTATCAGTTCAGGGTCTCCTTTTGTAAACTGTTGGCTTGATAATGCCCCTTACTAAAAGAAAACATTTCACTGGCAAAATTGTAGTTCCCCTTGACCTTGTCTAGGTCTACTTGGCACATGACAGTGTTGTTGTCAGGCAACTCATTTACAAATAGTATAATCAAGTGCATTATGGGACTTCTTTTAAAGCACTGATGGTATATCTGTACTACCAGCTGCTCTAATGATGGAGAAGCTGCATTATCCTAAGCTTCAAATGCACTCATCACAATGGGACTCTGTGGCATGTGTAAGTGTGTGTGTGCATGTGTGTGTATATGTGTCTTTGCACTTGGACATGCATGTAAGCCCATGAATTTGACTGAACTTATTGAGTTTTGATTGACAGTTGAACCCAATTTAGGGATTCTACTTTACTGACTCTTTTTAAGCAGGGACTTGCCAGGATAGGGGAAAATAACTGTAATATGAGGGTGCCCAAGTTCATAAGAGAATGAAGAAATAAGGGTGGAAAAGTCTCTCCATCAAATTGAAATGTATTTACAGTTTCTATTCCATCCTCCTCAAAAGAGAGTAAAATATGGGATTGTAGAATATACTCTATGCTGGCATACAGATATAGCTTCTAATGTTTTTGGTTTCTTTGTTGTTGTTGAATTTTGTTTTTCTTTTTTATCTTCCTCTTTCCATTTTTACCTTCCTCTCTGCCATCCTTAGTTCTTTCCTGCCTTCCTTCCTCTCTCAATTTGTTTTGATTTTGTCTTGAGAGGCAGAACTCTAAAGTTGGAGGTAAAAAAAATCTATTGGAGAGACCACCACATTCTAAAACATTAATACACTTTGAGCTGGATCTGTGACAAATCAACATTATTCACATTTCAAAGTCAAACCTTAATATCCCATTCCAGACCGGATCTTAGTGGTCCTGAGTATAATTAAATTAGTTGCAGAGATTGTGGTCCCGACATGTAATTTCAAGTGTTTCTCTGTGCCAATTATCCAGAGGCTATGATTTGAGCTACTTCTAGGACACTTTGAGGACAGTAATGTTGCCTGTGTCTAGTGATCCTGTGGTCATGTTTATCTAATTTCTAATTCACCTCCTCTATGACCGAGTGCAGAGGATTTTACCATATGTCAGCACTGAAGCATGACATCAACAATCTCACAGATGTGCCAAATTATCCTTGTCTACTTTGCTAGCAAGTCTTATTTTTAAATATTTTTCCTCTGTTATTTTAACCCACTTACAACGGGAAAATATTTAAGTTTACATATTTTTATTCTCACTTAAAGCTCTCTCGACAAGTTCTGCTTCCAAAGGCTCAGTTTTAAAGAACAAATAATCCAAAAGAAAAGGAAGGACAGGATGTGTTACTACCTAAAACCTAGCTTTTTGTATGGCATTGCCCAGGAGGAAAAGATATAATGTTATTAATGGATAATATTTTAACATTAAAATCTCAAAATTGTCCAAAATAACTAAGAAAATTTATAGATTACTAATAAAATATAATTTCCATATTTACTATCCTAATATTATGGTAAATGATGACTTAACAAAAGGGTTCAGAGAGTACAGTATAAATACTAAATAAGTTTGTACCTTAATATTTATAGTGCTTATTACTGAACAATTTAGAAAAAAGGCAGAGTGAAATGGAAAAATTTTGCAAAATATTAATAGTGAGAAATTACATAATTCAAGAAAAATGTAATAGAAATATAATGCAAGCCATATATATAATTTTAAATTTTCTAGTAGCCACATCAAAGAAACATATTAATTTTAGTAACATATTTTATGTGACTCTATATCTAAAATAATAATTTTAACATGTAATAAACATAAAATATTAATGAGGCATTTTGCATTCTCTTTTTCACAGTCTTCTTCAAAATCCATTGTGTATGTTACACTTATAGCTTATCTCAATTCCAAATTTTTATTGAAAACACTTGATTTAGATTTCATAAAACATAAAGTTGAAATAGTAGATTCATATAACAAAGTTGTTCCAAATATACTTAAATTTTTGAACAACTAATTTGAGTACTATAAAAATAATTTCCTCTAATATTTGTACAAAATTGATAAAACTTTGATTCATCTTTCTTTTTGTAGCTTTTTGCAGCCAAGTTTCATAAAACCACAAATTACAATTAAAATATTCTTCATATTGATTGATGTTTTTGAAATGTATAAATCAGTATTGTTGATTTGTATTATAATAACTTTCCATTTCAGCACTTTGTGCCTGCCTAATTTAAGCTTGGAACTTCATTCCAAGATAATCTTTACTCTAAATGATCAGCAAATCTTTTCAAAACAATTGACCTTTGTAAAACTCTCCTAAGACTCAACCAATGGGTACTGGCAAAAAACACAAGATCGCTAGATTAATTGTCTATTTTTTTCAACAGTTCCATAAACAGGTGATATCATAGCATTTACACAAACATACTGACCAGTTTTACCAATCCTATGCATGACACCTTTCATAGACTCTGCTTCAGAAATCTGAGCAGAAAGGTCTTCAATATACATTGAATGATATTAAAGAAGAAATGAAACAATAAGAGAAATAGTAATCTTTTGTTATAAAATTCAAATAAATGTAGAGTTTTGATTGAACATAGCTGAAACATTGTCCATTGTGTTAGAAACTAATTTTTTAAATATGTACCTCGAATTATTCTTTGATAGCTGTAAATTCACAAATATCTATACCATGAGTTTGATTTCTTTTTTGTCACAAATTAAGAATATTTCTTCATCTCTCCATTTAATTCTTTTTTTATGTGCTCAGAAGTTTTAGTTTGTAGCTGGCCAAATTAATAAGCTTAGATCCTATTAAAAATTATTTAAAATATTTTAGGGACATTTCATTATGATTTTGGATGACCAATTTCACTAATTCTCTTTTAATTATTAAAAGTAAATTTCTTATCAAATTCAGTTTTGCCAAAAATCCTCTTAATTGGCCCACTTTCATTATGTTTAACATTTTTGTACATACAGAAACTAATTTTTTACTTTGCTCTAATAACACAAAGTATAATTGCCAAAATTTGTGAAATAATTTCTTCTAGTCTAATTTTTTCTGTACTGTTCTGGTGGTAGTACTGTTTATTCTTTTCTACTCTTTCATTATTCCAGTTGCTTCTGCTTCAATACTATGCTTTCATTTAAATTTTAAAATTTGTCTTGACTTATTAAAATTAACAGCAAATTTAATTACCAGTTATTTTTTATTCTAAATTAGAATTGCCTAATGTTTAAAGTGTTTTTTGCCAAGAGATAGGTGTATTTCACTCTTTCAGGCTTTAATGACCAACCTAAAACAGCAGAATTGAAGACATTAATTTAGAACCCAAAGGCACCTAATTTACATTTACTGAGTACAGCTGATAGTGCATAGCTCTTGTTCATTAAATGGTATTTTTTTAAAAGTGAAAGAAAGCATGATTTCAGATATCGACTCACTGCCTGGGTTGGACAGACAACTGCGATGATCCTCTTTTGTTGTGCCCTGAATAACCATTTTAACAACGTTACAGTAATGTGATTCTCTGGCTTAAAGTCTGAAACCCTGGCTTTAATAATAGTGTGACAAAATATAAATTGTAGTGAGACAATTTATTTACTCGAAGCAATGTATAATTTCAGCTGTATTTCTCCTTTCCTTGAAACACTGTGTCACTCCAGTCCCCAATGCATGTCACCCCATCAAAATTCCTGTGAGTATTGTCCTCTTCTTGTGGAAGGCCCCAAATTTGACATAATACAATTCTCAGCCCAAACACAGTGATGGGTAGTCTCGGATGGGTTTCAGGGATGATTTGAAGAAAAATGGAAAAGTACACTAAACTCTAGAAAATACAGTGAGAGTTAAAGTGACGTTGGAGAAAATGTCACCTCTCTACCCTCAATATGTCTCCAGACATAATTTTAGCTCCTTCAGTGGTACCTGTTCTTTATCGGTGTCAGGGGCACAGAATCCATGACGCCGTAGGTAGGAAAAGCAAGTCGTGCTATCCCTGAGCTCAGACCTCTTACCTAAACTTTTTACTGCTAGTGCTCATGTACTCAACAGAAAGAACTATCAATTTGCAGAAGTGATACTGGCTTTTAATATTGTAATGTCTTTGTCTGATAAACATGGGAAATGTAATAAAGTGGTACCTGAAAAGGAAAAGATAGAACGCTTAAACTTCTTGGAACATAAATTTGATTTTGGCAGTGAGAGTAAAATTTATTCAAAGGGACCTCAGTTCATCCAGATTCAGCGAGTTGGATTTTCTTTCATTGGATTACAGGTTGGATTTGTGAAGGAGAAATTGCAGATGAAGTTCAAAAGTTTTCTCTACATTAACTTGTGCTAAAAATATAAAAATTGGGTAGATGGCATCTCAGATGCCAAAGGTAGGTCATTTCATTGATTTATTTTCTTAAGGCAAAGCAGAGCTCAGGATCCAACATGGTAAAGAATACAAATTTCAGTGGATGAGTGGATGAAACAATGATGGGACGTTCACACAATGGAAAATTACTTGGCCATAAAAAAAGATGGAAATCATACCCTTCGTGACAGTATGGATGGGCCTGGAGAACATTATGCTAAGTGAAGTAAGTCAGTCAGAGAAAGACAAGTATCATATGATTTCACTCATATGAGGAATCTAGTGAACACACTGAACTAACAAGCAAAATAAAAACAGACTCAGATAGAGAGTAGGATGACAGCTAAGGGGTCGAGGGACTAGAGGGAATAGACAAACTGAGCAAAAAGGAAAAAAGACCATGGACATGGACAACAGTGTGGTGACCACCATGGGAGTGCTATAAAAGAGCTATAAAGGGACTATAAAAGGCTACATGGTAATGAAAAATGCAATTAAAAAATTTTAAAAATGCAAATTTCAAATGAGCAAAAGCAGTGATAATAATAATAGCTAATAATAAATGACAGCACTGTCCTGTGGGCTTTACATATGTTACACCATGTGATCCTCACAACCAACCGGTGTTACTGGTATTTCCATTCTCTCTACTTTAAAAAAAGAAAAGTAAATTTAAGTAATTTTCCCACAGTCACTCTGGGTAAACTCAGAATCCTGACCAGAACCCTGCCTGCTAGCCCCTATATATTATAGGCAGAAGATTTATACTTTTAAATTACTCAGTAATGGAGTCATGTACGTTTTAAAATTTAGAGAAAAAAATAACCTACCTAGCAAGGCAAAAAATTTATTTAATTTATGTTTTACAATTATGTATTTTTTTTTGTATTTCAGTGCATTTTTAAGGTTGTTTACTGTTTGAAGACAGCTGTAATTTTTTTGAGTAAAAATTTTCTAAATTAATTAGTATTATTGAGTATATTTCAGGCACTGTCCTCCACACTGAGGGTACAAATATCTCATGTCCTCCTTCGAGTAGCATATGATCTAGAGGTGAAAACAGCTTCATAAACAAAGATTTCTAACACAATGAGGTAAATGCAAGGAGAGCTAATGGAAGAAGAAATGAACTCAGCTGAGGTCAGAAAGAAATACTATGTTAGAGAAGCACTGTAGAGACTGACACATTTGTAAAGAAATTCTGTGGGATTGAGGATTGGAGCTGTGTGGGCAGAGGAATAATAAATACAGATACAATTAAGGTATATTAGAAGTAAAACACACAGTGGTCTTGAAATGTAGCTATCATGTTTTTTAAGGTATGATCTACATTACGAAAATAGAGAGGGAAGAAAGCACTGGTAAGAAAACATTTTAAAAGGTGAAGACATCCTAAATTTTAGGAAATATTCCATAAGACTTCATATTAATTTTGAAAAAGACAAGTGATAAAAACATGACATTAAGTCAAAATTTCTTCTGTGAATTGCAATTTATATTTAGCTTTACAAATTGGATGAACTAGAATAGTTTATAGAATTAACATTCAAAGCCACAGAGTGGAGATGCATTTATATTCAGCCATATGCCATCTAAGCTCCATTTTTTGAAAGATGGACAAGCTTCATGCACTGCTCAACTTTTTTTTTCAATTAATTACCCAATTACTTCACAAATTATATACTTGCGCAAGTTGTGCTATTTTGAGATACTATATTTAAACCTATTTTCTTTCTTGTATGTTAAAAAACTCTATACTGATTTCATGAGGCTGAACGCCCCCTATTGCAAAATTTTAATTCAATTCATGAAGTTTAGTTTGGAATTTATTGTACATTTTGCCTTTTATAGATTCTATTGATTTACAATGGGCTCATCTGCAGATCGTTCACTTGCACTCTCTCTCACTCTCTCTCTCTCTCCCACATACACACACAACCCTAAAATAATAGTTCAATTTTCCAAATAAATTTTCTGATTGAATATGAAGTATACTATAGTTATATATAATTATATATTAATAATATGAAATTATACATCATTTAATAATGATTAATATAATTATTAAAATACATTTAAAAATAGTTCCTCTCTAAAGGAATCAACCTTTTGTCATGGGAATAAACTTGAATCTTTCTTTCTTACTAAATATCTAAAACAAGTAATAGAATTATTAATGGAATAATGATATTTTTATCTTGATACAGAAGCATATAAACTAGAATTTACAAATCCATATAACACTTTATATGCATTTCATTTGGAGGATAATTAGTGAGTCTACTATGTGTCCAGCTCTCAGTTCTCAGCTTGTCCCTGTATCATCACCTACATTCATCAGGATGCACTCCTGACATAGAGCAGTGAAAGTTTACAAAATTCACTCTGTGTAGCTTGAAATACTTAAAAAACAAACATAAACTGAAGTGGGTTTTTTTTTACCTAAAAGGCCTGCATTTTTTGAAATAATTTACAATAGTATTGTTCTAAATAGCAGTCTTCTTCATCTCTTTATATCATCATTATTATAAAAAGCAATATTATGTAAACTGGAGCAGACATTGTTTCCATTCTTTTAGAAATGTGGTGGAATGTTTACATGTGTGTAAGAGTAACTAAAACAGAGTAGATGAGAAAGTTTATAATTTGGAGTCAATAAACTTTCCAACAAGAAAACTGAAAATCATATGTAAAGTTATAATCTTTTCTCATTCCTAAAATACCATTAATTGCAAGATGATTTAGCTTCCAGTATAACAACCTTTTGACAAACAAGGTCAAATGTGCATTAAATGTGCATTGATTGCTTGACCTATCCAAATACCAGAAATATTAAAATATGAAATACGGAGTTGAGGAAGTTTAGTTTAAGCATACCTAGGAATATTTTCCTTATATAATATGCACAGCTGCACACACATGTGCATGTGTTTGCTTATGAGCACACATATGTGTGTGTGTGTTTGTAAGCAGGAGGGGGGTGGGCAGGAGAAAGACTGATGGCTAGCTCGCATGGGTGCGTTCAGACTAGCCTGCTTCTTGAAATCTCTTCCACTGTTCAACTGCAAATGCCTCAGGCATTCAGCTGCAAAGTGCAAAAAGAGACAAATACCCTCCTACACATCAATACTGTATTTAGTAGTTTAAAATATCTATCATCTAAAACATAGCTCTTTATTAAAAAAAAAAAAAAGACCTCTACATACAACTGAAAATCTTTACATAATGACAAAAAAGAAAGAGATACCAAGGGCAGTGCTTTTTTAAATGAAAATAGATATGTGCTCAGGGCAAGATCTTTTGGAGAGGGGAGGGGTCGAGCTTTGAAGATTTGATTCCCTCCCTATGTGCTTTTTAATTTTTCACAGTAGTTACTAAGTTCATACCTGATTTGTATTCTTGATGCTTTAGTATCCTTTAAAAATATTTAATTACCTAGTACTAAGAGAAGAAAAGAAAAGATAGTAAGACTTAAAATAAAAATCATATAAACTACATTTAAGTTTTGTTTGACAGCTCTCAGTGCTTATTAGCTAGGAGAACTGTATAGTTTTTCCCTTCCAAAACACACTGCTGGTGCTTACAAAGCCTGGGATAGCAGTGTTTATAGTACAATGGGAAGGCCGTCCATCTACTCAATGCACTTCTCAGAGTCTTATGAACAATTTACCCAGTAAATCCAAAGCAGTAATAATTTATGTAATTCATCCTGATACTCCTTCTAGGCCTGCATTTAGTTTTAGTTACATATACACACAACTGCCTTATTTTTGAGGAGAAAAAAAATGTAAGCAGAGAGGTGCAGTAACCAGAGAGAAGGTTCATGCTGAATCTCATGGAACCTTGAAGGTTTTGATAAAGTCTTTTGAATATGGTCTATGCCAAAATGCAAAAATAAAACTATTTTCATAAAGAATATTTAAAAGTGCTATAACAAGGGGAGGTTATACAAATAAATGCCCAAATATAAAGAAAAGTGAGTACAAATACTGGAAATTTTGAACTAATGAATACGTTTTGTTATATTTTTATGTACACGAATACTAGCCCGAAATACCACACACTTCTCTGGAATAAGAGCTCTCTCTACTGTTTCAATGTATACTCAAGGTCTACCCCACATTGTCTGTACACAGGGTAGGCACTTAATAAATTGTCGATGCTTTATTTATCCATTCAATTCATTGAGTTGCTAGTATGTGCTGTGAGTTGCAGCTAGGGTACTAAAATGGAACAAATGCAGATTCTATTTTCAAGGACCTATCAGTCTGGAATAGTAAATATGATACATAAAATATAAGTGAATATAAGTTATACAGATATATAACATTGTAAGACAAACTGAAAAGAAGAAAGTATAGAGTCAAAGTACAGAAAAAATTCAATTGAAAGTTCAGAGAAAGGAATTTATAAATGTAATAATAGACCATATGAAGAAGGAAGAATCTAATAGCAATAACAGAAAAAATTGAGTCAATAATGTAGCATTATTTTGGAAACAAATATGATAACAAAAGGAATTTGACACAAAGGGACTTAGGTTCTCTGGTACATAGAATTGCTTAAAATTGTTTTCAGAAGGTGTTATTTTTGTGTTCATCTATGTGATACTCTCTATCTAATAAATCTATGCTTTTCCTAGCAGTACTAGACACATATGTAAAGTATAAATTCTTAATTGTCTGTCTATTCATTTAATAAACATTTGTCTAGTGCTAACTGTTTTAGCATAGTGAACTAAAAGCACAATAAGGTATTAAAAATAAATGAGATATAACTCATGCTCTCAAGGAGCTTACTATTGTGTGTGTGTGTGTGTGTGTGTGTGTAATATATTTGTGTATATATATATATTTATATATCTCCGTGTGTGTGTGTGTGTGTATATATATATATATATATATATATATATATATATATATATATACACAGTCATTATTAGGTTAGATTTTGCTAATTATAAGTATCCATAGTAGTTGTGTTTGACTCATCTAATACAACTTTGCTTTAGTATCCTGAAAAAACAGCTCTATGCATAGTTTACCAATTTTATCAAGTTAAAATACAGATGATTCCTGTTTTAACATTATCAAAGCCCTTGCAAATCAATTACTTGAGGTTATCAAGTTAGGGTTTCATTCCTGAAAAAAAAAAGCATTTAATGTCATAATATACTAAAGTTATTCATGAAATCAAATTAAAATAAAACACAAATATGTTTGATATATACATGTTAAGTATATGTAGGGAAGGCTGCATACTATGAGCTACATTGTAAATATTGCTCTGGAGGAAAGTTTCTGTAAGTGTTACTATGGCTATTTTAATTACAATAAGAAAAATAAAAGCAGAATGGCATATTTTAAGATATTATTAAGCCTGGGCTTTACCACGGAATAAAACAAAATTTTATGGATTTTGATTTTTATTATGTTTTTAGAAAGTACTGCAATTTCTTACATTGCCTCATTTTATCATTTATATGACCTATTTGGTAAAATTTTGATATCTAGTATTTATATTTGAGCTGTTTCTTTAAATTCTAGATAATTAGGCAACTGACAGTCTTTTGATAATAGTAGAATAGCATACAGGATTAACTAGAATAAACCATAAAATCAGAGATAATTTCAGCTGATATATATAAATTTGGTGGTTAGAGAAAAATAAACGAGTGAAGAGAGAGGAACAATTGTGCATAATTAGAGAAATCATTATTGACAATAAGTTGGATATTACATTATTGCCTGAACAAAGATAATTATAGTCTATGTGTTTCCAAATTTTTCTGCTTTCCATATCCCTGTTTAAGACTTGAAACTTACTAAGACTTATTAATGTTATTTTCCTCTGCATTTGTACAGCAAATGACATTGTTCTCTTGTTATCACAAGTGTATGACTATATGTTGCAGGCATTTTTTTTTCTATACTCAGTTACAACCATAATTTATTCATCTCAAGGTGCACCCTGGCCAACACTGGACAAGGTTATTCTCTTTATAAAAGAAGTAATTCCTGAGAAAGGCTCTTTTCCTCTTTGATGCTATTACAGTGCTGGCTTGGTTATTAATCTACTAAGGTGATCATGTCCTACTTCAAATACCTTCTTATCCACATGCAAATGAACCACATAAGGAACTACATTCATGTACTTGATTATTGGCTTTACTTCATTGTTATTTTTAAAAGAATATGGGCATCCGAATATGTAAATTGAGGCTATAAATGAAAATCTGTCATTGCCATCTTCACTTTCCTACATTCTCTGCGTTTCCCCTAAGCCGTTCTGCACCTGACTAGTTGCATGGTTTTAGCCCCCATTAAAATAGGTCTGACACTTCAACAAAAAATAAATTGTTCCTGAAATTGGGACTATTAAAATTCTACAGTGCAGTCCAGAAGCCATCAGTTGCACTGCAGAGGGCCTGTAAAGAACAAAAATAAAAACATATGAAATGTGATGTTCTATTCGTTGTGGCACATCTAACATTTTTAAGCTCCAGAAGTCAGCTTCATATAGTTTTATCAGGTTATAACCCATAAAACCAAGGTTGGTGCAAACTAGCTTCATGTCACTTAGAAAGATTTCCTTAGGAACTGAAATTTCTCAATGGCAAATACAGTCATCTTCGTTACAATCAGCATTCTTTTTTATATGTAGTTATTTACAAGGCAATTTAGCAAGTTAAAAAGAAATTTTTCACAGTCTAGAAGTTATCTGTTCTAAAAAGCAATCTGCAACAAAGATGTCTTTTCACACTTACGTTACATATTGATAGAGAAATAGTGGTTTTTGCTTGGAAAAAAAAGGCAAAATTAATGCAGAAATTCAAAGGAGGGGAAAAGAAGTTCAGTATCCTTAAAAACCAACCTCCTTCCACAGTATCAGTTACTGCTGCCATCAGTAAAATCATTACGTAGATCTTTAAATGGCTTCCTAGAGCCCACAATCAGTTCGCCGCAGTACATGAGTATTTCTATGTGAGTGTACACACATTTTATTACAATCTACCCTCTTTACATACAAATAATATTTGAACTCTTAGAATCTGTCCAATTAAATAGAATTCTCAACTCCAACTTGAGTTTCAACACAGATAAAACATACAAATACATCAAGGTTTCAAACCTGAGGTATGTGGGTAAGGAAATTGATCTTCTTGGCCAAACAAACCAATTGCTCTGGAGCAGAAAGGCTAGAGTCCAAAATAACTTACCACGTTGACTCAGGAATAAGACACAGCAGGCAGTAATAGCTGACTAGCCTATGCCTGTCTGGTCTCTCCTTTCCAACAGGAAAAGTGGGTGGGGAAGATGGCTGAGATACGAAAACTGGATGTACTACACATTTGTAAAAAGTCCTCTCTGTGCTATTGTGGTCAGTGTTCCATGTGGAATGGGTAAGTAAAAGTGGGAGGGCATGAAAGTAGTGCCTGAAAATAAATAACCTGAAAATTTGCTTCCAAAAAGTAATCTGGTTGCATTGTGAGAATAGTCACTCTACAAAGGTTCCAGTGTGCTCTATTTAACAACTAGAAAAATGGCTTGCATTCAACTGAGTTGAATTCAAGGTAGGAAAGCTGTAGCCGAAAGTTATGTTACCCCTACTTGTGTTTTGCAAGTCTCTTAGGTTCTGAATAATTCTTATACTTTTAATTATCTTCTATACCTAACATACTACTGAAAACTTATACACAGTTTTGGAGACTACTCAGTAAAGTAACTGTTCATCCTTGACAGACTAGTCTTGCAATGCGTTTCTGAATAAATATGTATTGTAAAATGTCAATTCCCACATCCCAAAGCTCATCGTTGTCATGTCAAACAGCCTCTCTCTAAGAAAGTCTTCACTATAAAAACACAATACTAATTAATTGATTATCATTGTCCAAACCTGTCAAAAAATAAACTTATTTAACATTATACAAAGAAAGCCAGTCTGATTAAAAGAGACATACAAATACAAATAGATATAAATCTTTGAATTATAATCAACCAGTTTTTTAAACTACATAATCAAAAGGAATTAACACTTAATCCTCATGCCCTACCACACATTATCTTCAGTGTGGGTGTAGAACAGCCACATTATGTTGAATTTAACAGATGTGGAGGTCCATAATACCATCATCTAAAAATAGACAATTGCTTAGCTTCGAAGTGCACACTCAAAAATACATTGGCACTTTGGGCAACTATTATGCTACTAGCCCATGTAGTCAACTCAAGGCAAAAGCTATTGCAGTATAATTACCATTTTTAAAGTTTACATGCCAATGTGTTTTTGAATGCTGATATCAATGTGAAGATTTCTGATACTCCAAAAGGCTTTATCTTGGAGAAGTACAATCTTAGGAATAAAACATGACATATTTGAAACTTTCAACTTAACCGTGCTTCAAAAGCTCAGCTCCCTTGCCTGTGTATTTTAAGTTTAATCTACCTCTATGGTACTCATTCTTATGTTGGTCTGTTTCTTGTCTTTGTCTTTTTTAGAGCTAATAAAACTTAAGTTTTGCCCAATGAAGCAAACACTGTGTTTAATAAACTAGTTAACATATCTGTAATGAATAACTTTGAAGTGAAGAAAGAACACATTGTTTTGTACTTAAACATTCAGGTACCAGTTGATGTGTGTGTCTGCTTTTCAAGTGAATGCATAAATGAGTCTCTCTCTCTCTCTCTTTCCCCCTTTCTCTCTCTCTCCTCCTCCTTCCCCCTCCCTCCCTCTCCATTTCTCTCCCTCCCTCCCCCTCAGGAGTGGTGATATTTGGATATTTAAAATCTTGCAAGCTCCCCTAATATTTTACAGAAACATTATCATCTTCAGGTTGATCATATACATTCATAGTAAGTAAAAAAGAAAGGAGCTGAGAAAAAAGGAGACCATTTCAAACTGAAAAGCAACAGATTAATTGGGTTGGGTCAGAAGAGAGTAAAATTATCACAGTTCTTTGAAAGCATTTAAAGCTATTCTAACGAGTTAATAGGATGAAAATATTTATGCTCAAGAAGTTCCTTGCAGACATCAGTGTCTTGATGGCCAAAGGGAAGAGGGGGCAAAGGGAGGAGTGGGGGATAGGGGATGGGGACAGCTGTAATAGTGTCAACAATAAAAATAAAGAAAAAAGAAGAAATTCCTACAGGGGCTTAGGCACTACAAATGGTCTGAGAGTTAGAGAGGTTTGTGGATTCTGAGGCTGATTCAAATCAGTATGGTCCTCAGCAAGTCATTTGGCCTTATCATGCTTCATTTTCCTCACAAGGTTCATCTAGAAAAAAAGTTTTTATTTATGAGAATTAAAAATATATAATACCAATAATGTTACAAATAAAAAATAAAAAGTGATATCTAAAAAACAGGTCAGGAATTGCTACCCTAAATATGTTAAATATTAATCTCAAATATGGACATTATATACATTACTAAGAATAGTAACATTATAATCAATTTACTGCAGCTTACAAACCCTTTTATGTGACTGTACACATATTTAGTATAATTCTTTTAATCCTTGATCACTTAGTGAGAGATTTAATGAACTTTCTATTACATTAGGTTGAATATTTTAAAGTAACAATGTTTGCAATACAAACAATTCCTCTTTACTAACCAGCTTGAGTTTAAATACAATTACATAGAAAATAATATAATAATTTTATCTCCTAAAGAAATTAGTGTTTCGAGAATGGTTACAAAGATAAATTAGAACTTGATTTTTTAAAATTCAGTACTATGCTACTTATATGTTTATGTATGTCTTTAAGTTTTATTCGTTTGAAATTCTGGTGTCAGAATTTCTCCATCTTTATCTACCCTGAAGAGTATTCTAGAAGATGAAAAAAGCAAAGCTCTAAAAGTTCTTCAATTCCATTAATTTCAACTTGAAGTTACATGAAATGGAATAAACTGAACAATTACAGCAACTAAATCCATTTAAATGGGAATCAAAATAAATACATAAAATTTAGAGTAGAAATAATGTTATAAAAATATAAAATATAATAAAATAAAATGCAACACAGTATTGTAATTTTTAAAAGGCAAGAAATAAGATGCAAACTGCTCAACTTGTACTTTTTTATACTTCAATTTTTATTTTAATGTACTTTTAATTGTATGAGAGTATGCAACCAAAGATAAGAAAACTTTTTTTTAATGTGCATATTAGTGAGATCTAAAATGCTTAGCTATATTAAGATAGGACCTAAAGAAAAAAGCTTTCATTCTTATTAAAGATCACCATTTATGTTTAAATAAAAGTTATTTCTAGAAGAATTATGATCCAGTAGTAGAAACAGAGTGGTAAAATGAGTCCTTTCCAATATTCTGAATTTGACTTCTTAAATTATGTTTTTCTTTCTCACCTGCCAAGTTAACTGTTTTTTTCCCTTATACACCAGGTTAAAAGTTCACTTAATGCTTTTTAACATCACTCAAGAAATGTGTAACTTATTTAAATAGGCTGAAGGAATATCAAACAAAGTCTCTCAGAGTAAACATAAATGGAAATTAATACAAAATTTTGAACTAATGTACATCAAATTATCTTTGCATTATCAACCAAAACAATATTGGCATTCAATAAATGCAAATAAAATGGTGACTTTATTCTAGTTCTGTGAAATACATTGTTGGAATCTTGATAGTAATCGCGTTGAATCTATCGATTGCTTTGGGTAGTATGGACATTTTAATGATGTTAATTCTTCCTATCCATGAACACAGTATGTGCTTCCACTTATTTGTATCTTCTTCAATTTCTTCCTTCAGTGTCTTATAATTTTCTGAGTGCAGGTCTTTCATATCCATGGTTAGGTTTATTCCTAGGTATTTTATAGAATTCTTTTCTTAATTTCCCTTTCTGTTGGTTCCTTATGGCATATAAAAATGCAACTGATTTCTGGATATTAATTTTGTATCCTGCTACTTTTCTGAATTCATTTATCAGTTCTAACAGTTTCTTGGTGGAATCTTTGGGATTTTCTATCTATAGTATCATGTCACCTGCAAATAAAGACAGTTTTACTTCTTCCTCTACAATTTGGATGCCTTTTGTTTCTCCTTCCTCTCTGATTGCTGTGGCTAGGACTTCCAGTACTATGTTGAATCTGAGAGGTGAAAGCGGACATTGCTGTCTCATGCCCAATCTTAACAAATATTTCAAAAATTTATATGGAACCACAAAAGACCATGCATAGCAACAGGGATCCTGTGAAAGAAGAACAAAATTGGAGGAATCACACTACCTAATATCAAACTATACTATAAAGCCATGGTAATCAAAACAGCATGGTACTGGCATAAAAGCAGGTGCATAGAACAATGGAACAGAATAGAGAACCCAGGAATAAACTCACACCATTATAGTCAACTAATAGTCAACAGAGGAAGAAAGCACATATAATGGGCTAAAGATAGTTTATTCAATAAATGGCATTGGGAAAATTGAACAGATATGTGCAGAAAAAATGAAACTACACCACACACAAGAATAAATTCAAAAAGGATTAAAAACTTAAATATTAAACTCAAAACCTTAAAAATCCTAGAAGAAAATATAGCAAAATCTTGGACATTGCCTATAGCAATATTTTATTGGCTGTATCTTCCAAGGCCATGGAAGCAAAAGAAAAAAATAAAGAAATGGGACTACATCAAACTAAAAAGTATTTGCACAGCAAAAGAAAATATCAACAAAATAAATGACAACCCACAGAATGAGAGAACATATTCTCTGACACATCTGATAGGGGGTTAATATCCAAAACTTATAAAGAAGTTATAAAGCTCAACACACACACACGAAAAAAAAGCCAATTAAAAAATGGGCAAAGGACCTGAATAGACACTTCTCCAAAGCGGACATACAGATGGCAATAGACATGAAAAGGTGCTCAGTGTCACTAATCATTAGAGAAATGCAAATTAAAAGCACCATGAGATAACATCTAACTCCTGTCAGAATGGCCATCATCAATAAATCAACAAATAACAAGTGCTGGGGAAGATGTGGAGAAAGGGGAACCCTTTCGCACGCTGGTGGCAATGCAGATTAGTCCAGCCACTGCGGAAAGAAGTATGGAGATACCTCAAATAATTAAAAATGGACCTGCCTTTTGATCCAGCAATCCCACTTCTGGAAATATATCTGAAGAAACCCAAAAGACAAATTCAAAAGAATATTAGTCCGTCTATGTTCATTGCAGCATTATATACAATCACCGAGATATGGACGCAGCCCAGGTGTCCATCAGTAGATAGTTGGATGAAACAACTATTGGACATTTACACAATGGAATACTACTCAGCAGGAAATAAAGAAAATTTTACCCTCTGTGATAATATGGATGTATCAAGAGAACATTATGCTAAGTGAAATAAACCAGTCAGAGAAAGACAAATACCAAATGATTTCACTCATATGTGAAATCTAATCAACAAACTGAACTAACAAGCAAGATACAGACTACTTATAGATACAGAGCAGAATGACAGCTAAGGGGGTTGGGGAACCTTAGTGGGTAAAGAGGTTGAGCAAAAAAGGAAAACGGACTCATGGACGTGTACAACAGTGTGGCGATTGTGGCAGAGAGGGGGTCATAAGGGGACTAAATGGTAATGGGAAAAAATACCATAATTTTTTTTTAAACGATGACTTTAACAGCCAGTAAGTATGTCCATAAACATTATTTACATTTTCATAATTTAATGACGTGTAAAAGAAACTCCAGAAGTACAAAAGGCAGTCTATGACATCTTGAGTCTAGAGGGTTCTTAGGTAAAGTTACCAAAATGGGGACACCAGACCGTATAACCTCAGAAAGCCTATCAAAAGCACATATATTAACAGTCAAATGAACAATTCTAGTATTCCTCAGTTCCCTTACTAGCCCATAATAATGGAACTTCATGCTGTGTGAGAACACTCACTGTTCCCATAATGTTCCCTAAATGTAACACTATCTTCATCTCACAAAATGTTCCCCAACTGTGACTCTGAATCCATTTCACTCAGAGAAGTCTGTCTCTTACTAAAGCCCACCTCCTCAGAGTTTATGGTATACAGTGTACATACTGGAGACCACTATACGCCACTTCTTAAAGACACACATGTCTATGCATACTCTGCAAAGCTATTCCCTAAACAACCTCAACATGAAAAGAACACTTCAGCCTGTCCGAGTAGAACACTGAGGAGGCAAAGTATACCTGTATGTCTAGATAGAAAATGAATTGTACACTTATTCGTTGTCAGTGTTGATTTGTTCCTATGGAATAGTAAAACAGTCTTTAAGTGTTTATATCTCCTTCCATCTATCATCATGTTAGGCAGTTTAATATTCATATCCTTTCTAAATTAGGAATATATATTTTTGGAATTTTAAAAATACTACGTCTAGAAGGAACAGAACAATTTTTTGTTTCAAAAAAAAATCATGCAATTAAATGTTAACCAATCATACCCACTTCTTTAAAGGGCGTCTTCTGGAGAAAAGTTAGCTCTAAAGAATTGAAATATTTGCTGGCTTTATAACTAATAAATTTTACTAAACGTATGTGCTTGCAAACTTTTATAAAGGAGGTAGCATAGATAATCAATGATAGCTGTTGTTGTGTGTCTGTGTGTGTGTTTTTTAAGATCCCCAGGACCACTGTTCTCATAAAGAATGACAAAATGACGCACCAGGTTTATTCAACCTCAGAGGCAGAGAACCTGACCTCTTCTCAGGAGAGTAATACTTTTAATGACTCCAGAGACAAGGTTGTTATTTGGAAATCAACAGGCACAGCCTGAATTGACAGTGGCCTCTTCGTATTTTACCTTTTAATGTGAACTAATACTTTCTCCAATATCTCATTTTTTTCCCCTACCTACAAAAAAACCAATAAAAAGAGCGAGCTATAATATTCATCCCACTCACTTCTCTACTCGATATGGCAGCACTGATGTCCCAGGTCCCTAGACTAATCCTTTATTGGGAATAGAGCTTTCCCCCCCTTCCAAAATAAATAAAAACAGAAATTTCATCTTAATAAGGCAAGTGTAGCCCTTTGCTGCAGTTTCAGCTAGTGGAAGACAATCATCCTGTGCATCAATTTAGTTTTCTTGGAAAGAAAAATAATACATAGCTTCTTTCTCACAGTACAGAGTGGAGATCACTAGTACACCACTTTTAAGGAAACACATCTATAAATGAATGAACAAAGATACATAATATAATACTCTGTAGAAATATTTAGAAATGGAAAACTTAGAAACATTCAGGAAAGAATTTCAAATCTGGGAAGCCAATAATCTAATAGGTTTGTGAAATAATGTTTAAACAAAATAACTTTAGCACCATAGATGCATATTAGAGCAGCAATCTAAATTACTTTTATTATTTCATGCCCATATTTCTTCTCAGGCAGCCATAAGTCTCAAGAGCTCAAAAGTAGCAATTTTAAGAGAAACATGTAGATGTGGAGAAACCAAGTTACTACCATGGCACATAACTGAGGCTGAATAAATGAAAAAGAATTTTGATGATTTTCTCCCTAAGAAATAACATTGCCTGCTCCCTTACAACAAAATATTATCTAGTCACACTATAGTTTCATTTTCGCATAAGTTGCTACAGTGGAAAATGTTGATAAATTTAGGGGGGAAAAGTATGTTTTGCTCACATTAGGAAATAATGAAAACAGTATTTTCTTAAGAGTTAATTCTGAACTTCCTGTGAATAAGTCAAGTTCATAAAGCATAGTATCTAATGATGGGGCCAAGATCACATGAATCAGAATCACCTGGAGTGATTGTTAATAATTCAGATTTCTAGACTCTATCCCAGATACAGTCATCTGAATTTCAGGGGATCAGACATTTGATGTAGTTTCTGGATATTCTCTATAGGTTTATAATTACTTATACAATATCATTAGTACTTTTACACTTAAATACCAACATTATAAGGCTATATAAGAGCAGTAAATTAGCACAAGTATTTAATATCACAAAACTATAATATATAATAGTAACAGGAGTGTGGCGGGAGGGGAATTCAACCACAAAGATTTCTTACAGAAGAATAATAATGACTAACAGTATGTCTGTCATGCTTTCTGAATGTCAGAAACTAAGATGGGAACTTCAGATACAATGATTACTAATGCCTGGTTCCTATCTTTTGATGAGATGGTGGCTAACAGCCTGGGGCAATAAGAATCAATTGTATTTTCTGTATTTTTCATATCATCAACTTTTTTCAGACTCCCAATAATAATGGCAGGTGGGACCCTCTCCAAAAAACTGGACTTAACTTCCAAAGGGCGGGCCCCTTGTAGTGTAGGCTTCCCTCGCTAGGTGAGTGTGCTAGGAGCCCATGTGTGTCAGTGGACTAGCTGGCGTTGTTGTGAGAGGCTGCATTAGGTTTCAGTGAATTCTTTTTGAAGACTCTTTCGACGCATTTGCCCATTTCATGATGAGTGATTTACAAGCTCACCTGCCCACACTGCGCTGAGTATTCAGCAGTTTTAGACAAACAATGGCACGATCCCCATGCTGTACCCTCTCTATTGACCCCATCTTGCCCTAAGCAACTATTTTTCCCCAAAATGAAAAAAAGGCCTCAAAGGGAAATGTGTTGCTGATGTGAAAGAGGTGAAACAGAAAATGGCAGAAGCACTGAAAGGCTTCCAAATGAACAAATTCAAAACTGTTTTGATTAACAGTGGAAAAAAAAATATCTTGATAGGTGTATTGCATCAAATGGAGAGTACTTTGAAGGAGACTGAAATTTAAATATGTAAGAATATATACACTTAATTATTTATAAATAAATTCTGGGTTTTTTGGAGTCCCTCTCGTATGATTATATTGAATCCCTTTTTAGTCTTGAGACCTTTCTCTGAGAAGAGATGAAACTTTAATCATTCTACACCAGACTCTGTTTGTTCCCTGGTTCACCTAAGAGCTTTGCCCTTCCCTACTCTTTTGAGTTGGAGTTGCTGTTTCCTGCAGCCCATGATGCGTTTTCTGGTTTACTCCCTTTTTTCCTGGAGTACATCCTCATATAACTTACTACTAAGTCATACATAGAAAGTAAATTTGCTGAGTCCTTTCAGCATAGCTGAAATTACTTTATTCTGTCCCTACTTTGGATTGGTAGTATGATTGAGATACAGTCCTATGTTGAAATTACATTTTCTTTGAATCTTGGTAGTTAACCGTTGTCTTGTGGTGTTCAGTATTACTGATGAAATATATAATGTGAGTTGGATTAATTTTTCTTTATAGTTGATTCTGTTCTGTTATAGAACCAGAGTAGTGCATGGTGAGAAAACCCTTGGAAAAGCTGGCTTTTTTCCTTGAAGTACAGTTACAAAACCTACTGTCTCAGTCTGAACTAGAAAACAGCTGAGCAAAGGCAGAACTCCAGTAGCTGTAAGTTCGTTACTCAGATTTTGGTGGGGCAAAAACAATGTTCTTGTTGATGTTATTGTCCTTGTTTTTTCCCTGTAAACTGAGTAAATACGACAGAGAGCAACTTGACTAGAGATGACTTGAGCGGTCGCTGCTTAAGGGGATTATGTTTGGTGCAAGGTCACAAAGTTAGAAAGGAGAAGCCATAACAGGTTGGCCACAGAATAAATTCTGTATGTCAGGGAATTTTAGGGGGAAGGACTACCAGCCCCAGTAGGATGGAGGTAGGGAATGGGTATATTTAAAGACATTTAAATACCTCATAAAAGAGAGGCGACATTTAGACAGATGCCAGAAAATAAACCTTATCACCGAGAAAGGGTTACAAACTGCATAGCTCAATAAACAAACATTATGTTTGCTTTTATTATTCAACTCTTTCTCAATTTAATCTTGGAAGAGCCAAAGACAAAATAGTGGATGGAGAGAGAAAAATGAAAAATCTGAGAGAAATCAGTGCAATACCCTGTTGCAGCTCCTCCAGCCTGGGTCATGCTCCAGCTAGGGTTCGGGGCAAGAGAAGCGGTGGGAATGCAGTCTTTGAAATGAATATGAAATACAAATTTGGGCTGGGGTTAGACTAATGAGACTGGTCTATTATCTGAAAATAACAACAACAACAAATCTATCATATATAATTGGGAAATCTCCTGGATAGGGAAGGGAGATTTGACATTTCATACTTGAAAGCAGAGGTTAAAAAAAATTAGAGCTATTTTTTCCCCATGTATCTCTAACAACTCTAGTCCATTCAATTAACTAGTTATAGTATCATTTTTATTTCTTTACTATTATATTACTGAGGTTCTAGTAGCAAAAGTCAATAGACATGAGTTTAGTCCAACATTTTTATTATAGATTCTAGAAATTATTCTTTTAAAAAAATATTTGAGTGTGATTCTGTTTTCTTTTGTACTTATTCATTACTATTCCTCCTGCTTTATTATATTTTGTAAATCTGGAAAACTTGAAACTAACAAACTTTGAATTTATGGGAAAACATGGTACTCAATAGCTACTTCAGGTGGGTTTTTTTTTCTTACAGATACATTTTAAATTAAAACTAACACATTGTTTTGACTTCAGGAAGATACGATTTATATAACTGTGTAATAAGTGACTAAGTAATAAAAGGCCAGACAAACCAGTGAATAGTATGAACACAACAGCAAGATATATAAAAAGATGATCAAGGTTGATTTACAATAAAATGAGATGGAGCTAGGGTTGGAGAAGAGAGTCCATATTTTGGCTGCCACATATCTACACACGATGCCTGTCTTTGCCACCATAATGCCTGTTGTCCAGGTGAGCTGACAGAGGTGCTTTTGCTGTGATTGGCAAAAGGAGAGAAGGGAAAGGAGCAGGTGGGGAAAGAAAAGGTGAGAAAAAGGAGCAAAAGGGACTAGAAGGAAGACAGAGAGGGAGTGAGGAAAGGTTAAGCGGAGGATTAAATATTGGAAGGGGCCATGACAAGTTATTTATGAAGGAAATTAACTCCATTAAGGGTGTGTTTTTAATCTAAATGTCAGGCAAGGGAAGGCTTCAAAGGAGAGTTCTTTCTTGAGGAGGAAGAGTCAGATTTTTAGGTATATTGGCAAATACGGTAGCCACACATTATACGCGCTATTTAAATTTAAGGTTAAATTCAAGCCAAATAAAATTTAAAATTCCCCAGCCACAGTAGCCATATTTCCAATGCTCAGAAGTCACATGTGCCTTGAGGCCACCATCTCAGACAGTACAGAAACATTTCCATCATTACAGACATCCTGTTGCACTGTGTTGTTACAGAGTTTAGCATCAGCTAAAGTTCAACTAGTTTGGGAATAGTAGGTCAGAAATGGTTCTTGGGAAAGGGATGAATTAAGCTTGGAGAGCAGCAATCCTCATAATAGTGGGCAATGTAGGTTTATTAAGTAGTGTGTGGAGAAACAATTAGTAGCCAAGGTTTTATTTAAGAGGGGTTAGGAAGGAACAGTTGTATAAAACAAGAACATGTGAAGGGTACAGTGACATATTTTTAGTGCTTCAGAGGCTCTTATAGTCCCTTCTGTTGGTCAACAAAGAAACTGGATCTCATTTTTTTGGTCATGTGTTGGCTTGTTTAGTTCTCCAGATTTACTGCATTCATGTCAATTGTAGTTTCAGACTTGTTAATGATGACCGACAGCAGGGCTTCTCATGAATTTTATCTGTGCAGTTAAATATCAGTCATTTGCTGTAACATGATACTTACTAGATGACGTTGGATGACGTCACTCAGCCAAGATACTGCCCCACTTGGCATCATCTGGAAGAACAAATCCTATCTCCATCTTGAGTCTGTACACAAAAAAGGTTAGATTATCCATTGGTTCAGTTAACACTTTGTCCTGATTTAACCAGAGTAACAAGATTAGGGAAACAATTTTAAGAATCTCATTTTAACAACCATAAATCTTAAATCAATAGGGTACAAACACAAAATAACAGTCACAAAAGAAGGAGAATGAAGAGGTAAAAAGAATGTGGTGGTCAGGATTCAGGGCTTTTGATCCCATGATCTTAGGATCCATGGCTAGCCATCTGCTCTTGATCTGAGGTTCTTGGGAAAGCTGTTTCCTTTGAGATGCCATCTGATACTGAAGAATACCGAGAGATTCTCACTTTTCAATTTCCTATTGGTGTAAAGGTTTAGGAGGTGGGTACAAGATGACTTTTTAACTGGGAAACATGAATCCAAGGGTCAATCCCCTTGAGTTTCACTTCAATGTTTATAATTAAGAGTATCTGATGAGCTCCTTTCTAAACAAGTTCAAAGGCAGTGATTTACTGGCATCATTTCTAGTAAATCAGGTCTCCAGGCTAAAAGTCAAAGGGATTCTCTAGCCTGTCTTTGAGAAAAAGACCTTGGACTTTTTGTGTACTGCATCAAACCTCTGCAATGTTTGGCATTATCAGCCTTAAAAAGAACAGAAGTGAAATCCCTGTGGGGGCATTCAGGGACCAGCTCATGTGGATAGTCTGTGAGTTTCTAGAAAGTTGAAGAAGACTTGATGACCATAGGAACTGAAAGCAAAATTCTTTGGCCATATCAACTGAAGTTTGTTGGATAGCCTGCAAGTTTCAGTTTCAAAGTGCTATTCATTCTGAGTATGAGAGATGGTAGGGACAGTAAAGCTTCAGCATGACAGACAAAGCATTAAGGATTCCTTAATTACTATTCTAGGGAAATGGGTAGACACTAGCCAAATGTACGAATATTATCTAAGTCTCAAGCTTCTTTACTACTGTTCAAGCAGTTGCTTTGTAATAAGGAAAGGCTTCTAGCCAACAGAAAATAGTAAGAAAATACTCATAGCTGCATAGGTAGGATAACTGAATGCAATCTGCTCTACTGTTGAGTTAGAATCCTCAAAGTTCTTGTGCCAATAAAATATATCTTCATGGGGACTGGGAATATTTTAAGTTACAGAAGATAGTTTCTAGAGTTTGCCCAGGTCAAGGGCTCAGCCATGCAAGTTTTCAGTAGATCACATGAAGGTACAATTGATTAAAAAAAGTTAGGTATCCAATGTCCACCTTGTCCCTTGAGACCAAGAAATCCTCCCAACTGGTAAGTGGCTAGGAAAAGTCACAAACAACTTTTAATCTGTTAGGGAAAAGACTTTCTGTTATGTGTGATGCCATGGCCTTCATAGTGGACTTGAGGCTAATAAAATTGATACCTGTCTTTAGAAACTGTGCGTGTCTTATACATAACACTGTCAGCAAAGGAAGGGAATAAATTCTACAAGACTTTCAACCTATCAGCACTTAATGGAGACCATCCACATTTTGTGTAAGTGTGTATACGTATAAATTATGTATTTTTAAGAGTATATCAGAGTCCTGAGAGAACTGGATGCTTCTAAACTGTCTATCTCTAAGGTTAGGGATATGTAATTCTAAGAAGTCTGATGGTACTTCTGTAACCCTTTGGACAATAACTGTATGTGTATCGTTGATTTTCTCAAGCAAATGCCAATAAATGCAGTGACCCTGAGGGCAAGGCCATTCTAAAGAATGCTGAGCACAGATCCACTACTGTAAGGTGAGTAGCTATTTCTGTAAATGAGGATGAAGTGGTGTTAGGATTGAGAAGTACAGGGAAGGGAGAAAACACAAGCTCATTAACAGCCCTTAAATCTTGTGAAAGGTATAGCCATGGCCGTTTGTTTTTCAAGGGGTAATGAAGGGGTGCTACAAAGGCTGGCAAAGAAGATAATGAATTTTTTCTGTCGGTGTGCAGAGGGGTTGGAGTCCTTTAAAATCCTCTTCTAATAATTTAAAAAATTATTTTGGTCATTTTCAATAATGGTATAAAGTGATTGACTGAGACCTTTAAAGATGCATCCTCATTTGTGTGTTCCATGAATGAACTGCCTGTGGTCCAGAGGCAACTGGGGACAGATTCAAGTTCTGAGTTGTTGGTAGGGTAAACATCACATAACAGGTAACCAATCTGTGCCATTGTCAAAGTACAGGCCAAGGCTGCTTCTCTTTATGGGAGTTCCAGAATGACCCACAGGTCTCCATCTAATACTGGTGCCCATTAACAAACACAGCCCCTTCTCAACAGATTTACCAAAGAAAAATCACTCAACAGCAAAGCATATTTGCTAGCGAGAGGGCCCAGAGATGTAGGAAGTGGCTAAAAGAAAAACTGAGTCTCAGAGGTTTTTGAGATAACTACCACTGAAACATTAAAAAAAAAACAAAAAACCCAGCTTTATCGAGGTATAAACATACAAAATAAATATACAAAAAAAAGCTTTGAAACATTTTTGTTACTCAGAGAAATAAATGATAAAAAAAATTGAGAGTGATAGTGACAAGAAATGGAAATTCTGGTTTTGCAACTGTTTGGAAAGCTTTCTTCTTTGTTGAGGGCAACTGTTGGCGGACCAGAGCAGCTACTTACTCTGAAGGGTATTTAGTCTGTCAGATAGTTTGTCTTTTTTCTTTTTAGATACTATCTTTTGCTCCAAAGCAAGGCAATTGTTCTTCCAATGTCCTTTGTCCTTATAATGTCAGCAGGTGTCTTTATCTAGAGTAGACATAAGGGTGTCCGTGTCCTCAGGTTTTTCTAATTGTTTAAACCAGAGAACTAAAGAGCTATTCATATGGTCTTGAAATATTTTTTCTCCTAAGGCAAAATATCATCAAAGTATACTCTTATAGTTTAGAAAGAATCTGCCATCCTATTTATTTTCTGACTAAATCTGCCACCTCAGATTTAAGACCATCAGAAAAGAAAGTAAAGAAGGCAGGTGTGAGGTCTTATTTTCTAATCCTTTTTATATCAATTTGTAGTCAATTTTGGACCCATATGTCTTATATCAATCGGATTATTATTCCTTTCTCCTTTTTCTAACCAAGTTTTGGTAGTTTGAATTCTCACAAAGAGAGGAACTAATTGATAAACATCAGAAAGTACCACAGTCCAAAATTCTTCATTGTACTTTCGTTTTTCCTTAAGGGGGCTTATACATTCTTAACTAGATTATGCACATCTAATCCTGGTCAAGGGTTAAAGTTATAAAAGTGAGGAGAATCACTGGCTGAATACTAGCCAGTAAAATGACTTCCTCAGCTGTTCCATCACTGAGACACCAAGGAGGGAGAGGTCAGAGATGTCCAGCACTCTGTCCTCATGGAGGTAGCCCAGGCTGAGCAGCCGTGGCCCCTTGATCCAAATTAAAATCACAACACCAAAGACTGTGGAGGAAGGTTAACCAGAGCCTACTGTTAGCGTAATCCAGTGGTTCTCAACCTAGTGGCGGAAGGGGTCTAAGGTTGGGAGGTCAGGGTGGGAGCAATGGCACAAGGGGCATAGGTCAATGTCTGAAGACATTTTCGGCTGTCACAACTGAGAATGTGGGTGTGCTAGTAATTCCAGTGGGAAGAAGCGAGGATGCTGCTGAACGTCTTGTAACATACAGAAGAAACTTCCACAACTGAGAATTATCCAGCCCAAATATTAATAGAGCATAAATTTAGAAATCCTGGAAAGTCTTTGCCCTAAAAAATGCTAGACATCAGAAGGCTCTGAAGGAGAGGTTTGTTCTGGGGAAAGAGGGTAAAATTTTTAGATCTTTAACAAAAAGGGTCAAAGTTCTGTTAATTTGGGAACTCATTTGTCAAAGATAATTTTCTGAATACAGAAGGATTGTTCTTGCCAGTTAATAGGTATTTTTGGGGTAATTCATATGTATCAAGAGGGGTGGGGAAGAGTTGTTCTAAATTAAGGTCATAGGGGCCAATGACAGGTGAGGGCCATAGAAAGTTTTCTTATTAAGAACAATATGAAACACCCACAGAAGATCCATGGGAGTGGAAGCATGTTATCAAAATGCTAGATTCTGCCTAATGGGGGATTTTTTTTTTCCTTTTAGAGTAAATAAGAATATGAAACATAGTAATTAAGTCAGTATACTATTTAAGGAACTATATAATATGGGATACAACCTGTAGTACTAGCTTGGTCACGACAATAATATTTAGGTATTAAACCTGTTCTGTTTCTGCTCTAGAGCCATATCAAAGATTTTTAATTGAGTAATTTTAACTTCAAAGCTTCTTACCAGGCTGATCCTTATACAAACTAAAGAGGGCAGGATTCTTACTTATGATGGAATATCTCCTAAAACAAACATATGCTTAAAAGTAGTCAAGGGAAAATGATGTGGAATAAAGACAGTCTGGATTGTTTGAACTGGCTGAATGAAATCTGTAAAGATTGCAGGCTTTTATTCAGCAGTACAGAAGCCAAGTTTCTTTGAAAAATGTTTTTAAGTACAAACATCAATTCCTCATTAAATCTACATGTTTTTTTAAACGGTCCTCCACTTTTTCTAAGAGTTAAACAAAAATATTTGAAGGAAATTTAACAGGCTTCAATAGGTGAAAAAAGACTTCCTATCACAACCAGGCAGAGAAAATGACATTTTCATGAGTGGAGGTCTGCCACGGAAACACTTTCGACAAAGGCCCTTCCGCAGAGCAACCTGGTCAAAGACTGAGGAGCAGAGATATGCGCATGAGAAAGCACAATGGCTGGTAATAAACGGGCCTATTTCTTTTTAATGTGTAATCTTTTAGCTTTCTGCCTGGATGAGGTTATATAAGGCCATCACAATCAACAAATTTCACCGCTGCTGAGGAGAGGAGTAAGTCTAAACACATCAGCAATTTCTTAAGAAAGTGCAAATGCCAAACAAATCAGGAATTCATTAACTAGGTGGTGCGGACACTTCCCAGTGGCTTTTGGGTAACTGAACCATGCATTCTTCAATCTTTACCCAGGAGTGGGGGCTCTTTGATAGTATGTGTGAAGTATGATTTTGTTTAGACTTTAAAAAAAAACAAACATGTTCCCATGGGCATCCCTACCTTCAGGTTTTAGTATTTTATTGAGCATTACCTGAGGTATCTCAAGGGTGACAGCCCTTCCTTGGCTTATTCCCAATCCATGCTGCTTGCTCATCCCTGATGGAAGGCTCTGAAGTATCAGTGTCATCTACAACTTGTTAGAGCATAGAGAAAATATAGTAAAATTTCTTTCTAACTGCTTTTATGTCTTTCTCTAGACTATATTGCTTGTTCTTTTTGAAATATTAATTTTACAATTTTATCTTTATCATATTTGATTCACTGGAGTTAAAATCTATTCACAGTCTATAAACAGCTAGGCTAAATAATAAATGCCAATGAATTTCTCTTAAACACATGAATACACAGGCCGTTGGTCAGAGGAATAGATGTTCTGAAAAGAAGACAATAGGACATAAAATATAAGTACATATCTTCAGCCAGTGTGGGCCAAGCAGAAACAGTCTCTGAATAATTATGTTGAATAATTAAATAAAACAAAATTTCACAGTCATGTGGATTAACAAATAGTTCCAAGGACCCAAATCCTTCCTCATATTTATCTTTCATAATATAAAATGCCAATTGATACTTTTTAAAATTATATTTTGTTGCTTATGCTATTACAGTTGTCCTGATATTCCCCCCTTTGCCACCCTCCATCTAGCAACCCCCACTCCCTCAGGCAATCCCCATACCGTTGTTTATGTCCATAGGTCATACATACAAGCTCTTTGTCTACTCTAATCCTATACTGTACTTTACAGCACCATAGCTAATCTGTAGCTACCTATTTGTACTTCTTAAACCCTTCACCTCTTCTCCTATTCCCCTACACACTCTTCCCATCTGGCAACCATCAAAACAGACTCTGTATCCATGATTTTTCTCTGTTCCTCTTGTTTGCTTAGTTTGTTTTTTAGATTCATTTGTTGATAGGTATGTATTTATTGCCATTTTATTGTTCATAGTATTGATCTTCTTTTTCTTAAATAAGTCCCTTTAACATTTCATATAATAATGGTTTGATGATGATGAAATCCTCTAGTTTTTTCTTGTCTGGGAAGCTCTTTATCTACCCTTCAATTCTAAATGATATCTTTGCTGAGTAGAGCAATCTTGGCTGTAGGTCCCTGCTTTTCATGACTTTGAATATTCTTACCAGTTCCTTCTAGTCTGAAAAATTTCTTTTGAGAAATCAGCTGACAGTTTTATGGGAACTCCCCTGAAGGTAACTAACTGCTTTTCTCTTGCTGCTTTTAAAATTCCCTCTTTATCTTTAACCTTTGGCATTTTAATTTTGATGTGTGTTGGAGTCCATCTTGTTTGGAATCCTGTGCTTCCTGGACTTGCATGTCTATTTTCTTCACCAACTCAGGGAAGTTTTCTTCCATTTTTTTTTTTTTAATTTCCAATTTCTTGCTCTTTCTCTTCTCCTTCCAGCACCCCTCTATTGTGAATATTGGACCTCTTGAAGTTGTCCCAGAGGCTGCTTATACTATCCTCATTTTTTTGGATTCTTTTTTCTTCTTCTTGTTTTGATTGGATTTTTTTGCTTCCTTATGTTCCAAATCATTGATTTAATTTGCAGTTTCATTCACTCTACTGTTGTTTCCTTGTAAATTGTTCTCTATTTCAATTAGTGTATCCTTTGCTTTTAACTGGATCTATTTTATGCTGTTGAGATCCTCACTAAATTAATTGAGCATCCTTGTAACTGGTGTTTGGAACTCTGCATGTGATGGATTGCTTATCTTCATTTTGTTTAGTTCTTTTTCTGGAGTTTTAATCTATTCTTCATTTGGGCCATGTTTCTTTGTCTCCTCCTTTTGTCAGCCTCCCTGTGTTTATTTCCATGTATTAGGTAGAGCTGCTTTGATTCTGTGTCTTGGTAGTGTGGCCTAATGTGGGTGTCCTGCAGGGTCCAGTGGCACAACCTCCCCTATTGCCCAAGATGGGTACTCGAGGTATGTTCCTCTTATAGGTTGAGTATGCCCTTCTCTTATAGTTGATTCTTGATTACTGTTGCCAGGTCAATGGGAAGGATTTGCCCAGGTCAATCAGCTGCACGTGTTAGCTGTGATCACTTACCACCAACCTCCACCCTCCATGGAGAATCAACTGTGCAGGGGCATGGTGGTGGTGTGCTTATGTGGTCTGCAGCTGTCCACTGGGATTGCCAGCCCTGGGGTTTACTGGGTAGTGCTGGCCAACGTCAGCCCCTGCCTGTGTTTTGCCCAGGGCCACTCTGAATGAGCTATAGAGAAGTCTGAAATGGCTGCTACTTATGTTGGTCTTGGAGATTCCCAGGCAAAGCCAAGCTGTGAATCTAGGCTAGCTGCTCCTAGTGCCATGCCTGGGGCCATTTAGTTATAGGTACAAGGGCTGGGGACTCACAGAGTCCAGCTGTTGCTTGCTTGAAAGGATGTAAGTAGTTGTGTAGCATGAGCCAAGACCAGCCATTCATATGGAAAAGCTACTGTTAAAAGCTGTAAGTTGAATGAGACAGGGCCACAGGGGACCTCCAGGGCAGGGCAAACAGCGTTAGCCAGGTTAATGGAGTCTCAGATATGGTACCCATCTGCTAGTTGTGTGGCTCTGCCCACCTTTCTTTCTTGGAGAAAGCTATCCCCCAGCTCTCCCCTTGATGCCACACACTTCAGTTCCTCCCTGTATGCCACTGGTGCCTTTCAAACTGCTACCCCAGTACTGGAGTTCTGGGAGTGAAAGGGAGTGGTTCTGAGTAAGTGAGCTTACATGTGGGTTATTTAAGAGGAACTGCTTGGGACTCTAGAAGTTTCTTCCACTGACTCAATCCCTGCTGGTTTTTGCAGCGAGAAGTTGTGGGAATTTATCTTCCTGGCACTGAACCCTGACCGGAGGGGCATGGTGAGGGACTGGGACTCTTTGCCCCTAATATATCCCTTCCAAATTTTTATCCACCACACCTGGATGTGGGACCAAACTGTTCTGTGTCTCAGCCCCTCCCACCAATCAGGATGGATGTGGTTTCTTTAATTCCATAGTTGTCAGACTTCCATTCAACTCAATTTATTCTGGTTCTAAGTGATAGTTGTTCTATAATTTAGTTGTAATTTTGATTTGGTTGTGTGAGGAGGGAAGCTGTATTCACCTATGCCACCATCTTGACCAGAAGTCCCAGACACTGAATGGATCCTTGAATTGTTATAAACTATTTGTCCAAAAAAGTGGAAAATTTGATCTTAATTACATTAAGAAGCAGATGCATTCAACAGTCTATTACATTAACAATATTATATTCCTATGTGAAAGAGTTTTTTACTCTAAATCATGCTGGTATTCCTTTGGACATTTTGGGCATATTTGTATGACATTGGCCTAATAGTGTTATGTAAAATTATATTTATTTTTAAAAAATTAAACTGATTTTAGTTGACTTTTTCTGAGTTAAAAATATTAAATTTTGACATTGACTAAATAGCTATAGTTACTCATTCTTTGAGTATTGTTTTGGGGTATCATTTTAGAAAATTTTCCAAAATGTATTAAAATTATGCCTGAGTATTTTAGAACATTTTTCAAACTGTAGTTTATTTTGTCAATTAGTAAGAAGGCAGAGAAAAAAGGAATGTGCTATTGCTTTATAAATGTAGCAACATGAAAATATTTTCAACTCAAAGGTTTCATAATTTTGTTAAATCACCACTAATGTTTCCCTAATCAATTGATTTCTTTCAAGTTTCATGTTTTTCAGTCTCACCTAGTATACTCTAAAGTATTAAATTATTTTCTGTTAGAAATAGAAAGTAACGTTTGATCAAGTAAATGACTCCCTTACAATGAAAATCCACAATTGTTAATGGATTCTAAAATTTTAGTGCCTGTGTGTAAGTTCATAGGCAAGACCACAAACCCATGTTTCCTGTGCATTAATGTTTCCCTATGCATACTGCCTATAAGGCAGAAAGGTCAGCGAGTTGATCTAAAAATTCAGTGTATTTATATCAAACTCTAAATTATCTGGTTATTCAAAATATTCTAAAGCCAAGAAGTGCTCAAGTATATCAATAAAACATTTATAGACAGTTAGTAGTAGATAATTTTTATAATTAGCAGTCTAGCTCTTAAGTATACAACTATAGTTATCATCTGTTAGTCTCTATATTCTACCGTCCAGAAATTTTAGCTAAAAGTTTTAATATGTTCATACACTGGAACATTCACTATAAGTTTAGAAATCTTATGAAGATTCTAAACTCTTGCCCAAGTTTTATCATTTATCTTTCGATTATTTGAAGACTACCCTGCAGTAATTTCCTCAAAAACATTTTATTTACATAATATTCCTTAAGCTCTTGTATACTCAAAGCTGTTCACCAGAGCCTTCATGCTTGAAGCACAGCTGGTTGGACATAAAAATCAAGGGTTTTACTTATTGTTTCCTTGGATAATTATTATTTTAACTAGACATATTTTTCTTTAAATTTTGACAGTTTTACTAAACAATGAGTCTATATGGATTATTTTGGGACAATTTTGAGCTGCTAAAAATGTGCCCTTTCAACTTAAATTTCAAGTTGTTTTGTTTGTTTTAAGAAAATATTTAGCTATAGTTTTAAATAGTTGTTTAGTCTTACTGTTATTAGTTTTCCTTTTGGGGGGACCCTAATCATTAATTTCATGGTTCTCCTTTGTGATTTATATAATCTATCAATTTCCTATAATGTTTAGTGCTTTATTTTTACTTCATTTATTCATATTCTTTTTTCACATTTCTATCTTCCCTTTAAGTGCTTCTGTGCAAACAATCTCTATTTAGAGATTAGTAAACACTCTCTACTTTTCCCAATGTTTTAACTTTTTCTTCTATTTCCCTACCAAGTTCTTCTAGTTTTAGTCTTACACCCTTGTCTGACCATTATCTTCCTGAGATCTTCTACTTTTATTTCATAAGTTTTTCTTTCTGTCTTCATATTTCTTTTTAATTCATGTTGGTATGTTGGCTACAGTTTTCATCTGCCTTAACTATCTTCTGGTACATTCTTATCAGGAAAGTCATGCTAATTTATATATTTTTATAATACTATTATATGAAACTATAAATATTACTTATTTGACTAATTAAAGTTTTCCTAAAGCTTTAAAAATATTGGTAGGGTAAAATTTTCTTCTTTTTATGGCTGAGTAGTATATTCCATTGTGTAAATGCCCCATAGTTATTCTTTCCACTCATCTGCTGATGGACACTTGGGCTGCTTCCACATCTTGGAGATTGTAAATAATGATACAATGAACATAGGGGTGCTTATGTTCTTTTGAATTAGTGTTTTGGGCTTCTTCAGATATATTTTCAGATGTGGAATTGCTGGGTCAAAGGGAAAATCCATTTTTAATTTTTTGAGGTATCGGCATACTGCTTATCACAGTGGCTGCACCAATCTGCCTTCCCACCAACAGTACAAAAAGGTTCCATTTTCTCCACATTCTCTCCAGCACTTGCTTGCTGATTTATTTATGATGGCCATACTGATAGGTGTGAGGTGATGTCTCATTGTACATTTAATTTGTATTTCTCTGATAATTAGTGATGTTGAGCATCTTTTCATAGGTCTATTGACCATCTATATGTCTTCATTGGAGAAGTATTTATTCAGGTCCTTTATATATATATTTTTGATCAAATATAATATATTTTTGATCAAATATAATATATATTTGATCAAATATATAATATATATGATCAAAAATTGGTCAAGCAATGGTCTGGTATGTGTCATCTTGGTTTTTGTGATCCTTATTTTTTCATCATCCTGGTTTTATGTCATTCCTGTTCTATGGTTGAAGGCCAGCAAATCTCTCAGAGCTAGGATGATAAAAGTCAAAGTCTGTATCTTTTGAAGTTAGTTCCTCCCATCACCTGCAGTGAGTGCTATGGCAATGGTTTTGTCCTGTCTGTCCCCTGCCGAGACTGCCAGGGCTAGCTGGAAGCAGCCAGTCAGGCCAGGCTATGTGCATCCTCTGTCTGGCAGGCCCCAAGCCATGGCTACCTCCCCTGCAGACGCCTCCCAAAGGTCGGGGGAGAAGCAGAGGCAGCAGCCAGACGTGTGCTTCAGCAAGTGTTGCATGGCTCTGGGCGGCCACATGGAGCAATGGTGCCTCCTCACGGAGCCTCTGGGCTTCTCCCTGTACTCAACTTGCCAAGTTCCTCCCTTTGCCCATTTTAAAAATTTTTGTTTATTTTTTAATTTTATTTTTGAAGTATATTTAATTGATTATGCTATTACAGTTGTCCCAATTTTTTCCCTTTACCTCTCTCTACCCAAAACCCCCATTCCCTCCAGCAATCCCCTCCTTAGTTCATGTCCATGGGTTGTGTGTATAAGTTCTTTGACTTCTTCATTTCCTATGCTGTTCTTAATATCCCTCTGTCTACTTTGTACCTACCTATTAAGCTTCTTAATCTCTGTGCCTTTTCCCCCTTTCTCTCCCTTCACCCTTCTCACTGATTACCTTTCTCCATATCTATGATTCTGTTCCTGTTCTAGTTGTTTTCTTAGTTTGTTTTGTTTTTCAGATTCAGGTGTTCATAGTTGTGAGTTTGTTGTCATTTCAATGTTCATAGTTTCGATCATCTTTTTCTTAAATAAGTCCCTTTAATATTTCATATAATAAGGGCTTTCTTATTATAGAAATATAATAAGAAATCATCTTTTCTGATGATGAACTCCTGTAGCTTCACCTTGTCTGGGAAGCACTTTACCTGTCCTTCAATTCTAAACAGCTTTGCTGAATAGAGTAATCTTGTTTGCAGGTCCTTGCTTTTTATCACTTTGAATACTTCTTGCCAGTCCCAGCTAGCCTGAAAAGTTTTTTTTTTTTGAGAAATCAGCCGATAGTCTTGTGGGACCTCCTTTCTAGGTAACTCTCTTCTTTTCCCTTGCTGCTTTTAAGGTTCTCTCTTTATCTTTAAACCTTTAGCATTTTAATTATGATGTATCTTGGCGTGGCCCTCTTTGGGACCATCTTAGTTGAGACTCTCTGTGCTTCCTGGACTTGCATGTCTATTTTCTTTGCCAAATTAGGGAAGTTTCCTTTCATTATTTTTTTTTAAACAAGTTTTCGATTTCTAGCTCTCCTTCTCCTCCTTCTGGCAACCCTCTGATTCAGATGTTGGCACTTTTGGAGATATCTCAGAGTGTTCTTATTCTCTCCTCATTTTTTAAAGTTCTTGTTTCTTCATTCTGTTCTGTTTGACTGTTTATTTCTTCCTTATGTTCCAAATCATTGATTTGAACCCCAGTTTCCTTCCATTCCCTGTTGGTTCCCCGTGGCTTTATTGTCATTTCATTTAGCATAGCCTTAATTTCTTCCCTTATGCTTTTGCCATACCCGATGAGATCTCTAAGCATCCTTATCACCAGTGTTCTGAACTCTTCATCTAATACGTTGACCATCTCTGTTTCATTTAGGTCTTTTTCTGGGGTTTTGTTCTGTTCTTTCATTTGAGCCATATTTCTTTGTCCCCTCAATTTGGCAGCCTCCCTGTGTTTGTCTGTGTGTTAGGTAGAGCTCTTTTGACTCCTTGTCTTGGTGCACCTGTTATGATGTATGGGGTGGAGCCTTAGGTAATTGCCAGGGTGGGGCAACCCACTTCACTGCTTTGTGGCTCTGTATGTGGGGGAGGGGTTGGAGAGATGACAATGCTGCTGCCTGCCTCTGGAGTCTTGCTCAGCATGTGCCCCATTTCCAGTCACTTTACCCACTTCCTATATGTGACTGGTACCCCTCTTGCTGTTGGCCTGGTGGTGGTTCCCAGAGTGGGTGGGTTTGTGTACATTCTAGGATTATGCAGTCCCTTTAAACAAACTCTCCTGAGAGACCAGCAGTTTTTGCTGCTGCGCCAACTCCCACTAGTTTTTACAGCCAGAAGTTATGCAGTTTTAATTTCCCCGGTGCTACACACCCAGGGGCTGTGTAGTCTGGCCTAGGACTAGGGTCACTCAATTCCCAGGTATTCCTTCCAATTTTTATCCACCACACTTGAATGTGGAACCTCCTGTTCTGCCGGCCACCACCACCTTGCTGCCACCACAGAGTGCCCTCTCCACCCTGGCTCCCCTCTTCACCCCTCCAACCCATCTGAATGAATATGGCTTCTTTAAATCCTTGGTTGTCAGACTTCCATACAGTTTGATTTTCTGGCCATTCTAGGTGTTTTTTGTTTTGAGGTTAGTTGTGATTCTTCTTACGGTTGTGCAAGGAGGGAAAGCATGTCTACTTATGCCTCCATCTTGAACAGACAACTGCCCATTTTTTTAATTGGATTGTTTCCCTTTGCAATAGAATGGATGGACCTGGAGAAGGTTATACCAAGTGAAAGAAGCCAGGCAGAGAAAGACAAATACCATATGATTTCACTTTTATGTGGAATTTAATGAACAAACTGAACTAACAAGCAAAATAGAGACAGACTTATAGATAGACAGTAGAATGACAGCTATGGTGGGGGGAGATAGAGGGGTGAAGGGATTAAGCAAAAAGGATAAAGGGTTCATGGACATGGACAATAGTGTGGTGCTTGCAAGGGGAAGGGCCTATAAGGGGGTAAAATTGTAATGGAAAAATACAATTTAAAAAATCAAAAATATAAAAATAAAAATATTTGTCAGGATTAGGATAATTTTCCAGATTTCACTAGTCAAGGACCTCCCAAGACAAGGGCCATTTCCCCATTTGCGGGGCTTCTGGAAGGACAGTCCTCCACCGCCGCTTAGGATTTAATCAGGCTGTGGAGGACTTCCATGCCAGCTTTCAGTTTCCCTGGTTTCTTTCTAGGTTGTTGTCACAAATGAGTAATCCTTGTCTTTCAAATGATTTCCACCTGCCCTCAGGCTGGAACTTTCTAATCTTCCTATCTTTAACAATCCTGGATGTCATATCCTGTTCAATCTTCAGTATCACTCTCAAGATAGGGTCTTACTTTCCTGGATGGCTACTTGCTGTAAATTTATGAGGATGAGATTTGCTACACCAGGGCCCCTCTGCACTTATTTCTCTTCCCCACAGCTCCGTTACAACCTCCCATGTGGGCCTACTTCCCAGTCAGCTATGTTGCTTTTGAAGCTCTTGCAAATAATTTTAGTTTGCAGGTACTTTCTCTCTGTCACCTTTATTTGTTAAAAGTATAGATTGTGAATTTTTTATTTGTTTCTTCTGTGGGGTTTCCAGATGAAAATAATGAGATGATTAAAAACTATGCTATATTCCAAGAGGAAACTGAAACCTCTTAGGAAGTTTTGTTAATTATAATTTTCAGACAAAATCAAAACAAATTTTTTTCTGGAGACAATTTACTAAACAATGATACATTTTGACTGCAAATTGTCTCACATACTATAATTTATTAATAGAAAATCTAGATACTACTACAGAATATACTTATGTCACTTTATTACAGGATGAATTCTGTCTTTCCCAAATTCTTATGTTGAAAACCTAACACCAAGTACCTTAGAATGTAACCATATGTGTGGTTAACTTCTTTAAAGAGATGACTAAATTAAGAAGAGGCCATTAAGCTGGGTCCTAATCTAACCTGACTAGTGTCCTTACAAGAAAATTTGGACACACAAAGATACCAAGGATGCACACACACAGAGGAAAGACCACGTGAGGACAGCCACTGACCTAAAATTTCAGCCATCTACCAGTTAAGGAGAAGCCTCAGAAGAACCTAAACCTTGATCTTGGACTTCTAGCTTCCAGAACTGTGAGAAAATAAATTCCTGTTGTGTAAACCACTCAGTCTGTAGCATTTTGTTATGGCAGCCCTAGTGAACTAATACACACTGCTAACTCTGAAATTCATTTGGAGAGAGTAAGTACACTCATCTAGAACCCTAGGGAAAAGAAAAGGGAGGTTTGTTGTTATGAGTTGAGGTAAGAGGATTTAGAATGCTGTCCCCAGAATTTATGACTAAACCCCAAATATAGCTAGCTGCAGGGCCTGTTGTTATATGACTAATACAACATGAAGTTTTCAAATGATACACTGAATATCTATTAAAAATTAACAATGCTTACTTTTACCAATTTTCCCCTATCTCGCCACTTCTTCCATCTTTCTACCTAAAATAGTTTCTCTCAATGCCTAACATTCCATTATCTTCTGTATACATCCTTGTTTATCACCTTATCAAAACCCCATTACCAGTCATAAGGGTTTTCCAGAAAGCAGCAACACATTGTGTTTGTATTTGCACAGGTGTTGATGTTGCCACACAGCTGATTGGGGACTAGGGATTTCAGGGCAAGAATTGTGGGAGCCGCTCGGCGTGTGTCTTGGCTTTTCTGCCCTGATTCTCTCTGGACGGCTCTAAAATGCTTCCCGTGCCTAAACCCACCTCAACTATGGCCCAGTAACTCTGCAGTCAAAAGCCTAATCAATTTGAGAAATAGATGGCGGAAAGTCTTTTACTTTTACAGTAACTCTAAAATGTTTGAGATCATTGAATAAACACAGTTTCCCTCAGATGTACAGTATGATTGTGCTTACACTTATTTCTCAGAAGTACATTTTTAGTGTGTTTATATTTTATGCTGGTCCATTCATATTTTGATATACATATTTTTGAAAAAATATCTTTAAAATGAGGATTTAAATGAGAATTTAATTGACATTTAAGAATTTTATGTGTACTTCCAAAAGATTACATTTATCTGATGTTAGTCTAAAATTAAGTACAAATTAGACCACTGATCTCAGATTACCATTCCTCTTCTTAACTCTGTATGTGTGTCATATTATTAAGATTCGAGCTAAAGCTTCTTGTTTTTAAAATGCTCATATCAAGTAATAATATTTTTACTAATACTTTTAGCCAAATATTGATTCATTACTACGTCAGAAAAGTTTTCCTGGGCTGGACTAAAGACTCCCAATCTACTTATACTACAACTTCCATTTCTAAATATATCCCCAAATAGTCTACCTCCCTCATCTCTACTGGGAGAGCCATTGTTATCTGTCACTTGGGTTGCCCCAGTAACCTCCTGATATCTGTTTTATGCTCTTTACTCTTGGAATCCTTCAAAAATGATCTTTTAAAAATATGAAGTAGACCATGGCACATGTCTACTTAAATCTGTGCACTGGCTTCCCGTTGCTCTTGGAAATCAAACCTCTTCTCATGGCCCTAAATAACCTACCTAATTATTCAACTTTATCTACTAGAACTTTTCTTCTAGTGTTCTGGGCTCCAGTCCTATTGGTCTTCCTCCAAGTTCATTCTTACCTTAAAGCTTCAGACTTGCTATACCCTCTGCCTCAAATTCTCTACCCCAGGACGGTTCTAGGGTGGGTTACTTTTTGCCATTCATGCCTCAGTCGACATGTCACACCCTAAATGTGGCTTTCTGTCCAATTAAATTTTTGAGTCTCTTCCCATTGTCATCCCTTCATGTAACCCCATTTTATTTTGTTATGCCATTTACCACTATCTAATATGATCAATTTATTTGATTTCTCTTTCTCCCCACTCTCACATAATTTCCATGAAAGTAAGGAACCTGTAAGCCTTCCTCACCACAGTGTCCCCAATAACAAGAAAAGGATGACATAATCATAATAATTGAGTGGACTCCAAGTAGGTAGTTGTCAAGGATACAGGGTCTGGCAGAAGTAAAGCCGTTAAGTGTGGTTGGTAGGGTACGTGAAAGTCCCACATGAGATGGGCGGTAATTCGAACATTTCCCCTAAAATGTCGTATGGTGTGCTTGAGCATGATATTGTTGTGCTACAGAATTACGTGCTTATGATTTTGTAGTAAAAGATTTGTATGTAATAAAAAGGGGCGTTAGTTGTGCAGACCCTGTGCATGGTTGATTGAATGAATGTAAAAATGATTCTAAACATCGCATTCTTTGCAAGCTTGCTTGGATTTCACCTAGATTACCTCAGTGCCTTATTGTGTTTTAAAATAATCCATTTTTTCTAATAAAAAACAGAGTCTAATTCAATATCTATTCCTATAAAGATCATAGAAATTGGACAATCTAATTAGTTTGTTTAGTATCTTTATACCTCCTACTAATCCATTAAAATAAGTAATTAAAATAATCCAGGTAACACTTATTTCATAATAACAATCTCATTCAATTACTCATGTGCAATAGGATACCAACTAAAAGACCATTTAAAAAAAATCTCTAGTGAAATGAGAGGAAAACTTGATTTTTAAAAAATTTTATTACAAAGAAAAAGAACTAGTGTGTGAATCTCTGGGATCCTCAGCCTCTTGTGCTGAAAGGGCCATGATGACTGAATGGAGTGATGCTCACTCTGCAGTGGGTCTCCCCTGAGACCTGTGCTCCCTAAACCTGGCTGAAGGAAATATAGCAAGAGAAAAGAGATTAAGAGAGCATCAGGGTGGCCAAACAGCTTGATTTACTCTCATGTCTCAGAAACTTTCATTAAGATTTACATCATGATGCTGACCTAAGTGGCAAAGCAATTTTTTCAAAGCTGAACAAAAAAGCTAATACTCTCCAGTTGGGTCAGGTAACCTTTTTCTTGCTCACAGCAAGTAATGGAGTTTTCTCATGTGAATGAGACTGACCAATGGACATATATCGCTGTGTTCCAGTGAAGCAGGCTCCCCGTGTGATAAATTTGCACTCCACTTATTAAGGTTGTCTAAAAGCTCTTTCTCATTTTGTTCATTTTTCTTAGTAAGCCTAAGAAAGGCTATATGCAAACTTTTTTTAAAATGTGCAGGCTGACATTAAAATGCTCAGCATGATTTTCAAAAGTACTTGGGATAAAAATGACCTAGTACCTCAAGAATCAAGTTCATATAATAAAACTAAAAAAACAAAGTAAGCAAGTGCACACACACACACCATAATTAGAGATTTAAGTGGTGGCTGAAATTAGTTAGAATCTTGTTTTATATCATTGATTTCCCAAACACTGATTTTTGTAAATAATTTCTTTTTTTAAAGTTTAAAGTGAATTTCATTATCATGGTGAAATTCTTCTGATAAGATTCTAACCTCTGTAGAATTTCAGATCTTTCTGGTCCTTGTGAATAAGCCAGTGTAGGGAATATTTAACCAACCTAAGGGTTTAATTTGTCTTTCAATTATCTCTCTTCCTTTCTCTCTCCTTTCTCTCTCTCTCTCTCTCACCCACCCTATGTGTGTGTGTGTGTGTGTGCGTGTGTGTGTGTGTGTGTTTGTTTATGTGTGGAAAAAGTCCATCATAGTTAATATAATGAGAACTGTTTGTGCGACATCAATGTAACCTGGCAGCCAAGGAGAGTGGACTGGAATGCACATGTGTGAACCATGATGACTTCACTACTAGTCAGTGACGGCGGTAGATGCCATTGAGTGAGCATGTGTACTGTGCAGCCATCACATTCAAAATGTCTGAGCAAGTAGAGCAATGAATCTGCATCAAATTTTGCCTTAAGCTTGAACATTTCTCCATGGAAACTATTCAGATGATTCAGAAGGCTGTAGCTATGGGCAGCTGGTGATTGGCAGTTTCATCACAACAAGGCGCACACCGTGCATCATGTCTAGCACAGAGTTTTTTGGCAAAACATCAAATCACCCAGATGACTCAGCCCCCCTACCACTCAGACTTGGTATCCTGCAACTTCTGGCTTTTCCCAAAACTAAAATCGCCTTTGAAAGGGAAGAGCTTTCAGACCATTGATGAGATTCAGGAAAATATGACAGGGCAGCTGATAGAGATTGAGAGAACTGTATGAAGTTCCAAGGTGCCTACCTTGAAGGGGACTAAGGAGTCATTGTCCTATGTACCATGTTTCTTGTCTTTTGTATCTACTTCAATAAATGTCTCTTTTTCATATTACATAGCTGGATAACTACCTTCTGGACAGACTATGTGTATATATATATCCACACACACTTTATTTTTTGTTGTTGACACTACTACAGATGTCCCCTTTTCCCCCCGCTTTGCCCACCTCTACCAGTGAGATGAATCACAGGGAGGAAAGACACCACAGGAAAACAAAGTGACTGTCTTAGAAACTGTTGCATTAACGGTCCCAAAACAATGACATGTAGCTATCATAGGATAAACTCATGAATTATATTAATTCTATTGAATGGGGTGGGGCTATAATTATCTTAGCACAAACAGAGATAGCAAGCTGAGTCTCTCTAGACTGACCATGGCCATGTCAAGGAATTTTCTTTTCCTAACTACGTCCAACTAGTTCTCTCAGGACATTACTAACATTTGTCATATCTCCATGTGAACGTAAAAAGAAAAGTCGTCTTTACTGAGCAGAGAAATTTTAGAGGAGTGTATTATTTATTTTACAATAATAACAACAAAACTCATTTCATATAAATTACACAAAATAAATAATTTAGTTAAGAGAAAAGAAAACTGGGAATTAAGGGCCAAATCATTAGGATATAATAATTTGTTATAAAATAATTTCTCATATTTTCATAGAACAATATTCTTTGTGGCAGTTTTGATGCATACTTGTTTAAGTATCTTCATTTTTTAAAAAATTTTATTTATTTATTTTTAGAGAAGAAAGGAGGGAGAAAGAGAGGGAGAGAAACATCAATGTGTGGTTGCCTCTTGCACGCCCCCTACTGGGGACCTGGTCTGCAACCCAGGCAAGTGCTCTGACTGGAAATCAAATTGGCGACCCTTTGGTTAGCAAGCCAGCACTCAATCCTCAGAGCTACATCAGCCACTGCTCAAGTATCTTCAATTTTATAGAAAAGGTGACTACATAGAAACTTTTTCCTCATTTTTCCTTTTTGCATCAGTAGTTTTCAGATGCAATGTTCTACAATGAGAAATGATATTGGAAAAGTCAAATACATACAAAACTAAGTATTTAGAAATCTGTATTTTACATGATTATTGGAAATATATTGCAATATTTCAACAGGAGTCATATCATACTTTAGAAAACAATGGTAGTATTTTAAATTCCATGCATATATATCAATGTCCCAACAATAATATACTCCTTTACTCTGTTCATTGTTAAATGTCAACTGTAAATTTTATATTGTTGTAGTATTTTATTTTTGTGTAATTTTAATTTTTGTGTAATTGTTCATATTATATATGCCATCTAGAACAATGTTTCTCAAACACTAATATGCACATGAATCACATGGAATATTGTTAAAATGCAATTTACATTTCAGGGCCTGAGATTCTACATTTCTAACAACCTCCCAGGATTCCAATCTTGTTGGTCTGTGGACTGCACAGAAAGGCCATACTGTTCTTTCAATATTGTAAAGTGTTTTTTAAATATATTTTATTGATTATGCTATTACAGTTGTCCCAGTTTTTCCCCTTTGCCTCTCTATACCTGATTCCCCCATTCCCTCCAGCAATCCCCCCTTAGTTCATGTCCATACGCCATGCATATAAGTTCTTTGGCTACTCCATTATCTATACTGTACCTAATATCCCTCTGTCTATTCTGTACCTACCAATTTGTACTTCTCAATTCCTGCACCTTTTCTCCCATTCTCCTTCTTCCCCCTCCCAACTGATAACCCTCCAAGTGATCTCCATATCTGTGATTCTATGACTCTGTTCTGCTTATTTGCTTAGTTTGTTTTTTAGATTCAGTTGTTGATAGTTGTGAATTTATTGCCATTTTAATTTTCATAATTATGATCTTCTTTTTCTTATAAAATTCCCTTCCACATTTCATGTACTAATGACTTGGTGATGATGAATTCCTTTAGTTTTATCTTGCCTGGGAAGCACTTTATCTGCCCTTCAATTCTAAATGATAGTTTTGCTGGATAAAGTAATCTAGGTTGTAGGTCCTTGCTTTTCATCACTTTGAATACTTCTTGCTAGTTCCTTCTAGCCTGAAAAGTTTCAGAAGTCAGCTGACACTCTTATGGGAACTCCTTTGTAGTTAATTGTCTGCTTTTCTCTTGCTGCTTTTAAAATTTCTCTCTATCTTTAACATTTGGCATTTTAATTATGATGTGTCTTGGTGTGGCCCTCTTTGGGTCCAACTTGTTTGGGACTCTCTGTGCTTCCTGGACTTGTATATCTATTTCCTTCACCAAATTAGGGAAGTTTCCTTTCATAATTTTTTCAAATAAGTTTTCAATTTCTTGCTCTTCCTCTTCTTCTCCTGGTACCTCTATGATTCGGATGTTGGTAGGTTTAAGATGTCCCAGAGGCTCCTTAGCCTATATTTGTTTATTTGAATTCTTTTTTCTCCTTGCTGTTCTGATTGAATGCCTTTTTCTTCCTTGTGTTCCAAATCGTTGACTTGATTCGTGGCTTTATACCCTCCACTGTTGATTCCCTATAGATTTTTCTTTATTTCACTTAATGTAACCTTCATTTCTGCCTGGGTCTTTCTTATGCTGTTGAAGTATTCAGTGAGTTCCTGTAGCAGCCTGATAACCAGTGTTTTGAACTCTGCATCTTACAGATTGCTTATCTCCATTTCATTTTAGTTCTTTTTCTGGAGTTTTTTTCTGTTCTTTCATTTGGGCCATATTTCTTTGTCTTCTCATTTTGGAGCCTCCCTGTGTTTGTTTCTGTGTATTAGGCAGAGGTGCTTTGACTCCCTGTCTTAGTAGCGTGGCCTGTTGTAGAAAAGTGCAGCTGTAAGTTGTAAGGGGTGGAGCTTTAGGTAATCACCAGAGTGGGGCAACCATGTCACCACTCTGTGTGTCTGTGTGGGGGAGGGCTTGGAGATGGGACAATGCCTTGCTTTGACTCTGAAGTCTTTCCTCAGAGGAAGCTGTCTCCCGGTACTCACCTTGATGGCAGTCACTTCACTTTCTCCTCATATTCCTCTGGTAGCCTTCCAGTTGTTGCCCTGGTGCTGAATCCCAGAAGGAGTGGGTCTGAGTAAGTCTTAAGTCTGTTGCAGATCTTTTAAGAGGAGTCTCCTGTTAGTCCCGCAGTTTCTTCCACCACCACAACCCCCACTGTATTTTACAGCCAGAACTTCTGGGGAATTAACTTCCTAGTACTAGAAGCCTGGGATGTGATCTGGTCTGGGTCTGGGAACCCTCACTCCTCTGGTATCCCTCCTGATTTTCATCCACCACATGAGGATGTGGGACCAGTCTCCATGCCTCTCTAGCCTCTCCGCCTCTCTGCTCCTGTTTCCTGTCTGGATGAATGTGTGTTCAATAAATCCTTCATTGTTGGACTTCCATATAGCTCAATTTTCTGATGTTTCTGGGTGATGTTTTTTTGGTAGTCTAGTTGTAATTTTTTCTGTAGTCATGCGCAGAGGCAATGCATGTTTACCTACACCTCCATCTTGACTGGAAGTCTGTAAAACATTTTTTAATGAAGAGATAGTATTTTGTGTTAGAGATAGCAGCTTTCAAAGTAAAATGTATATTTTGGCTTGGCCAAAAAGTTTGTTCAGTTTTTTCCATGTGATGGCTCTATTAGTGCTTAGTTGTCCTGAACTTCATTCAAAATAATTTTGTTAGATTGTACTGTGACAGCTGTCTTATCAGTGTGCAGTTAAAAAAAATCAAATTGGTGCAGCCATTTTAATTTTGAAGATGGAAGAAAATATGCAACATTTTCAGTGTGTTATGCTTTATTATTTCAAGTAAGGTAAAAATATAACTGAAATGCAAAAAAAAAGATTCATACAATGTATGGAGAAGGTGCTATGACTGACTGAACATGTCAAAAGTGGCCAATGAAGTTTCTTGGCACTATAGACATTTTGGCCATATAATTCTTTGCTGTGGGGCTGTCTTACACATTGGAAGATGTTTAGCAGCACCCCTGGCTTCTACCCACTATAGGTCAATAGTGGGAGATGACAACATACTCAAAATATCCAAGTTAATAAAGTTATTAGAGAAAATAAAAAATGTGTCTTTTATTTTATGGACAAAACTAAACAAACTTTTTGGCCAACCCAATATTAAGCTGCTAAATTTTAAGAAAGTTAACTTTGATATTGATTAAATTTCCATATTAAAAATCAATAACTTCTTTAATATAATTAACTAAACATCATTTTGCACTCCTTAATTTATATCAAGCTAATACAAAATTTGTGGATTGTTAATGGTTAATGTATTAGATTATTTCATATTGATTTATGTTATGCAGAGGTAGTTGTGAATTTTAAATGAGGACTTAACAGTAAACAAATGGCAGATAATATTAATGGAAAAAATATCTTATTAGTCAGTACACTCTTACTAAAAGGGTTTATTAATTTATTATTTTAAGATACCATTTAGAACATCAGTGGGAAACGCAGCAGAGGCTCCTTACTGAAATATTGTTGTATCAAAACAGCCTTTCAATTACTAGGTGTGTTTCTCTAGAAAAAAAAAACAGATATCAATTCTGTTAGAACAAGATACTTTACTTTCATTTGTCAGAAAATTATTGTAATATACTGAATTTGTTAGAAGAATATACTCTACTGCCATCTGCTGTAAGATCATTACAAGAAAAATACAAGTCACTTGTATGCAGAGACAACAAAGTTGTAATAACGGTGCAAACATTTTTCCACCTAACAAGACATCTACCAGGTGCCCAGCGTTCCCTTTGGTGTGGCTCCTTGTGTGGTGTGCGACCTGAACAAACATCCGTGGGAGTTTGACTTCACACTCTGATAGGAAGGTAAAGGTTGGTCTGTGGGTGGTCTTAGATCATTAAAAGAGAAATTGATGTTGTCCTCATAACACAGCATCAGGAAAGACAGTGGCAAACATTGTTAGCACAGGCGAGGGGCAGCTTTCCTGGACATGAGCCTGGAGGGCCTGCAGGGTCTGACTTGCACACCACATGGTCTCCTCTATTGCAGGGTGGGGATCACTCAGGCAGGCAATGGGCTCTCCCTTCTGACTCTAACCACTTTCAGTAGCTGTCATCTTTCAAAGATCCAGCTATGGAGAGATGAACCTCCATTCAGTCAGGAGGGATGAGCAAATATATAATATAATTGCATCTCTTTCTCACTTAAATTTACACCATAGATGTTGAAACTTAAACATCGAAAATGCAATGTCTCTCGCTGCTCTCATTCCTCTTGCCCATGGGGACCCTGCCTAGATAAGAGCCTGGATGTGAAGGTGGAAACCTTCCATGTTATTTTAAAACTTCACAATATTACTCCATACCGATTTATTAACTGTAACGAGAGGTGTGCCATTAACCTACTATACCATGTTGTTCCATTTAAAAGATAAAGCTTCAAGCTAAATTCCTTTTTTTGATAATGGAACTAAATATAGTACCTGCTGGAAACATTTTTGATAAATTCTAAATAGAAACATCTGTCATCCTCTATTTGCGTCCTTTGATAGATATCATTGAGAAAGCAATCACATAAATCTGACAGAAAAAAAGGTTTAAAAGTTGTATCAAAGGGATGCAACATGGTGGGCCAAACCAATACAAATTTACATTTTTCTTGTTACAAACTCATAGGCGGTCTGGATATATTATAACCCAAATTTTAAATGCAGAGTCAAATTTAAAATGAAAAGAAGGCAAAACCCTGGGTATCAGAAAGAAGAGGGAAACAAAACTAGAGCTGAAACTTCATAGGTTCGCGATGTTTCTGATGAGTTATAGGCCCTGGGATGTGAGGACCAGGGTGCCAATGGTCATGTGGGGGTAGATGTGTAACCACAAGCTATTATGTGTGAGTGATTTCATCTAGAAACATTCTATTTGCTAACAACTCTCATATAATTTATTTTGGCCAAAGCCCTCACAGGAGCTTCACCCTGTCTTTGCTTTTCTCTCCTGAGACAATTCAGTACAAAAGGATTAGGTGGGTTCTCCACCGGGCGGGAGTTGGAGCAGAGGCCCAGTGTGGAGAATCAAAGCCCCGATGCGATGAGGAGGGGATCGATACGAAGTGGGATATTGTCCCTGGCTGAGTTTCAGGGCCCAGGCGGAGTGAGAAGGGGTCCTGCGCAGCGATGCAGAGCAGCGCGGGGTTTAAAGGGGGGCGTCCCAACAGGTAGGTGGTCAGGGCTGGTGGGATGGGGCAGGCACATGCAAGGGACGTGGGTTACAAAGGCAATGCTAAAATAAATACATTTAACCAAATCTCTCACTGTCAGAAAAAGGAATCACAAATATGAAGAGAGAAAAAGTTACACTGAGCCCTGTAATGTTGGTCTGGAATCAGGGGTATTAGTGAACTACTGGTTTTCAATTTATAAAAGTAGAAATAGAAATAAATATATGTGTATATGATATACACATGTATTTCTTAGCTCTCTCTACTTAGAATCCCCCCAAACAGAGCATAGCTAACACCAGAACTTCATTTCAAACATCATTATTCATGTGAAAGAACCGGGGCCCCTAAGAGAAATGTCTGATTCCAGGGCTGGGGGATGGGCCTGAAACATTTTGTTGTTCTGAAAGCAATGAAGTGCTCTAAGAGTCATGTCAAAAAATACACAGGAATCAGCTTCGAAGAGCTCCCAATGGTCAAATTTTGGATTCTCTTAGCACCAAATAATGATACCAGTAGATTATAACCTATTGAATAAAATAGGAAATTACAGTCCATACTGATGAATGAATAAATCAAAAACTTTTGAGAAAAAAAGATATTTATCTTGCTTCACAAGGCATTTCCCCCAAATATTTATTAATTACAAAGTTTTAAAAAGTTACTTTTAAGGGGGAGATTCTAGCAAACATTATCTTAATCAGGGATCAAGGGAACATTGTGAGTAATGGGACAAATCAAAGTTTGTGCGCCACCTCATAAGATGCAATGATGAAAACACAACATCGCTTTTGCAATATTTTTACCCAAGACGTATAACCTGAATCTAATCATGAGGAAACATCAGGCAAAACGAAACTGAATGACACTCTGCAAGATAAGGCTCCTGCAATTTTCAAACGTGTTAATTAAGGTCATGAAAGCCAAGGAAAGAACGACGAAATGGTCCAGACTGAAGGAGGTGTGATAGCTAAATGCCCACGTAATTCTAAAATGTACCCTTTCACTCTAAGGGAAATTATTGCAACAACAATTGGTGAAGCTTGATTGGAGTCTGAGGATTATATGTAAAGTATCAGGCTAATATCTTAATGTTGACAGTAGCACTGTGATTATATGGGACAATGTACTTGTTTGCAGGAAATGTGCACCATTTGGGGGCCCAGTGCGACAAATAATTCTCAAGTGGTTCAAAGGAAAAGTTGCTTTTGATTGTATTTCCACGTTTTTGTAAGTTTGAGGTTATTTTAAAAAATATTTAAAACATTTTTAAAATGTCAATGTTGCATCTGTACAGCTACAAATCCAAAGATATTTATATAAATTAAATTGTGTGATATAAAAATAATAAAATAATTTAGAGCACATCTATGCTGGGCATGATTCGAATCACTTTTAACATATAAATAATTTAATTTCGCATCAACACTATCAACTCTATAAAAGGCCAACCTGAGGAACATAAAGGTTACATAACTTGCCCAACATTATACTAAATATCCTCCATAACTACATAGAAATGTAATGGGTCCAGAGTAATTTTTCTCTGGGATTTGCTTTAATACTACTGTTATTCAAATAAAACTCTCTCAATCTTTACAAAGTATTATATCAAGCATCAGCGATAGGACATTTGTCCAGGTTCTTCCACAGGGGGTCAGAGAAGAGCTCCTTGCTCCAAGTCAACAAATGCAAATGGCAGGAGCAATCACAGCATACTTAATTGGAGAACTGGCTGCAGCACAGCCGAAGCAGTAGACCCACTCTTCCCCTTTCTGCTTTCCGCGTGTGCAGAATATGATCCCGCTGGCTGCAAGCACAGAACTTAGGCTAGGGTCACACCTAAGAACTGTTCTCTCAAGACAGTGGACTATCTTTATGGGGAGAGTCTCACAATGGGTAATGAGGACAGCAATAATAAAAAATAGCTGAGACCTTCAACGACACACTGAAGAAATAAAGAAAGTCAGATCCACCGAGGAGACAAATACTCTAAAGCTACTCATACCTAGGATACAGTCCCATTTACTTCTGCAATGAGGAAGACCCCAAGGCTTCCGTAATGTAGAAGGATTACCTTCCCAGGAAATCTTGCTTGTCAACACTAAATAAGCAGGTTACCCTCATCCACATACCCACCCCTGCAATTTAATGACTATTGAAGAAAAAACTTATTTAAACACCAAGAAAACATTCTAATCTTTCATTCATGCAGATTCTGATGACCAGGGTATAAAACGCTTTTTTAAACCATTAGCCAGATAAAGGAGGATCAGGATGAGCACGTGAAACAACCACTATTCAGAGGTCACCAGTACAAAAATAGGCAGTGGATATGAACAGTCAATTAAAGAAGAGAAAACCCGAATTGTTAATAAAGATGTAAAAAGTTGGTCAAATAGAAGAAGAAAATATTCAATCTTGGTATGCAGATGATTCTGAATAATCTTCAGGCATCACCTGGGAGTGGACAGCTGCAGCACTAGAACCCCACCCAGCATGTCTCTGAAGGACTCTGATGAAGGGAGGTCCCTTTGGGAGGCCAACTTTAAACAGAGTACCTAAGGGTTTGTTTTGCCTGGAATAGGGGATAGCCAGATATACGGATCTATGCCAAGTCATGAGCTATAACTAACAGTTTAAATGGACAGTCAGAGACTTGGTAAAGGAACTATTAGAAAATCTCTCTGAATGGGCAAAGTGTGTGCAAATATTTGTATTGCATGTGAAGTCTTCCTTATCAGAGGAAGATTCTAATAATCAGGTGGAGGCTTACCTCACCTGAGGACAGCAGTCAACATCTCTCTCTAGCCTCTTAATTCTTCACTCAAAAAACTCATGAAGAAGGTGACCATGGAAGCAAGTAAGGAGGAAATACATGAATGAAGCAGCATGACTTCCACTCACTAAGACCCATCTGGCTACAGCCAACAGCGGAACAGTTTTCCAAAAACACAGATCAACACTGAGCCGCTAATATGGCACCAATTCTGCAAAAGAACCAGCCAGCTCTTGGTAGTAGGTTAATTAAACTGGATTGCATCCATTGTGGAAGGAGCAGTGCTTTGTTTTAACTGGAGTAGACACTGACAATGGACTTGCCTTCCCTGCTTGCAATGCTTCTGCCAAAACTACCATCTGTGGACTTACAGGATGCTTCAATGACCATCAGAGAATTTTTCACAGCACCATTTCTAACCAAGGAACTAATTTTATAGAAAATAAAGGGCAACAGTATGTTTATGACCATAGTATTCCTGCCTTACCACGTGTCTAAAGCAGCTGGTGTAATAGAACAATGGAATGTCCTTTCGAAGACAGCTAAGAACCGGTATAGTGGGAATACCTTGCAGTGAGGGAACGATGTCCTCAAGGATACAGACTTTGCTCTCAATCCATGAGCAGTGTATGATGCTTTTTCTCCAAGATGCAGAATTCAGGGGTCCAGGAACCAAAAGAAGGAAATGGGATTAATGTCTATCACTTCACTTTTAGTAATAAATTGGCAAAATTTCTGTTTCTCATCTCCACGAAATTGGATGTTGGTATAGAAGACATAGGAGGATGTTTTCTACCAGAAGACACAGAAATGATTCCATTAAACTGGGAGTTTAAATTGGCACATGGCAACTTTAGGCTTCTATGTTAATAAATCAACAGGCAAAGAATAGGGCTATAGCCTTGGCTGGGGTGATTTATTTATCTTGACAACCAAGAGGAAATTGGGTTGCTACTACACAATGGAGGTAAGAAGGAGTATGTCTGGAATACAGGAGATCCTCTAGGGCACCTAATAATGCAATAATGGCCTGTAATTAAAGTCAATGAAGAACTAAACCCAAATGAAAGGGTTACTTAATGGCCCGGACCATTCAGGAATGAAGATTTTGGTCAACCCTTCAGATAAGAAACCTCACCAACTGAGATGCTTGCCGAGGCCAAAGTGGATTTGGAATACATAGTTTGTGAAGTTGTTATAAGTGACAACTATAATGATGTAACCATTTGCAACAAGGAGCAATGTAGTAATTGTAAACATCCCTTCCCTATTGTGATATGAATAAATTTGTGAGTGTACTACCCATTTTTCCTTCCCTCCACTCATCCTCTGATCATCTAACATAAGGTAGGTTTAATAGCACATTTTATACCACCACATTTAAGTTAAAAGATATCAAACAGAATGTGTGATTCAGATGGATGAAGAATGAACATCACCCAAAGATAGAAAATGGGACATTGTATCCTTTTGTGGGAAGAGGGTTACCACGTTCCAGTTATACATGAGGTAGGGTTAGCTGGCTAAGCTAAATTATATTCACCAGGACTTAATTCCCTGAATAGTTTTAGTTAAGCTTGCCAGAACAGAAACTTGCATGAGATCTAGATGGGAGAAATGAAGGAATACCCAGGGTTTACTGTCTGAAGTCATTGCACTTCGGGCCCTGTTGGGAGCCCATGACAGTTTTCACTAACATCACCTCACTGTGTTGCAGCAGCAGAGCCTCCAACTGCTCCAGCTACTGCCATCTATTTTCTTTCAGCTTCTCAAAGTTCTGGGCCTGACCTAAGTGTGGGTCTTAAGCAAACCAACAGTTTCTCCAGCAGGCTGTCATGGGAGCATGGTTGAAGGCTTTGAGCTGGGGAGAGGCCAGTGGGAGTTCTGCAAGTGACCAATGCAGGGTACAGCTTGTTCCTCATGATTTCCAGTTGTTCATGCTGCGCTCTCACTTCACTCCCTCGTTTCTTCCCAAAAGCCTGCCTTGTGTTGTCAGGCTCAGCACCATATACAGAAGATATAGCCAAGCTAGTACTGTTCTTACCAGTTCCTGCAATTTCTTCAACTCAAATCCCCATAATCCCTTACTCTTCATTATTCCATGTCGTCTGCTTCTCTGATAGAACCTTGTCTGATAGAAGAGATAGTTTTGCCACACATGAACTGCAAAGAAAAAATAATTTTGATTTCTAGAATTACTAAATCATGTCTCTCTAGATAAAAGAGAGAATTTGAAACAATAACATCCAAACTCATATATCTTTAAATGTGATTTAGGAATAGATATGCATCAAAAGAAGTATTTTATCCTGGACTGCTGAGAAAGTAAAGCCTGACACAAGCACTAATATATTATTTGAGGAGTCCTTGCAGGACTGCAAGGACAAGAAAAAAGGAAATGCAGTAAGAAAAAAGGAAGTGCAATAAGAAAAAATGAGAAACATTGTAAAGAGAAGAATGACAGTGCTGAACACTGCTTCACAAGAGTGACAAGGAAACTAGTCAGGTGGCAGAGATGTTAGTTCCATGCACAGGACTTCTCCCAAGAGGCTGCAAGCTGTCTTGGGTCCTCTCTGGAAGAGGGGATGGAGGGAAATGTACCTTCCAGGCCCCTCCCATCTTCTGTTTCCCAATGATTAAAGCTCAACACAAAGACTGCAAATTCCCCCATACTTTCAGGTCTCATTATTGGCCCCTCTCAGCAGCTACTCCAGGTACCAGACCCTACATACCTGTGGTAGTGGTGGCAGATTCCAGAAATTCCCTGTGTGCAGCTGCATCAGGGGAGCCAGGGATGAGGAAGCCGCACTTCCCAGGCATGTGACCAGCTGGCCTGAGCAGTGATGGTGCTACCTCTTCAGAAGGAAAATAGGCATCTTTTCCCATCAGAAAAGGGGAATCCAAGAGGCCCAGTGAGCCCTATATCTGATAAAGTAAATAAGTCAAAGGAAGATAGTTAAGGCCAGTGCTTCTGATGTACGGTCTTGGAAAAGTCCAGTGAGAAGGTCCCCTGGTTCTGCAGGCTTCACTTAAAGTGGGAGCTAATTAAATGCCTGAGCACATCATCCTTGATGAAAAACACTAAAGCATGCCTATAAAACTCAAGATCAAGGCAAAGATGGCCACTAGGATGACAAGTACTTAACATTTCTCTGCAGAAGCTAGTCAATGTTTATTAAAGGGGGAAAAATTTACAGTTTAAAATGAAAAATGGTAGGGCATCATTGTAGACAATGTGATTGTATCTTGGAAAATTTAATATAACTACTTGTACTATTGCAAGAGATTTCAGAGAGATGGATAGATACATAATTAGTAAACAGAAGTGATTGGCTTTTATTTATACAAAAAGAAGCATATTTTACTGATTGAAGGTTAAAATATTAAATGAGAAAGCTATACAAAGAAAATTTTAAAAGGCTACTACAGTCAAGAATATAACATGTAGACAAAGAACAGATTATATGATCTTGACAAGAAGATTCAATATCACAATATTTTCAACTCTAAGTTAATTTATAAACATATTGCGATCACAATAAAAATAAAAGGAAACTTTTTTTAGACAGCCTAATTTTAATTTTTGTTCATGTGTAAAAAATAAACAAGAATAATTAGAGAAATTGTGACTAAAAAGCAATAAAGGGTGACTAACCAGCTAAATATTAAACTATATTATAAAAGTATATAAGTGGAAACAGTACAGTATTGACTCATGAATAGAAGACATTTTAAAAGTCTAGAAAAAGACTTAACTATATATGAGAATTTAATGTGTGGTAAAGGATGAATTATAAATCGGTATGTCAAAGATTTGTAATTCAATAAACAATGTTAGGGAAAATATTAGGGAAACTCCATACATGAAAATAAATATCAGTTGCATGTAAATATAAAAACACAAATCGGAAAGAAAATTGAAGCTATTAAAATACTATTCTCAATAATCTCAGAGTGGAAAAAGCCATCCATGATGGAAAGCTGACAGAAGTCCAGAAAGCTGCCTCCTTATCTCATGTGGTAGGATGAACTCAGCATAGTTTGTGCACCAGAGATTCCATGGGATTAGACTGAAGCCAGACTTCAATCCAGGTCATTCTGTCCTACCTCTCCCACCCTCCTTTTCCTGCAAGCACACTCTTTTTTTTTTTAAGAGAGAGAGAGGTGTGGGGAAGGGAGGAGATGGAGAGAAAGAGAAACATGGATGTGAGAGAGGAACATCAGACTGGGAACAAAACCCACAACCCAGGCACGTGCCCTGACCAGGAATCGAAATGATGACTTTTTGGTTTGTGGGACAATGCCCAACCAACTAAGCCATACCAGCCAGGGCTGCGAGTACTTTAGAATAAATCAGATATGTAAGAATATCTGTCTCAGGATCTGCCTCCAGGGAACTGGAGCAAAAACATTGGTGAATATATTGTCTATTAGAAAATTAATTTAAAATAAAAGTTAAAATAAAATAAAACTGGTTACAAGCGAGGTTTACTTCTAAACACACTATACTTTATTTACTTTATTCTTTGAGATCCAACTTCAGCCTCGTGAATTCCCTCATAAATTAAACTTTAGCTAATTAAAATATGAAAAGTATCAATAGAGGTATTGGAAAAAACTCAGGGATAACAATCTTTAGACAATTACTGACTTACCAAATATCTTATATCTTATAATAGTGTATGTTGGCTAGCATTCAACCAGTTTCAAGAACTACTGGAGAAGATGCATATTCATTGACTTAGGCACTCCATTCTAGTTTTCTATATTAAGAAAATCAGAAATTTATAAACTAATATTTGCACAACAATGTTTGTCATTGAATTACTCATATGCTTTCAATTAAAAAATCTAATATGAAAATTAAGCACTTTCATCTACAATAGCATTAAAAAGAAAAATACTACAATAGCATTAAAAAGAAAAATACTAATACTAATACTTTAGTTTAGGGTGTATAAACTAAAGACTAATAAAGACTCACCAGCAGTAAAATACTAATACTAAATACTAAGCAATAAATTTGACAGAATAAGTCAAGATGTACACTGAAAACTACAAAATACTATGGAAAGAAATTAAAGGAGACAATTAAATGAAAAGGCTGCTCATGTTTATTGATTGGAAAATTTAACATTGTTAAAATGGCAATAATCTATAAATTGATCTAAGATTCCATGTACTCTCCTGCAAAATTCCAGTATAAATTGATAAGCTGGTCTCAAAATTCATATGGAAATGCAGGAGCCCATAATAGCCAAAACAACCTTTACAAAACAGGACAAAGTTGGAGTACTCATACTTCTCAATTCAAAACTCACTATAAACCTAAAGTAATGTTGTGTCATACTGGCTTAAGCATTAACGCAGGTCAAGAGAACAGAACTAAGATTCTTGAAATAAAATCATATATCTACAGTCAACTGATATTAGATAAAGTGCCAAAATAATCCAAAGAGGGAAAGAATAGTCTTTTGAATACATTTGCTGGGGAAACTGAATATACATGAAAAAGTATGAATTTAGATTCCTACTTCTCATCATATACAAATATTAACTTGAAATGGATCAAAGACCTAAATGTATAAACTAAAACAATAGAACTCTTAGAAGAAAACAGGCATATATTTCAGTGATCATGGAATAAAACAATGGTTTCTTAGATATGATGTGCAAAACATATATGAAGTAATCAAAGAAAAACTAGATAAAATGGATTACATCAAGACGAAAACAAAAAAAAAGTACCTCAAAGGACACCACCAAGAAAATGAAAAAACAATCCAGAGAATGAGAGAAAATATTGGAAACCACATATCTAATAAGAATCTGTTTTCCAGAACCTATGGGGAATTTTATAACTCAACCATTAAAATACAAATAACCCAATTTTTAAATGGGGTTCATTGCTGGTGGGAATGAAAAATGGAACAGCCACTACAGAAAACATTTTTTAAGCTCCTAAACATGTTAAACTTAGAGTTACCGCATGACCCAGCAATTCCACTCTAAGATGTATTCCCTAGAGACTTGAAATTATATGTCTGTCCCAAAAACTTGTACATGTTTGTTGTTGTATGTAAACTGGTGAATGCAAAAACAAAATGTGGTATGTTTATATAATGAAATATTCAGCTACAAAAGTGAATGAAGTACTGACATGTACAACAATGAGGGTGGACCTTGAAAACATTATGCTAAGTGAAAGTAGCCAGTCCTAAGAGGTCACATATTACATGAATCCATTAAATGAAATATCCAGAATAAGCAATTTCATACACACAGAAAGTAAATAAGTGGTTTTCAGGGTCTGAAGGGAGAAGGAAATAGGGATTTTCTGCTAATGGTTATGGAGTCCCTTTTTAGGTAGTGAAATGTCCTAAATTAGATCATGGTGTTGGTTAGAACTCTAGGAACATACTAAAAATTGTTGAATTGTATGCTTTAGAGTGGTGAATTCTGTGTTTTTGATTATAACTCAATATAGTTGTTGTTATGAAAAGGGGGAAGAATTACACTAGGCTACCTCTACATAAGGAAGTATTGAGTATACACAATATTACCCAGAGAGCAGTAAGAGATGCTATTGCATCCATAAAGCACATTAGGTTTATCTGAAGAAAGAATTAAAGAACAAAAGGGGACTCTAAAAAACTGAAAATTTTCTAATGCAAATATGAAAAATATCAAGAGGTACTAGAAAATAAATATTAAAAATGATCCAGAAAGTAGAACAAAAATACAAAAATCAAAAAAAAGAGATTAAAAAATAAAGTTAATGCAGAACATGTAAGTAATACAAGTTCCAGCAGGAATAGGGGAAAGGAAGTTAAAGAAGTAATCAAAAAATAACAGAAGAAAATTTCCCAGAACTAAAATCCATGAGTCTCTAAATCAAATGAGCCCACCAATGGTCCAAAAAAAAAAAACGTAAGAATCCACTTTAAAGCATTTTCTCATGAAATTTCAGAATAGTGGTTAAAAGAGATGATCTTAAGTTCTTCCAAAGAAATAAACATGACATACAAACATTAGAGATCAAAATAGCTTGGCTTCCAAATTTTGAGAACGAATAGATTTTAATCTAAAATTCTATAAGTAAGCTATCAAGCAAGTAGGAGGCTAATTTAAATATTTTCACAGTACAATTCTTTAAGAAAGTACCTTTTATGCATTCTTTTTAAAGTTATTCCAGTGTGTTCTCAAGAATAACAGAGAAGTAAACCAAGAAAGAGGAAACAAATTCCTACTCAAGAGAGTAGTGAAGGGAGATATTCAGACGTTCAGATGACAGTGCTGTACTATATCAACAGAGAAACCAAGTCGAGGAGCAGAAGGATAAAGGAGGAAAAAGTCCTGATGGTTGTTTGAAAGATATACTGAAAAAAACTGGTTAGAGAATAGTGATAGATAGAAATAAGAAACAAAACAAAGCAAAATAAAATAATTATTACTGCCCTATACCACAAAAAGCAGTGTCCTACTAGAAAAGAAATATAATCATAGTAAACAAATTGGTGAAACAAAAAAATATTCACATACTGTGATGGAAACATTGACCATTGGCAACAAAAATTATGACAAAAATTATATTAAAAAATGGAAAAGGAAAGAGGTAGTGTAGAAATCATGTAAAAATTAAAACCCTCAACTATCTTAACAGTAAGTTAATAGAACACATCTAAAGTTGATGAGTTAAGAAATTATATTTTTATTTTGTTTTTAGATTCCACATTTGTGTGACCCCATATAGTATTTGCTTTTCTCTGCCTGACTTATTTCACTTAGCATAACCTCTAGATCCATCCAGGTTGTCAGAAATGGCAAGATTCTAGTCCTTTTTATTGCTGTGTAATATTCCATTACATGTATCACATCATCTTTATACATTCTTCTATCAATAGACACTTAGATTGTTTCCATATCTTGGCTATTGTAAATAATGCTACAATGAACATAGGGGTGCATATATATTTTTGAATTAATGTTCTCATTTGCTTTGAATATATACCCAACATTGGAATTGCTGGGTCATATAGTATATCTAGTCTTCGTTTTTTGAGGAATCCTCATACTGCCTTCCACAGAGGTTGCACCAGTTTGAGCTCCAACAACAGTTCTTGAGACTTCTCTTTTCTCCACATTCTTGCCAACACCTTATTTGTTGACTTTTTGGTAATAGCCTTTCTGACTGCTATGAGGTGGTTTTAATTTGCATTTCTCTGATTAGAGACATTGAGCATCTTTTTATATGTCTATTGGCCATCTGTGTGTCCTCTTTGTAGAAGTGTCTGCTCAGGTTCTTGCCCATTTTTTAATCACATTGTTTATTTATTATTTTGTATTGAATTGCATAAATTTGTTATATATTTCAGCTATCAACCCCTTATTGGATATATTGTTTGTGAGTATATTCTCTTAGTCAGTAGGTTGTCTTGTCTAGTTGGAGGTTTCCTTTACTGTGCAGAAGCTTTTTATTTATTTTCTCTTTTTTTGTATTTTATTTAATTTTTATTATATTGTTTCCATTACCTTTTCCCTTATACCCCCTCTCACCAGCAATCACCACACTATTGTCCATGTCCACAAGTCCTTTTTACCTCTTGCAAAAGCTTTTTAATTTAATGTAGTCTTATTTTTAATATTTTTTCTTTTGTTTCCCTTACCTGAGAGTACATGTACATAAAGAGGTTTACTCAGATTGATGTCAGATAGTTTATTTCCTACATTTTCTGCTGGAAGTTTTATGGTTTCAGGCCTTGCATTTAATTCCTTAACCCATATTGAGTTTATAATTTTAAATAATATAAGAGAGTGGTTCAGTTTCATTTTTTTTGTATGCATCTGTCCAGTTTTCCCAAAACCGCTTATTGAGGAGACTGTCATTATTCCTGTGTATATTTTTACCTATTTGTCATAGATTAGTTAAAACCAACAACAAAACAAAAGCAGATTCATTAAAAACAGAGACCAAAGGGATGGTTGCCAGAAGGGAAGGGGTGGGGACAAGGATGAAAAGGGGAAGGGGAATATAGTCAGTAATATTGTGTTGTTACATAGTGACAGGTGATTACTAGAATTAGTGGTATGATCACATTGTAAGCTACAAAAGTGTCAAGTACTGTATTGTACACCTGAAACTAATATTACCAATATAAGATTGTATACCAATTATACTTAAAAATAAATAAAATACATTGCAAAATGAGAAATTATATCACTTAGAAATATAGACCAGTTAAAAAGACTTAATATGGTTCTTCCTGAGGTAGTAGACTGAGAATTAGGATGGTCCATGGAAGGACAGTATCCTATTTTCTTATAAAGCTGTTAACATAATTTGGCTTGTTAGCAACTTGTACCTATTGGCGAAAATTACTCATTTAAAAAGAAAAACTGAAATAATTTGGGATATTTTAATAACAATATAAATAACCATGTCAAATGTGTACCTTTTTATTGAGTTTAAGACTTTTTTCACATTTTTACATCCTGCAAATCTGATGCATTTTATAATCAATGGCATCATTTTTACTGGAAATGAGTTGTCTCTCTTAAGAGAACATAAAGTAATGCTTTATATAATTTACAACATCTTAGCTTTTGTGGAATGTGTATTCTGTGTATTACTGTTAAAAAACAAAGAATACACTTTTTAAACACAGATCACTTATGAAAATTACTCGTATATTAAGCCACAAAACTTCTGTCAGTTGTGGTTACTGTGGACAAGTAGAAGTATCTGGTATAATAAGTGAAGCAGGCACCACAGTCTTAGTGACAAAAAGAATGAAGAAAAAAGAGCAAGAACCAATATGGGGTTGGCAGTGAGAATATCCCTCATATGTTTATTTTCAGGTACAAATAAATATGTGATTGGAAATTGAGAGCCATCTGCAAATGCACCAAACAGAATGAAAAAATGAGGGATGAGAAGACCAATTGGAAATAATTTTGGAAAATGCCTAATGGTTAAGACCAAATAAAATTAATCTAAAATCAATTGTGACATTCTGGACACATGGGCAAATGCCTTATTTTAGTAACCTAACACTGGAGTGATGTCTTTTTTAATTAATTAATTTATTTATTTTTAAAATAAAGTGTAGTTGACATTATACAATATTACATTAGTTTCAGGTGTAAAGCATAGTGATTTGACATTTATGTACCTTATGATGTGATCACCACGATAAGTCTAGTAACCATTTGTCACTGTACAAAGTTATTACAATATTATTGACTATATTCTCTGTGCTGTACATTATATCCTTTGACTTATTTAATTTATAAATGGAAGTTTGTACTTCCATTTCCCTTTACCTTTTTCATCTATCCACCCCTATTCTCTGACAACCATCAGTTTACTCTTTATGAGTCTATATCTGTTTTGTTTTGTTTTGTTTGCTCATTAGTTTGTTTGTTTTTAACATTCCACACATAAATTAAATCATATGGTATTTGCCTGACTTATTTCACTTAGCATAATACTCGCCATTTCCATCCATGTTGTTGCAAATGACAAGATTTCATTGTTTTTTATTCTTGAATAATATTCCATTGTATGTGTATAGAATATCTTTATCCATTTATCTATTCATGGACACTTAGTTTGCTTTCACATCTATGCTGTTGTAAATCATGTTCTAATAAACATAGAGACAAGTATATCTTTTCAAATTAGTGTTTTCATTTTCTTCAGATAAATACCCAGGAGTGAAATTGCTAGGTCTTAAGGTAGTTCTATTTTTTTTTTTTTGAGGAACATCTGTACTGTTTTCCATATTAGCTGTACCGGTTTACACTCCCACCAGTGGGGCAAGAGGGTTACTATTTACACACATCCTTGCAAACACTTGTTTTTTATTGACTTTTTGATAATAACCATTCTGACAGGTATAAGGTGATACCTCATTGTGGTTCTGATTTGCATTCCCCTGATGATTAGTGATGTGGAGCATCTTTTCATGTATCTGTTGGCCATCTGGATGTCTTCTTTGGAGAAATGTCTATTCAGGTTCTCTGTCCATTTTTTAAAATTGAATTATTTTATTGATGTTGAGTTATATGAGTTCTTTATATATTTTGGATATTAACTCTCTATCAGCTATCTCATTTGCAAATGTCTTCTGCTATTCAATAGATTATATTTTCATTTTGTTAATGCTTTTCTTTGATGATCGAAAGCTTTTTAGTTTGATATAGTCCAATGTGTTTATTTTTGCTTTTGTTGCTGTTGCCCAGGGAGACATGTCCAAAAAAATTGAAATCAGGTTGCATAATATCTCCAAAGTTCTTCTTCTTTTCTTTTTGTTTTGGCAATTTGGGTTCTTTTGTGATTCCATATAAATTTTAGAATTATTTATTGTTCTAGTTTTGTGAAAAATGTCTTTGGTATTTTGATAGGGATTGCAGTAAATTTTTAGATTACTGTGGGTAATATGGACCTTTTAACAATACTAATCTTTTCAATCCATGAGCATAGCATATCCTTCCATTTATTTATATTATATTCAATTCCTTTCATCAGTGTCTTATGGTTTTCAGAGTACAATATTTTATGAGAGAAAGAGGTAAGTCTTTATGATACCCAATGGAGGGAACCTACCCTAGGCATCTAACTAAATTTGCCACAGGAAAACATAATGGTGACTTTATAGAACCCATCATATCTTATAATGTTGCAAGTGACAGCTCACTGACAGAAATGTTCTTAGATGCTACCCATTAAGCTTAGGTCTCATAATTTTTCCATATTTTACTACATACAGTATTCAGTTCCCCTAATAGAAGCTGCACACTGACAGAGAACCTTTGACTGGTGCAATTGCAGAAATGAAAATACTGAGTAAAGAAAGATTTAACAACCCATTATGCAATCATCACATGGAAAACTCATATTATGGCCCTGGCTGGAATGGCTTGGTGGACTGAGTGCCAGCCTGCAAACCATGCCTGGGTTGTGGGCCAGGTTCCTGGTTGGGGGCATGAGAGAGGCAACCGATCCATGTATTTCTCACACATCAATGTTTCTCTCCTTCTCTTTCTTGCTCCCATCCCCTCTCTCTAAAAATAATAAAATCTTTAAAAAACACTCATATTATGAACTTCAGTCACCCAGACAATAAAGAACAGAATAAATAAGTATTACAGGATGTGGAAGATGGAAACTAGTTAGTCATCAAAACCAAAGGGGCAGTCACTTCTGACTCCCCAACTCCTGCTTGTTCCTGCCCCTCCCAAATCCCCACAGCCACTAAGAACACCAACTCTTATTTTTACTTTTGGGTGCAGAATGTAGGTTCTGTCCTGGAGGCATGTTTTTTCTCTCATTAAAAAAAAATATCCAAGTATTCTGAAGGCAAGGAACAAACTTAGGTGAATTTTACTAATCCTTATTTTAAGGTCTCTAAAACACAGGCTTTTCCAAAGTTTCTACGTTATCTCCTTGCCAATGATAAATATTAGAAACCTATACTATTCAAAACACATTAAACCTCCTAACAATGTAAGAGCTTAGGAGAAAATTTTAGCTCTATAGGAATACATGCTAATGTATTTCCTTTTCAATATAATTTCTTAAGCTGAATTAAATATTGATATTTACAATTAACTGGTTGTTTAACTTGAAGTTTCAAGAAGATATGGTTCATGTTATTGTAATTGTTATGCTGGCAAATTTTTCTGAAATGTGCTATGATATTGTGAAGAGTATACCATAGATTTTTGTGTCTTTTACTTCTTTCAAAGCAGACTGGTGTAGGAGCCTATACTGAAAAGGTTTCATCAGTCTTCAACTCTTCATTGTTATTTTATTGTTTGTGTGTTTGTGTCTTTTCTTCCCCTGAGCAGTACAGCAAAAATTGGCAGTGGGAGTAAGTGGATCTCTGCAGATATACAAAATAAGGGGTATAGTGTCTGTATAGTGTCTATATAGAAAATTCAAAATACTAATAAAAGCTACTTAGAGTGGGTCTGCTTTTTATTATCACCATGCTCTAGCAACTCTAAACAGTGATCAAGTACGCTTCCCTCAAATTATTATGGGTATGTTCTAAACAACTGTTTCAGTTATGGCTGAGATTTTGTAATTTATATGTAAGCTTCAAATTAATAGAATTTTATTACTTCTTCTATAAAGAATGCTATATTCTCCTCAAAAATTAATATAGTCACCTGCCATATAGATGTGTATTCAGCTGCATACATTTGTTTGGAGAGTAATTTCCTAAGTCTGCAGATTTTTGTCTTGTTTCCAGCACTGTTGTTTCTTCACCCCCTAAGGTGCCACATGTACCTGCCTTCAAAGAGTGGACTCAAAATAAACAACGGCAGTGCAATGATTGTAAAGATGAAGAAACAACTTGAGTTCCCTCAGTTCTGTCATTCCATGTGAACATATGGAGATTTTATTTGTGCTTAAAATGTTTAAAGCTAGAACGGTGTGCAAACAAAAAGATGTAGCATCGTTTGTAAGTGCAAATTTTATAGTGTGAAAAACATACTTGAATATGCATGAAATAGATTTGTTTTATTTTGTGCTTGAGTGTGAAGATGGTGTTCTTAATGGAGAGAAGGTATATTTAAATGATACTCTCTGGGGCCAGAGGAGGAACTGCACCATGGCCCACTACCCTCCTTCCTTGTTAAGTATGATAATATGCTGCTGACTCTGATTAGTAGACATTCTGAGGACACACACATTCAGAATCTGATTATTGTTACAAAAACAAGGAATCGAATTAACATTTAAGTAACATGAAATTAATTTTAGAATGTGCCCCAAAAGAATTATAACCAAGTCATAAGTAAGCTATAAATAAACATGTGTACATGTATTAAAAAACAGATATACTCATAGTTTATATGCATATTATTTTATGTATCCTCTTGGAAAAATATGTAAACACCCTTCTACATAAGTCTGAGGTGAAAGAGGAAATTAAAACTGAAAACACACAATATTCAGATGTAAGTAGCAATAAGGAAGGGCTATATACCAAATATGGACAAGACAGAATTGAAAGGAAAACTTATAAGCTTTAATGTCTTTATTAGCAAAGAAAGTATGTTAACAAAATAATTAACATTTAAATCAAAGAATATTTAACTATTGGGAATATTAACTCTATAAAAAAGAGGAAAAGAAAATAAAATTAACAAAATAGGGTAGAAGTTATAATACATATAATAAACATACTAGGAATTAATAATTTTAACTACTTCCTATAAACTAATAAGGAAATTACAAAAGATATAATTATTTAAATAGACTAACAATATAAAAAGGCAAGAAACATGAAAATATGCTTAAATCAAGAAATTACACATTAAAACAACTTTTCCATTTAAAAAAAAAAATCCTCACCCAGGGGTATGTAGAGCAGACAGAGGGTGAGAGAGGGAGGGAGGGACGGATATAGAGAGAGAAACATCAATCCATTGCCTCCCTTATCTGCCCCAACTGGGAATCGAACCACAACCTAGGAATGTGCACTGATGGAGGACTGAATCCGCAACCTTTTCATGTATGGGACCACACTCAACCAACTGAGCTACCCAACCAGGGCCAACTTTCCCATTTGATTGGCAAATTTATGCCTGGTAACATCAAGTGTTTCAAATGCTGTGAAGAAATGATTTTTCTGATAGTGTTGATGAAATTTGAATAATACAGTTTTTTTGGTAGAAAACTTGTTAGTAGTTAACATTGCAAGTGAACATACCCTTTGACCTGACAATTCAACCTATAGAAATTTGTTCTACAGAAAGATTTGCTTACATGTTCACAAAGATATTTGTACAAGAATATTCATTGCATCATTTTTTTATAATTACAAAAAATAAGAAACAACCTTAAAGTCATTCAATGTGGCATTTCCATCTAATGGAATTCTGTATTGTCATTAAGTAGAATGATGCAGATCTGTGTGTACTAAAATAAAAAACGTAATCCGCCTAATTCCCAAGTACATTATTAAGTGAAAAAAAGTTGACTCGTGGAAAAATATATAGTATCATCTCATTTTTAGGAATAATTTTTAAATAGTAAATATGCATGCCCATCTTTATAATGCACAAAATGCAATCTGAAAGAACACACAACAGTTTCCTGTTGGGGTGGTAACTGGAATTGGGGTAGAGAGATATTAGAAGACTTATTTTTCATTCCACATATTTATGTATTAACTGAAATTCTTAATAACGCACTGATGAATAATTTGTAACTGTGAAATCTATTATATACATATACATATATACATATATATGCATATATGATAAAGATATCACAGCAGTGGTGAATGGAAGACAGCCCAGAGGCTAACATCAAAGACAGGATAGTTGTAGAGTAGTCTCTAGAATCAGCCTGCCTGAGTACAAGTTCTGCCACTGTGTGTTCTTGAGAAGATAATTAACCTCTTTGTCTCAGTTTCTTCATCTGCGAAATAGGGGTAGTTAATGTAACATTAACCAAGTGAATATGTATAAAATCCTTAAACCAGTGTGTAGCTTATATGAAACACTCAAAGCATATGGAAAAATAGTGTTAGCAATTCTTATTAAAGTCAAAGGAGGAGCATTTTCCCAGAAGAAATGTCTGATATTCGCAAATTGGGAATGGATAAGAAATGAGGGAAAACATTGAAATGTTATTTTGACATTTGAGAGGACTGTACCAAAAGAATGGTCTTGAATCCTCAGGATAATAAGAAGCAATAAGTATAAGAATTTCAAAAAATGCTAATACCTTAAGTAAACATCCAAGGAAAGAACAATGACAATGTAGATTAATTTGTGGCAGCAGGCTTGAAGTAAATATTATTAGAATAAAAGTGTTCATTTTGTATGTAGTAGCAGAAAAAAAAAGGAAGCAGTGAATAAAAGATGAAAGGGGTGTTGGGAGGTGAGGGCAACTGCAGGAAAATGATCCCAGAGGGAATAGAAGGAGATGGAATCACTAGCCCAGAAAGAGACTGAGGGGAGTTACTATTTTCAAAAAGGATTTAAAGCATGGATCCAACATTCTGAAAAAGTGAAACTCACATAGAATTATAAATCCTGAGTTTGAACTCTGCTCTGTACTGAGAATACTTACATAGTTTAGAGGAGAGGAGCAGTTTCCATGGTGGCTTAGAAGGTAAGTATTGCTATCACATTGAATGACAAATTAAGGCATCATAAGGACAGAAGGAAATTGCAGAGCCTCAGAACTATTGAAAGTTTAAAAGAATTGAGGAGATATGAGGGAAAGTTAAATCTGGGTGTGGAAGCTGAAGAAAGAGTGTGTTAAATCAATCGGTTACAAGATTTTAAAAATTCTCTAGCACGGGAAATAATGGAATTGGTGAAATGAGCTATCTACCTAAATTTTCTAAGGGATGTAGACACTGTTTTTGGTGTGATCTTTTAGCATTTTGGTAGCATTTTTGAAAACCATGTATTTAATTTATATTGCAATGCACTGACTCTTACACACTGCATTATATACTGCTATGTTTTAAAATCAAATTAACATATTTAACAAATTGGTGGTCCCTAAATTTCAGTGTATGTTTGTTTTTATAATTGCAAAAGAGACCTGGAAAAGAACCACAAGCATACTTTCAGCAACTTTAGTTACAACTAACTCCACCCATGTGTGTCAGGTTCTAAATTCCCTAGGCAAAAGATGATGTATGAGGAAAAGTGAGTTTATGGTCACAAGTGAGCATGTGGAATAAATGGAAGGAAGGGACATGACATTTATTCCTCCACATATTCTGACAGGACTTTCCCATGCTTACAACTGTTCTGGTGGTACTTCTCTGTTCTCTGGCAGACGTTTTGGAAGAAGACGGGTGAATGGAGCAGACAGACACATGGAGATAGTAAGACAATGTCTGCCTTTGTGACAAGGAGACTTCTGTGCATGTGTACATGGATCCTTGAAACTTGTAAGACTGTATCTCACTAAGTAAACTCACTGTACGAAACAGTAGTTAATATGTGCAAAACACAAATCAAGAGGTTATTACTTACTTTAGAAAAGACTGTTTTATTTCATGAATGTTCTCTCTTGAGGTTTTGTGTTTTGTTTTTTTTTAATTAGCAAGCAACCCCAGGGCACTAAACATAAGACTTGATTTACACACAATGCTTTAGAAATGTATCAAATTCTGCCCAAATCCCAAAAGCAGAAACATAGCTATGCTAAATATGGCTCAGTAATAGCATTTCTATAGTTCTTGGGGTCTAATGTAGGCAAGAATGATGATATTTTACAAACCTAATAACCTTTTTGTTGGGTAGAGAGGTTTTCCTGAGCTATTTATAAAGTGAAATTGGAAGAATAATGACGAGGAAGTTTCTTCTCAACAAGTGGATTGGCTGAATGAGAAGTATTTTCTTGCTTTGTCATGAATAAAAAATCAAGAAATTGTTTATAATATACACTTGAATATCTATTTTCTTTTTCTGATCTTAGATCTCTGTAACTCTTAGAGTGGAAACTTTGCCAGGCTTTATTCCTTTTTGATATCTAATTAAAACTGATTTAATGGAAAATTTATCAGTATGCCTTTTTCTCTCTTATTTCATCTTTGGATATGGACAGACACCCATTTTTACCATGCACTGTATGTTGAAAGATCAAATATATCAGCATAATTTAAATAAATCTGAGCCCTATAAATTCCCACTGGATGTAAGGCCACAAATGGAAACAAAACAAGGGCATGTTCAATGACATTAAAATGCAACTAATTTAAAACACAAAGGAAATACGTTTCAATGGAGTGCCTAATAAATCTACAGCAGTCACTTCCACAGAATTTTAGTGAGCCAAATACCTCAGCAACTTTCAAGAGAGAATTACACATTCGTAGCATAGGAAGAAAACATATTTGTGGCCATGAGGCTACAAGGACTATTAATTTATATCCTTTCTTTTTTAGTCATAAGAGACTCCGGCCAACTTTCTAGATTAGTAAAAATTCCTTGATAATTAAGTAATATGCTAAAGTGAAAATATCTCTAGATTTAGAGTCTTTGTTTTCTTAATTCTTTTATTTGACTGCTGGATTTATTTTAAGGAGATAGCAGTGGGATTGCAGATATAGCCAAATTTTTTTTGATTTAACTACACCAATAGAGTATAATCAAATGAATCTTCTGAAAAGAAGATTGTAACGCAAATATATTTATATAAGAATATTAGTAGGAGGAAAATAAGAGACAACGATACCAAGGGAAGAAAGAGGCAAAAGGACAAGGGCTGGAGGGGAGAGTACGGCAGGCAGGGGCCACAGACCGGTTCTGGACCAAAACAGAGATAAGAAATCAAGTTTTCCTAATAAAAAGCAAAAGCCTTTATTTCCCCTCTTTATTACTAATGTTTCTTAATGAATAGTCTTTTATTTAATGTGAATCCCACTGTTTTCATTGCTTATCCCTCCTCCCATCCAGCCATTACCAAAGGAGAGAGGTTCATATAAGTTTCCTTTTATCCAGGTACCTTCTTCCAAGCCTTCCTGAGGTTTAAGAAAGCCAATTGTCCTCCTATGAGCCCAGCTGTAGTGAACCCTCCACAATGTCAAGCCCATGGTCCTTCCACTCACTGACATTATTTCCCAGGCATTACAATAGGCTCTGGAGATGTGTCAACAAAATAGACAAAATTCCCTGCTCTCAGAGAGCTTATACTCTACTTTGGGATGGAAGAAATGAGAGAAGGCATATAATAAAATAAAAAAGTGAAATATAGAGATAGTAATACATGCTATGGAGAAAAACAAAGGAGGAAATATGGTAGTATTTTGTGGAGGTTGAGGAAAACGTGAAGTTTTAAACAGAGTGGTCAGGAAAATCCTTACTGGAAAAGTGTCGTTGAACACTGCGCAATGTAGAGGAGAAAGTGCTTGGCCTAAGTGTTCAAAGCAGAGGGGAAATGGGGAAATGCAAATTCCCAGAGTCAGATAATGATTCTGGAGGTAATTTTGCTGAATATGGGGAATCTGGGGGACGTTGACAGCTGTGTGCATGATCTGACTTGCAGTCTAATGGATCATTCTTGCTTTGTATTGAGAGTAAATGAATCTGAAGCTCTGCCTAGCTAAACTTAGGGCAGAAGATGTGGAAGCGAAAGTCTTTAGTACATATGCAGAAGTCAAAACCATGAATGTCGATGGGGCCTTCCTCAAAAGCATGTGAGGAAAACAATAAAACAGGGGTCATGATGAAAGCCTGCTGGGTGCTAATGTGTAAGGGATGGAAAGAGCTGTGTGAACTTAAGGAATCCAAGGAAGAACTGGTCAGAAAAGTATGAAAAGAAATAAAAGAGCATACAAGGTAAAAACTGTTGAGCTTCAATAAGGACCCATGTGAAATTAGACATCATGAATTTGAACTGACCTAAATTTATACTGACATGTGTTTGTTTGATACACTTAGGAGTACTCTATACCAGCAATTGCATAGAAGCCTAATTAAAAATTTGATTCAGAGTTGTGGTTTTCCTGCAGAGGTACAATAAACAATAGGAACATCAAATAACTGAAATATTGATAAGAAAGAGTGAATAAGATATTCAGCTATGTGGTTCCAGGCAGGGAAAGTAAATAAATCCAAATGAGAATAAATAATGAGGAAATGTAGGAATTAAGAAATGTGATCTGAGAAACTGAAGAGGATGTTTAGCAGAATGAGTCTGAGGGCGAGACTAGGAGAGGGTTGTTAGAAGTGGTGCTTAAGGATTTTAATGTGGAACATAAAATAGCAAAATACAATTATTGATATACTTATTAGAGACTTCCAGTGAAGATGGAGGTGTAGGTAAACACAGCTCACCTCCTCACACAACCACATGAAAATTACAATTAACTACAGACCAAAGATCACTCAGAACTGTCAGAAACCAAATTGAATAGAAATCCAACAACTACAAAACTAAAGAAACTACATCAAACCAGAAGGGTAGGAGATGCGGAGATGTGGAGACGCGGAATGGGCGGGTCACACACCCACTATTGATGGCTAAATATTTGGGAGGGATATCTCAGGATCAAGGGGTCCCAGCCCATACCAGGCCCCTGAGCCTATGTTGGGGCATACAGGGAGGAACTGAAGTGTCTAGTATCAGACTGAGACCTGAGGGACAGCTCTTTCCCAGACAGAAAGGTGAGCAGAGGTCATTGTGCCTTTCTTGAGCCCTTCCCCAACAGGGCCCTAGAACTAGCAGGTGGGAGCCACATCTGAGACTCCATTTACCTGGCTTATACTGTTTGCCCCACCCTGGCGTTTACCTGAGGCTCCACCCCACCCAACTTACTGGTCTGTCCCCAGCCCCATATCTCCGCCTAAGTGGCTCCGGGCCTGGCACTAGCAGCAACAGGCTTTGGATCACAGTTTGGCTCTGCCTGGGAACCTCCAAGCCCAGCAAAAGTAGCAGCCACCTGTAGATTGCTTTGTAGCTCGCACTGGGTGGCCCCAGATGGAACACATGTGTTAGCTGACCCTGACCTGCACCACCTGGGAAACCCCAGAGCCAGCACACCTGCCAGACAGCTACAGACCATGTCAGAGCACCACCACCCTGCACAACTGATCCTCCATGGATGGCGGAGGTTGGTGGTCAGTAGTCAGAGCCAGCCCTTATAGCTGACTGGCCTGGGTAAATCCCTCCCATAGACCTGCCAACAGCAAGCAACCCTCAATTACAAGAGGAGGGTGTACTCAACCCACACAAAGGGGGCACCTTGAGTACCCAGTTTGGGTGATAGGGAAGGCTGTGCCATTGGAGCCTATAGGCCATGCTACCAAGACAGGGAGTCATAGCAGCTCTAGCTAATACACAGAAATAAAACATGGTTAGGCTTCCAAAACAAGGAGACAAAGAAACATGGCCCACATGAAAGATCGCATCAAAACTCCAGAAAAATAACTAAACAAAATGGAGATGAGCACTCTATTTGATGTAGAATTCAAAACACTGGTTATAAGGATGCTCAAGGAACTCAGTGAATCCTTTAACAATGTTAAAAATAGCCAGGCAGAAATGAAGGATATACTAATGGAAATGAACAATTTATAGGGAATCAACAATACAGTGGATAAAGCTGAGAATCAAATTAATGATATGGAACATTAGGAAACAGAAAACAACCAAGCAGAGCAACAAGAAAAAAAAAAATCCCCCCAAAAATGAGGGTATTGTAAGAAGCCTCTGGAGCAACTTCAAGCAAACCAATATTTGCATCACAGGGGTGCCAGAAGGAGAAGAGAAAGCAAGAAATTGAAAATCTATTTGAAAAAATAGTGAAAGAAAACTTCCCTGATTTGGTGGAGTAAATAAACATGTAAATCCAGGAAGCAGAGTCCCAAACAAGATGGATCTAAAGAGGACCACACCAAACACATATTAATTAAAATGCCAAAGGTTAATGGTAAAGAAAATCTTAAAGGCAGCAAGAGAAAAGCAGTTAGTACCTTCAGGGGAGTTCCCATAAGGCTGTCAGCTGATTTCTCAAAAGAAACTTTGCAGACTAGAAGGGACTAGCAAGAAATATTCAGTCATGAAAAGCTGCAACTTACATCCATGATTACTCTACACAGCAAAGCAATCATTTAGAATCAAAAGAAAGATAAAGAGCTTCCCAGAAAAGAAGAAACTAAAGGAGTTCATCATCACCAAATCATTACTATATGAAATGTTAAAGGAACTTAAGAAAAAGAAAATCACTTATAGGTGAGATCATATGGTATTTGTCTTTCATCACCTGGCTTATTTCACTTAGCATAATGCCATCCAGTTCCATCCATGCTGTCGGGAAGGGCAGTAGATCCTTCTTTCTTTCTGTTGTGTAGTGTTCCATTGTGTAAATGTACCACAGTTTTTTTGATCCACTTACTTACTAATGGGTACTTAGGCTGTTGTATATAGGTTTCTAACAATCTAACATGTATTTTATCTCATTTATATAATATTGATGAAATATCTGTAAGGGTTCAGAACGAGTCTCCCTAGAATGTGTTACCCTGGCCTATGGATTATTTTGAGCCAGAGACTATAGGGGCCCAGTAGGCTCAGGAAGAGCTTTCAGTCTCCCTTATCTGCATAAAAGAATTTAGATAAAGGTCCTGGTCCAGGAAGAGCACTATCACCAGAGATATCTACAAAAAATATAGGCTAAGTGTGGTAAGGCATGCTCATCGGGGCCTCAAACCAAAGTCCTCACTATTCCCATTGTCTCTGCATGGCACAGCAAACATTAGTTTATGAAAAATTCATTTCCATCTCCAAGTGCATTGCCTTCCTCCCACGTGAAGTCCCGGACTCCTACTCCTTCTCCTCAGTTTATAATGACACAGCCTCAGTGACCTGACTACCTGTTGGTCTCATTTTCCTTATGGAGTCCCTGCACATTTTCTCCTACAAAAAAAAAGATCAAAACTAAGAATAATAAAATGGCAATAAACACATACCTATCAACAACTGAGTCTAAAAAACGAACTAAGTAAACAAGAGGCAGAATCATGGATATGGAAAGCATTTTGATGGTTGCCAGATGGGAGGTGCATGTGGGGAAATGGATGAAGAGGTGAGGGGATTAAGAAGTACAAATAGGTAGTTACAGAATAGCCACGAGGATGTAAAGTACAGTATAGGAAAAGGAGTAGCCAAAGAACTTATATGCATGATCCATGGACATAAACAAAGGTGGGAGGACTGAGTGAGGACTGGGGGGAGCTGGGTGGAGGGGGACAAAGAAGGGAAAATTGGGACAACTGTACAATCAAAATATTTTTTAAATATAATTATCAATTAAAAGTTGATATCTATTTAATATATCTTAGGTTATAGATAGTTTCATTTTATGATATAGATTAAATCATTCTCATTACCTTTATTGTTATCACAAAATCCCAATTAAAAAAGTCTCTTCCATTTTTTTTGCATGTATCTGTTCATTTACAACATCATTTATCACATAGACAATATTTATCCTATTGTATGTTCTTGCCTCCTTTCTCAAATATTAATTGACCATAAAGGCATGTGTTTATTCCTGGGCTCTCTATTTTTTAAATTAAGCAGGGTAGCATTGGTCAATAAGACCTGTTCCATTTATCTAATACATCTGTTTTTATGTCAGTACCAGGTTGTTTTGGTTATGATAGTCTTGTAGTATACACAAGATTGCTGTGGCTATTCAGGGCCTTTTGTTGTTCCATATAAATTTTTGCAATATTTGTTCTAGTTCTGTGAAATATGCTATTGGTATGTTGATAGGAATTTCACTGAATCTATAGATTGTTTTAAGTAGTACGGACATCTTAATGATGTTAATTCTTCCTGTCCCTGAACACAGTATACTTCTACTTATTTGTATCTTCTTCAATTTCTTTCTTCAATGTCTTATATTTTTCCAAGAACAGGCTTTTTGCATCCTTAATTAAGTTTATTCCTAGGTATTTTTTGATGCAATTGTAAATGGGATTGTTTTCTTAGTTTCCCTTTCTGATACTTCATGATTGGCGTATAATAATGTAACCGATTTCTGGATATTTATTTTATATCTTGCCACTTTACTGAATTCATTTATCAGTTCTAGTAGTTCTTTGGTGGAATCTTTAGGGTTCTCTCTCTATATGGTATATCTTGGATGTGGAGAAAAGAAAACCCTCATGCACTGTTGGTGGAAAAACAGTATGGAGTTTCCTCAAAAAATTAAAAATGAAACTGCCTTATGACCCAGCAATTCTACTTCTGGGAATATATCACCCCCCCAAAAAAAACCCTGAAAGACTAAATTAAAAGGACATATGCACCCATATTCATCAAAATATTATTTACAATAGCTGAAATGGCCACCAGTAAATTAGTGGATAAAAAAGATCTGGTATATTTACACAATGGAATACTACTTGGACATAAAAAAGAAGAAAATCTTACCTTTTGTGATAATATTGATGGACCTGGAGAATGTTATACAAAGTGAAATAAGCCAGTCATAACTGGACAGAGAAAGACAAATACTATGTAATTTCACTTATATGTGGAATCTAATGAACAAAATAAACAAATGGAATGGAAACAGACTCACAGAAGGAGGGAACAGACTGACAGCCCTCAGAGGAAAGCTTGGTTGCCTGGCTGTGAGAGAAGAGTGGAGGGATTAAGCAAAACAAACAAACAAACAAAAAACCTCATAGGCACAGACAACAGCATGGTGATTACCAGAAGGAAGGGGGTTGGAGGAGGTAGAAGCAGGTAAAGAAGGGATAAATGGCAAAAGAAGGAGACTTGACTTTGGGTGGCGAATACACAATACAATATACACACGATATATTCAATTATAGATTTGTATACTTGAAATCTATATAATTTTATTAATCAATGTCACCCCACTAGTTTCAATAAAAAAATTGTTTTGAATGAATTCTCTTCCAGGTGTTTTTAATTAGTGGTATCTTTTCTAGTATATGCCAACTGACTACTATAGGAAAATTGAGGGTCCCATTATAGAAAAGCTGTTTCAGTTTACTGAATTCTCTTTTCACAAGACTTATTTCAGAGTGGGTGTGAGCATTTTACTCAAACTTGCATGATTCTAGGGAATCTAAATATTTTGAAGGAAGTTTTGACTGTGATCAGACAATCAAATGCCTTCTGGGTATTTTTTTTTCCTGTTACATAGTTTGGGTTAAAAGCATTCACACTCATCTAGCAAAACCAAACAACATCAGATATAAAGAAGCAAAGATGTATTATTTTAACAAAAATGTATTGTTTACTACCAAATAAAAATAGATAGATATCTTTAGTTTTACTTTTAAACTTAAGTTGAGTAACTCTTGAAGCAAGTTAACATAATTGACTAGTTCTGCTTATGCTTCTCCAACTTTTCTGTCCTTTTTTTCTAAGTGAGAGACCAAGGTCTGCTGGGTGTAATTTTCTTTTTCAGAGTGCATGCTGAAGCAAATTGCCTCACCTTCTCTTGGTGAAGCGCATTACTTTGAGTTTGCTGCTGGCCCCTTTAAGTTCCAGTAGCTGAGCATAAATGTAAGTTTCCAGCTTCACACCTCTTTGTCTAGTATTTATTAATGCTTGTTTTACTGTGGAATGTATGGATGTTCAGTACATTGAAGCTATGCATAAAATTATGACAAAATGACCCCTGAGGCTTTTTTTGGTCATTAATCTACAAGTGTTCCTCTCTAATGCAAACCCACAAAGGAAGAACTTGGTAACGTCCTGCAACAGAATAAAATCAAAATTTTATGGTCCGCAAAGGTAGAAATTTTGAAAGTAAACCTAGCACCACAAACTTCTCCTTTTTCACTAAAACCAAGTATCCATTTTCCTATAGTATTAGTATAGAATTTATCAAGAGAAAGAAATTATCATAAAAGCTTAATTAGATATTAAGAGAAATAAGCTAAAAGGATTAACTAAAAGGGAAGAAAATTTTAGGCATAATTTGATGAATAATGTCCATCAGTGTATTAAAATAGAGAATAAAAGAAAAGTTAAGAAAAAAAATCAGAGAAGAGCAAAAGAAACAAAGTCCCAGAGGTATATAAGAAAATAAATAAGTAAAAGAAAACAATGAAAAGTAAATTTAAAAAAGAAAGAATAAAAATATCCCACTATTTTTCAAGCATAGCATTATTATTTTAATAATAATATTAAAAATAGTAAATCACAGGATGATTAGTAAACAGTTTAAAATATTTTCTTATTAACATTCTGTTTACATGCCACACTGTATTACTTTTTATTTAATGTACTGCCACCTTCATAAAAATATCTATATCTCCTTCCTTATATTGTTGGATGAATTATTTTAGATAGATAAGTTCATATGAAAACAGAGTAATCACACAATGTGTCAAGTGCAGAGGACTCATGTGTACGTTAATCAGAATATTCAATTCTACTTGAATAAACACAGTAATAATGCTATAATGTTTATATTTTCTGCATGCCTAACTATTCCATCAGTGCTTTAAGATTGCCCGTTTATTTTGAGTACAATTGGGATGTCCCCAAAAACCTAATGGTTGCTTCCTCATTATAGCCATGTGCTCACATTTATTCAAATAGAAAACAATTTCTGCAGCATCCTTTAAAAATAAAATAAATAAATAAAGTATCTGATTGTGATTGCTGTTTCATAGGTTCAGACATTTAAATGCATTCTTCCTTGGAAAAAATAACTAGGAACAACAATCACAGGCAAAACTTTGCAACACCAATTGCCTTGAAAAGGAAACAACTATTCCTCCCCCCCACCAAACACAAGGAAAAATACTGTCCATTCCTGTCAGCCTTTTCACCCTCTTTTGTGTTCCAAGAAATTGCGAGTAATGAAAACAGGGCAGAGCCAATCAAATGGGTGTGTATACTAGTGCACTGTGAGAGTTGAAAGCTCTGCATTTAAAATAAGGGTTATGCATAATTCATAAACTATACATGTTTATGTAAATTACAAAAGGCGGAAGTGTACACGAAACCAGAATCTGAGGTAAAATGACGATGTTATAATATACTGCTGGACTTGCATCTTGCCAATTCAACATCTCCGTTATACTATTCTTAAAAATTACATCATACGCCAGCTCACACTAGGAAACCAAATAAAACTTTGAGGTTTACACACATTGTATATTTTCAACATTTATTTCAGATTCAATATATTATTAAACACTGAAACTTAGCCATATATAATTCAGACAGCCTGGGAATAAAGATATACACATATAGTCCTGTTAATGGGCGTTATATAAGTTGAGAGAAATAGAAACATTGCCTTGAAATTTAATTTCAAGATAAGTTGTTTTTCTTTAAATGTATGGAGATTCCACCTTAAAAAAAAAAAAAAAAGAAGTCTTCCATCAGTGGTAACAGAGCCCGTGAATTTTGGAATGTAAGTATTATTTGGAAGGCAACCCCTCACCTAACGTGGAACACTGGAGTGGTTTCTGCTGGTGGTATTCAGCTCAGACTCATCTTCTGGGTTAAAGTGTTCCTTTAAATCAGTCATTGTGGGTTGCCTGAGGAGGGGAAGGGCTCATTTGCATGAGCTCTCCACCTCCTGGTCAGCTCTGACAATCTTGGCAGCTTAGCACTGCAATTGGCAAAAGAGTGTTTCAAAATAATAATAATAATAATAAATAATAATAATAATAATAAATAATAAGGGCTTCCAAAGAAAACACTGTCACTGAATTAAGTCCAATGCACCTGAAATTCATTGCTCTGTTATCTTTTTAAATTGTTATAAATATAGCACGCATTTTAAAGTCATTTCTGTTTATTTCCTTCCTAATGTACTGTGTGAACCATTTTTCATATGTGTTAACCTACTATATGCAAATGACATTTAATGTGTTTTATTCACAGAATGCATTTACAAATCATTTTGCATATGGAGGGAAGCAGTTGCTTCATTTTCGCATGTGAAACTGAAAAGTCAGAGTACGTATCACTACATTTCTAAAATGAGAGGAAATTTAAATGGAATGAGGAAAGCCCAGAGATGCTATGATAGAAATTTTCTGTTGCTAATTCATCTATTAGTACCTTTTTCTCACTTTATAGACTTTCAAAATCTGGTGCTGAATTTTCCTCCCTAAGAATTTTAAGCTCTTGTCATTAGAAACAATTATCCCTTCCATTACACCTGCTTAGGTCCAAGTGTACTGTTCTTAGAAATCAAAAGAAAAGCTCAGAAACAGCAAACATTTTTAGGTGAAGTAAAAATTAATTTAAACATCTGTGTCCCATGTGCTACCACAGTAACTGAGAGTGATTTGCTACCAACTAATTATCATGTATTTTATTCATGGCACTTAAAGACTTTCAAATAATTTGCAACAAATTTATGTTATTTTAAATAGTTCTCATGCACTAAACTATGTAAAATAACTAAGTGTTTAAAAATACAGAGAGTAGATTAAATATTGAAGGTATATTAAAATTCCATTTTTACATAAATTAAATATGTAACAAAAATGAGCATCTCTAATTGTGATAAAACGATGGGGAAAATGTGTACAACATAATGCTTTTATTCTGCTAATTTATAGAAATAGTTGCCTAAATGGTTATTATTTTCATTCCATGGATAGAATGACCAGGAAAAATGCTGGCAATTACTCTGTGAATGGTGTTCTACCCTGGTATGAAGCTGTAACTAATTTGCATATAGCATTGTTGGAAATGAGGCCTGTGACATCCAGATCATCATCAACATTGGGGATTCACATTGCCAACTGTACCAACTGTACCTCTTCATACAAATACATACATACTGCCACTTATGGATCAAAGGGAGCCTTGAGACTGCAGTCTTGAGCTATTAAACACAACATGCTAGTGGGATTTTAAACATGTTTTAGAAGAGGGGTCTTTATCATCAGAAGGATGTTTTTTACCTTGTTATGTAAACAAAGGGAATTCTCTTATAAACTTCCTCCATGGAAATAATTATCTTGTACCTGCGCTGTTATATTTTCTGCAAATGAAAAAGGCATTTGGTACAACTAAAAAATTTTAATTATCATATAGGTTAGTAAAAAGTACTGTACATTTTTTTCTGTAACAGAAAGACAGTTAAAAAGTCTTTTTTACGTTTAAAAATAAGATAGGAAAAACTCAAAATGCAGATACAATCCACTAATGTCTGAACACTGGTTTAGTAATTTCCATGCTGATGTAAGTCTACAAATATACACTCAGGTGAGGCAACTTTGACCTCATTTATCAAATAAAAAAAATAAATGAATAAGAAGGCAAAAAATTTTATTTAAATTATTTGGGTAATTTTCAGTTATTTCCTTCATGTTGCATATACAGCCACTGATTAGTTTATCTCCTACCATATATCTTTGTTGTTGTTTTTTTAATTTTGCTCTGTGCATTTAAGAAGACTACATATTTTGAAAATAATATAATAAAATTATTATTTCTTGTTGTAAATAAAAACTTTCTTGATAACAAAATAGTGAATTGGTTACGGCACTTGAGGAGAATTAAGTTCTCAGTGGAAAGATATTTTTCTACCAAATTTTTGAAAGAGGTTATATGGTCATATTTGAGAGTTTACATCTTCCCTATGGGACTATCTATAGTAGGTTGTTTCTATACATTAAATGTCAAGACTTGACTATTGAGAAATATAAAACAGATATGTCCTGGTGTATCATTTATAAAGTATGTTTACAAGGTATTTTTCTAATGCCCTTAGCTATTGCTATTACCTCTCTTGTCCTCTAATTTTCATGAGGCTCTGTTGTGTAACTTATTTTTTATTTAGTGAAGAAGCTGAATAATTGGTTATGGATGATAAGAGAAAAAATCAGTTGAATGTGGACAAGGCTGGCCTGATAAAAATGAAATGAAGTATGCTTTCAGTTGTGTAATAATTTCCAGCTGTGTTCTAGTTTAAGAAAATGTACAACATGACACTCCTAGCTTAACTCTGTCACACATTTCATACAGGTTGTATTTTTCAGATGACACCAAGTTACAAGGAGTTGCTAACACTTTGGAAGAAAAGATCAGAATTCTAAGTGACCTCGATAAATTGAAGAAACAGCATGAACCAGATGAAAATACTGGCTAGCCACAGGTCCTACAGGGAAAAAAAGAAAAAGCTGAGCTAGAATTCATCACTCATTTATTTATTCACTCTCCACATATTTATTGAATGCCTACTATGTGCCAGCCACAAGCTAAATATCATTTAACACAAATTCATTTTTAGTATGGAAATCAGCCCCTTCCTTCAGTGCATGATTGGTCCTTTTAGAAAACTAATCCCTTTCAAAATTACATATTTCTACATAAACCAGTAGACTGAAGCAGAAAAAATACAAGCAGATCAATAAATACCAGCATCATGCTGATATATGTATGTATAAACACATACAACCCTTATTCTTTTAAAAGATGACTCTCTGGGAGATAAAGTCTTATTTAATGTTTAACTTTTAGTTACTATTAAGTTATAGATAATAAAAATGATTAAAATATTTTACTCATTCAATTCAGAAATACAGTAGTCCCCCCTTATCTGTGGTTTTGCTTTCGGCAGTTTCAGTTACCTGTGGTCAACCGAGGTCTGAAAATATTAAATAGAAAATTCCACAAATAAACTATTCATGAGTTTTAAATTGTGTGCCATTCTGAGTATCCTGATGAAATCTCACACCCTCCCCCCAGGGATGTGGTTCATCTCTTTGTCCAGCATCTCTATGTGGCATACACTCCCTACCAGTTCCTCACTTAGTGTCCCATCTCCTTTACCAGGTTGGCTGTCATAGTATTTCAGGGCTTGTGTTCAAGTAACTCTTATTTAGTAATTACTCCAAAACACTAGAGTAGTGATGCTGGCCATTTGGATATACCAGAGAGAAGCTGTAAAGTACTTTCTTTAAGTGAAAAGGTGATTACAGTTCAATAATATTTTTTTAGGGAAAGACTACATTCACATAACTTTTATTACAGTATATTATTATAATTGATCTATTCTATTATTATTGATAATCTCTTTCTACTCCTTATTTATAAATTAAACTTAGGTCTGTATCATTATATATATGCGGTTCAGTGCTCGTGAATTCAGGCATCCACTGGGGTATTGAGACCCATCCCCCACAGATAAAAGGGGTTGCTGTACCCAATTCACTTTAAAAATTGATCCCAGTGGTGTCCTACCTTTATTTCTGCCCAGGTTGCCTTGAAGAAAGGTAATAATGCATCCTGATTTAATTTGAACAGTTTACACCTGCTATGCCAGCATAATTATTAATCTCTTTCAGAAGTGAATCAGTTTAAACAATACATTGAGATGTCTCATCACCTGTACCCAAGTACTGAACATTTTGATGGGGTCCAATGAGATGCTACTCCTTCCCTCGAGGTGTTAGCTGGACACTGAGGGAGGCATAAATGTCAATAGATATTTTGAGGGGAAACCGAGGACTTGAGGATGAACAGGCTTCACACAAAGGTACAGATAAAAGGGAGCTAGTATCCAAGAAGCCATTAAAGCTGTCAAATGAAAAAAAATAGGATGGCAAAGCCTAATTGCCAACTCGTCAGACACAGTTCATCTTTGAGAAAAAATCGCTTTAGATAGGTATGTTTAACTTGAAAACCACATTCCAGAGATAAAACAGGAAAGAAATGAAAATTAGATATGATAGCAATATTCATAAAGAAATGTGTACTTATAGACAATGTAAAACATTTTCATTACTTCATCATTCCTTGAAAATGGACAATGTATATTTTTCTGGTAAACAGTATTTCATACATGCTCCTACCTGGATTAGATTGCTTACAATGTTTTTCTCCTCTCAATTTTGTAACATTAGGTGTGAGGAAATAAAGAGTTAAATTTTTAAACAGCCACTGATATGCTCTCTAAAGCAATTATTCCTTCTGTCACCAAGAGATAAATGTACTACCACAAGACATTACAAATGTGCTCTTCTAGACTCTAATACAAATTACTGTCAGACCACACCACTTAAAGCCTTCCTCCTCTTATTTAGTAAAGCCAATTTCTTTTGATTTTTTATGTATAAAGAATAAAATATCTTGCTCTAATGATTGTTGAACACTTTTTAACAACTTTTAACCCCTTTAAAAGAACATTAACTGCTTATTAACTCTTAACATCATTCAATACTGAGACTTATGGGCATTCTGAAACAAGTTGGTAGGGAAGAAAGCCTCTGAGGAGTTTTCTACCATCTGTTAGAGTGGCAGAAAGCACCTCCATCAATGAAAGGAACTCTAAAGTTAGTCCTAACCCCAACCAAGCCTTATGAAGAATTTAAACTGTAAAAATTGGGATATACGTTTACCTCCATTACAGTCACATCCCAAGCAGAAATGGTCTCAAGGTTATTCAGAGCATATCAATCTGCCAAGAGATGGTGAACATAATGCATACATGTAAGTTTGCACTGTAATTTTTTCAATTCTTTGAGCCTGTGAAAAGATGTCCAATCAGCAACTTATTCTTGGGAAGTTGAAATTAAAAACCAAACAACTTGGCAGCCTACAGGCCATGAAAATGTGCCATGAATTTGATTAAGGGCCAGGCTTCCTGTGCTTGTGAGAGAGCACTGAAGCTTCAGTAAAAGACTCCAATCTGTAGTGGGGAATGATGTGGAAATACGGAGCAAAGGAAGTATTTGAAATACGCCCAAGAGGCTGGCCAGTCTTTAGATATGTTTGAGACTAGCCTCAGACAACTACCCTAATCACCAACCTCCTTTATATAATATACCTTACAGCTCTCTTGGCTTTTTTTTTCAACTAAAATAATCTATTTAGAAAGAAAGTGAATAATTAAGTACATGAAAAAATAAAGTATGGGACTGAGAAATTAATTGCCTTGAGATCAGAGTAGAGGTTGTGTGTTGAAATTAATGGAAAATAGGTTAAATGCTATGCCAAGAGACTTGGAAAACCTGGCTTTGAGACCATTTATCATGAAAGAAATATTCTCTACACTTAATCTGAAAAAGCTTTAGTAAGTTTAGAGTAGGGGACCACAAGGTCTTGATGTTTTCTCCCATGAGATAATTTATGCAAGACATGACAATGGCAAGACACAGAAGCAAGAAATATCCTGCAAGTCATGCTTTCTGTTTGGAAAAATAATGTCTACTTTCTATTTTATAATATTCTGATTAGATATTAAAATCACTTCTCAGGCACCTAAATAAGAACAGTTATGTTTGGATGGTATCAATTTCCATCATCATATTCGTAGAGGAGGGAATCCCATCGCCTGACCTTCTTTGAAACTAGTCAGCAGGTAATTTCCCTGGAGTTTGGGCTGTGGACAAAAGGGTTATTTTGTTGTTTTGGTTTTGTACTCCCTTATAACACTGATGATGAATCTTAACTTACTGGAATTTTGAAACAACGAACAGAAAATAGCAAATAAATAAGATGCAATATATATATACACTATTACCTAAAAATAATTCATTAGTACTTAATGCCACCAAATTATACACTTAAAATAGTTAAAATGATAAATTTCATGTTATATACTATAACTTAAAAAATTAACTCAAGTTAAAAAATTTTTAAAAAGGATTTTTCTTTCCCGTCTTGTAAAATGGATGGTGAAAAAGGATACTAAGGAGAAGAAACCCGAAGCCAAGAAGGCTAATGCAGGTGGCAGGTTAAGAAGGGTAACCTCAAGTCCAAGACATCTAAGAAGGGGAAGTCCCACTGCTGCTGATACCCTGTCCGAGTCAGAGGAATTGGCAGATATCCCCAACTGGCTATGTATTCCCCAAAGGTCACATGCAAGGGGAAGTGTTCAGCAGCTAAAACCAAGGTCGAAAAGAAATAAAAGGACACGGTTCATGCTACTGTCACAAAACCAGTTGGTGGCAAAAGGAATGGTGATACCCATGTGTTTAAAGTTTGCAAAACGCCTAGGTACTATCCTCCTGAAGCTGTGACTTGAAAGATGCTGAGCCACAGCAAGAAAACTGTCAGTCAGCATGTGAGACAACTGCAGGCAGTGTCACTCCCAGGGTCACCCTGATCATCCTCACTGAGCACCACAGAGGCAAGAGTGGGCTTTTCTCGAAGCACCTGAGCAATGGCTTGCTACTTTTCACTAGATCTCTGTCTGTCAATTGAGATCATCTGTTTAAGGCAGACCAGAAATTTGACTTTGCCACTGCCACCAAAATTGCTATCAGCGGTCTGAAAATCTCCAAATATCTCACTGATGCTTGCTTTTAGAAGCTGCATAAGCCCAGACACCAGGAGGGGGAGATCTTCACAGAGAAAGAAATAGATTACAGGGCAGCGCAAGGTTGATCAGGAAGCCATGGACTCACAAATTCTGCCAAAAATCAAAGCTGTCCCTCAGCTCCAGGGCTACCTCGGATTTGTGTTTGCTCTCACAGATCAGATTTATCCTCTCAAACTGGTGTTCAAAATTTCCTACACAGAGCCCAATTAAATACATGATCTATTTCAAAAACAATAAAAATAAAAAAGGCTGTGTTTAAAAAAAGAAAGATCCTTTAACTAGTTTCTGCCTCTGAAAACTATGAGTTTTAGAGTCAAGTAATTGTGAAAAAACTAGTTAATTAATTAGGCCCTGAATGGGGGAGGAAGACGTTCCTTATCTGGGTTTTGTAAAGCAAATGGGGAGAGCGAGGGCAGAGTAAGGCGGCCTTGAGACTCTGTTACCTTAGAAATGCATTCAGAGCCAAACGAGCTAGTCCTCCGCTCATCTCTGTTTTGGAGGTCTTTATTATCGTTCTGGGGGGAATTTAAACAAATGACCAAGTAAAAAGAAGAGGAGACAGGTGATAATTAAAAGCGGAAAAAATTAATTTTTAAACATTGAGAAGCCCTTAAGTATAGTGATGGCTTTGCTACAACTGTAGTGATATGAGGACTATTAATTTGTCTTTTAAAAAAAAAGAAAGAAAGAAAAGAAAAATTGTTGGCACTTCATAGAATTAAGCAAAGCAATCTCTGCTTATATGTTAAAAGTTCTGTTAGGATGACTCTCAAGGATATTGTTACCCCTATGGGAAATGGCATTTTACAAGATACCAGATAGCATCAGGATCATATTTAATAAAACATTTTCTTTTCCCCTCTTTTGAATTCCCAAAGCTGAGGGAATTCAGGCATCTTTCATTCAGTACAAGCCAAGATGTTCAATTTCTCTACCAAAAAAATGTATGCAGCAGGGAATTAATTTTGCTTAATTCCCATTTATGGACTATGTAATGGGCCTGTGATACCTCTCTATGCTGCTGTGCGACGCTTTTCTTATGCTCTCTTTTGTTCCATTCATTGTTCTCTGCCAGAAACAACTTTTTCCTCTTGCTTCCTTGGTCTCTGTCAAATACCAAGCAAGAGATATGATAGATAATCAATTAAAAATGGAAAGTGATAACAAACTATCAGTTGCTGGATACAGTACAGGGTACGGCACAAATAACGCCCTCTTTTTATTATGTAAAAATATTTTATTACAAAATAATAAGCATGTCATTCTGTAACATAACAATATCACACTCAAGTGCCCCATATGACATTTTAGGTGAAATCTTCAAATTGCTGTCCGTCTCATACAGGACATGCACATACCCTACCAACCACACTCAATGGCGTTACTTCTGCCAGACCCTGTAGTTGTAAAAGCAGCCGGTTTGTTTCCTCAGGAAAAAAATGGCAGACAGGGGTTCCAATTCTAATAAAATGATATATTTGTACAAGATTATTTATAACAAAATATTTTCTTCCCCATTTTGTAGAAAATTAAAGACAAAGATATGAAAAAATCATAAGCCTTTGTTCTTGTTTTGCATTTTAGTGACAGGCTGACCCAAGTCCAAAGACAGAGATAAAAAGCTTTGATTAAGGTTCTAGGTAATAAAGACTTTCCCTGCTTTTTCTCCTACTTACTTTCCCTTCAGAGAAATAAATGAAAGCACCGTGGCTATATGCATCGGCTCTGAGCAAGGTTATTCATTAGAAGAAATTTCCCACTGGGGCTTCCCATCTCCTTTCATCACCGCTCCCTTGTTGGTAGGTACACATTGGTACAGTCTTTTGGGAATACCTTTAAAATTTAAAATACACATACTCCTTGATCCTGACACTTGTATAAATATTTCTGTAGGGTTGATTTTGAGACAGAGAAAAGCAGCTCCTGACATGCAGGAACTGGCCTAACACTTCCAGCTAGACCCCAGTGGTGTGAGTAACTTGCCTAACACCTACAGCCAGACAGAGGTATTCATTCTTCTGTTGGACATAACCTGACAGAACACCAGCATCAGACAAGGTCGCTTTGTGACTGTGATGAAGTGCAAAGCAAAACAAACAAAACAAAAGACAGCCTTCCAGAATCTTACCCATAACTGCCTAACCATAACCATATCTTTCTACGTGCTTTCTAATGCCCTCTTACTGTGATTACCCATGGTTTTCCATGATGGTGGTCTCACTTATTTCAGCAAGCAATAAGCACAACTTTCTTTCTAGTGGTCTTTAGTGGGAAGGCAGGAAGAATTCTTAGAGAAAGAATGTTGTTATAGATATTTATAATACCAAATATTGAAGACAGCCTATTTATTCAGAAATACAGAAAAGATTCCAAAAGTTATGACACATCCATTTTAGGAAATAGCCTTTGAAGAATAAGTTAGATGCATGGTTATTGGAAGGGGAGGAAGGATATTTAAGACTTGCTGTTATATGGAAGGAGAGGGCAAACTAGTAAAATAAAATTACAAAAAACAGGATACTATTACAGTGGCCTTGTAATATATATCGATATCAGGTATTGTGATCCCTCCTACTTTATTCTTCTTTTTCAAAATTGCTGAAGCTATCTAGAATCATTTCTGGTTCCATATAAACTTTTGAAATATTTGTTTCATATCTGTGAAATATGTCATTGGTATTTTAATAAGGATTGTGTTGAATCTATGGATTTCCTTGTGTGCTATGAACAGTTTGATAACGTTAATTCTTCCAATCCATGAACACAGTATGTGCTTCCATTTATTTGTGTCTTTCATAATTTCTTTCTTCAGTGTTCTATAGTTTTCTGAGTACAGTTCTTTTACCTCTTTGGCTAGTTATTCCCAGGTACTTTATTTTTCTTGTTGCTATGCTGAATGGGATTTTTTCCCCTAACTTCTGTTTCTGATATTTCATTGTTGGTGTATAAAGATGCCTTTGATTTCTGAATGTTAACTTTATATCCTGCCATTTTTCCAAATTCACTTATTAGGTCCAGTAGTTTTTTGGGTGAAGCCTGAAGTGTGCTGAGGTATGCTCCCTCTACTCTCACTTTGCTGAATGTTTTTATCATAAATGGGTGCTGTATTTTGTCAAATGATTTTTCAGCATCTGTTTATATAATCATGTAATTTTTGTCTTCATTTTGTTTATATGATGTATTATGTTTATTGATTTGTGAATATTGTACCATCCTTGCATCCCTGGGATGAATTCAACTGGATTGTGATGTATGATCTTTTCAATGTATTGCTGGATCTGGTTTGCCAATATTATGTTGAGGATTTTAACATCTATATTCATCTGTGGCCTTTAGTTTTCTTTCATTGCTGTGTTTACCTGATTTTGGAATCAGGATAATACTGGACTCATAAAAAGAGTTCGAGAGTCTTCACTCTTCTTGAATCTTCTGAGAATGTTGGGAGTTAGCTCTTCGCTAAATGTTTGGTAAAATTCTCCTGTGAAAACATTCAGGCCAGGGCTTTTGTGTGCCAGGAGATTTTTGATTACTGCTTCAATTTCACTAGTTATCAGTCCATTCAGGCTTTCTGCTTCTTTTTTATTCCATTTTGGAAGATTATATGTTTCTAGGAATTTGTCCATTTTTCCCAGGTTGTCAAATTTCTTGGCATATAGTTGTTTATCATATTTCTGACAATGCTTTGTATTTCTGTGGTATTGGTTTTAATTTCTCATCTTTCATTTCTGATTTTATTTATTTGGGTCCTCTCTCCTTTTTTCTTGATGAGCCTGGTTAAAGATTTGTCAATTTTGTTTATCTTTTTGAAGAACCAGCTCCTGGATTTACAGATCCCTTGAATTGTTCTTTTAGTCTCTATGTCATTCAGTTCTGCTCTGATCTTGATTATTTCCTTCCTTTTACTCGCTCTGGGCTCATTTGTTGTTGTTCCTCTAGTTCTTACAGATGTAGGGTTAGGTTGTTTATTGGAAATTTTTCTCTTTTTTAAGTAGGCCTGTATCACTATAAACTTCCCTTTCGGAACTGCCTTTAATGTGTTTCATGGGTTTTGGGCTGTTGTGTGTTCATTTTCATTTGTTTCCAGAAACTTTTTTATTTCTTCTTTGATCTCATCATTAACCCATTCATTATTTAATAGCATGTTACTCAGTCTCCATGAATTTGAATGTTTTTGAGTTTTTTCCTTGAGGTTGGTTTCTAGTTTCAAGCCATTGTGATACGATAAAATGCTTGATATTATTTCAATTTTCTTGAATTCGTTGATGCTTGTTTTGTATCTTACCATGTGGTCTATCTTTGAAAATATTCCATGTGCATTTGAAAAGAATGCACATTTTGCTTCTTTGGGGTGAAAGGTTCTGAATATATCAATTAAGTCCATTTGATCTAGAGTGTTGTGCAGTGCTGCAATCCTTGTTGATTCTTTGTTTGAAACATCTATTCACTGTTGACAGTGAGGTGTTAAAATCCCATAATATAGCTGTGCCACTGTCTACATCTTTCTTGAAGTCCTCCAAGATTTTCCTTATATATTTGGGTGCTCCCATATTGGGTGCATATATATTTACAATGGTTATATCTTTTTGATGGATTCTTCCCTTAAGTATCATGAAGTGTCCTTCCCTGTCTTTTTTTATGGCCTTAGTTTTGAAATACATTTTGCCTGATATAAGTATTGCTACCCTGGCTTTTTTTTCCTGTCCATTTTCTTGGAATACTTTTTTCCAACCCTTCACTTTCCATCTGTGTAGGTCTTTTTTTCTGAGGTGGGTCTCTTGTAGACAGCATATATATGGGTCATGATTTCTTATCCATTCAGCTACCCTATATCTTTTGATTGGAGCATTTAATCCATTTACATTTAAGGTTATTATTGATAGGTACTTATTCATTGATTTTTTTTCCCTTTGTAACTGTGTTCCTCTATCTCTTTTTCTTCATTTTCTTAAAGCAGTCCCTTTAGCATGTCTTGCAATGCTGGTTTGGTGGAGGTGTATTCTTTTAGCCTTCTTTGTCTGGGAAACTTCTTATTTTGTTTCCATTTCAAATGAGAGCCTTGCTGAGTAGAGCAATTTTGGTTTCAGGCCTTCATTTGTCATTACGTGCAATATTTCTTGCCATTTACTTCTGGCTTGTGTTTCTGTTGAGAAATCCACTGCTAGCCTTATTCAAGCTCCCTTGTATGTTACCACCTGTTTCTCCCTTGCTGCTTTTAAGATTCTCTCTTTGTATTTGTATTTTGTCATCTTAATTATGATGTGTCTCGGAGTGGGCCTCTTTGGGTTCATCTTGATTGGGACCTTCTGTGTTTCCTGGGCTTCTATGACTTCTTCTCTCATCAAGTTAGGGAAATTTTCTGTCATTAATTTTTCAAACAGGTTTTCTATGCTTTGCTCCTCTTCTTCTCCTTCTTGTATCCCTGAAATATAGATATTATTATGCATCATGTTGTTCTGCAGGTCCCCTAACCCCTCTTCATTCTTTTTGAGTGTATTTTTTCATTTTGTCGCTCTGTCTGGGAATTTTTTTTCTACCTTGTCCTCCAGCTCATTGATTTGATACTATTTCATCTAACCTGCTTTTAATTCCTTCTACTACAGTCTTCATTTCAGATATTATATTTTTCACTTCCTCCTGTCACTTATTGATAGTTTCTGTATCCTTTTTCACGCTGGCATAGTTTGCAGTAAGTTTATCATAGCTTCTCTGCAGTTCTTTTTAGTTCTCACTGAGCTCATTGAACATTCTTATAACTTTTTTTTTGAACTCAGTGTCTGATAGTTTGCTTGCCTCAATTTCATTTAGCAGTCTTTCTGAGGATTCCTCCTTACCTTTTGATTGGGAATTGTTTCTTTGTCTCCTTATTTTAGGTGACCCTTCTTGTTTGTTTCTGCACATTAGATTGATCTTCTTTGACTCCCAGTCTTCATGGTGTGAACTTCTATGGTAGGAGACCTGTGAGATTCAGTGGTGCAGTCTCTTTGATCTCCTGAGTAAGCTTGATGCCCTTGGGCTGCCCTGTATGCCATTTATGTGGGCTCTCTGGTTGCAACTGGGTTTTGGTTGTTATTGGGTTGTTCTTGGTGGGTCCTTCTCTCCAACTAGCTGTCTGAGAGTCACCACAAACCACATCTTGTATACTGTTGTACAGGTGCTGCCAGAAGAAATGCACGTTAAAGAAGCTATGCAGGAGAAAAGATAGTGCCTTTTAGCACCTGTCTCTATTCTCTCTGCTTTGCTGGGTTAAGTAAAACAGGACCCAGGGAATTGTGTAGCTTGTAGTATCTGGCCAATATTTTTGTTCTTTCCCCTTCATAAATGTACACAATAGGATACTCCTGAGTCTGGACTTGTGGATCCACAGAGCCTGTAATCCCGCAGGTGGGCATTGGGCTTACCTGTCTGTGAAGTGATCTGGTGGGCTGCAGCAAATCTTGAGCATTTGGCTCCTGCGTTCCAGCCACAAGCCTGCTGCTCTCTTGCAAAAGTTTCATCTGAATTCTCCAGTCTGGACAGCTGCCTGCCCACGAGGCATGCTGGGTTGGATCCTACTTTTCCTCAGTATACTGCACCCCTCTGAGTTTTTGGTTAGCAAAGCCACTGTACCAGTGTGCATGTGTGTGAACCCCTGGTCCCTGCCATGTCCAGGTCACGCTTCGGCTCCCCTTTTAAAAGAGTTTCTGTGTGGTCTCCATGCTGCAGCACCCATCACTGGGGGGCCTGTTCTCTATGCACTCTGCCTCTCCAAAACTCACAGAGTCTCTCATGATCAGGGCTGTCCACCACTTTTCAGAGCCTCAGACAGTTTGTGATGAAGTTTCTCTCTGGATCTTTCCTATATGGCATTGGGAAGAGCCCTGCAGCTATGTTATAACACAGGGTGGTGATAGACACCCTGCTTCCCCCAGAGGTCTTCGGCCTCAGGCAGGCCTGCTCTGGCAGTGCCATTTCTGGGGCCCGCACCGCCCAGGCTTTCTCTCTCTTCTTTAGTAGCTTGCAGCTACTGAGCCAGGCCACTGCGGCCCCAACTCTGCATAGCCAGAAGTGCTAGGCTGGGTGGGACAGCCGGCTCTCTTAGAAATCCTGGGTCATTGGTTCTGGGGTGCTCTGTAGGCAGGCCAGCTCTAGCCCACTACTGCATGCTGCCCACACTCTCATCTGCATATGCACTTACTCACAGGTGCTCTCACTCACTCTCCACTCTGGGTTTTGACTGTTAGTCCTGTCCATGTCTGGAAACAAGTGCTGTTTTTCACCTTTTTTAAAATTTATTAGAGTGACACTGGTTAACAACATTATATAGATTTCAGGTGCACAGTTCTACAACACATGCTCTGTATATTGCATTGTATGTTCACCACCCCATCAAGCCTCTATCTGTCATCATTAACTCCCTCATATCCTCCTCCACTTCCCCCAATCTCTCCCCTGTGGTCTGTGTCCATTTTGATAAGCTTTTGTCATTTTGTAATTTTTAGAAAAGACTATAATTTTTAAAAATTAGCTTCTCAATAAACAAATGTCCATATAATAATATATACAATGAGGCCTGTCCAGAAGGTATCCAGACATGTAATATGAAAAATAAGCACATTTATTGAAGATGATACAAGACACAAGAATCATTGTACATAGGACAGTGGTGCTTCAGCCTCCTTCAAAGCAGGCGCCTTGGAGCTTCACACACTTCTTCCAGTTGTCATCAGCTGCCCCGTTGAATTTCCCTGAATCTCATCAATGGTCTGAAATCTCTTCCCTTTCAAAGGTGATTATAGGTGTGGGAAAAGCCAGAAGTCACAGGGCACCAAATCTGGGCTATAGGGTGGCCAAGTCACCTGGGTGACTTGATGTTTCACCTAAAAACTCTGCAAGAAATATAATGTATAAGCAGGTGCAGTGTCATGATAAAGCTGCCAATCATCAGTTGCCCATAGCTGTGGGCTTCTGAATCATCCAGATAGTTTCTGTTCAAGCTTAATGCAAAATTTGATGCAGATTCATTGCTCTACTCACTCAGTCATTTTGAATGTAACGGCCATACAGTACAAATGCTCAACAATATCTACCATGCCCACTGACTAGTACAATGAAGTCATTGTTGCTCATGCATGCGCATTCCAGACCACTCTCCTTGGCCTCTAGGTTACATCAATGTTGCACAAACCATTCTCATTATATTAATAATGGCTGGACTTTTTCCAGAAGACCTCATATAATGTCTATGTGCATTATATACTTTCAGGGGGTGATATATACACATTTCTCTGCATCTACTTTTATATTTATATATTTATATTTATGTTATATATATATATATATATATATGCATGCTCTAGGTCAACTGGTATAGGCCAAAGTCAGTGTTTTAAATAACTATATTATATTCCATAACAAAGGTGTTCAGAAATTACTCATCCACTTTCTATCTATTTTTGCCACTATATATATTTTCTTGTATGTGTATACTTTCATTTCAGTACTTTTTATCCTAAGGTGTACAATGACAGGAATATGACTTGAAGGTCATAGGGTATGGACTATTCTCAATTTTAGTAGATATTAACAGTTTTCCTCAAAATAATTCATATGTCTACCAGTAGTGTTTCAGAATACCCTTTCCTCTAAATCCCTCTTCTAAATTTTGCCATGGAGATACAAAGTAATAATCTAATTTTACATTATTTTTTCACTTCCTTTCACAAAAGTGGTTGAGTACATATTCATTTATTAGCAATTTTAAATTTACTTGTCTGTGAATTGCCTTCATAGCCTTTGTTCATTTTTCCATTTTTACTCAATTTGTTAATAACTTATGAGTTCTTTGTATATTATAGATAAAGCTTTAATTTGAAAATCTTTTTTTAAACATTTTCTGTTCTATTTACTTTGGCTTTGGTATCTTGCTATTTTTATTGTATTAATTTAAAGGTTTTTATGAAAATACATTTGGCATAAAATAGTATGTTAGTTGTAGGTATACAACATAATGATTTGACAGTTGTATATCTTACTTACAATGTGATCATCACACTAAGTCTAAAAACCATCTGTCACCATGACAAGTTATTACAATGTTACCGACTATATTCCCTGTGCTGTACACTGCCTCTCTGTAGCTTATTTATTTTGTAACTGAAAGTTCGTACTTCTTCGTCCCTTCAGCTTTTTCAGCCATCTACCCATCCCCTCCCTCTGGCAACCATCATCAGTTTATTCCCTCTTTCTATGCCTCTGCTTTGTTTTATTTGCTTTGCTTTTTATTTTTCACATGTAAATAAAATTATACGGCATTTATCTTTCTCTGTATTATTTCACTTAGCATGAAAATCTCTAGATCCATTCATGTCACAAATGATAAGATTTTATTTTTTTCATTGCTGAGTAATATTTAATTGCATATGTGTACCAAATTTTCATATCCATTCAGCTATCAATGGGCACCATTGTAAATGATGATGCAATGAATAAAGGGGGGCACATATCTTTTTGAATTAGTTGTTTTTCTTCTGCTAAATATCCAGGAATGCAGTTACTGAGTATTTCCAAATTATATGGGCCATACTATTTTCCACAGTGGTTGTACCAATTTGCAATCCCACCAAAAGTGTACCATAGTTCCCGTTTCTGCACATCCTCACCAACACTTGCTATTTGTTGACTTTTTGGGAATAGTCATTCTGATACCTGCGAGGTGGTTTCTCATTGCGATTTTGATTTGCATTTCCCTAATGATTAATATTGTTGAGCATCTTTTCATATGTCCACTGGTCATCTTTTATCTTGCTATTTTTAAACATTTTTATATGGTGCAGGATACATTGTTTTCTTTAATGGTTTGGGGGTTCTCATCTTGATTAAAACTTCATCTCCAATACCTCAACATTTACTCCCCTAAATTTTCTTATAAAATTTGTATTGTTTTTATATTCAAATTTTTCCTTCATCTTTTTAAAATTTTTAATTTTTTTTATTGTTCAATTACAGTTGTTCCCATTTCTCCCCCATTAGTCTCCCCTGCCTACCTGTGCCTACCTGTCACATTCAGTCCTCCTCCTTCCAGTGTCTTTGTCCATGGGTCCTTTATACATGTTCCTTGATGACCATTTCCCTTCTATGCACCATTATTTTCCTCCCCCCCTCCCCTCTGGTCACTGTCAGTTTGTTCTTTATTTCAATGTCTCTGGTTATATTTTGCTCATTTGTTTGTTTTGTTGATTAGGTTCCACAATAGGTAAGATCATTTGGTAATTGTCTTTCACCACCTGGCTTATTTCACTTAGCATGATGCTCTCCATTTCCGTTCAAGCAGCTGTGAAGGGTAGGAGTTATGTTCGGTAGTTTACAAAAGGTAAAGGGTGATTGTATTTCTCTCCAAATGGATAATCTATTGTGCTACTCCTTCCTCCAAAAATTTCTGAACCATCTTCCATATATTAAAGTGCCATATGTACTGGGATCTCTATTCTGACTCACTTTCCTGATTTACTACATTCTCCAGGGTCCCCAAAACAAGCTGAATTATAATTATGGTAATTTCCATGTTTAGCTTTTCATCACTTAGAATGACATTTACTGTTAATTTTGCACAGATAATCTCTACCATATTTAAATATAGTTCCTTAATTTTTCTAAATAAAAAGTCTCCTTTGAGAACTAGTTAGGAACTACAAATCACAATTTTGCATGAACCAAGGGTCTTGTATAAGGAAGAAACAATCTCATGACCCTAAAAATATTTTTGTTTGTTCAAAAACTTTGCTATCAATAGCCTTTCTCTATCCTGAAAAGGAAGGTAGAAAATATTTGCAAGTCCATGAAATTGGAAATAAAGCATTACTTAACCAATCAGGCTAAAACAAAGGTCCCAAATAAGATGATATTTGACTATGCTCTGCTCACAATCATAAATTACACATCCTTTTATATTGTGTTTCCTGATCAGCTACATAATATGTGGGGCCATGTGAAAAATGAAAATGTGGATCCCTTATTGAGAACTCAGGAAATACATGCAATGAAGAGTAATAAATTTTTTTCCCCTTTTTTCACAGTCTCTTTCTTAACCTGTCATGAGGTTTTTTATTTGCTACTTATAGGCATGTGCTCTGGAATATGGCAATATTCTTGTGCAATTGCAGGTCCTCACAGGCACCCAGGAACTGGGTTGTGATTTGGCCACAGGGACACCCCGCTGCTGCCAGTCTCCCTAGCCAACCAGTGCCACCAAAATATGTTAAAAAGACTATTTTTCCCCACGGAATGATTTTGGTATGATTGTTGAAATAATTGGCAATAGTTGCATGGGTTTATTTCTGGACTCTCAAATCTATTCTATGGATGTATATGTCTATTCTCATGTCAATACTACACAAAAAATATTTTTACTTAGTTTTACAGGAAATTTTAAAATCAGAAAGCATGAGTCTTCCAACTTTGTTCTTTTCAAGATTGTTCAATGACTATTAGTGGTCCCTTGAAATGTCATATGGATTTTGGGGATTGCTTTTTAAATTTCTTCAAAAATGGCCATTAGAATTTTGATAGAAATTCCATTGAATATATATATTTCTTTGGGTAGTGGTGATATCACAACAATATTAGTCTTCCAATTCATGAACATAAATGTCTTTCCATGCATTTAGGTCTTTCTTAATTTCCTTCAGCAATGTTTTATAGTTTTCAGTGTATAAACCTTTCATCTCCTTGACTAATTTTTCCAAGGTATTTCATTTGTTTGGCTGCTGTTGTAAATGAAATTGTTACTCAATTTCTTTTTCAGGTTGTTCATTGCCGATGTATAGAAATGCAACTGATATTTGTGCATTGATCATGTACTCAGAAACTGTGCTGAATTTGTTTATTATTTCTAGTAAGCTTTGTGTGTGTGTGGATTTTGATTTTTTTTATATATAGGATCATATAACTTAGAAATTTAGTTTTACTTTTTCCTCTCCAATTTGGATGGCTCTTAAAATTTTAAATAGTAGTCATAAATGCAGACATCATTGTCTTGTTCCTGATTTTAGAGGAAAAGCTTTCATTCTTTCACTATTGAGTTTAATGTTAGCTGTCGGTTTATCATAAATGCCCTTTCTCATGATGAGGAAGTGCTCTTCTAGAGCTTGGTTTACTTGGTTTGCTCTTCTTTTGCTAGTTCTTTGGGGTATAAAGTTAAGTCACTAAACTTCACTCATATGTTAAACTGAAGTTTTTATTTGTTTCTTCCAATAGTTCTGTTTTTCTTCTAGTTCTTTGTCTGTACGGCTGTGGTATTCTCTTAAATGTGTTGATATTTTTATTTGACTACTCACTGGAGTTCAGACAGACATTAGGGTATCTTAGGCAGTGTAATTCCAAAAGTAGTGGTAATTTCAGTGGTCTCTACCTGTGTAGGGTAGCTCCAGAGTAGCCAGCAAGCCATCAGGACCCTGTCTGACACAGGAGGTCTCTCTCCTTCCAGATCTCTCAACTACGAAGATAAGTCTTCTAACCATTCTCTCAACAGGGTAGAGACCACATCTAAATTACAACTAAAATATGGAACGACCATCACTCAGAATCATCAGAAAGTGAGTTGAATGGAAGTCTGAGAACTATGGAATTAAATCACACTCATCCAGACTGGAGGAAGGATGGAGATGTGGACAGGCTGGTCCCACATCTATGTGTGATGGATAAAAACTTAGGAGGGATATCTCAGGAGTGAGGCATTCCAGACCCACACCAGGCAAGCCAGCCCAGGGTTCCAGTGCCAGGGAGATAAGTCCCCTAAACTTCTGGCTGCAAATACCAGTGATGGCTGAGTTGGTGGAAGAAACTTCTGGAGCCCCAAGCAGTACCTCTTAAAGAATCCACATATGGACTCACCTACTCAGATTCACTCCCTCTAAGCTCTAGTACCGGTATAGCAGCTTGAAAGTCACCAGCGGTATACAGGGAGAAACTGAAGTGTCAGGAATCAAGGTGAGCAGAGGCCATTGTCCCTTTTCTCAGCCCTCTCCGCACAGAGCCACTGAGCCAGGAAGCTGGTGGCATATCTGAGACTCCACTAACCTGGCTAACACTGTTTGACCTGGCTTGGACATGCCCAGAGACTCCATGCTATACAACTTAAAGGCCCACACAAGCTGCTTTTCCAAATGAATAACTCATCTTGGCTCATGCTTAAAAACTTCCTAAATCCTATCAAACAAGCAACAGCTGACCTCAGTGAGCCCCAGGCCTGGCGCTATCAATAATCAGCCTTGATTCACAGCTTGGCTCTGCCTGGGAATCTTGAAGTCCAGCACAAGTAGCAGCCATCTCAGATTGCTCTATAGCTCAGGCAGGGGGGCCCTGGGTAAAACACAGATGGGGGCTGACCTTGACCTATTCCACCCAGGAAAACCCAGGGCCAGCAAACCCAATGAACAGTTTCAGACCATATCAAAGTACCAACCTCCCTGCCCCTGCATAGCTCTGTCCATGGAGGACAGAGGTTGGTGGTAGATGGTCACAACCAATCCTTGCAGCTGACTGTCCTGGGTAAATCCCTCCCAGAGATCTGCCAACAACGACCAAGCCTCAACTACAAGGGAAGGGTTACTCAGCCCACTAGAGGGCGCACCTCAAGTACCCAGCTCGGGTGATAGGGGAGGCTGTGCCACTGGACTCTGCAGGACACCTATTACAGTAGGCCCCACTACCAAAACACAAAGTCAAAGCAGCTCTACCTAATACATAGAAACAAACACAGGGAGGCTGCCAAAATGAGGAGACAAAGAAACAGAGCCCAAATGAAAGAACAGATCAAAACTCTAGAAAAAGAGCTAAATGAAATGGGGATAAGCAATCCATCAGATGCAGAGTTTCACACATTGGTTATAAGGATGTTCAGGGAACTTAGTGAGGACCTTGACAACATGAAAAAGACCCAGTCAGAAACAAAGGATACACTAATTGAAATAGAGAACAATTTGCACGGAAACAACAGCAGAATGAATGAAGCTGAGAATCAAATCAATGATTTGGAACATAAGGAAGCAAAAAAATCCAATCAGAACAAGAAGAAAAAAAAATCCAAAAAAAAGAAGTAACCTCTGGGACAAATTCAAGAGGTCCAATATTTGCATCAGAGGGGTGCCAGAAGAAGAGAAAGAGCAAGAAATTGGAAATCTATTTGAAAACATAATGAAAGAAAATTTCCCTAACTTGGTGAAGGCAATAGGCATGCAAGTCCAGGAAGGACAGAGTCCCAAACAAGATGGACATAAAGAGGCCCAGTCCGTGACACATGAAAATTAAAACGCCAAAGGTTAAAGATAGAGAATTTTAAAAGCTACAAGAGAAAAGCGGTTAGCTACCTTCAGGGGAGTTCCCAGAAGACTGTCAGCTGATTTCTCAAAAGGAACTTTGTAGACTAGAAGGGACTGGTAAGAAATATTCAAGGTCGTGAAAAACAGGTGCCTAAAGCCAAGATTGCTCTATCCAGCAAAGCTATCATTTAGAATCAAAGAAAACTAAAGGAGTTCATCATCACCAAACCATTATTATATGAAAAGTTAAGGGGACTTAATTAAGAAAAAGAAGATCAAAACTATGAACAATAAAATGGCAAAAAACACATATCTATCAATGATTGAAACTAAAAAACAAACTAAGCAAACAAGGAGAACAGAGACAGAATCATGCATACAGAGAGCACTTTGATGGTTGCCAGATGGGAGGGGGGTGAGGAAAATGGTTGAAGAGGTGAGGTGATTAAAATTTACAAATAGGTAGTTACAGAATAGCCATGGTGATGAAAAGTACAGAATAAGAAATGGAGTAGCCAAAGCACTTATATGATGAAACATGGACATGAACAATGGTGAGGGAATTGCCTGAGGGACTAGGGAGGCAAAGGGGAAAAATCAGGACAGCTGTAATAGCATAATCAATAAAATATAATTTTAAAAATGAAAAATGAAAAATTAATATAAAAATAAAATGAAAAATATGCATGTAAAATTTTTCTCAACCCTAAAGGACAGTTTTGTTATAGGATGTAGCCATCCTTTTTATATTGGCATGCATCTCAGGGATTAGATGGAAAATATGACCAGTATACAGAAATTTCATGTATGGATAATTTTTAAGTATTTATCTATACCTTATATAGCTAATATAAACATCACATCTCATAAATAATTGAATATAGGTATTATTTGCTCCAGAAAAACAATGAATTGAATTTTATGCTGTAATCAAATTGCTTCTTTCAACCAATGAGTAAACAAGCATACTGCACCCTGGAAGATCAATTCCAAACACAGAATTAGGAAGTACATAGTATCATCAGTATATTTTCTCCATACCAAATGCAAAGCTTCCTTTATTTGCATTCTAAAAATAAAAATGTCACAAAAAATAATTCAAGTTGAAGCTTCAGAATAAAGTTATTAGGCAGAAAATCTATCCAAAGTCATCAGAACCAGTTACTATAATTTGAATATATACTGTTGCAATCTTAATAACCTTTGTAAGTCAGTGGTTATTAAATGACATTTATTTTTCAGTGAGTAACAATAAATGGTTTGTTGTAAGGCCCCCAAGCTATATTAAAGCTGTTAGAAAAGATTCTGCACACATTTCAAAAAAAAATCTATTCCAAAGGATATTTTTCTTTAAAAATATTTTCTGTAGTTTTCAAAATTACTCACAATCAATTAATGTTCTAACTCCCTGACTTGCAACCTACAACATTTTGTTGATCACCCAACCACATAAAAATATATAAGATCTATTCCTCATAACTCAAATACTTCAAAAGAGCAGTAATTTTGGAATTATCTCAAATCATGCTTGCAAATACATGTTGAACGCATACCAATTTCACCCATTTGCTTATAGTAGTCTCAGAAGCCGCTCATTTGTTACCATTCACCTAGCAAAACTTTTCACCAGCTAAAGATAGATGGGTAAGTAGCAATTTAGAAAGTTGCTAAAGATAGTAGTACATTTTTAATTTGTATTTTGTTGACTTGTCTTAGGGTTTTAAAATACTTGTTTTTATTTTTGTAGGATGTGCATTTTTTGACAAAGATGAGAAATAAAACTATTCTGTAAGTACTCTAGTAACCCATGATAAGAAATAAGTGAGAAATTTTGCTTGTATAGTTAAATGATGCTCAGATTATCTGATTCTAAGTTATAAAATGAAAAGACACTATCAGTTACAGCCAAATCTGTCATCACTTATGTATATAAGATATACATACATAATACTAATAGCTTTTAAAGGTATATATTAGTTCTAATTCCATTGAATTACTTGCTAATGCATATAATCTTGATGATATTTCTCTATAAATCTACTTGCTGTTCTTCTTTGCTTATGACACTGTTAGGTATCATTATGATTTGGAAGTGCAACTGTGGCTGAAAATTCCAGTGCACTACTAATGCTGCCTTTCACCATGAACACAGGGTAGCCTGCTGCATAAGTTCACACTCTACCCACAATTTCACTAAATCATGTATCAGTTAATCAGCCCATATGTACTGATAACACATGAACAATTTTATCTTTAATAACTTTTAACATAAAGACACTATATGTTTATTATGGGAATTTGGGGGGGGGGAGAAAATTATAAAAAATTTATTTGCCCTGGCTGGTTGGCTGAGTGGATTGAGTGCTAGCCTGTGGGCTAAAGGTTGCCTGTTCGATTCCCAGTAAGGGTATGTACCTGGGTTTCTGGCCATGTCCCCAGTTGAGGACATGACCAATTACTATTTCTCTCACACAGTGGTGTTTCTATCCATCGCTTTCTCCCTCCTTTCCCCTCTCTCTAAAACATAAATAAATAATAAAATATATATTTTTAAGAATTTATAATGTTTATCTGTAAGCCTACTGTGATCATATTAATATATACATACATATGCAAATATACATTTACATACACATATAGCATACATAAATATATATATACACAAACTTCATAAATGTACACATTCAACCCACCAAAATTGAGATCATACTATATCTTATTTTGAAGGCTACTTACCATGCTAGGTATATCTTACAAAATTTTAAAACATATTGATATTTTGTATATCTTTAAATCAGGCTTCTACATTGGTCTAATAATAACTATACTAACATTGCATACCCAGAATAAATCTGTTTCTTACAGATATCCAAATCAATCCTTAAATTTTGCTGAGGTATTTTTAAGAAACTATTTCTTCTTTTCAGTAATTGATAAGAAATCAGTACTCTAGTGACTTAACCTCACACTACATATGGCCTTTAAAAGGTGAAAGACTCCTTAGTTGTTGCTTTTTAGATATTGAACTAATTTTAAGAAATTTAAGAGCCATGAATAAGTTAGGTTAAGATACTATACAAGAAGTTTGTTTTATATTGTTTTATTTTACTTTATTTTTTTCCATTACCATATATCCCCCTATACCTTGTTCTACCTCTACCCTCCTATGCCCCGCAATCACCACACTGACCTGTTTTTTAAGGCATGCTTAGGAACATAATTCTAAGTATTAAAAAATATTTAAGACCTCATTAACATATAAAAATTAAAAAGTACCATTCATAAATAGATAGTAATTCTTTTGTTTTGCATCTAGTTTACTCAAACATTTCTACATATGAAGGATATTTAGCAATTAACTATAGCCCTTTAAGGGGCGGAGCTATATGCTTCCCCTCGACCTCAGTGACTAACACAAAACATTTTGGTTTCTTGCTGCTACTACTGCTTCTACAGTTGATAACATTGATAAGAAAATCATCTTGCTTTCTGCTTCACTCTATTGCTCCTCGAAACTCAGATAAGCTAATGTGTATTTAAGTGATGTCTAAAATAGAGACAAACAAATATTGAATAATAAAGCAAAAAGTCGAAGTCTTAACTCTTGCTGAAATTATTGAAAAAACTTTTAAAATGGGTCTATACAAATTGAATTGGGGTGGGCAAGCTTGGGTGCCCAGGCTACAGGCAAAGCTCTTATAGTGGATAATTCGCACCCCGTTATCCCTCTGGCCTGAATTTCTCTCCATTCTTACACTCTAAATAATAGCCTCAGTCCTTTGCTCTTTACTCTACGGGTAATGTCATTTATGACAATAACTACTGATCTTTAAACATGCTGCATTCTCATGAACAACCTATATTTTTTATGAGTCATGTATCTTCTGTGATGTACCAATCTGTTTTTAGTTCTCAGCTTCTGTCGGTGCTAGATATTAGGAAAAGTACATATGACCTGAAAAATACATATGACCTGAATGAATCCCTGGACCCCAGGCACTAGAGTCCTTCAGCCTTTAAGTCTGTATTGGCTGGAACTATCAGGGTCACCATCTGTAAGTCGTCAGAGGATGGGGCTACTGAAGACAATTACCTCCAAAGTGGAAGTGAAGTTCTCATTTTCAGACTTCCTCCTCCATCCTTGCTAATGATGAGAAGGCTATACTGGAGTGGCAATGTGAAAACTGTTTCAAAGGGAGAAGAGCACACATAAAGTTTTGTGAAACTTTGGGGAGCTCAGCTTGATACATTACGTTCTCTTCACCAAGATTCCGTTGCATACCTTGTGGTCAGTAGCTTTCCTTGGGTCCTGTAAATAAGCCTGATTAGTCTTTACTAGAGTATCCCTGTGATTTCCTAGAGACCAAGGCTACACAGGTAGAGGGTAACACTAATAAAACAGCATTTCTCTTCTCTTACCTTAAATTTCTATACTTTTGTATTAAGAATAAATTAGCTTATAACATCTCCTGCAGGCTAGTGTGTGATGAATCACTTCTTAGAGCAGATTCGGGCAGCGGGGCCTGTAGGGAAATGAAGGCTACGACAGAAGGAAAACGTCACGGAGGGAGGAAAACGGGGTGCCAAAAGAGCGATCAAAATACTCCACGAATATAAAATAACTCTGCATATTCACTTCCTGGCACCATTTAAGATCCAAATCAGTGATTTGCTGAGGTTTTGACAGTGAATCATAAGCCCTGAGTGTAGTTTGTCTCCGTTTCCCTCATTCTTGGATGCTCTCTCAGCAGAGGCTTTGTTTTCTTACCCTGCTCTTGCCTCCATCAGCATCTCCTTTACAAGTGTCTTTATGTTTATAACCACATATTACTTTCTCCCTCTTTTTTCACTTTGTATCAATTCAGTTTAAGCTCTTGAAAGATCCCAGATATGTGCTAATTAGAATGCCTCCCCAAAAGGTATCACTAAATCAGGCTGCTGCTAATCCAGACCTCTCAGTGCATTTAAAATGCCCTAGGATGCACTAGGGCAGTGCGAAATACCAACCCTAGAGAACAAGATTTATCACCCCTGTCAAATAGCACTCACACTGATGAATTCTGACATTCACCTCAACATGAGTCAGAATCCACTTATTATTTAATTAGCCACTTCTATGTAACTTTTGCCATTAAGTTTGACAACATATGCAGCCTCTTTCTTTTCTTGTATTATGGTATAATCTAACATGAATTAAAGTGGAATTTTAAATCGAGAGTCCAATCTTCAAAGTTATATGTTCTTTGACCTGCCGCATGGCATGCTTTGGTTGACGTGAGGTTCTATGAAGAGTTAAGCCCTGCTGTAGCATTATAAGGTCTGGTGATATTTTTTTAAAGATTTTAAGATTTTATTTATTTATTTTTTAAAAGAGGGGGAGGGAGGGAGAAAGAGAGGAAGAGAAATATCAATGTGTGAGAGACACATCCATCTGTTGCCTCTCAAACTCACCCCAACCAGGAACTGGGGACAGAGCCTGCAACCCAGGCATGTGCGCTAACCCGGAATCGAACTGGCAGACTTTTGCTTCACAAGATGATGCCCAACCACCTGAGACACCAGTCAGGGCAGGTCTGGTGACATTTTTAAAATGCAAATTTTATACATCAAGTTGAGAATTATTTCTAAAAAGGGGTAAGTCATGAGTACATAATGATTTATGCCATTTATCTGAAATATAATTGCTGTTATTTAAGTAGACTCTGTCTCAAGTATTTGTTTATTGAAATGGAATCAGATCTTTTACCTTTATGGGAATAGTGGAGTTTGCCTATAGACCTGAAAGTGCTTCTAATTCCACATCTTGCATAGCTGATGAATCCTAGGTCTAAAGGGATAACCATTCAGTTAACTACCCCCTTGCTTCTAAACTTTCCTTTGGGAAAAAAAAAGAGAGAGCCAAAAAAAAAAAAATCTTAGTGTCTAGAAATGCTTGCATGGCGTAGTGTACTGAAGCTGTTTTGTTAAGCCAGCACGCTACCCCGTTACTTATTCTGATAGCAATATCCCCTCTTTTGTGGAATTTCTCCCTCACCAATCCATTCATATGTTTCTAGTGGGGATTACCATTAGTATACACTACTAACTAAAAGTTGGGTAGTACTCATACCAAGACCAACTTATTGCTCCATCCCTGAGGCTATAGAAATTATTCCAACACCAAATGGGTGATTCAAATTGGACCAGAGGACTTCTTAGTAGGATCTAGAGAATGTAAGGATTTTCCTATTGCCTTTTGATTTACATAGATGGAAGAATCTTACTTAGTCAGAGGTGGTCTAGAGCCATGTTTCCAACCATGAAGCAAATTCATCTGGATTAGGAAAAAAAAAAAAGCCTGACATTCGGAAGAATCAGAGATAGGCATCAGTGAGAGGAAGAAAACTGACTGTTAAGTCCATGTATTCTGTCATCTCTGAATCCAAATTCGCCCTTTCATTTGCTGTGGATCAGAGATGGGAAATTCTTTGTATTTGTTAGTTAATTTTTGTCACTTGCAACTATAAGCATTTTGAATGACTAACTAAGAGTTCTGGACCCCGAAATTCTGAGAATTCTTAGCATTTTTAAGAAAGCCTGGAAGCCTCTGACCACACACAGTTTTGTCAAGCACACATGGAGCAGTCACTGGGGTAGGATGCATTTGGACCAGTTGAAGGAGAATGAAGTCTGACAGAGTATGTTCTATGACTGCAAGGGAGTTAAAATAGAAATCAATAACAGAAAGATATCTGAAAATTCCCCAAATATTTGGAAGTTAACATACTTCTATGTAACGGATGGACTAAATAAGAAATGAATAGAAATAGAAATTATTAGAAATAAAGTGTTTTTAACTTAAAATCAAGCTTAATATATTAAAATGTTATGATAAATATTTAACAGCTAGTGCTGTTAATACTTTCTAAATTGGTCTATATTTACTTTACCTAGTATGGTAGCCATTGGTCACATGAGGCTTTTGAACATTTGATATGTGCTAGCCTGAATTTAGATGTGCTATAAGGGCAAAGACCCCAGATTTCAATGACTTAGAAGCAAAAAAAAACAAAAACAAAAAACATAAATATCACATCAAGACTTTTAGATTGATTACATTTTGAAATAATGTTTATGAGTTAAATAAAATGTGTTAATTCCACAGGTTATTAAAAAAAATTTAGTAAGGCTACCAGAAAAATTTAATATATGTGCCTCACATTTTTAGCCTGAATTGTACTATAGTCTGAATTCTTATGTTTCTTCCAAATTTATATTTTGAAACCTATCCCCAAGGCGATGGTGTTAGGAGCTGGGGCCTTTGGTAGGTGAGTAGGTCAGGAGATCAATCAGGTCATGGGATTAATGCCCTTATAAAAGCAGCCTAGAAAGCTCCCTTGCTCCTTCTGCCCTGAGAAGTTACAGCTAGAATACTGCTATTTGTGAGCCGATGCAGGCCCTCACAGAACCAGACCATGCAGGCAGACTAATCTCGGGCTTTTGGCCTCCAGAACAGAAACAGATTTCTGTTGCTTATGCAACATTCAGCCTGTGGTATTTTGTTATAGCAGCCTGAATAAACTAAGACACATCGAATCTCATTGGTTAGCATTAATCTGTAGACTTAATGCAATTCTAGTCAGAACTCTGATGGGATTTTATTAAAAATTAACATAAGGATTATTAAATTCATATTTTTCAATGATTGTATTTATTTTGAGAGAGGAAGGGAAGGAGGAAGAAAGAGAGAAAAACCTCAGTATGTGGTTGCCTCTCACGCGCCCCCTACTGGGGACCTGGCCTGCAAACCCAGACATGTGCCCTGACTGGGAATCAAACTGGCTGCACTTTGGTTGACAGGCCTGCACTCAATCCACTGAACCACACTAGCCAGTGCTATTAAATTCATATTGAAATGCAAAGAACCAAAGATAGCCAAAAGAATATTTTTAAAGTACAATATTAAAGAACTTACACTCTCTGGTTTAAAGGCTCATGGTAAGGCTAATTATAAAGTAATTAAAACAATGTGGTATTTGGTATAGGGATAGACAAATCAATAGCGGAATAATGCCCAAAAATTGACCCACATAATATATTCTCAATTTTCAACAAGGCATGAAAGTAATCCAATGTTTTATACAAATGGTGTTATAACAACTAGATAGTTCTATGGAGAAAAAAATGAATCTTGATTCTTGTCTCATGTGATACACAACAATCAATTAGGAATTGACCGTAGAAGTAAATGTAAACAAAATTATTATACTTCTGGGAGAAAACATAGGAGAATATCCTTGCATCCATAGGTTGGTGAAAATTTCTTAGGTAAAACAAAAATGTACAAAGCACAGAAGACAAAGAATGACATGTTGGACACTATCAAAACTTAAAACTTCTACTCAAGGACAGACACTGTTAAAAAAAAATACTGACCACAAACTGAGAAAAAAATACTTGTAATAAGTATATCCAATTAAGAACAAGATCCAGGATATTTTTTAAAAACCCTCTTAAAATTCAATAATAAGAACATAAGCAATCTAGTTAAATTTAGTCAAAGATTTTTAACAGAACTTTTAAAAATAGATGGAAGATAAAGTATTTAAAAAATACTCTTAGTCATTACTGAAATGCAAATTAAAACCACAATGAGATGCCACCACAAACTTATTTGAATAAATAAAATATTTTAAAAATTGATATACTAAGTGTAAGCAAGAATATGGAATGAAAATTGTCATTTTTGTTGGTAGGAATATACAGTGGGACAATCACTGTGAGAAACAGTTGGGGAGTTTCTTATAAAGTTAGATATCTTCTTACTATCCAGTCCAGCATGTCCACTCTTAGGTACTCACCCAAGAGCAAGGAAAGTAGGTCTACAGGTCCACACAAATATTTGTTTATAAAACTTTATAGATTACTTCATAATATTCCCAAGTCAGAATCAACAGCTAAATGGATAAAGTATCATACCCATAAAATGAAATACAACTTAGCAATAAAAAGGAATGAACTTCTGATACATTCAACAACCTGAATAAATATCAAAAACATGCTGCATGAAAGACTTTAGATGCAAAACAGTATATACCTTTTGATAGATGAAAACTCTAAAAAAGGCAAATTTAATCAATGGTGATAGATCACTAGTTGCCTGGGGAGCAGGGGAGGGACTAGTGAGTGAAAACCAGAAGGAAATCTTTTGCGATGATGGAAATGTTCTGTATCTTGATTGTAATGGTTACATGGGTATGTATATTTGTCAAAACTCATCAAAACATTCACTTAAAATGAATGCATTCATTTCATGTAAATTACACTTCAGTGCAGCTGGGAACGTTTTTAATTGGTGAAAACAAAAGAACTTTTTAAAGTGGAATTACAACACTATTTTAAATTTTTATTTAAAGATAAATTCTTACCAGTAACATTCCTTTTTTTGCTACACCCTGTTCTTCACTTCCCCATAAAATCTGTTCTTGCCTTATGGTTTTGGTCCATCTTCTAATACACCAACAATGTTAAGATATAGTCAAGTTTTAAGGATGCAAAAAGTTAAGACACATTTTGAGCACAATTTTATTAACCTAAACAGTTGATGGCTCACTAGCCATTTGCAAAATAATTTTGTTTTAAAGAAGAAAGGGAGAATTTCTCTCCAGAGTTCTAAACTCCTGATGCATGTCTATAAAGGAAAAGTGACTTTTGTAGATAGTCTGAGAAATAATTTCCTGGCAGTCAAGTGCTGTAATCCACATGCTAGACAGACCATCTTTGTAAAAGAATGAAAATTCTATCTATAAGACAAATTATTATAGCTATTGTCTTTTTTTTTCCACAAGGGAAAATAGTTTCAGGAGCTCAAGTCATAAATATATGGATCATAGCTTGTGAGTTTTGTAACATTTTATCAACTATAAAAGAAGACTAGTGAAGCTAAACATGTGCATTTTTGGTTACTCTTTTATGCTATCTTCAAGCTATTATCTGTCAGTAGTCAAACAAAACTATTCATGCTAACTGGAGGTGAGAAAGTTCAATTTGTTTATCAAGGGGGAAATATTTTATTGCTTATGTTTTCCACAGTGAAGCAAACTGATAAGCTTTAAAGGAGGAGACCTGCTCATGCTAGGAATATGAGAGAAGGAATTATTGTTAGGCGTAAACTTCCCTCTTGGCATATAGGCATAGAGAATAAAATTTTCAAAATGCATGTTTTTTTTGCATCAGCCTAGCAGTTCATATTTCTATACATTTGGAAAAAAAAAAGAATAGTCATAAAAAGTCCTCAAACTGTGTTGATGTGTAAAAACAAAAACATGTATGCCCCAGTCATTTTTATTTGGTGATGGATCTACTACCCTCATAAATCTAATATGAACTATAAATACAGCTTTGCCCCCAACTCACCCTGTGTCTTTTGGGGAGTCACTTCATTCTCTGTCTTACATGTACGTCTGACAAGATGAAAGAATTAAACAAGACAATAGATAACAGACCATAAAAAACATAGATTTTTTGGTATATTTTATTGAGTATGCTATTACAGTTATCCCATTTTTTCCCCCTATATCCCCTTCACCCTGCACCCCATCCCATCATCCTCACCCCCCTTAGTCCATGTCCATGGGCTGCACACACCACTTCTCTGGCTTCTTAATTTCCCACACTACTCCCAGCCTCCCCCTGTCCACTCTTTTTTTTTTTTTTGGTCAACATTTTCCCACCACCACTTTCCCAAGCCCCACCCATCCTCACCTCCCACCTCAATCCTTCCCCCATTTGGCTTTGTCAATGGTTTTTAAGTTAAGGTCAACTGGTATCTGAGCCCACATTCATGCTTGTGAAGGTCCTGTATGTCATAAATCATCCTTATTTAAAATACATCTCATTGTCTTCACCCTAACTGGACAATGCCTTTACTTTTTCTTTTGTTTCTTGTATCATCTCTTTTTCACTAGAGCATTGAAAAATGCTTGTCTTTTTAGTGGAACTCACACTTCCTTCTCCTTTAGAGCCAAATGGCTACCGACTGTTTATATACCTATATTCTTATAACTGCTTATATATTTTCTTCTCTTCATAATTTTTTAGCTCCAATTGGAATACTTATCAATAGAAGCAAAAGCATAGGGTAACTTTATTCTAACATTGATAGAATAATTGATAATCCATGCAGAAGGGAAATGGAACTGGGTCCCTACTCCATACCATACTAAAAAAGAATTACTAAAGGAATAAAAATATACATGTAAAGGATAAACCGTAAACACTTTAGAGAAAATATATTTATGAAATCAGGATAGGAAATGATTTCTTAAGACAATAAAAGCAATACTCATAAGATAAAAAGTTTAAGAGAAAATGATGACCTCATAATAGGAATGAATTTTTGAACAATACACAGAAAATAATCATTATGAGACTTCTAAACTTTACTACATTAAAATTAAAAATTTTGTTCATCAAAATACACATAAAGAAAATAAAAATATACTGCAAACTGCAATAAGATATTCATAACAATATAGGCAGAAAAGAATTAGTATCCAGGTACAGAAAAAAATCATCAATGAAAAGACAAAGAAGATGAAGTAGAAAAAAAAAATGAGCCAAAAATAAAAAAATTAAAAGAACAGTATTTTATAGAGGAGAAAACGTGAATGACTCATAAGCATAAGAAAAATCAAAAAATTATTAGTTGTCAGGAAAATGTAATTTAGAAACACAATTTGCTTTATTTGACATCTACTACAATTGGCATACTTTACAAACCTGAAAATATTATGTATTGGCCACAACACAAATAATTGAGGAATCTTAGACACTGATGACGGGAACATCAATTGGCACTACCACTCTGGCAAACAATTTGGCACTATCTCGTAAAGGTGGATAATAATTCCCTACAACCCAGCAATTCTCCTTCTGGGTATAGAGCAGCATGTGAAGAGATATATGTGTGAATATGAAGAAATATATACAATAAGAGCGGCATGCTTAAGTACCAGATAACCTAGAAACAAACTGAATTTTATCAAATGGAGAATGAATAGCTATGTATGCATATACTCACCTAATGGAATATGATACAAGAGTGAACTACGTGTTTTGTGTGGATGAATCTTAGACGCAAGATTGAGAGGGAAAAGAAGATCACATAAAAACTATATACGAAATGAAGTTATTTTTATAAATTCAAAAAACCTCAGCGTATTAAGCATTTATTCATATGTAATTAGTCTAATAAAAAGAAAGTAATTGGTAAACAAAATTTGGGGCAGTGTTTACTCCTTAGGGGGAAGATGGAGGATAGGAGAGGAAAGAGAACACAAGTGGTTGCAAAGATATTTACAACATTCTAATTCTAAAGTTGAATTGGGACTTCATTGGGTTTATTTTATTTCTATTTACATATATCAAATGTTTTGTAACTAAATACTTTGTATTACGGGGTGAACTTATCTTTCCCCCCAAATTTATATTCCTCACTCCAAGTAAGTCAGAATGTAAATTTACTTGGATATGATAGGCAATTAAGTCAAAATGAGATCGTTAGGGAGGGACGTAATTCAATATGACTGGTGTTCTTTTAAGGAGAGGAGATTTGGACATGGGCATTCATAGAGGGAAGAACATGTGAAGATACAGAGTGAGGATGGCCATTGACTGCAAGCCAAGGAAAGAGAGGCCTCAGAAGACAGAAACCATGCTGAGACCTTGGTCTCAGACTTCTGACCCCCAAAAGTATGAGAAAATACATTTCTGTTGGTTAAACCACCCAGTCGTGGTATTTCGTTAAGACAACCCAAGCAAACTAATACAATGTGATACTATAAAACAAAATAAATTACATTTATTACTTAATTATTTTAGTTATCTGTGAGCTTAGCTTATTTCTGTTATCTGGACACCTAGCCATCATTGTGATATATTTCCATGAGGAAATACATTCCATGTTTAAAACAAGTGATTTATAAATTAGCACTTCGGTTAGTTCATTCACTTACATAGGGCTCAGATTTCTATTGAGGGGCCCTGGTGTAAGTTCTTTAGTCACCTCATTACCCAGCCTTGATTTTTTTAAGTACCTAATTCTTTTTAGGAATGGTGATATTTGGTTCCTTCACAAAACAGAGCCTGAGACAAGGACGCGGATGCAGGTGGTTTATTTGGGAGGTGCTGCGATAAGCAGGAATGAGGGAGTGATGAATGAGAGAGGGAAAAAGAGACAGCCAATAAAGGCTGTTAGGGAGCTGGCCAATGTCATGGACCCCTGGGGCTCCACAGAGCTGGGGACCCTCTGGGAAACCATGACCTTACAACTGTCCTTTGACAGATGGGAGGATGAGGCTTGTCCATCGACTCCTGTCCTCCACCAGTTGAGGACTGCTCCCAGGGGCGCTACTCCCTGGAAATCCCTCACTGCCCCTGCTCTTCACTGAATAGTCTTGTGCTTGAGAGAAGCCTAAAATATAAAAGCAGAGAAGCCTGATAGGTACTTGAGGTACAGCTGTGCATGGAAACTGTCCACATAGGTTGTCACTCAAGTCAGAGGCAGGCTGAGGGGATGTGACATGGGGCACAAAAGGCATCTGCTACCAATGTGTATTTCACCAACGTATAACCAGTGTCTGTGCTGTTCACAGTGGTAAGAAGTGTCTTAGTCTTTTGAGGGGAAAATTACATTATTGGGGGAGCAAAAAAGAGTCTGAAATATTAGCTCCATGATATCAACAAAGAAGATGAATAAAAAAGAAATCAATGCTGAACTGCCTGCCATCTAGCTTTGATGCAGCAAAGGAGCAAAAAGCTTACATGTTATGATTAGATATAATCAAGCCATAGAGTAATTAGGATAAAAAAAATTGAATACTTATCAAATTGAGGAGGGGCACAGGGAGTGGGAGTTTATGTTAAATTGATAAGTAACATAAGAAATTACTAAGAGAAATGCCTATAGATTTGATATAGACAGCATATAAGTAGAATATCAGATATAAAACCTAAAGCCAAAATTTACTGGATAAAAAATTGACTGTATATTTTACTGATAACATTAAATATTAACATATTATTTTAACTAACCTTTCCCATTTGATATAAATTATTTTTCATTTTCTGGCTAAACTGTAATGCCACTAACATCAATATTGACAAAAACAATAAATGAATTAATGAATCTGACTCCCTGACATAGCACCAAACTTGAAAAAGTAGCACATGTTTGTGATTGCAAATAGAATTTATTTTACTGGTAAAAGAAATGCTTTAGTAAAAACAATAAATGATTAATGAATCAAAACACGATATGTACATTTTGATACTCAGTTTTTAGGAAGGAAATACAATATATTTGAATCTTAGTTTTATTTTATAGTTTATTTAATTAAAAACATTTTGAAAATTAAAAAGAGAATTTATTTTACCTGGAGCTATAATCAAAAGTTACAGAGTCAAGTCTGAACTTATGCTGAAAACAACATAGAATCGCCATTATTATTGTGGTAGATCTTCTTTTCATGCAGAACATAAATTTTGAGAAATGCTCACCCATTTTTATGTGAGACTAAAATCCTTCTCATTCATCAGGGACCAGCTAAAATCTACTTCCCCTGGAGAGTTTCTCTGTCTCCTACCCTAACTATTGCAGTTAGTACCCTTAAAGCCAATCTTCCTTCTTCAGATCTCAAATGTCTTGGGCCGCCATTATAGCTATTTATGGTCTTTCTCTCCCCACTAAATAATAGATTCTTAAGTGTAGAATTCATGTCTGACTCATCTTTGGGTTCCTACTGCACCTAAAACAAGCAATTTGCATGTAATGGGAGCTCTAAAGATATTTATTGGTTCAATAAGTTAAACAAATGATTGCATACTAAATTATTTGTTGCTGCTTGCTTCAGTATCCTAAAAGCCACTTTCATCCTTATATATATAGAAATCTAGTTCTTCCATCAGTCTGATCCATTTTGTAATAGATAAACTTTTCACTTTAATTCACAAATTGGTTATTCTTAATCATTGACAATTCAGATTTGTTCATGTTGTCTAAGCAGAGTGGATTCTTGGAAATCTAGTTGGGCCACTGATACAATTAATGAATAATAAGGGCAGAATCTCCAAACAAAACACTTGTCTTAATATTTTTGAAAACAGAAACCTTATAAATTTGTGAGCTCACAAAATAGTTTCCTATTTATTCTATTTATCTTTGTAATTATGGTATCTTCATCTATTGAAATTAATTTTTAAAAGATTTTATTTATTTATTTTTAGAGAGAGGGGAAGGGAGGGAGAATGAGAGAGAGAGAAAGATTGATATAAGAGAGAAACATCCATCAGCTGCTCGAAACAACAGCCTTTTGCTTTTCAAGATGATGCCCAACCAACACCAGTGAGGAAAATCTATGGAAATTATTAAAACAGTTGTGATTCTTACTAGTCAGTCTTTCCAAAAATGTATTTTTAACTAAATTTATGGGGGTGACATTGGTTAATAAAATTATATAGGTTTCCAGTGTACAATTCTATGATATATCATCTATATTCTTAAAAGTTGTTTTGAAATATTACAGGACACTTGGCAAAAAAAAAAAATTGCTTGACTCAGCCAATTGGCAGAGATAAACCACTTATATCTTCCTTTCTCTATCTCTTCTCTGTAGTGTCATTCAGAGAAGGCAAGTATCTATCTCTCTGTAATTGAGGAGACTAAAGTGAAACCTCCTTTAGAAAAACTTAATGGCTTCTTCAGTTTAGACACTCTGAATCCACACAGTATGCATCAACATTCAAAAAATACTGGTTATAAAGAAATTCAGCAAATACCTGGTTTCTGTAAGATATTCTAGATTCTATAATGCTACTGCAACAACCTGATGTACTGAATCAGGAAAGAATTTTTTCCAAAAATATTGTATGGGATGACACTTATTTCTAGGCTCTGGAACTTTAGGAAAGTTCTTATGACCATTTAAACACCTTTCCAGGAGCACCAACTTGAATCCAGAGGACATTGCCATGTTAACCTTTCCAAGAACCTCAAATAGATTTTTTTTAATATTACTAAGAAAAATAGTATTTCAATAGGGTCAGCATCTTAACTTTTAAGAAAATGAGCCTCAAATGCCTTTGGGTATATTTTATGTTCTGGACCTGCACTGCGTGTATGGGAACCACTAGCCACATGTAGCTATTGAGCACTGGACATATGGCTACTCCATACTGAGATGTGCTTAAGCATAAAATACAAGTTGAATGTTGAAAACTGAGTATAAAAATATAAAACTCTAAATAATTTTATATTGTTAAAATGTGGAAATTATAATATTTTAGACATTTGTTTAAGAAGTTAACATTAATTTTACCTCTTACTATTTACCTTTTATAAAAGTGACTATTCAAATATTTAAAGTTTTGCACATAGCTTGCATTTGTGACTGACATTAAGTTTCTTTTTTTTATTGTTGTTCAGTTACAGTCGTCCTGCCTTTTTCCCTGTTGCTCTCCCTTACCCTACCCACCTACTGCCAGAGTCAACCCCCCCGCCCCCATTGTCCATGCCCATGAGTCCTCTATTCGTGTTCCTTAGCTTGCCCCTTCTACTTCTTTCCCCTGTTATCCCCCTCCCCTCACCACTCTGGTCACTGTCAGTTTGTTCTTTTCTTACAAATCTCTGGTTCTATTTTGCTCACTTGTTTGTTTTGTTGATTAGGTTCCCGTCATAGGTGAGATCATATGGTATTTGTCTTTCATCACCTGGCTTATTTCACTTAGCATAATGCTCTCCAGTTCCATCCATGCTGTTGTGAAGGGTAGGAGCTCCTTCTTTCTTTCTGCTGCATAGTATTCCATTGTGTAAATGTACCACAGTTTTTTGATCCACTCATTTACTGATGGGCACCGAGGCTGCTTTCAGCACTGGCTATTGTAAATAACACTGCTATGAACAATGGGGTACATAGGTTCTTTTGAATTGGTATTTCATGATTCTTAGGGTATAATCCCAGCAGGGGAACTGCCAGGTCAAAGGCACTTCCATTTTTAGTGTTTTGTGGAAATTCCATGCTGTTTTCCACAGTGGCTGCACCAGCCTGCATTCCCACCAACAGTGCACTAGGGTTCCCTTTTCTCCACAACCTCGTCAGCACTTGTTTATTGGTTTATTAATGATCAAACTATTAATACTCTAATGTCAGGATACCAATAAAATAAGTACAAAATTAAAATAAGAATAATTTAAAGACTTTAAGATAAAAGCCCTATGAAAGACTAGAATGAAATTATTAGAGTGACTTTCTTGCCTTTTTTATATCAATTAATCTACAGATTATTTTTGGTCACTACTGTAGAAAGGATAATTTTTAAATGTTAGAGATATAATGGGAGTTGTCTAATATTTAATATTTTTTTAAAAATTTGGCTTTGCAAGTTCTATACCTGCTTTGTCTTTGAGAGAGAAAATTATTTCTTTACTTCATGTCACAAAAAATGCAGAGGCAATGACACACTGGTAGGAAAGAGATATTTTGGAGGTGTCTATTAACTTATAAAAGTAAATCACACATTTTTCATATTTCCAAATTCTTTTTGGACAGTGCTGGTTTGCTACAGAAGCAATTCAGAATCAGATACTTAGCATTCAGATGCTCTGTGTTATTTAAAGCACAGGAAAAGAGACATGAGTGGTGGTAAGTAGTGTGGCTGCCCTTGCATGGTTATCGTTACTAGGGAAACCACTTCCTTTTAATCCTTGTGTTCAGCCTGTCCATCCCACTATCTGGCATCATTGCCTCTCAAGAAAGGGCAACAACACAGCATGGCATTAAGAGCAGAAAACAAAAAAGGGAAAAAAATGGTATATTATCCTGCTACACACATATTTCTCAGAAAATCTATATGGTAGTAACTTCTGGGAAATGAAACACAGAACCAATCCTCTAAAACTGCTACATGCACATGTGCTAGTGGCTACAAGGTACTGCATTCACACATACAAGTATGCAAAAACACCAATTTCCAAGTCACACTTGTGATTGCAGAAGAGGATATAATGTGTCAGGCTTGGACAGGACAGGGCTTGGCAGCTCAGAGTCCCAGGGCTTCCTGGGTCAGTATGGAGCCGTATGATCTTTCTGAGAGGCTGAGTCACTGGCAGGCAGTATGATCAGTGCAGTGACTTTGTGGCAGTGGATTCTGAGAACGAGTACAAGGACTGAGACCCCTTAGGTCCTGGGGTCAGGATGAGGCCTAAAAACAGACCTGTCAGTCAAATAAGAGCAGCCTGAGTGAAAAAGAAGGCTGACATGTGGAGGTAAAACAACCACAGGCCACAGAGGCAACTGTTCTTATAAATCCCATATTGACTTCCCCTGGACATCTTAGCAACCCGCTCTAACACCCAAAACTTGCTCTAAAAATGCAAAAAACCCAAACTCTGAATGGTAATAACATAGCAACTGCTTCAGTTGAATACAGTGATAGGTACAGTTCTATTTACTATCATTTGTGCATTTAAAAGACATCAAATAATCTGTTCCTCTACTATTTTTTGTTTCACTCTAATTTTCTATTATTTATTGCATGTGTATTCTGTAAACCTTTGTTAGATTTAGTTGAACATACAAGACAAGGGATAAACAATGTCTACCAATTTCTGAAGTCAGTTGGTGATATAAGAAAGCTATGGGTATAATAGATAATTACATAACTAATGCTGCCAGAAAAAATTTAAAATACTTCCAGGAAAAATTAACCTGGAAGAACCATAAACCAAAAGTTGCTAACTACAGTCTAGGTCTATGATACAGGTGTGCCGATGGGTACAGTCTCATATCAGACCATGCTCAAAGACTATTCAGATTCAGTTTGCGTCCTTTATTCATGTATAAACCTGGGAATTCCCCTTATACTGCCCTCACTGCCTTGTAACACATGTATATGCTGTGTTTTCCTGAATGATGATAGAAGGTGGTCCCTGAATGTTGCTGCTCCGCAGAACACTTACGAAGACCTCCTCAGATAACCACACTAATTTGAAAGGCTGTGTTCCTGGGCTCTCCAGGGTGACAATCTGTGCAGTCCCAGAACATCAACCCCCAATTTAATCGCAAATTCCCTATCAAACATACAAACCAGAAGCAAGTTGTCTCAAAATCTCTATCTGACCATTCAGAACGAAAATTCACCCAGCAGGTTTTCAACAGCTTTTGTAGACAGTCTCACAAAACAGACAGATGTCTTCAAATTTTCCTTCTGTAGATATAGCCAAATCCATGCTGGAACTCCCTTTCTTTAAAAAAGAAAAAATTATTGTTGTTCAATTACAGTTGTCCCAATTTTTACCCCATCGCTCTCCCCACCCTGCCCCCCAGCTCTGTCGGTCCATCCCCAGCCTGTTGTCCATTACCATGGGTCCTTTATACATGTTCCTTGACTAAATCCTTCCCTTTCTTTCCCCTTTTTTCCCTCTTCCTTTTTATTATCAGCTTTGAGAATCTTAGATAGATCTGCAATCCAAGAGAGAAATCCAAATTTGTTTTTAAAGGATTATGAAGAGAAAAATAGTAAATTGCTATTAGTCCTACTAATTTTATTTCCATTTTTTGCTAGATAAAGACTATCTTTTCTGTGACACAATATTAAATACAGGAATCACTTTATAAAAATTCAAGACGTTAGCTTGTAAGCGTGATAAATACCAAATCCCCATGCAATGTAAGAGAGAATGCAAAGAGAGAAAAAGAGGCACCTAACATTCGAAACTGTCTGTCTAGATGTGACCTGTTTCTGCTCCCCAGAATGTAGCTTTAGCATCACAACACCAAAGACACAGTCATATACAACACAACTCACATTCTCCCAAAGTTGTCAGCTTTCCTTTTACTGCATAGTCTGATATAAAGGTGCAGCCTTTGTGTTGTTGTCGTTCTTCTACTCATAATGTTTCTCATATGAATATAACCTTATCATTTTATTGTTGGGCACAAACCACAAATATAATTTCATAAAAGTTCTCATAGACATCATGAGGCATCAGCTCTGTGCTTGACCAATCAGAGCATTTAACAAGTTGAAAATTGTTGAATTATCTTATGGTCTGTTTGGTTCAAATGTTAGTCACTGATGCACAAACACAATAGAGCTATTTGAGGACACTGTATATATATATACATATATATATATATATCCACAAATAGAGCTATTTGAGGACACTGTATATATACATACATATATATATGTATATGTATATACATATATGTATATGTAAATAAATATACATATATTTATATACATATACATATATATGTATGTATATACATATATGTATATGTATACATATATATGTATATATACATATATATACAGTGTCCACAAATAGAGCTATTTGAGGACACTGTATATATATATACATATATATATATATATGCGCATATATGTGTATATATATAATGGAGTAATGTTCAGTATTTTAGAAAACCTCCAGTGGGACAAGAATTTATGTGTGAAATTGGCACCCTTTCCCTCTCCATCTCATGGCCCACACCAATCCCCCGGTAGAAACGTGTCGGGCATGTACCATTTAGCTTCTGCTTCCTGCTCTCCAAGACAGAGACCAAGGTCCACCCAGTAAAAATAGTAAATGGCAAACTACCTTTCACAAGAGGCTGAACGTGGTGGGAGGGGGTGAAGGACCTGGCAGATTCCACATGTGAAAGTGCAGGAGGATGGAGCATGGATTCAGGGAGCATAAAAGGAACCAGGAGAGATGGGCTATGTGTGAAGACTGGAATTCCTGTTTGGGGTGTTCTTGAAATGCTAAACCGATATAAGACTAGACCCTTTGGGTCTCAGTTTTATAAGCACCACACACAATAGTAAATATCTATGATAGTGCATAAATTTCTTTAGATGAAATTCCTCAAACCTGAAGCTTCCTCTGGCCAAAAGAAAAAAAAAAAGGCTAAAGAAACTCACAAAACAATTCCATAACTTGGAAGAATATATACAGAATACATGTTCTGGTAGACTGGCCACCTGTTTGTTGTGAATAAAATCATCCTTGCACACCCAAGCCACAGCCTGGACAGCAGCCAAGAGTCCTGAGCTTGAGAGCTTCCTCCAGCCTTTCCTCACCTTGTACACTTTTCTTTCTCTCCAAGTAGCCCAGAGCCACATTTTAATAAGTGACCTTCAGCAAGCTGAATAATTTCTTCAGTACATGGGTACATTCAAAAGCTCTGGAGGATTTAGCTGTAATAAGTAGTCCTAGCAAATATATGGTCTTATGAAGCCTTTGAAGTCTCTAAAACCTTCCCTTAAATAGCTTCAATTGAAGGTTTGGGCTAGATGGTTTACAGAGTCTTGCAGAGCAAACACCCTATGAGTTGGGATCAGTGGAACCAGCTGGATGTTACAGCTTACTGCAGTTAATATGATGTTCCCATCTTTAAGAATGTTTTTGGATCCAGAACAGGCTACCTGAATTGTTTATTTTTTACCTATTAGTTAACGTCCAGTCCTCACTGGACTAGCAACACAACCAACTTAGGCAGAGATTTGTATTCTCATTCCCAAGCTTAAAAAATTACAATATGATAAAAAAATTTTCCATTAAATGCAATTAGAAAACAGTATAGTGCTGCAAAGCCCAAAGATATTTTTCTTGTGACTCTGGATCAGTTGTCATTTAGCAGACTCAGGGTTTGTATTTTTTCCTTTAACAAATTCCAGCACTTATAACTCATACCTTCCATACCTATTTCTGTAACTTTATAATCAAATTTGAAAATAATGTTCTTAATATTTCATTTTTCAATTAGAGATATAAAATATCAGAGACATTTTCTCTGGTTGGTCAGTGAATCAGATTTCTAATCATTTGTGCACTGAATACCATTTTTTGAAATCTTCAAGGACTTTTTATACTAATTACTGCCTTTCAAAAATAGCAATTGCATACTTAGTCATGTAAAGAACCTAGGAAATAATTGTTGGGGGAGTAAAATTTTAAAGTACGATCACAAACAATAAATATATAGTTATCATCAATAGAAAGCATAGAAATTAGGAGAAAAGTTATTGAAATAAATTTACTTACTAACCAATTCCTAAATGGCAAAATTGACTGTTGGATTGATCAAATTTATCAAAAACTTGTTTTAAGAAATACTCTTTTAGAATATATTTAATGAAAATGAATCTTTTAAGTGTATCTAATCTTTGTTTTTTTCCCTAACATTTATGGAGGTCTTACACTATGTCAGGCACAAGTTTATGTAATTTACATAAATTAATTTATTTACTCTTCACAACAATCCTATGAGGTATATTCAATATTATCCCCATTTATAGAGGAGGAAAGAGAGGCACCATCATGAGTAACTTGCCCAAAGTTACACAGCCAATAAGCTTCAGAGTTTGGTTCACTCTTCCATAGTGCCTCATAAAATGACATTCACAGAAATTATATGAATGAGTTTATTTAAGAATGCTTTCAATCTATCAAAATAAGCAGATCAAATCAATTGTGACTCTGATTTCAAAAGTTTGAATATTTTTTAAAATACTGCTTAGAAGGATATATTCATTTACTAAAATTTAAAGAGAATATATATCTGTATTTACTAAATATATTTAAGAAGAATATTACCTATAACATACCATCACTTGGGATTTATTCTATTCATTAGAAGGAAATCACTTGAAAAAGTGGGGAATTAAGCTCCACCTCTTGAAGGGAGAATCAAAGAATTTATTGACATAATTTAAAACCAGCACACAAAGAAAAATATATACAAGAGAAAATATTAAATATAGAAGATTCTATGTGAGGATTTCACAAGATAAAGCTAAAAATACTATTGGTTAGATGTCTATAAATACTTTGAGAACAGGGGTTTTCTTTTTAAATATTTTCTCTTTAAAAAGAGATATTCAGTTCTCTATATGTTTTAAATTTTTTCCAACGCTGAAATTGCTGCAGCCATGGTCAAAGGCTTGTAATATTTATGGCAAGTAGCTCTTGCTTGTATACTCAAAGAAACAAAATTTACTTCTTGGTTAATTATTGGTTTGGTTCTCTGATAGCCCCTCAGGCCAATTCCACAGGTTTAGGGTGGTTTAATACTTCTGACAAGCATTCCCAGATTTTATGAGATTTCAATCCTAATCCATTTTGGATTGTGTACAGGACAATCCCTCTAAGTTCTCTTATGTCTCCTAATGAATTTGTCACTAGGCCCCACATAGAATTGTGTTAGTCACCCAGGAGGGAAATTCAAGAGTCAGCGTTGTGTAACTCCTTCCTGTGTTTATTGTAAGAATGATTGCAAAGATGCTGCCCATCACTTTATGTGGTGTGCTCTTTATGAAGACCCTTCCTCATCACAGTATCAGAAAAAAGAAATTGGCTTCTCTTAAGAAATTGATTTATTTTTGTCTTAATGACACTGTAAATCACATAGCTAATTATGTTTTCTCTTTCATTGGCAATTAGAAAGTTCAAAGGCATATTTACATTTCCTTCTGAATGTATATAAAATTTTATGGCATGTGATATTTGAAAACAACTTACTCTTGTTACATTATTTTCTACCTACTTTCATTCTTCTCTGTCCTGTTTTCTTCATCACATTTTGAAATTTATTTTATTATTCTACAAAACATATTTGTAAAAATAATTACTCCTGAGAACAATTTGGAAAATGCATAAATATATAGATGTACCAATTAAACCTCTTATTTGTCATTATGATACTTCAGAACATAGTTTTCACTTACCTGCACTTTTCAACTAAAAACAATCATTCTTTAATAAATCCTTCTTCAAACATCTTCTACACTTAATTTTCTTGCATCCACATGCATGTCTTCAGCTATCACTTACACTAGATGTGACAGCCAGGAAGATGTGCTACTTAGAACTCCCTTCAAGAAATAACTTGTCATTCATTCAGCAGTGAGGAGTGCTGTTAGGTGACAGGCTCCAGCTGTAATTCTTTCCAAACTCACCACAGTATTTAAGCCAAGGCTATGCTTTTCCTGGGAAGCCCACAAACACTGAGTACTGTGGGTGTCCTAGAGCCTGGCCACTTCTGCCCAATGAGGAATACCTCCAATAGCCAATCTTTGATCTGGGCTTCACCACTGAGCTAGGTAGGACTTTGTCATGTCTGCATCATTGTCTAAGGTTCTCACTGCTCAATTCTGTCTCTTTCCTGTCAAGTTTCAGACCAACATCATGATGTGAAAGAAGTCTATAACTAGACTTTTTTTCCCCATTCCGTTGCCTTTAATAGGTATTAGCAACCCTCCACATCTCTGATCAATAAACCTATTGCACTTCTAACTCCTAATCATCATCTGATTCTCAGAGAACACAGAATGCCATACCAGATAACTCACAAATTTATATCTTCTCCAAGTACCAAACATGCCTATATTTATAATATACATCTATTTAAAGTCATCTCCTTGATGTCTTAAAGACACCTTAGACGGGACCTGGCCAAACTGAACTCCTAATTTTCTCCTGAAGTTTTTTGTTTTTCTTTTCTGATGTTCCATATCAGTGGATAGTCCAAGCACCCATTTCACTGTGAAAGTCAGAAACTGGGAACTATCCTTGACATTTCTTCTTGCCCATTCAGTTCATCATAAAGTCATGTTGGTCTTCCATCCCAAGCAAATTTCTCCTTCTACTTCTCTCCAGCTTGCCCCAGTAGTCATGGTCTAGAATACCGTCATCTCTTGGTTTTATTCTACATTAGCCTCCACCATAATCATCAACCAATCCACCATTCTCTCTACTACAGCCAGAATTATTTTCAAATCACATATCTGATTATGTCACCTTATGACTTAAAATCCTTCTGTTGCTTCCTATGGCTCTTACAATAAAGACAAAAGTCTTTAATACAGCAAGTCCCTGTCCTCAAGCCCCTGTGTCATTTCCCATCCCCCTAACTCCAGAATACTGTAACTCCATGATGACAGGGGATTGTGCCAGTGCTTTTTTTTTTTTTAACCATTTTATCTGAGTTTGCTTTACCATCTGGCATATGCCAATACTCATCTATAGTTGTTTAATGCATAATTAAATGATTGAGTAAATAAATGCATCAATTAAATGAGTCTATTCATAATCCAATGGATACAATTTGTGTTTTCTATTGTGGTACTTTATGTCAGAGTTGCTTCTCCAAATATTACCATCCTTTAATTTTCAGTTAAAATATTGGCTCCATCAAGATGATGGCTTCCTTGATTTATATAGTGGAAAATACTCATGTGTCTTAGTATAAAATTCTATAATCTTTTTATCTAACTAAATACCTTTAACATAACTAATATACCCAATTAAACTGCAAATTCCTTGAAGGCAAGTGTTGAGTTCATGCTTTTAAGTGTTCTGCCCATCACCTAACATACTTGATTGAATAATTTAATTGACTGGTGTGGCAATATCTGGATGATATTTCCTGCCACTAGAGCAGTGATTTTTCAACTGGCGTGCCACAAGAATTTTTAAAACATACAGTACTTGACTATTCAGTGAGGGGCACTGGCCTCTTTTCCGTTAGATTGTCAAACTAAAAACAAAAAATGACAACAGCCAACACGACAATAGCCCTCTGGTGTGAATGAATAAAAATCATACCTATTGTTTTGTCAGAGCAGCAAAAAATATATTTTTTGGTGAGCCGCAGAATTTTAGTAATTACTTTACGTATGCCATGAGATAGAAAGAGAAGTTGAAAATCACTCCACTAGAACAACGGTGGTGATATTAGAAAGAGTGGAGGAGGCTAAAAATAATATGATGGCCCAGTAAAAATGTTGGTTAGGTAATATATCTCTTGAGCCTAATGTAAAGAATTAAGGTAGGAGACTTATTTGGCCTACAAATTGTTGTTAGTTTTCTAAACTCAAATGTCATAAAATCTATTCCATGACTACAAAAGATGCGGTGGTTGTGTGTTTTTAAAAATTGCCTAAGCTTGCCAACAGAGAAATTTTCCAAAAGAATATTAGTATACCATTGAGGTTGGAGCCTAAACATGGAGACTTTTTGAAACTCCCCAGATAATGCTTAAGTGGAAAACCACTGCTGTCATTCAAAATTATAATTTTACAATTATGGGGCAAGAGGACGACAACTCCTTGAGCCTAGCAGTTCTTTTGTTCTGACTATATACCAGTCACTTTGATAAGTGCTTAATGTGTTAACTGACTATGTTAATAAATAGCACAGGGTATAGGCTTGAATACATATTTGATTTTAGTCTGTTATTTATTTTTACAAGGTGTATATATCTGGGTAATTTACTTTGCACTAGAAACTGAAACTATTTCATCCCATAATTAAGACCAAACCATTTTAAAATGGCATCTTCCTGGAATATGTAAACTACCAGGCCAGAAAGTTAAAATTTGAAAAACTCTTGTGAAAAACCCTCAATTATATGCTGTTATAACATATATATCCATGAAAGGACAAGAGTTTTTCACACAAAAATAAATTAATGCAAGAAAAGAGATGATAAAATGTGTACACAGTTACTGTAAACACTGAGAGACAGAACTATAAATTTATAAAATCAATAGCTTCATAAATAATCAAACTTTATGTCTAAACTTCACCCAGAATAAAAAAACTAAGGTAAAAATCCCAAGTTCAATTATTATGTTACATACATTTTCAAAAAGTTTAACAAATGATATAATATCAAAGAAACTTTATATGTCTCTGGCCAAGCATAAAATTTAGGTTTAATCTGTCCTCAATTTCAAGGATTTGTGTTGCTTGCTATAGGAAAGTTAGATATCATCTGGAGTTTTAATTACATCATTATTTTACACTGACTAGGCAATTTGCATTTGCCTGGTCAATATTCTTACTCCTCTCATGGTATTGCACGTCGGAATTAAATAAATAGTAATATTTTTACAAAAGGGAAGTTCACACAAAAAGTAGAAAATACTCTTTAATATAGTAGATTCACGAACAACATATTACTTCTTTAATGTTATATTAACAATTAAAGTTGTCATTAATCAGAAGTCTATCCTTTCACAAAATGCAAATAATTGCTCCTACCCTTTCAATACATTTGTGTTAAGTCACTCCTCATTGCATAGCTTAAATTCAATATCACGTTTAGAGCACATAAATTATGTAAAGCTTCCAATTGCTTTTAAGGAAGAAGTTTTATTTGGCTACTACTTCAAACAGTATCTCTGTATGTAAAATTAACCAAGACAATTCAGTTCTAATACTACTGATAACTAGCAAAAATGAAACCTTTTTCTCCCATGTCTTGCTGCTACTACCATTTGCCTCCCAAGACCTGAGAAAAAGAATAATGTTGCAATATTTAAAAGGAATGATATCCATGTTTTTGTTTGGTCATATACACTAAGGAAACAGCCATAAGAATCATATGACTTAGTTTTACCTAGTAACTTTAGGAGACACAATTTGTAAATGAGTAACTTTAGGAGACACAATTTATAAATGAGGGTTTAGGAGACACAATGTAAATTGTTAAAAGAGAATGGGGCTTAAATGAAAAGAATTAATATTAGGAAAAATTTTGTATAATGGTGCCCTTGAAAATTACAGGAGAGAAAATTCTTTCTTTATGGATTTAGTCTTTCCCATCCCTGAATAATATTTGCCCTGGGAAGGGGTGTATGCATGTGTGTGTGTGTGTGTGTGTGTGTGTGTGTGTGTGTGTCTGTATGTTTCGAAAGCTGCTCACTGCACAGTAAGAGTAAAAACAGCTGTCTGCAACTCATACCATTTGGGAGACTTTAAAGACAAAGTCTGGAAAGACCACTCACATTCTATACCTTTCGATAAGATTTGGAGTGTGAATGCTAAATCTGAATTGTCCTTCTTGAGCCCCCGTTGCAAGAACAAAATTTTAAGAAAGAGGAAATTAATTCTGAAACAAAATTAATCCTTGTGGATAATGTAGAAAGTTTCTGACAGTAGTTGGAGAGACTGCTAGGGAGGAACTCTTAGAATCTGGAGATGGAACGAATTGAGAATTGAGACACCTTCCCAAGAGGCCCCTCAGAAAAGGTGGAAACCCTTGGGTGCTTTCCCTTTGGATTCTGGGAAAGCCATATCAAACATACTCATTGATAATTCTTTCTCCATTGCTTTTAGTTTTCTTCAACCCTTCAATAAATTCAGATATAAATTAGTAACTGTTTGCAGTGATTGTGAAGTGGAAGTAAGGAGTGGGGCCATAAAGACAGCTCCACTTAACTGCACGCATGTTCTGCAGAGGATTTAGCAAGTAGCACTATGCTCCTGAAGTACCTGAACATGGTAAGAAAAAAAAGTCATAGCAAAGTTTTGCATCTGTTTTTTCTTATGTATGCCATTGCCTGCCATGTCTCTTCTTCCGATGTAGTACATTAGATATTGTGGAAAAATGTTTTTAAAACTGAGCATTTATAATCAAAATTGGGAGGGAGAAAAGAACTAGAAAACAATAGAGTAGAATGTTGAATTTCTGTTTCCAGTACTCACCGAATTTACTTCTTCCCTAACCTTCTACAGATGAACACAGACTATCACAAAACCATTGTTAGAACCTCAGAGATTTTAATAATAAAATGCCAAAGAGCCCAAGATTTCAAGTCATTTCAAAAGAATATGAACATATTTTATTTGAGAAATTCTTTTTTTAGAAAAATGTTAATGTGAATACAAACGGACATTAAACAGGTAGACTGACCAAAACCCACAATTAGTAAATAGCAAAGTCAGAGTCTGCTGTACCTTGCTATGCTTCACAGCCCCATAACTGTGTAAGGCATCCTGTACCTAAGAGACGATAATGAATCTATAATTTCCTGGGATCTTGTGGAATTACAACAGCCCTGATGGAACCCTGAGGGCAGGTCATGATGGCATCACTTCTTTTGAAAATATGGAGCTGAGTTCCGGTATCAGTTACCAAGCATATAAGGATAGTAATACTTTTTATTCTATATTCAGAATTAAGAAAGGGACATGGGGGCATCAAATCTGACATGCAACAAATCCTTCTGTCTACAGCCCTGAGAAGCTGTGACATTTAGGTAGTTAAAAGGTGACTGGCAAGAAGATCCACTGAGTTCACTGCATTTGACACACATTCAGAATGTTGGGTAACAGTAAAACTCTGAATGCAGGATATACATTTCTTGTCATATATCATGTTTAATAGATATAGTTAATATTCGCTATTGAATATTAAATCTTTATTCCCTTGAAGCAATAGAGGCATCAAGAAGGAAAGAAAAATGACACGTTATCTTTCTTGACATAGTGAACATTGAGAAAGACTTAGAATAAATACTAAGTTAATCATGACAGGTGTGCCTGGGGAAAGCACATGGTAATTATCAAAAGCACTAGAGCATCAGATGAGGAGTCCAGCAAGCTCGGTTCTGCTCATGGCTGTAACACCAATTATATAACCTTGAATGACCTTAGGTCACTCACCTTAGCTTTCCCCTCTGTCAAAGGCAGCTAATCATGTTGCTTACACTTATTATAAAGAGCAAATAAAATAATGGGTATGATTACAGCAAACTTCTAAAATACAAGTTAACCCAGTGGCTTAATGAGATAATATGCCCATTATAGGTACACTATACTCATTAACCACAAAATTATTTTAATTTGCAAATATAGATCAGCTAAGCCACTTATGTAAAATTAGAAAATACAAACTCAGATATAAAGTAGTAACTGTTAAATTAGTAACATTCTGAGTGGTACAATGATTTTAAAGAAGAACTAGTAAAAAGAATAAGCAAATATAAACAAATACAAACTGATTTTCAAGAATAAAAGCTTATAAACATAAAAAGTTAGGACTTAAACAGTAGAAGAGTAGGCTGTAGAATATGTGGAAGTTTGCGTATTTCTAGTTCCAGAAGAGCTCCATATTCTGGAGTGCCTTTCTCTAAATTTTCTAAAGCAGCTGGTACTGGCCATGGCTTGCGGTGCCATCTAGACAGTGTTTGCTGAGCTCAAATCATGAACCACAAGAGCTTCAGTCCCCATTTCTCCACTTTGGGGAACACTCCAACTGTCTTTCCATGGTGTGAAGTCAACCAAATACCCCAAGGAGCTCTGGAACTCATGCTGATGGAGTTGTCCTGTGCCTTATACTTGGTCCTATTCTAGGAGGGCAGCCTGATGAATCGATAACTCCCTATGTCGGCACGGAATTTCTTTTCATAGGATCACGTGAGAGTGCGTGGCCATAATGGCACTTACATGCAGCAGATGTTGGCTGATATTATCATCAGTTATAAGACAAGTTCAGGACTGGTTTACCAAGGATCCACTGCTGAACCTTGGGCTTGAGCTATGTGTGTAGGTTTGTGAGTGAGCTCTCCCTCAACTCTTGTTCTGAACACAGTGCCACCTCTGGTCTAGTATCCAAGAGCATGCTTTACTCTATGTAACCTTGGCAGCTGGCCCTTAGTGCTGTCACCTATCCTCTGTACATGCTCCATACCACGTGTCTGCAGCCCTCTGGGTGTGGATGCACTTTTTATCCAAAGTCTTTGGTTTGATAACTGCTCTTGCCTTTAACCAATGTGATAATGCTATGCTCTCCTGAGATGATTTCCTTGCACAAATTGGACTGTTCTTTTGCTCTCCCATTCCTCAAAATCCCAAAACTATTCTCTCTGCTGAAAGCAGCATGTGGAAGGAAGGCAGTGAGTCAACACTGAATGATATTGCATTCTAGAAATGCAATGATTGTAGCATAAAGCGTTCAAGAGAAGACATTGTTAAAAGACATGTTGTTCTATGTTTATATTAAAGCATTCTAAATGGTAAATTTAACATGAATGAAAAATGAATTGTTGTTCACGTTTTCCTGTATAGTTTAAGTAAGGCTTACATTTGTGATCATTGCCAAGGAATCAGTGACATTTGAGGGCGTCCTTGGAAGCCAGCAGTCAAGGGAGGCACTGTGGATGTTGCAGTCATGAGTAATCATGTAACCAGAATTACATAAAGAGTACTAGGGAACTGCAGAAACAAGATCTATATTTTTCAATATAAGCAGATTCCAAAAAGCTATGATCTTGTGAGTAATAATGATGTTAACACCTTTTTTTCTCAATAAGAGATATACAGTTAGCCAGGAATGATGCTTTTGAAAATACAGAACATGAAGAGCTGGTTCCTGAGCTTAAACAGAAAGAGAGAGTATCTGTACACTATTGGGAATGGCCATCTGCCATGGACCCTGAGCAGTCAGTCCTATTGTTGCTCTGTGTGCCAGGTTACAATGCTTATCCATCTTCTGATATTGATCAGTTTCTGTAACTAGTCACACTGACACTAAGTACAACGATGCAACTACAGCAAGACTGGGAGGGGAGGAGTAAGGGTGAGTGGTTTGCTGCTTGCTATAATGTTTTGCAACTTGTTCAAAAGTTCTGTACTTGGCCCTTGGATCCTCTCCTATAATGCAATCCACTGCATGTTCAGGTGTCTCATTGTACCACCCTGTGGGACTTGGCAAAGAGAACTAATGCAACTACGCTGATGATCATGCTGTTGTGTGTGTGTGTGTGTGTGTGTGTGTGTGTGTGTGTGTGCTGTGAACAGTTAAGTCCTTTGTCTCTGACCCAAGAGTCTCCTGTCTTTTGCTAGTATCCTTGAAATAAACACAAACTAACTTCTGAGAATGTAAGTAGGGTTAGCTCTCACAGCCTTTATGGTTCTTGGCAGCTGCTGTGAAGAATTCCCAGGTGCTCTGACTGGACAATAAACAAATACATAAAAATCTTTCTATTCATTATTCTAAATTTTTATCAATATATTACTATAACTCACATGGACCTGTAAATTTATAGTGCATTTTAAAATCAAATTAGCTACATGGGCAGGGGCCCAATAAAAAAAAAAATATTTGCCCTGGCCCTGGACTCAGTATACTCTAGGTATAGGCCTAGATAGGTTTCCATTATTTGGGACAGCTACTTTGCTGTTAAGCAGAAAATATATTCAAGCTGGCTTTTTGTCTTGTGAAACTGAGAATTCTAAAATAATATAATCAGATGTATTAATTATTACAGTTCTCAAAGCATGTATTGTACAAGTAATCAAGAAAGATAAATGATAGTAATACTTATACTGAATTATCATATATCAGGCACCGATTGACATTTGATATATATTATCTCATTTAATCCTAAAATCCTATTATCCTAATTTTTTTTTCAATCAACTATATTCCTGAAGTTTCATTCTTAGTTAATATTTGAAAATATTCTACTTAAAGGTATGGATAGATTTAAGCTTAGTATAAGAAGAGTGTTAAAGGAGAGGGTGAGTGTATTTGCAGATATATGCAAAGGGCATTTTATTAACTCACAGATTGGATAAGATCAATGGAGCCCAGGAAGGGAACTGCAAAAACCAAGATTTTCAAGGACCTCAGGAACTGTAACTAGAGATTTGAATGCCCTGCTCATGATTCTGTTTCTTGCCTTTCCTCCACCCCCCAACCCCTCTTGTCTTTTGTTTCTTCCATTGTCTGCCTAGAACTTGCAGTCCAAGGTTGAATCACCACAACTGGCAACTCCTTGACTGGAATGCTCACATCTTCACCACTTGAGATAAAAGAGCTCATTGCTCTAACTTAAGTTTAAATTTGATTGGCACAATATATATCATGTGCTTATTCCTTGGATTAATCATTGTGGGCCCAGTATATTAAATTTACAAACCTTTACTAAATGTTGAGTTTAAACATTTAGTAAAAAGGAGAAAAAGATGTTGGGCAAACCAAACAAAGAAATATTGACAACAATAAATTAGACAATGATGAGTCAATTTTCAATTTAAAATTATGAGCTAACCTTGTCAAAATAATTGGTTTCTTTTTTGCAAAGAAAGAAGATCTACTGTTATTTAAGCATGCAGCTTGAATGCCATCTAGGGAGCCAGAATCCACATAGCTAGGAGCCTCCTACTATTTATGGGCAAGGCACTGAGGTTAAAAAAAATGCTCTGTCTACGGAAGAAATATATTCTAAACATTTTGTAATTATCAAGGCTCATCAACACTAAAACATTCCTATCAACAAAAAGGGATTGCCCGATAAATCTAGTTAAGGCAGTAGAGTTTACTATTTACCTTTTATTAAGAACTATATTAAGCCTATCCAATGTTACAGAAATACTAGTTGATTGAGCAGCATGTTCGAATTTACATTAGAATAGCAAAACCACTTGTTTAATATTGCACAAAACAACCATCTACAGTCTAATCACAGATTTTGACACTAAAGGTGGTCCTCGGCTAACTGTGAGCTCTTTGAAATAATTAACGTTTTCAAAAAATTTATTTTCGTAAACTTGAAAACTTTAGCCACCTCTCTCACTGGAGGGCATTTTAGAAGATTGAGTATACATGATAGGTCCGTGTAATATAACTTATGACTGTTTGTTCTCATTCCTGATACTGGCACTTTTACCCGAGCACCATGGAGCTGTATCTGTTCAAAAAGGAAGCTTTTATGTCCTAGATAACTTATTTGGATATAAAAAAGTACATGCAATAGTGAAAAAGCAGGGTTAAGGGGATGAGTAGAAGGATAGATGTTTGACAGGTAAGTACCAGCAACTACCTCTACTCCTGAAAAAAAGGTTGCATTGGGATAGATACTGAGGGCCTAAAAATAAAGACCAAAACACCCTGGTAGTCACTATCAGCATTTATGTCCTCCAGCAGGCACTGATGGGGAGACATTTTAGGGCCGGAGGCCCCTTCTCCAGTTTCACTGAAACCAGGGTCCTGGGTACTTTTACCTTCGTGGCCTCCTTTCTCCATTGAAAAAAATTGTACCATTCCATTGGCATAAAAATGAAGATATTACTATTTTCTATTAAAATCTTTTTGACCTAAAAGTCTCTTTTTAATTATGATTTAAAGGACATTAAAATATGTTCATGGACCCCTAAAAGCACTGTGGTCACAAGTCACTGTACCTACTGTGCCCAATAGATAAGGTGGCCCTGACTAAAAGCACACCTCTTTCTCCTCAAGAATATTCAGGCTTTAAAATGTAGTTAGTTGTTAGGTTGTTGTAAGACCAAATATTCTAAATGAATTGCCACTGAGTCCAAGGATGTACTAATTTTAAACGAATAACTGCAGAACATCATCACCCACAGGCAGTCTGTTGACTTAACCACAAATGTTAGAGCTGAAAATTTTAGAATGAAAATAAGTACAATATAGAAGCAGCTTTTCCTGAAGAAGCTTTCAAATGTTCCTTTTGAATGGAATAAATTGGCAGAACACAGTGTCTGCTTTAAAATACACCTAACATTTGTTGGTTAATCCAATGCCACATTCTGCGCTCCAAGCTACTGAAAGGTAAGCAAACGCTGGGGTTTGTTTGACAGAAATAAACATACCTGTCCTAAATAAGAGGAAGACATTTTTCATTATTCATTTAGTCACTCAATAACTATTAATTAGTGCCTACTGTATAGTTGCTAGGAATGTGAGGCCAAGCCTGGAAATGTGAAAAACCTGGTGAATTTAGAAGCCTGCAAGTAATTGTGTAGGCTGAGTCTGTGTGAGTTTTGAGGGTAGTAGGTGGTTGTAATGATGCAGAAATGCAATGATCAGATTTTCAAGGGGACTGTTAGCCTTGTTAAGGAAGTTCATTTTTTCCCTGAAGTCATCAAGGACCCAATGAATTATTTTAACTGAGGAATGACATGATTAAATTTATAATTTAGAAAGATCTCTAGTGGAGCATGGAGCACTGGTTTGCAACCTTTCTTTTAGGATAGAATCCAAAGTGGAGTCTTGAAGCTTGCCAATGCTGAGAGTATGCCCTGCAAAGACTCCTGTTCAATTAGCCTCAGGTAGGGCCCCAAGTGTAATGGTTTTTTAAAACTGCCCAGATGATTCTCAAGTGCAGCCAAGGTTGGAGAACCAGTGCTATGGAAGACTGGAATGGAACAAGACTGTACTATGCTAAGTGAGAGATGATAAAAAACTAGTCTAATAGTACCAGAGAAAAACTGCATGCAGGAACAAGAAATTTGGTTGGTTGGATTTGCCATAAATTATTTGAAAACGGTTAGTGTAATAACACTAAGTGTCCAAGTGTCTCCAGGATCTAGCCACATGGCTCCCCCATGTGGATAAATTGTGATGTATCAAGTCAAGGAAGTGACTGCTTTTTTCCTTCTGATCCTGTTTGCTTGTTAACGTGAGACTATTAGTAGAAACAAAATTTTAAAAGCCCCAAATAATGTGTTGATTAGAAAAAATATATTGATATTTTCTACTAATATTTTCTAATATATTAGAAAAAATATTGATACCTCAACAGTTTTAGAACTCAGATACTTTATTCAAATCTGATATAAAGCTTTACATATGAAATTTCTTTATGGTTTTTCCTTAGGCACAACATTTATGAAAAAGAAATTTATTTGCATTTATTAAGTCTAAAAATCTATTATATAGTGAAATTATCATAGTTGTTTTTGAGTAAAAGATATGAGTGTGGCTTTGAGTACTTGAAATGCCAAATATAATTATTTTTTTATCTCAACAGTATTCCTAGAAAGTCGCTTCAAAATCAATCATATCATTCTTACTCTTTGCATATACTTAAATAATTCAGGTAGAAATTTTAAACTGATTAGAAGAGCAAAATAAACTGATTAACTTTTATGACTGCAGAAGTTTCTCATCTTATTTAAATATTCACATAATTCTCTTTAAAAGCTTTGAATATATGATTCTTAATGGCAAAATAAAACATCTTTATAGTCTGTAAACTTTCATACATGATTTGCTATTGTAATTTCTCAATATCTTCAAGCAAATTCTGAAAATGAGATTATTCAACTACTGATATTAATATTACAATTCTAATTCTCCAGCCTCTGGACAACTTGTTCAATAAGCAGTTTTCCAGGTCATAATTAAGTTGTACTTTTCATCTCAAGGTTTGAACTGAGTTTAAATTTCAAGTCTGTAATCTAATATATCAATTCAAAGATTTATGTTTTACTTCAAAACTGTCTTTCTTCCGGAAGAAACATAATCTTTCCACTGAAATATATCAAAATCAATTAAAGAAAAATAAATTAAGTCTAAATATGTGAATGGATAAAAATATTGCCTCACTGTAATGATCTTTTTGACAAAAATTATCTTTTATAAATGTGGAACAGCAATTAATTTAATATATATTTTTAGAATATTTTCCAGGTGTAAGGTATTATGTGAGCATTATAGGTAATAGGCGTCCAAAACACACAGGATCTCTATTTTCAGGGAGTTTAAATCTTTGGAGCGGTGATTTAAGATAGTCACACATTAAACAGTCAAACAAGACAACACAGATTACATTTAAAGGCCAAAAGAGTGAAGCAAAGTATAGTGAGGAAGAAGAGATCACAGTAAACTGGAACAGTTAGAAAAAATAACAGAAGTAACAGGATTTAAGCTAGATGGGCCTAAAGGAAATTTGTAGACAGAAGTTTCCAGCACTGTAGTCAGGGGCAGTAACAAGCACAAAAACTGAGAAATGGAATGCGGTTTGCAGATCAGCAGCGTAGGCCTGGCCTGGGACCATGTTGGAAATGGAGAACCTTGGTCTCCACCTGCTGCATCGAATTCTGCATTTTAACAGGAACCCTAGGTTGATAGGTACTTATATTAAAAATTTTAAAGTACTCTCTTAGAACATTAGTTAGCAAACTTTTTTTTCTTAAAGGGTTAGATTATAAATATTTTTGTTCTCTGCCTCAACTATTCATCTCTGCTGCTTAGCAGGAAAGTAGCCATCAATAACCACATGTAAATAAATGAGCAGAGCTGGGTTCCAATCAAACTTTATTACCGTGATGGTTAATTGTAAGTGTCAACTTGACTGAAACAGGGGGTGCCCAGGTATATGGTTGGACATGGTTGTGGATGTGTCTACAAGGATGTTTCTGGGTAACAATTGAATTGGTAGACTAAGTGAGGCAGATTGCCCTCCCAAACTGTTTGAGATCTAAATGGAAAAAAGGAAGAGGTAAAGGTGAATTCACACTTTCTGCCTGTTTTCCAGCTGGGACACTGCTCTTCTGTACTCAAGACTAGAGCTTACACTACCAGTTCTCTTGAGTCTCCAGTTTGAGGACAGCCAATCATGGGACTTCTCAGCCTCCATAACTCTGTGAGCCAATTCCTTATAATAAATCACACACACACACACCATCTCTGAATATGTATAATCTCTTGATACACAGTTTTAGACAGCAAAATTTGAATTTCATATAATTTTCATGTGTCACTAAATACTATTCTTTTTTCCAACCATTTGAAAAATTTAAAAACCATTCTTAGCTCACAGACCATACAAAAACAGACATGGGCTAGATTTGGTCTATTTGCCATAGTTTGCTCGCTGACTCTTATCCTAGAAAACTGAGCAGTGGCCCAGCCAGTGTGGCTCAGTTGGTTGGGCGTCATCCTGCAAACTGAAAGGTCGTGGTTTCATGGCACATACCTGGGTTGAGGGTTTCGTCCAATTGATGTTTCTCTCTCACATTGATATTTCTCTTTCTCCCTCCTTTTTCCTCTAAAATCAAAAATAAAATTAAAAGAAAAAACTGAGGAGGGACTAGAGATTCTGAAAACAAGTTAGCTCTTTTATTATTTTTGTCATCTAAATTTTAGATTCTACAACAGAGGAATAATAATTAAAGAGGTTGGAAATTTTTATTACTCTATAACCAAAGGATATTTTAATCCAATTGTGGAAGAATAAATTTTTCTCTTTTTTCAGCCAGTGGGAATGTAGTAATTAATAATTTTTTTCAAATGGGTATTAAATTTTATCATGCTCATTTGTTTATAAACATAAGGCCAACAAATGATTAAACATCTTTCATTACTTTCTCTTTTTTAAAAAAAAAAATGTTATTGATTATGCTGTTACAGCTGTCCCATTTTTCCCCCTTTTCCCCCCTCCTCCTGGTACTCTCCTTCCCTCCAGTGATCCCCCCATTAGTTCATGTCCATCGGTCGTGCATATAAATTCTTTGGCTTCTCCATTTCATATACTGTTCTTAATTTCCCCTGTCTATTTTGTACCTACTCAATTATGCTTCTTATTCCCTGTACCTTTTTCCCCATTCTTCCTCTCCCCTCTCCCAGCTGATAACCCTTCAAATGATCTCCATTTCTATGATTCTGTTCCTGTTCTAGTTGTTTGCTTAGTTAGTTTTTGTTTCTGTATTTTAGATTCAGTTGTTGATAGTTGTGAGTTTGTTGTCATTTTAAAGTTCATAGTTTTGATCTTGTTTTTCTAAAAATAAGGGCCTTTAACATTTCATATAATAAGGGCTTGCAAGAAGTATTCAAAGTGATGAAAAGCAAGGACCTACAATCAAGATTACTCTATCCACCAAAACTGTCATTTAGAATTGAAGGGCAGATAAAGTGCTTCCCAGACAAGGTAAAGCTAAAGGAGTTCATCAACCCATCTTGCATTTTCTTTCAGATTTATTTCTTTATTTTTAGAGAGAGAGGAAGGGAGAGTGAAAGGGAGAGAAACATCAGTGTGGTTGCCCCTCATGTACCCCCAACTGGGGACTTGGGCCACAACCAAGGCATGTGCCCTGACTGGGAATTGAACCAGCAACCCTTTGGTTCGCAGGCTGGCACTCAATCCACTGAGCCACACCAGCCAGGGCACATCTTTCATTATTTCATCTTACAAAGGTAACCTGAAATACTACACTTGATCTTAGCCAAAAGGCTGAGAAGTGATTAAAGGTAACCTGAAATAAAAGTGTGGTTTCCTTTAATCAACCTACCATAGAAGGTGAAGACCAACTGTGATAAAGGCACTGTCATTTTCCCCATCACCTGGGCTTTAGAAATCAACTCTATGGACATAACTGAAATAGCAGTTCTCAAAGTGGATCCAAGTTCCCAGAATCACCTGGGAACAAGTTAGAAATCCACATTCTTGGGCCAGGGCCCAAGTATTCTTTGTTTTTACAAGCTTTCCAAGTGGATATTGAACACTAATATTTGAAAACCACTGAACTCAAGAGAACTCTTGTTTAAGAATCCAGATTCCTGGGGCTCCACTGCCGACCTATTGAATGGGAAACTCTGGTTTGCATTTTAACAAGCTCACTGATGACTGTTACGCCTATTCATATTTCTAAGTCACTACTTTACAGTTGCTACTTTTCTTTCATCCCAGCATGCAAACCAACCTATAGGATTTTGCCAAGTCCTATAAAGTTTACATTTGCAAAATTTTAACCTAATGCTAATCATGAGAAAAACCTAAATTTTTATAAACACAGATTCTTGGGTCCTGCTCTAGAATTACAGACAAAAAGGTATTATATAAATGTATTACCTCTAATATAGCATATGTTATATGATGTACTGTCTATCTGGGAGCATGGTGGGGAATTCATCTTTATAAAACTGAATTTGATGTAGTTACTCCAAAGAGAAGGCATTTGGGACTCACCATGAGAACTGACCTTCTTGTTCTATTTTTATGTGGACTTTATAAAGCTCTCATTATCAAAACAATCACAAATAATTTTCAGATTAAAGTAATGCAACTCTGATAATTTTACTCTTCCACTCAAAAAATTTTACTCTATTATACACAAATTACTCAGTTTGATATTCAAAACCCACTGCTATTCTTCTTACAAGTTCCTGTCTCAGTTAACTCACCTTCTTCTCCAGCCAACCAAGCTATGCTTTTTTCTGGCTTCTAGATTTGTACCTTGTACTTTGTGCCCCTTTACTTTGCCCAAGCAGATCCCATCTACATAAAAAGCCCCTTCCCTCACTATCAGTAAAAATTCAAATTCACATAAATGTTACATCCTCCAATTAGTCTATTCTATATATCCATTAAGTAATATCTAACATTTATTGAACAATTTGTAGAAGCCAGCCACTCTGCTGTATCTTCACATACATTGACTAATTTAATCCTGACAATCATTTTATGAAGTAGCCACAACTATTTTCTTCACTGTTCAAAGGATAGAACTCAGAGTAAAGCAAATTGAAGTGACCTTCCCAAGAATATTTAGTAGCAAGTAGTCAAGCTGGGATTCTGATTTCATATCCTGAGCTCTGAAACACTAGATCTACTGAGTCACAAATGAAATATTTCCACCCTGTTAAATTGTTGCAAAACTGTGTTGGTACTTTGTATAATAGATGTATTCATGCTTAATAATTGGTATAAAAGGATAAGGTGGTAACGGATCACTCCAAATCAAGGTTGTCACAGAAAAAAGGGTAAGGACAACTCTGTTTTTTGGATTAACAGTTATTTTTTTTTTTAAACATCCACAAACATCACCTTGACGTGGACCACCAATCCCTAAGGAAGCAAAAAGAGACACTAACCCTTTGAACTGTACTGTGGCTGGCTGCGGCCAAAGAACTAGGCTCTGGGTCATCCATTGGATTCAAACCACACAGGGGTCTTGTCTACATTAGTACCAGGTATTAGCCTTCAGGGGCCTTATCCAAGGTTACTGTCATTGACAGAGGGCTATATTTGTGCATAATTGTTCAACTATACTCTAAGGACCCTGAAGTAGGAACTGTAAAATAACCATGTTTAAGTCCCCATCACCATCATCACCAAACCTGACAATTAGTACCAGGCCTTGAGTATAGTGGTTATTTAGTAAGATATGCTGAAATGAACATGAATTTAGAGAATTCACTCCTCAATACGTTGTCAAGCCTCTTTATACCTTAATTTTAGATAGTCCTAAAACAAAGGAAAAAGTGTATCAGTTCGGGGGTGGTTACATTTAGATCAAGGGTATTTTTAAATACTGTTTGCTATTTTTATTTCTTTGCTTTTTCTTTAGCAGTTTTCTTTAACAGTTTTGGAGAATCCAGGTACTTGCTGCAGGCAATTACTTTTCTTAGTCTAACTTGACAACTAGGGAGAAAAAAAACTAGAAAAGGTTTTTAGAGCCAATGTTAATTGTATGTATCAAATAGAATTGCAAATGGCTTAACTGTTTTTGAATACCATTCCAAAGCTATAGTTAAAATGTCAGAAACCTATGTCAGTAGCCAAAGGGGTAGAGTTTCATGTCAGATTTTAAAGCAAGAAAGACACTCTGTGTTTTGTGAGCATAGATATGGTTTTATTCTGACCATCACCACCATTTTTTTTCTTGTGACTGAAATCAGAAACTATATGGATATGAATATACTGAAGTGTTTCAGAAATAAGGACTATAAATTAATCAGGCCACTTACTAGACTGCAAAGTTATTCCAGGTTGCATACATATTTATCAGTTCCCGCCCTTATCTTTATTTCCCTTTTCTTCCTTTACTCCTAAAATCAAGCAGTCTAATCTTTACTATCCCAAAACATTAAGATCACTAGGGTAGAGCCTGAAGAAAAAGGAAGACTGTCCTAAAGCAAGACAGAAAAATTCTTAATACTCTCATGGGAAACTTTGGCACAGCACATGGGTAAGTAGAGAGCCTGTCTGCAGTGACCAACAGATGACAACCGCTCTGTATCACTTTATCTCTGATTGGCAACCCTTGATTTTCAAGTAATGCCTGCAGTCTAAATATTTAGCTTGTCTGAAAATACATACCATAACACAGTTTAACAATCAGAACAATAAATGAGACTGTGTTTACTTAAATAAGTCACTGTGATCTTTCCTGTAAACACTCACTTCTGGGTAGTGCCTAATGAATTTCTATCTTTGTTTTCAGAGGAATTTTTCTATTACTCTTCTGAGAAGTATAAATTCTGTTTGTTGTTGTTGCTTGTTTGAAATAACTCCATCTAGTAGCAGAGAAATTGTTATTTAAAAGTAATGAGGAGAAGGTGAAGGGATTAGCCAAAGAACGTACATGCATAACCCATAGACACAGTGTGGTGATGACGAGAGGGAAGAGGGAGTGGGGCTGGGTGGAGGTGGGCAAAGGGGTGGTGGGAATGAGGACAACTGTAATAGCATAAACAATAAAAATAAAAAACTAACCAAAAAACCCCAATTTCACAATAAAAATACAATAAAAATAATGGGGAGGAGCAAGGAGTAGAAAGGAATTGACCAGGCATTGATAATTGTTGAAATACATTTCTCGCTAGTCTTAATGTTTGAACTTCTCTATAGCTAAAATGTATGAGTGAAGAGAAACACTTGCTACTTTTTAGTTGGAACTATAAATGAAAATAGGTAAAGGCACCAAGTTATAACTCCACAGTCTTATGCTGTAGAGATAGCACAAGAAATAAATTTGTGCTCAACAGGCTGAACAGGTAAATGCCACTCAGGCAGATTGACTAGTTCAGCATCCAGCCTGGCTCACCTTAATTCAAAGAAATCATATACAAGTGTTAATGTCAGGGCATCCGCAACAACTTTATTCTGTAGCTGGTTAACTTAGGTATAATTTCTTCTACATCACAAGAGTATGCTGAATGTTAATTTTAATAGACTAAGACTAAAGATTTTTTTCAAATAGTTACACCAGAAACACCCGGTTTTTCATATTTGTCTTCCTAAATGAACTATGACATTCAGCGATTTTACTCATATCCCCATGGAAATCAAATTCTGCAATCTGTCCCAAATGCCCATTTTTATTTACCTTTACATAAAACTAAAAGAGCTATCAAATGTCTTTCAGAAAAACAAAATAAAAAGAACTGACATGATATATATAAATCATGGGTCTAAAATTTTGTACATACATTAATTTACCTAAATCACTTCTTTTCCTGCCTAGTTTCTGTACCTTTCTGGTTTTCCTTTTATTCTTTCACATTATACAATCTTGTAGGGCATTCACAATCCATTGGACTCATAACTTGTCATGTCCCTCCTTAACATTGTAAAAAGTTGACCTAAGTGGAGCCATTTAAAATAGAGCTAGGGCAGCCATTCCAGAGGAACTGCCTTACACATCTTTTTCCTCAGACCTTTGAAATGTTCGATCTGGGCAAAATAACTTTTGGGCTGAACCAAACCAATGTGTGTTTCAAACACTGTGTGTACAGCTAACAGGAAAGCAGGGCTCCTGACTACAAGGAGTGAAAATTAAGGGCAATCTTTAGAATTAGTGCCACCGTCTATAGCTAAAAAGTAACTTGGCTTATTATACCAATAGAAATTCCTTTCTTCTATTCGCGTAATTATTTCCCTTCCCTTTGTCATAAAAAACCCCTTGTCTTCATCCCATAAATCAGAACACTTTTTGGGTTTCTGCCTGAATCAGTGCTTCCCTAGTAGCTATTTTTTAATCTCAAATAAATGCTTGTTGCCTCTCACTTTGGCTTTTTATTTTTTAGGTAAACATCATCACGTGTTCTTCATTCTCGTTTTCTTTCTTAGCCAATATACCAGTCCAAGTTACAGACATGTTCAAGGAGTGTCTGGATCTCCAAAGTTATAAACCACAAATTGTATAAGTTGAGGAATTCAAATAACTTTGACAAACTCCACCTTTAACTGTACTCACCAAAATGAAACAAAAAATAAAATTCCCTCTCGTTCTTAGGCCTCTAAAAACATTTTCATAGAAAGCTGACTTAGAAACATACTGCCACCTCTTTTCAACTGTGACCTTTCCAATATTTAAACTCTTTGCATCTCATCATCTTTATCCATTGTCGTTGTTGCTGTTGTTTAACTATTTGCTGTAGGTAAATCCATCTTTCTCACCTGATGTATGATGAACAGGAGAATACGTGTGCCCAAATGTGACATATCAAAACAAGTAAAGGGGTTTGCAATCAATGTAAATTTTATATCAAATGCAATTTTGCAAGTACTAGTAACAAAAAAAAATGTAAATCTCTTAAATATTACAGATAGCTTACTGTAAGATTTTCTTGGGGCACTAATGAAGATGGGAATCTCAAGAAAACCTTAAAATTACCATACATCAAGAGATTATATACATATTCAAGAGATGGAAGTGAGAGGATTGGCAGAATCCAATCCCATCCAATCCAACAGGAGAGGAAGTCAAAAGGCAAAGAAAAAGAATGTATCATATTAGTGGCAGAGCAGTAAAAAACAGTGCACATGCGCTGCTTCTAGTTTACCAACCGCGTTCTAGAACTTCTGAAGCAGAAATTTTGGGTAGTGCTCCTGGCACGCTTTCTTAGGACCTCGACTCGTCCATCTATCGGCCCCATCGCTCCCACCTGACTCAAAGGCCTTACCCTCAACTCTTTCAAGTCTTTGCTTGATGTCACCTCACTGTGGCCTATTTAAAAGTTGACACCCTCTCAAGTCCTTTCCCCACTTCTGATTATCCCATGGTTTTATTATTTATGCTAGCCTCTCCATACCCTCAATTTATATTCCTTTGGACACCCCTGCCTGTCGCTTCTCCTTTAAATTTTGTAGGAAAGGCGGGGAGCTAGTGCCGAGGCTCACCGAAAGGAGGAGCATACCCGTGTGCTCCGTCCTCTTACGCAGCAGGCGACGAGAGGCTCTACTCGCTCCGGAAACGCGTTTGCGAACGGGATTACCACGTGATCGTGGCGTCAGTGCACCCGCGCCACCGGCCTGACGCCCTTCGCAGTCCTGGCTTCCGTCCTGCACCGCACGTTGTTGTGGCGTTTGGGTGTCTGTTTCTCCAGACTTCCTGGGCCTGGAGTCTGACTTAACAATGTACCACAACAGTAGCCAGAAGCGGCACTGGACTTTCGCTAGTGAGGAGCAGCTGGCACGACTGCGGGCCGATGCCAACCGCAAATTCAAATGCAAAGCGGTGGCGAACGGGAAGGTGAGGACTTGGTGGGCCGCCCCGTTCTCCTGATCTCTGAAGCCTTGAACAGCTGCAAGAATCCCGCCTCCCCTCTCCAGGGCTCTCTGCACACATCCCGCTCTCCTCCCTCCGCGGCGCGCGGTTATCTATTTAAACAGGTTGTAGGTACAGAGATGGACAAAGCCATTCCCCGTGGCTGAGTGGCAGACCAGTAACCAGTAACATGGCAGAGAGACTTGGTGGGATGTCTACACGGTGCGAGACTAGGGCCGTTTACTTGTCAAGAGGGAACGTCGGGGAAGGCTTTTCGCAGTAACCGATGCAGAGAAGATGGGGAAAGAACATTCCTGGCTGACAGCCACCGGTGCTAAGTGGGAGCTCCGAAGTTGCAGGGTGGGTTCCTGGAATACTGTAGGTCCTGTGTAGCGGAAGCTGAACACTCGTGCAGGAAAGGCTGAAGAAGGTAGGGAATTTGTAGGCGGAAATAAGGAGTTTGAACTTTATGCTGACGGGGTGGGGAACCTTTGTAAGATTTTAAATGGAAATTAACCTTATCGTATTTTGTACTAGAGAGTCCTCTGGCATATTGGTGAATGGATTGGATGGGGCAGGTTGGAGGCAGGGAGACAAGAGAGCGTTAGCACAAACCAGTTGACTTGAGATAGTTTAGATTATGGCCTGCCGGCCAAGTTCTTCCTGTTCTTAGTTTGCAGACACTTCGGTTTAATCTTTCCCCGCAAGCTCCAATACCCATACTAGCACAAGCTTCCCTACAGCAAGTATTCCTTGTCTCAGACCTATTGTAACTTCGATACTGTGCTTTTTACTTTTGTCACGTATTACATATCACTTTATTTTTGTGCTGCTCAAGGTAATATGTGTTAGCTGTTTGCCAGGCACTATTCTAAGCATTCAGCAAGGGTTAGCTCTTTTAATCCTCACAGGTAGATAGTTAACTTTTAATCCTCACAGGTAGAGATAGATAGTTAAAATAACTATCTGCCTCCTGAGGCAGTGCCAGGATTTGAACCCAAGAAATCTAGTTATATAGCATTCCTGTCCTAAAATACAATTACATGCTATCTCTATAAAGTAGCACCTGTATTGGTTTTCTAGGACTGCCATTACATAAACAAACAAACAAACCACCCAAAACAACATAAACTAAGTGGTTTAAAACAGCAGAAATTTATTGTTTCATAGTTCTGGCGGCTAGAAGTCTGAGATCAAGGTGTTGGCCCATTGGTGCTCTCTGCCACATCTAGGAGAAGATCCTTCCTTTCTCTTCCAGCTTCTGGTAACTCCAGGTGTTCCTTTGCTCATGGCACCATAAGCCCAATCTCTATCTTCATCTTTACACACTGTTTTCCCTGTGTTTCTGTATCTCCACAGGTTCTTACAAGAGTACCAGTCATATTAGGTTAGGAGCCACTCTACTACAGTATGACCTTACCTTAATTACATCTGAAGAGACCATATTTCCAAATAAGGTCACATCCTGAGGTACAGGCTTACCTTGTTTTATTGAGCTTCACTTTATTGTGCTTCACAGATGTTGCATTTTTTACAAATTGTAGGCAAGACCCTCCACCTGCAAAAAGATTACTATTTGCTTCATTGCAGTGGTCCGGAACCAAACCCACAGTATCTCCGAGGTATGCCTGTACTGGGGTGTTAGGACTTCAATATATCTTTTATTTTGGTAGTTGTAATTAAGCCAGTAACAGCACCTAAAAGATAGTTATAAAATTGTACATAATGTATTCTATAGAGAATTTACAAAGGTAGATGAGAGGTAACATTGTCATAACCAGAATTATCCTTGAGACTTGATTTTTTACTTCAACCTGTGTGACTTAATGATTGACTGAGATAGTGGTCTTGAAAACTTGCCAACTATTAACAGCGTATTGCTCCTTTTTGATTTCTAAAGGATGACATTATACCTGTGAGTATATATGCACACTCCGTCAGGATTGCTTATAACTTAATGAAGCAAATGTCCAGCTGACACTCTGAGAAATTGAAATAATGGTCCAGTTTTAGTTTATTAAATATTTCCCTAAAGCTATTATGTAATATTTAGCAGTTCTATAAAGAGAAAGTGAGATGCGGCATATTTCCCTTTGGCTGGAGATACAAAGTAACCTGGATAGAGAAAAATATTTTAAAATTATTTGTTACTGAACTTTTGTTGTAACTTTTGATCTAAAGGTTCTTCCAAATGATCCAGTCTTTCTTGAGCCTCATGAAGAAATGACACTCTGCAAATACTATGAGAAGAGATTATTGGAATTTTGTTCAGTGTTTAAACCAGCAATGCCGAGGTCTGTGGTGGTAAGTTATGGTAGTAGTGACATGTAATGCCCATTAGCTGACTTCTGAAATATGACCTCCTCTAAATTTGTAACTCAGGCCTGTATCCATTTCATTCAGGAATGCAGCTTAGTTATATAAATATATAATTTATGTATTTAAGTTTTTGTCTCATTATTTTTTAATAGCTGTCTTAAATTATGAATTCCTATCTCATATCTTATAAAGTATTTCAAGCCTTATTTCATAGTCAGAAGAATTTTGAGGTCTGCTAGATAGGCCATGACGTCCTCATTTTATAGAAAAAGAAAAAATTAATTACTTTTCCTCCAGGTTCTCAGTTAATGAGTAGAACTGGGACCAGAACATAGGCTAGTGCTTTTTCTACTGAATAACACGTTTGAAATAATGCATTCATTCATCATTTGTAATCATATGTCCCAGCTGAAGTTTGTGCCAAAGGAATTTTTAAACCTGGTTAGTAGAAGTTGGAGATTTTCTTTGGGTAAAAAAATATCCTGTGATTATTTCAGATATATGGTTCTGAGGACCCTATTTGTGTGTGTGTGTGTGTGTGTGTGTGTGTGTGTGTGTGTGTGAACTGTCCTGAGACAATGGTGAGGAGAAACAGGTAGTTAGAATTTTTTGGCTATTCGGATTTACATGCATTGTCCCTATAATTGTCCCTATTGTGTGTATTCTTGTTTATCAAAGATAAGCTCAGATTAAAAAGCTGAAAGATACAGAAAAAAGAGAAAGGAGTATAAAATATTTTTCTTTATCTGACAGACTTGTTTTGAAGATCAGATATGACACTATCTTAATTGGAAGTCTATCTTAAGTTGTAAAGTCGTACAGAGTGAATAACTTAGGATATAGGAGGAAATAACCCCCTAGGAAATAATCTCCATTTTTATAGTTGAAAAAAATTGAAGTCTATTGAAAATATTGAATCCAAAAGTATTCACAGTGTCTTCTTAGCTTACCAGACCTTCGCCTGAGAGATCAAAGATTCAGGAAGAATTTTAGATACACCTGATTAGTTTCTATCTCTAGATTTAGTTCTTTTCTGATAAAAGAACTATAACATAAAGTAGTAGGTTTAAGTGATCTTTTCAGATGAAGAAACTGAATCCTTAATGGAATTTGTCTTTATACAACATGCTTATTTATAATTGGTGAAGAATTTTGTTTTTTTGTTTCACATAAAATGACATAAAATATTTAAAGGGAAATATTCTTTTTTTAAATCATGAAACAGATAATTGTTTATTTCATTGGTTCTTGCCAAATGACATAGTGGTTAAAAGTACAGGCAGTTCACCCTGACTGGTGTGGCTCAGTTGGTTGGGAATCACTCCGGAAAGAAAAAGTTTGCCAGTTTGATTTTTGGTCAGGGCATACATACACTTAGGTTGCGGGTTCAGTCCCCGGTCAGGGTCATACGCTCCCTCCATCTCTTTTTTTCTCTCCCTTCACCTCTCTAATAAATAAATATATATATTTTTTTAAGTACCGGCAATTTTTTGTTGAGTTCAGTCCTTATTAAGATGTATAACCTTGAACAAGTCAGTTAACCTCATTGATACTCAGTTTTTTTCTTTGTAAAGTGAAAATAATAGTGTTTCATCAGCTGTTTTAAGGATTAAAATGAGATGGTAGTTTTGTGCTTGGCACAGAGGCTGGCACATGGGATGCAGTCAGTAAACAGTAGGTGCTGCTTCTACTGTTTCGTTTGGCAGCAGTGATCATGGTTAATATCACAGATCTGGAGTAGATTTAGGGTGAAGGCTTATTGCACCAACTGTTACACAATATTTTTACAAGATTGGTGGTTAAGCTGTGAAAATTTGTATTTTTTCTCCTTAAATTTTTCTAATTTGGGCCACTTTTGTTATTCTGAATTCTAAAATAAACACACACAACATTTTTTTAATAAACCAGTAACCACAGGAAGGATAATCCAGGGTGCGTGGTGAAAGGCAGCAAAGGCTTTTTTTGGCTGTAGTGCTTCTGTAATATAGCATCACAGTTTATTTTGCTAGAGAAGAAGTAAGTTTTGGTATTTTGTATGAGTAACATTCTGAAAGAAACTTTATTGGGGTGACATTGGTTAATAAGATTATATAAGTTTCAGGTGCACATTTCTATGATACATGATCTGTAAACTGTGTGCCCACCACACAAAGTCTGATCGTCTTCCATCTCCATATATTTGGCCCCCTTTGCCACCCCCGCACCCTTCTTTCCTCTGGTAACCACTACTGTTGTCTGTATCTATGAGTTTCAGTCATATCTCATAGATGAGTGAAATCATATGGTTCTTAACTTTTTCTGACTGACTTGCTTTGCTTAGCATCACATTCGCAAGGTCCATCATACTCAGATTGTCACAAGCTTCTTTATCCAGTTCTCTGTGGAAGGCCACTTCAGTGTGTTCGTGCCTTGGCCACCGTAAATAATGCTGCAGTGAACATAGGGGTACATCTATGTTTGTGAATAAATGTTTTTGAAGAAACTTGATAAATAAGTTTTATTTTTAAATTTAACATGTATATGTGACTAGATTCTGATAAAAAATATTTTTTTTTAACTTTAGGGAACAGCTTGCATGTATTTCAAGCGTTTTTATCTTAATAATTCAGTAATGGAATATCACCCTCGGATAATAATGTGAGTATAAGTCTAATTTATTGATTTTTTTATTTAAGAGGACCTTCATACTACGTGTGTGTGTGTGTGAGTGAAAATGACATCCTAGTAAAGGGTAATTTAGACTTGCATCCTATTCTGAACTTAAGATCCCTAAATATACTCCTCTCATATCTGTAATACTTCCCTGTAATACTAATGGCATCTAAACTTTAACTTGTACAAATTCAAAATGTGTTTTTTTTCAAGCTAGCTTCCCTAATACCTTTTCCTCACCCCTTGCTGAGTGAGAATTACTAGTGGTACCTTCTCTTCTGCATCCAGTCACTTTACTGATCCCATAGGTCCATATTCATTTCAGTTGAACAAAGGTCTTTATTTCTGCTCTCTGCTGAGCACTATGCTTATCATTGAAGATAAAATTGAATATAGTGGGATGCTCATTAAATAGTAGGAGCTTACTTTCGATCACATTGTCCCTGTTTGTTTTTACCACTTTGTAGTCCCATTTGTTCCAGTCTAGGTAAGGTCCTTGTTACTTCCTATCTTGATTTTTGTAGTAATTTTATTACTAGTTTCTCACTCTGAAATTTATGTAGTAGCAGTGAGCTGCTTAGGTTTTTTTGTAAATTAGTTAATCCCCTATTCAAATACCCTTAGAGACTTCCACTGATGGGCCTTCCACAAAGGTAGCTCTTTAACCTATATTTCATCCCATGCTCATATGGTGCATATGTGTGCACTGTTGTTTTTTTTCTCTTCCATCTGTATTTCATGATACAAAGTACTCTTACTCGTGAGTTATTTTGTTCTTCCAGATATTTAGGTTGAACACTATGAAACTGCCATTAAGTCATTCATGGTGAATGCTGTTGCAGTATTACATGGTTCAACTTAATTTTTTCGTCTCCTGTGGATTAAAAGTTTGAACAGGAAACTATCTTTCTCTCTCTCCTTCTCTCTCTCTTTTTTTTAAGTATCCCGTGATGTCTACCATAGTCACTTGTGAATATTAGGCAACTTTAGTATGTACTTTTAGAAATAAAATATTTAGGTATTTTTCAAGGTGTATATATATCCTTAGTTATGTGTGTATGAGAGAAAATTACTTCCTAGTAAAGGATAGTTTAGACTACATTCTATTCTGAATTTAAGATCCCTCATTATATTCCTTATATTTTCCACTAGGCTCACTTGTGCGTTTTTGGCATGCAAAGTAGATGAATTCAATGTATCCAGTCCACAGTTTGTTGGAAATCTGCGGGAGAGTCCTCTTGGACAGGAGAAGGCACTTGAACAGATTTTGGAATATGAACTGCTTCTTATACAGCAACTTAATTTCCACCTTATTGTCCACAATCCTTATAGACCATTTGAGGGCTTTCTTATTGACCTAAAGGTAATTTTGTTGATATAAAGTAAACTAGTAAAGTGTACTCCTTTGCTATCATTCAGTAACCAAAGAAATTCAAAAGTACAACTTCTAATTATCTTAATTGTTACAACATGGGCTCAGCTAAAACTTGAATATGGCCGGGTCCTCTAGAGCAGGAGCTCTCAAACTTTAGTATGCATCGGAAGCACCTGGAGAGCCTGTTAACTCAATGTTGGGCTGCAATTCCAGAGCTTCTGATTTAGTGGATTGGTGAACACTGATCCAGGGATCATAATGAGGACCATTGTGAGCTTAGAATAATGCTTTTAAAACTTAATATATCTCATAAATCTGAAGTATACTTTATATATCTGATTTAAAGAACCATAAAAAAAATCTTAATTTTAAACTGGAAGATTGCTAAGTGACTTATAGTTTTAGTGCACTGTGAACTGGAATCAACATGTAGGCATAAAAAATGTAAGTAACTAAATACTGACGAAAGCAACTTTTAAGTTATTTTATTTTGACCCCGTAAAAGGACTTGGATTGTCTGAGTAAAGTCAAACAGGAATCAGAAACTGGTTCATTCATCTCAGTTGAAAGGTGAAATTTGGGTACCTGACGTATGCCAAACATTGTGCTTGATGAGGACACCAGGAACAAAACAGGACCAGCCTCAACTTTTATACTCCTACAGTCTAATGGGAAAGATGTTATTTATTCAGATGCCCAGTGTTACAGAGAGGAAAATACAGGATACTTTAGAACAACATAGCAGATTGAGAGGAAGGGAAGACAGTTCTGAGAAGGTGTCATTTAAAGTGAAATTCATGGCAAAGTAGGAATTCAGTGGTGAAAGAGCATCCCAGTAGGACTTCTCGGGTCAGAGGCGCAGATTCAAGGACCATGGTGCACTACAGAAGCTAAATAGCTTAGAAATAGAGGAGAAAACTGCCACAGAGTGCTGCCTGAGTGGGAGGCAGAACCTAGATTGTGGAGATGATATTAAGGATTTTGATTAGAGCAGTGGTAATCCAGTAAAAGGTTTAAATCTGCAGACTGGCAGATTAGGTTTATACCTTTAAAAAAGTCATGTTTTCAAGCTCACACATCAATCTCTATCAAATATTTATTGCACATCTGTATGTGTCATGATAATGTGGAGAATGAATAAAAGGATACCAGTTACTATGCCATTAGTTTCACTCATGCAGCAGCAGAGGGTCCAGAAAAGAGCTTCTTGGACTTCAAAGACAGTAGGCAGAATCAGTGGGGCATGAGGTTTCACTGCATATAGAGAGTGAGGACAGGTGAGGAACCTTTGGGTTTCTGGCCTAAGTAGGGCATGAGGTTTCATTGCATATAGAGAGTGAGGACAGGTGAGGAACCTTTGGGTTTCTGGCCTAAGTACATGGTGTTACAGTGTTACGCTTTCTCATACAGAAGTATTGGCACAAGAGAAATTTGTTGGTGGTGGAGGGATGGGGGATTGATGAATTTGGTTTGGAACATGATAAATTCCCATTGCCTGCAACAGATCCAGGTGGGTAGTCATTTGTATTTGGAGGTTAGAGCAGCTGGCTACCTATGGGCATCATTGCCCCAGGAAAATTTAAAGTGGATTGGCCATGAGGACCATTGAAAGTGTAGGCAGAGAAATATGAGACTATTAAGAAGGCTGAAGAGTATCCAGAGAGGTAGGACTTTCTGAAGAAGTGAAGTAGAAAACTTGGGAGTATGGGCAACTCCCCACTCTCACCCGCCATTCAGGTAGAGTAAAAATAGATGGATAACATTTGCTGGATCTAGGGCCAGAAAGGTCATTTATGATCTTGGTGAAATTGGTCTCTGGCGTGTCAAGGAAGAAAGCAGATAGAGCCATTTGGGGAATAAATAGAAGGTGAGAAAACAAGTATATGTAACTTGGATTAGATAGCTTGTCTTTGAAGTGGAAAAAGATGGCATTATTGAGAAGATGGGGGAACTGCTAGAAATAGAGAAAAGGGACTTCTGCTGTTGTTTTGTTTTGTGGAAGGAACTGATGTGGGGAGCAGGTGGTGAGAGAAAGTTTAAAGGGACAAGAGGAAAATATGGAGCTCAGGTTTCTCTTGGAAGTAAGGTAGAAGGATTGCCTTGAGCATAATAGCCTTTAAGGCAGGAAAAGAGGAAAGCATGGGTGAAGATAGTGTTACGCCTGAGGACTTGGTGGTGGCAGGAAATAGTGTCCTTTGTTAAGAACAGAGATCATTTTCTGAGAGTGATGGAGTTTCTGAGAATTATTAAAGATATTGAGGGAGATGGAAATGTGTTACATAGTCACATAGTTGAGAGCCCTACTAAGATTAGGGAACCAAATTTATAGTAATACCACCAGACCTACTGGTTGTATTGTTTTCTCTAGCAGCACTCAGAAATCTGGGCACGGTTGCAGAGAAGGTTTGTTGAATTCACCTATTGTTGAAGTTTTACCAGAAATATGTTGACAGCATATGAGGGCAGAGAATTCGGGAGGAGATAAGGACCATAAGACACAGGTGACTAGGAGCAAGTAGCGGGATAAGGGACCAAAGGTTCTAAGAAGGAAGTCAAAGAATAGCTGTAAAGGAATTGAGCAAATGTATTCAGAAAAGGAGCACTGTGGTCAGAGTGGAATGTCTGAATTTATAGTATCTGAGGTCAGGCATTTTGGGATATTGACAAGACCTGCATGTGACTACACAATTGTATCTGATATTTTATTTCAGATTGTATCGTAGAAAAAATTTCTTAATACTTCAGGACCTGAATGTGGATAGCTGTAGTAAATCCAAGGATTTAGGGCTCATCTTAAAGGATAAGAATTGTCAGAAAATATGGAAACTTCCATATTTCTTAGGCATATTCTAAAAATAATTCTGTAATCAAACTAAGATCAATTTCCATTTGCTTCTCCTCAAAAATAAACTTAAATAGAGGAATTTCAAATCAATGAGGTGGTGCTTTGCTTCCTAAATGTTGTCTTATACCTGAATCACCTGGATTGCCTGGAAGTGTTTACCTGGGAGTATGTATTTCTTAGTTTAGCTTCAGACCCAGTGGTATTTCTAAGAGCCTCCTTTCCCCTTATTCAAAGGGCCAAAGAGAGGGATTAGCTTAAATCAGAATAGCCAAGTACTGTGCTGGGAACTTGAGCTATATTATCTTAAAGCATATATTTCTTATATAGTGATGGCACCTGCAGTGCATTCTAATGGTGAGTACAAAATACATGTAAAGATTGTTGTTGCTGGGCTATAGAAAAGAAGTTACTTTTATAAAGCATCCTGTGTTAAGCATTTTCTGATTGCTATAGATATTTTGAACTGTTGTTACTCTATTAAACCCTCATAAGTAATAACAATTGCAAACTTTCTGTCTAGACCCGCTATCCCATGTTGGAGAATCCAGAGATTTTGAGGAAAACAGCTGATGACTTCCTTAATAGAGTTGCGTTGACGGATGCTTACCTCTTATACACACCTTCTCAGATCGCCCTGACTGCCATTTTATCTAGTGCATCCAGAGCAGGAATTACTATGGAAAGGTATTAATTTGTGTCTTGACTCAGATCACTCAGTCACTCAATTTATTTCCTCTTGGAGTCTGAGTTTTTAAGGTTCGCTTTGTAAATATAGTCCTTTATATCTCTTGTGGCTGGAAAAGTTAAGGCAACTGAGGGAAGAAATGAAATTGCCTTTGAAGGAAATCTTCATAAACTGAGGACAATATTTTTGAGCTAAGAGGATCCGTTTATGACAAAAGTAGAAGTAAATCAGTTGATCTTCAAAAATTTGATACAGCTCTCACTACATGGCAAATTCAGACGTTTTGTGACCTGGTAAGCAACATGGGTGCACAGAGCTATCTGCTTGTTTTATTCTCCTGCTATGGAGCATGTGTGGCGCTGGAATTCAGTGAAGTTTCATTGAATGAATAATGCTTTAGAGAATGTCCAGAGGAATTGCAATTAAGCTGTAAATAGTAATAGCGAATACATAAATGCACACTGATAATGAGGTTCTATGATAAACACTTTATCTGAATTTAAATCACTTGATTCTTATAGCTATATCTTGAGTAGAGATTAATTAAATATTATACGTGTATTATTTATATTTATTTATGACTTGAGTATAGTCTGGCAGCAAATTAGACTTTTTAAATTTTTATATTTAATTTAAGACCTTTGAAGTCTGCTTAATTTATTCCTTGAAATAGCTGAGAAAGTGTTCTACATGTTTGTCATCCCTCATCCATAATCTCAAAATCCATTTATATGGGGCAGCAAACATGAGCAGACGTGATTTAGTCTTTATTCAACTTAATGGTAATATTTTTCTTATAAAGTATCAGTATTAATATTACTAATTACATGATACCACCCCAGGCATCACTGGAGTATATAGTTTGCATTCATGGTATGTATAACCAGGTTACCTTTGTAAGACATGAATAGTTTTAATTTCAAAACAAATCCAAGATAAGGATTTGAGGGTTTGTATTTTGTTTAATTTATGGTATGCCTACTACTCTATTCTACAAATACAAATGCCAACTATATATAAAAATATACATTTATTCCCAAAATGATTTATCTATATAACTACTAAGCAAACCTTTATTGAATGCCTTCTGTGTACCATACACTATTACACTTTAGGAATATCATAATTAACAAGCTATAAATCCTTGCCATAGTTGAAAAAGATAGTCGTACTAGTAATTGATATCAATGGAGTTTAGATGTGAAGCTTGCAGTCTTTAAGGAAAGGAAGCCTCTTTTCCACAATTCAGATAATGAAGTGTTTGCTTGATCTGTTTAAGTATCATACCTTAACATGGTCAGTGTATATGCAAATTTTTAAGTGGTGAAATTTTTCTTAGAGATGGAGAATTTTGTTGATGGTTTCCTTTTCTGTGCAAAAAACTTTTTAGTTAGAAGTAGTTCCATTTGTTTATTTTTTTCTTTTGTTTCCTTTGCCCGAGGAGATTTACTAAAAGCAAGCAATGTACAAGAGTTTACTGCTGATGTTTTCATCTGGGAGCTTTATGGCTTTGGGTCTTACATTTTAGTCTAACCCATTTTGAGTTTATTCTTGTATATGGTCTAAGAAAGTGGTCTAGTTTTATTTTCTTTCGCATGTAATATCTGTCCAGTTTTCTCAACACCATTTATTGAAGAGACCCTCTTTACCTTGTTGTGTATTGTCTCCTTTGTCATAGATTAACTGACCATATAGGTGTGAGCTTATTTCTAGACTGTCTGTTGTGTTCCAGTGATCTACATGTCTGTTTTTATGCCAGTACATTGCCGTTTTGATTACTATAGCCTTGTATAATTCGATATCAAGTGGCATGTTCCTTCCAGCTTTGTTCTTTGTCGAGATTACTTGGCTCTTTGGGATTTTAAGTAGAATTATATTGAATTAAAGATTAATTTGGAAGATTTGTATGTTTCTCGGGGTTTATTCATTTCTTCCAGGTTGTCCAAGTCGTTGGCATTTAATTGTAATATTTTCTTATAATCCTGTGTATTTCTAAGCTATCAGTCATCACTTCTCTTTCATTTCTGATTTTGTTTTTTTTTCTTGATGAGTCTGACTAAAGGTTTATCAGCTCTTGGTTTATTTGATCTTTTATCTATTTTTAGACTGTTTTATTTTGGCTCTGATCTTTATTTCCTTCTACTCACTTTGGGCTTTGTTTTTCTGTTTTTAGTTCCTTTAAGTGCAGGGTTTTATTGTTTGAGATCTTGTTTCTTCAGGTAGGGCTATATTACTAGGAATATCCCATACATTTTCATTTTGTCTCAAGGTATATTTTGATTTCTTCTTTGACCTCATTGTTAACCCATTCATTATTTAGTAACTTGTTATTTACTGTCCATGTGTTTGTGTTTTTCAGTTTTCTTATAATTGATTGCTAGTTTCATGACATTGTGATTGGAGAAGATGCTTGATATAATTTCATTTTCTTAAATTTTTTGACTTATTTTGTGGCCTAACATGTCATTGATCCTGGAAAATGTTTCAGTTGTACTTGAAAAGAATATATTATGCTTCTTTTGAGTGAAATGTTTTAAAAATATCAAATACAGTGGTACCTTGGTACAGTCCCTTAATTTGTTTCGGAATTTGGAGTGCCAAACCTGACAAGTTCTGAGCAAGCCAGGAGAGATGAAGTATTTTCTCTTGTGGGGCAGTGTCGTCACTAATACAAGTTCTAGCAAGTGTGATGAATCCCAAGCAGATGTCGAGTGTTGAAACGTTTTTTTTCATCAAAATGCGACAGGTACAAGATTTAACGAGTTCTAAAGCCCAGGAGTAGTGGGGTGTGACTGTATATGCATCTGGTCTAATGTTTCATTTAAAGTCACTGTTTCCTTGTGGGTTTTCTTCCTGGATAATCTTTCTGTTGATATTAATGAAGTGTTAAATTCCCCTACTATTACTGTATTAGTGTTTATTTACCCCTTTACGTCCATCAATATTAGCCTAACATATTTAGGTGCTCCTACATGGGGTGCGTAAATTTCTGCAATGGTTATTATCTGTCCTCTGTTGGATTGCTGCCTTTATCATTATGTAGTGTCCTTCTTTGTCTCTTGCTATAGCCTTTGTTTTAAAGTCTATTTTATCTGATGTAAATATTGCTACCCTAGCTTTTTTGTTTGTTTCCATTTGCATGAAATATCTTTTTCCATCCCTTTACCTTCAGTCTGTGTGTGTCTTTCAACTCAAGTTGGTCTCTGGCAGGCAGTAATGCATGTGTCTTGTTTTCTAATCCATTCAACCACCCTATATCTTGATTGGAGCATTTGTTGCATGTACATTTAAAATAATTATTGATAAGTATGTAGGTATTACCATTTTTATTGTTTTTTGATTGTTTTTGTTTTCTTCCTTATTCTCTTGCTTTCTTGTATGTTGATGACTTTCTGTAGTGTTGTGTTTGGATTCTTTTTGCTTCATTTCTTAATATATCTCTTGTAGATTTTGCTTTGTGGTTACCATGTGTCTCATATATACTAAGCTATATTTATACCTGGCTAAGTTGATGATTGCCTAAGTTTGAACACAATCTATAAACACTCCCATTTTTACTCACTCCATATATTTTTTAGTTTTTTTAAATTAATTTTGAGAAAGAAACATGGATTTGTTGTTCCACGTATTTAAGCGTTTGTTGGTTGAGTCTTGCTTGTGCCCTGACCGAGAACTGAACCCACAACCTTGGCGTATTGAAACGACACTCTAATCAGCTGAACTACCTTGCTGGCCAGGGCTCATGTTTGAGTTTGTCACTATTTTTTACTACTTTTGTGAGTGTCTGTCTGTGTGTGTTCTTTGATTTCCTGTTATAATTACCCATGATCTTACTACTTTTGTCTTTTAACCTTTGTGCTGGCTTTTTCTTGGTTGATCCACTGCTTTTATTGTGTTTGTCAGGGTTTTTTTTTCCTTTGCTCTATTTTCTTACTAACACTTTTTACTCTGTCTTAAAGAATTCCCTTTCACATTTCTTGTAATACTGGTTTAGTGCTGATGAACTCCTTTAGCTTTATCTTGTATGGAAAACTCTTTATCTCATCTTCGAGTAATCTTGGTTGTAGGTCCTCGCTTTTCATCATTTTGAATTATTTTTTGCCAGTCCCCCTAGCCTGCAAAGTTTCTGTTGAGAAATAGGCTGACAGCCTTGTGGGAGCTCTCTTATATACGACTATTTGCTTTTCTTTCGTTACTTTTAAGATTCTCTCTTTGTCTTTTTTACTTTGGGCATTTTAATTATGACGTATCTTGATGTGGGCCTCTTTGAGTTCATCTTGTTTGGTTGTCTGTGTCCTTCCTGGATTTGTGTGTCTCTTACCTTCATGAGGTCATGAAAGTTTTCCATCATTATTTATTTGAATAGGTTCTCAATCCCTTGCTCTTACTCGTCTTGCTCTGGTACCCCTGTGATGCAAGTAGTGTAAGCTTGATGTTGATCCAAAAGTTCCTTAAACTATGCTCAGTTTTTTAATTATTTTTTTCTTTCTGCTGTTCTGATTGGGTGTTTTTTTGCCACCTATTCTTCCAGATCACTGATCTGATCCTTTGCTGTATTTAATCTGCTGTTGATTCCATCAAATGAATTTTATATTTCAGTTACTGTATTCTAAATCTCTGACTAGTTCTTTTTTATGGTTTCTCTTTATCTTTTTTTATCCCTTTACTTTTAGTCTATACGTGCCTTTCAGTCTGAAGTAAGTCTCTTGTAGACAGCCGCATGTAAGGGTCTTGTTTTCATATCTATTCAGGCATCCATTCAGTCAGTCTTTTGGTTGAAGCATTTCATCCATTTAAAGTAATTATTCATATATATATTTATTACCATTTTATTCATATTTTTTATCTCCTCCTTAAAGAAGACCCATCAACATTTCTTGTAATACTGGTTTGGTCAAGATAAACTCCTTTAGCTTTTCTTGTCTAAGAAGCTCTTTACCTATCCTTCCATTCTAAATATAGTTTTACTGGGCAGAAAAACCTTGATTGAAGGTTCTTGCCTTTCTTCACTTTGAAAATTGTGTGCCAATCCCTTCTGGCCTGCAGAAGTTTCTGTTGAGAAATGAGCTGCCGGCCTATGGCAGTTCCCCTATAGGTCACTGTTTTTCTCTTGCTGCTTTTAAGATTCCCTGTTTGTCGTTAACCTTTTGCATTTTAATTATGTTGTGTCTTGATGTGGGCCTCTTTGGGGTCATCTTGTGTGGGAATCTGCGCTTCCTGGACTTTGTGTTTTGTTTTGTTTTGTTTTATTTTTCATTATCAGGTTAGGGAAGTTTTCAGTCATTGTTTCTTTAAATAGGTTCTCAGTCCCATGCCCTCTCTTTTCTCTTCCGGCACCCCTAAGATGCAGATTTTATTACACTCGTTGTCTTGAGAGGTCCCTTAAACTTTCCTCTCATTTTTTAAAATTCTTTTTCCTTTCTGCTGCTCTGAATGTATGTTTTGTGCTATCTTGTCTTCCCAGTCATTGATTTGATCCTCTGCTTTGTCTGATCTGCTGTTGATTCCTTCTAGTGTATTCTTCATTTCAATTGTTTTCTTCATTTCTGACTGGTTCTTTTTTTATCGTTTCTATATCCTTTTTTATGCTGTTGAAGTTCTATGTTCTGTGAGCATCTTTACAATTGCTTTGAACTCTGTATCTGGTAGTTTGCTTGCCTTCATTTCATTTAGTTCCTTTTTCTAGAGATTTCTTCTGTTCTTTTATTTGGGACATGTTTTTTCGTCTTGCCATTTTGGCTGCTTCTCTGTTTCTATGAATTTAGTTAGATAAGCAATACTTTCCAGTATTGGTATGGTGGCCTTATGTAGTAGGTGTCCTGTAAGGCCCAGTTGCTCAGCCTCTCAGGTCACCTGAGCTGGGCACTCCAGGTGTGCGCTCCTGTTTGAGCTGTGTGTACCCTCCTGTTGTAGTTGAGCCTTGATTACTGTTTGTGAATGGGAGAGATTGACCCCCCAGGGCAATTGACGACGAGAGTGTTGACCTGACCCTACAGAGCAGAAATTGCTCAGAGTGGCTCCGGTTGTGGCCAAGTCTGCCCCTTGAGTGTGTCACTCATGGAGCGCTCAGGTGATGCTCCATCATGGTGTGGAGCTGGCTACTGTGTGCACTTCCTCTGGGGCCTCCCAAGAGGTACAGGCCAAGGTAAGCCACTGTCCACAGATGGTGCTCTTCCCAGGGCCACCCACCATAGTCTACAAAGCGATCTGTAGATGGCTGCTGCTTGTGCTGGGCTGCAGTTGCCCAGGAGAGGCCAGGCTGGGAACTAAGTCCTGTGTCGCTAGTGCCAGGCCTGGGGCTACTTAGCAGTAGGTATGTGGCACACCAAGGCCAGATGTTGTTTGTTTGGGATTTGTGAACTTTTGAGAGGATATAGTAAAGTCCGTAGCATGAACCAAAACAGAACGTTTGTGTGAGCAAACCATGGAAGTGTCTTGGTGGGCCCACAAATTGGGTGGGGTCGGGTAGGGTGTGGTCTCGGGAAATTTCCAGGGCAGGGTGAAGAGTGTTAGGTTGATGGAGACTGAGATATTATGCTTATTTGCATCTACAAGGGGAAGGCTCAGCAAAGGAACCATGGCCTCTGCCAGCTCTTGTGTCTGGGAGAATGCTGTTCCTCCAGCCCTTGCCCCAAAGCCAGACAGTTCCTCCCTGAATGTCCCTGGAGCCTTTAAAGCTGCTATCGCAGCACTGGGGCTTAGAATGAATCTGAGTAAGGCCATGCACAGGCACTGTAAGAGGATCACCTGGACTCCAGAAGCCCTCCATCTTACTCAGCCACAGTCTGCTAGTTTTCACAGCCAGAAGTTATGGGGTGTTCTCTTCTTAGCACTAGAACCCGGGGCTGGAACTCCTCCTTCCTTGGGGGGACTGCCACAGCTGAACTATCCCTTGTGATTTTTAACCACCTTATGTGGAAATGGGACCAGCCCATTCTCCTCTCCACCCCTCCTGCTCCTCTCATAGTGCCTTCTCCATTATATCTTTATTTATAGGGCTTATATTCACAGCTAGATTTCATGCAGTTTTCAATGAGGGTTGTTCTGTAGTTGTAATTTTTATGTAGTTGTGGGAGGATGCAAGTACTGTGTTTACCTGTTCCTCCATCTTGAATGGAAGCCTCCCTTCTAATTCTTAATCTCCACACATGGATGATGGAGCAGCCCATTTTGTGTCTCCGCCCTTTTTACCAGTCTTGGCGTGGCTTCCTCTTTCTGTCTTTGGTTATAGGAATTCTGTTTACCTAGTCTTCAGATGTTTTTCTGTGATGGCTCTATAATTTTGTTGTAGTTTTGATATGGTCTTTGGAGGAGATGAGGACAATGTCTTCCTACTCTGCTATCTCGAGTGGAGGAGAGTAGGATATTGCTTTCACATCATTACTGATTTCAAAAAGGGAAAGCCCTTGGGCTGTTGTTGTTTCCTGATGATGCTGTAAATGATTAGTCATAGGATGTTCTGTTAGTTCTGGGTTTTCTTCTTTTTCATTGAATTTAGAGTTTTATTTTCTCACTTTTAGATATTCGTGCTTGCTTATGGGTTTTTATTTTTAATCAAAATATTAAAATTGAATTCAGGATTAAGATTAAAAGTTGCTAACTTGAAAATATTTCACAGAGTTAAAGAATGTGGGAAGCTAACTCTTAGAACCAAATGCATTGCTTTAATACTTAAAAAGGAGTTTTAAGGGCAAAAAGAGAGAAGAAAAATGAATTGTTATTTTGAATTACTAGTAACCAGAAATGTGTTAGTTGTTAAGGGAGTTACTAATTTCCATATCTGAAGTTAACTCCTACAATAGATGATGTAATATCAAACTCAGTTGTCCAAAATTTGTAATATAATTTAACCTTCAGCTTAAAAAACAAATAGCAACATAATTTCTTAAAGAATTGTCTATTTTTGTAACTTTATTTCACCTGAGAAAAATTAATTTGTTTTTGCATTCACGTTTGAAATATTGCTTATGCCTTGAGAATGTGTTCCCTTGGGCTGTTAATTATAAATCAAGTTCAGGTACATAGAACCTCAAAATAAACATTTAAATGCAAAAATTATACTTTCATACTACTGTCATTGGTTCTGAGAAGAACAGATAATTGGGCTTTATATCCATTTATGAAAAATTATTAACACCTTTGATTTGGACTCGATGCAAATAAGATATAATAGAATTGTAAAGCATGGGGTAGGTGATACTCTTACTGGCTTGAATAGCTGTTAGTCCCAAGAAGAACGGCTGTAATTAACACAGATATGGTATTAAGGAGAGAGGAATCCTCACTAGGGCCAGGTTCCTGCTCTGTTACTTTTTTGCTTTATGTCTTTGTGCAAGTTACATGGTCATGACTTGTCTGTCCCTGATACTCAGATTCCTCATCTGTAAAATGAGGTTCAGACTCATAAAGTTTATACATGAAACACTTAATAGTAGCAGCAGTCATTTCTTTTCATGTTAATTTCATACCTCTGAAAGCTTATATATTACTGGTACTAAATAAACTTTGAACATGTTTTAAGTAGTAAATCTGTAAGCACTACAGATTATTATAGTTTTGTAGAGTTTAAATTATTTTTTTTAATATTTTGCAAATTAATTTTAAAATAGACCTGGGTGATGAAATGAACATGGAGGATAATTTGTCAGGTTTTCTCAAGATGCTATATGTATCCAGTAGATTAAAACCTTCTTCCTTTTTCACCAGCTATTTATCAGAAACTCTGATGCTAAAAGAGAACAGAACTTGCTTGTCACAGTTACTAGATATAATGAAAAGTAAGTAAAAGAACACTTTACAAAATATTTTATAACTGAGCTACTTTGTAAAATATCATCTTGATATTTAACCTGAGATAACAGATTGTTTATACTTACTTTCACTGAATTATGGTATCGTGGAACCATGAAGGATGTATTGGTGGGGAACAAATAGAAGGTATATGAAAAGACAGAAGTTTTACATATATAGAATTTAAAGTAAACATATAAGCAGTTTCAGAAAGGTTTGAGTTTTAAAACAGGGTTCTTTTAAAATGTATACAAATGTGTGGTAGGCACTGGAAAAGATCTAAAGGGAACTAAATTTAAGTATAATATTTAAACTTGGAATATCTGTTTTGTAGATAAATCAGCTTTAACTAGTTAACAGGTGTCATTTGATAATCATTTTGTCAGTTAATATTATAAAAACTGTGGTTCTCAACTGGGTGCGATTTTTGCTCTATCTCTAGATATTTTTGGTTGTCACAGCTTAGGGATTGGTGGTGGCTGCTACCAGCATCTAGTTAGTGGTGGTAAGAATGCTGCTAAATACCTTAAATTCACAGTGTACCCCTAGGCAAGCTGAAAAATGGCTCCCCAAAAGATATCCATGTCCTAATCCCTGGAACCTATAAATCTTAACATATATGGGGGTGGGGGAGACTTTTGAAGATGTGATAAAGGATCTTGAGAGGAGGAGATTATCATGGATTATCCAGGTAGGGCCTAAATACAATCACTGGGGTGCTTAGTACAAAAAGGCAGAGAGGGAGGTTTGACACAGAGAAGACAATGTGAAGACAGCAGAGATTTGAAGATGCTGGCCTTGAAAATTGGAGTGGTAATGGCCACAAGCCAAGGGATGCTGGTAGCCACCAGCAGCTGAAAAAAGGAATGATTTACCCCTTAGGGGCTCCAGAGAGAGGTTGGCCATGCCAACATTTTGATTGAAGCCAAATTGATTTCAGACTCCTGGGCTACAGAACCGAGAGAGAATACATTTCTGTTGTCTTGAGCCTTAACTAAGTTTACGGTAATTTTTAATAGCCTCAGGAAACTAACACAGCCCCCTTACAACAAAGAATTGTCCAGCCCAAACTATCAATACTGCTGGTATTGAGAAACCCTGTTTTAGGGGTTGAGTAGAACCTCCATTTAAATGATTGGCTAGATTAGCCAGCCTTCTCTATTCTTCATTCTTGCCTGTCACACAGAATGCTCATGGCTACTTGGCTAATCTTTAAAATTAAAGGTCAGTGTGTTTTTCCCCAAAACTTTTTGTGCCAGTATTCTTGTTAATTAAATTTGTAGTTTAATTAAATGATGAATAAACCAATAAAATACGAGATTGAAGATCTTGCTCTTAGATGACAGTAGTAAATGGGTGCATTTTATGTTTTCAAAGTTAAGATGCCTCAGGACCTAGAAGCATCATTTCTTGGTATCTGTTTGAAATGACTTGAGGGCTTTCCCCTTTTAATTGAGAACGATGGATTTGTGATTTATGAATCATGAAACTGTAGGTCTTCAGTTATACCACTTAGAGGGCTCATTTCCAAAGCTAATTGTGATCTGGCTATTGTTAATTAGGATCATGGAATTTATTAGGTAGAATGGGCCTTAAAGATAACCAACTGTGATCACTTTATAGCTGACAGTTTTATTACAGATTTCTTCTCAGTACCTTAATTTTATTCCACTTATTTTAATATGAAATGAGAGTAGCTCTTCATAAAATACTCAGAGCTTTAACAATATTAATGTATCTTATTTATAATTTTTCAGAACAAAGATACTGCCCTAAGAGTATTGACTCAAAAGTGTTAACTCAGTTGCAAACATTGCTTTATTTGCATTATGAAATGTTAGTGACATACTCATTTGGAGCATGCGTCAGGCTAATAATAAGCCCTGGATCTCTCATTATTTCCCTGACAAATCTTGAGATTTTTATTCTTTGGTTTATTGCCATTGAATAAGACATTTCAGGTAGAGGATGTTTCTGCAGTTATAGTCATTGACAGTAGTTTGCTTTAGCCTAAAAAGGACATTTTTGTTTTCTTGGTGATGTTTCATTGAATAGGTTGTATATTTTACTGAAGCAAAGAATCGTTGATTGACACATTTTTAATAAGTATCCTCCCTGTATTGTGTATTATGTAATAATGGTTTCCTTTGTAAACAAGAAGTACACTCTTGACCCATTGTCTGTAGGATAGAATGTTATGAATATGGTTGATGGCAGGGAACAAAGAATGTTCACTAAATGTTGTACGCTCTATTGTAAGGATTTTTTTAAAGCCTTAAAACTGAGCAAAAAGTGACCACAGTAGTATTTGAGAAAAATACTGAATAGATTGTAGAGTGTGCTTATCTTTATGCTATATATATGGGCTAAGCAGCAGACAGCTGTTATTACTTGAGCTAGAAGTATGGTGTTCATTGTATTATAAAGCAGAATACAAATCCTGAAAAGGAGTCGAGTGTTTTGTTGCTACATGACAAGATGGGAAAATATTCAACTCCCTTATGAGAACAAGGCTCTTTATTATCTAGTATAAATCCTTTTTTTTTTTTAATCTCCACAATAGGCATGAGAAACTTGGTAAAAAAATATGAACCACCCAGACCTGAGGAAGTTACTGGTCTGAAACAGAAGTTGGAGAGATGTCACTCTGCTGAACTTGCACTTAACGTAACTACGTAAGTAGTTGTAATAGTGTTATTCAAAAATAGATAGGGGAATCCCTGGACCTCTTCTTGTCCTTTTAATGTTTGTATTCTTTGCAGGTCTGAGGTCTCATCTAAGGAACAAGTGTACTGTTCCAGAGTTATGTCTGTTAGCTACTTTAGGTAAACTTGGCATATTTTCTTTCAGTGGTGAAATTTTACATTGAAGACAACCAATAGGAAAATGTGCTGGTTCTTCTTTTTTTTTTTTTTTGTATCCATAAAGAAAACCCGTAATGTCTCTCACTGATTTGTAGGGTGAATGTGGAAATCATATATTCGGGATCTTTATGCTTTGCAAATTGAAGGACCTACTTAAACCTAATCTTTTAAGAGTTTAAACAGCTGGGAATCAGGGCAGGTAATAGGGGTGGTAAAACTGCAAATCATGGTTTAGCATAGAACTTAAGATTGGATTTCACTCCGGGGTTTCATTGGTAACAAACAGGAATGAAGGAGTGGTTACAGAGAAGAATGTTGACTTGAATGAATGAAAGTACAGTAGTCTCCCTCTTTGCTTTCTGTGGTTTTTGTCAGTTGTGATCCAAAATATTGAATGGAAAATTCCAGAAATAATTTATAAATTTTAAATTGTGCACCATTCGTAGTAGTGTGATGAAATCTTGTGGTGTCCCACTCTGTCCCACATAGGACGTGACTCATTCCTTTGTCCAGCATATCCACACTGTACGTACAGTACGGTAAGATGATTTGAGACAACATAAGTCATTACAGTATGTTGTTATAATTGTTTTTATTATTATTACTCTCTTACTGTGCCTAATTTAGAAATTAAACTTTATCATGGGTTTGTATCGATAGAAAAAAAACAGTATATACAGGGTTAGGTACTATCTGTGGTTTCAGTCATCCACTGTCTTAGAATGTATCCCCTGCAGATAACGGGGGACTACTGAATTACAGCACTAGTAATTTTCTTTTCACAGTAATTTGAAATGGGCTTAAACCAGGGCTTGGCATACTATATAGCCCGTGGGCCAAATCCAAGCCACTCCTTGGATTTGAAATAGAATTTTAGAAAGTTTTATTGGAACATAACCACACCCATTAGTCTGCCTATTGTCTATGGCTGTTTTCACACTACAGAAGAGCTGGGTAACTGTCAGAAACAGACTATTGTGGCCTACAAGACCTAATATATTTATCTGGCCCTTCAACCAAAATTTTTTCAACCTCTGGATTAGATCATGGAACTACTATTAATCCTGCCCTTCTAGCTAGGTAACGGAAAGGACATCACCCAAATTCTTCATCGCCAGAGTTTACATCTTACACAAGTTGCCATCCACTTTGTACTGTGCTAAGCAAATTCTGCATTTCTATGAGTACTTCAGGGGTTCTTCTCAAACTGTAAAGGACTCTGGTTTTTTAAATTCACTTTTGTTTTATAAAATGTAACAAATTACTAGAAAATGAGTAGAAGACATACAATATAAGTTTAAATTTTATTAGATTCAACAGTCATTTACCAAATTTCTGTAAAAGTTTCTAAACACACAGTTTCATTATGGACCACACTTATAAGCACTACTTTAGGATAAAGTGTTTTCCTTAGTCTTTCAAATTCTTTTATCTTTTTTATTACATAAGTAATAACTTTATCATCATATTAAAGTCAATCAGCACAGGTACACTAAGGTTCTCTTTGACCAAAAACCCAAATCCCAGTTTAGTCCTTAGAGGTGACTTACAGTGTTTACCTTTGCTGACCTTTTCTGTGTTTGTGTAGGAAATAAAGTTTTTTTCTTCTCATTAATGTTTTCATATATATTGTACAGCATTTAATAGTAACAGTCTTTAACTGTTGCCTGTCTGAGTGAAAAAATACATTTGTATTTTAATTTGCATTTCCATTACTATGAAGCATTAAATGTTTGTATGTTTTAGTCATTTGTCTTTCTTCCTCTGTGTAGCTTGCTTAAAACCCTTGCCTAATTTTTCTGGTGTTATTTTGTTGATTTCTAGCTCTGTATTTCACATATTCATCTTTTAATATGTTACACGCCTAGTTCCTGTTCTTCACTTTGTGATGTATGATTAATCATTTCCTTTATGCTTTTATATCTGAATACCTTTTCTTAACCTAAATTAATCTGTATTCTATTTTGCCTTTTCAGCTGTTTAAACCATTTAGAACTGCTTATGAATGGTCTGAGGTAGAAAGCTTGTATTTTTTATTCAACTCAATAACCTGTTGTAGCAGCCATCTTTTTAGTATTTCATAATTTTTCCTTATTTTAAATACTTACTACAGATTAAATCCCTATATATGTTACTTATCTGCTCTGATCATTTTAATCTGTTTAACTCTTTGCTAATACCACACTTTTAATTACCAGTAGCTTTTATATATAATGTTTTGATGCAAACTGAGACATGGTCCCCACACTGCTGTTTTTCACATTCCTTTTGCTATTTTTGCATAATCTTTCCCGGGTCAGAATTAGACTTGATGAGTTCCATGAACATTTTTATTAGGATTTTAATTAGAATTACATTGAATTTAAAGGTGAATTTGAAAGATAGTCTTCATAATTATTTATCTCTTTCCATCTATCCAGGCCTTATTCTTTGGTCAAGAGATAATATAACTAAACTAGCTAGGCTATATGAAGTATGACCAGTTTAAGTTAGATTGCTTATTGATGGTTGCTTAATTACAGGAAGAAAAGGAAAGGCTATGAAGATGATGATTATGTCTCAAAGAAGTCCAAACATGAGGAGGTATGTTCTCCAAAGGTAAAAATTGAGTTATTGTGCATTCTGGTGTGACCATACTATTAAGATTTTATTGTTCCAGAGTGTAAGCAGTTTACATATATATATGGCTTTGAAAGCCTTCATTTTTTTTGCATCCCCCATGTACATTGCCCATTACTACAGGGGTTTGTTTGTTTTTTTTCTCACTTCTTAATCTGTTCTGAAGCAGTAGAATAGATACTTGATGAAGAATCCTTCTTATGGTTATAAAAAGCAGCAGGGATAGACATACATGCTATAAATTTCTGCTCTATTTTTTTACTCTCCAAGGATTCTCCTATCCTTAAAAAAAGATATACCTGGCAAGTCAGATATAAATGAATAATCAGAGGCAGAAGGTCGTAACTCTAACCTTTATTCCTGTCATTGGAGTATGGTGAGACCATGCCATATATTTATAAGGTTAAGCAACTACAGATTTTCCTGCTTTATCTACCTTCTGTAATCAGCATAGTAAAAGAAGAACATTTTCCCAAACCGAGGCAAGGAGGTAAATAGTACTGGTTATGCTTCAGTACAATGATAGCCTTACTACATCTTCTTTCCTTCTCAGGAAGAATGGACTGATGATGACCTGGTAGATTCTCTCTGACCATTTGAAATTGATCTGTCAATGTTAACGAATCAACAGAAGGATGAAGCACGTCTGGCATTTAATTTTCTTAAAAAATGAAATAATGCGAAAGCATTAAAATACAGTAAACTTTTTTATTTATTCAGGGTAGCTTTTTATGAAATAAAGCATCTTCAAAGGACCCAGAAAAGCACCTGGTTTGGATAACCTGCCCAACCCCCGCCAATAACTAATATCAAATTAGTCTTTCTGTAGTAGCCAAATGAAAGCTGTAATTTCTTTGCCTATGTTATTTTGAACAAAATGCAATAATAAAACATCCCTTTTGAAAAAGGCACCATAAAAAACAAAACTTAGTAGCAGCTTTAAACATGCTAAGGAATGCGTTTTGCTCTCTACAAACCTTTATATATGGCTTCTCAAGTGGCATCCTGATATACTTAGGTATTTGTATGTTACCACTGAACTATACAGAATGTACTTGGTACTGATCGTTTAGTCACGCAGGGTATCAGATACTTGTTTTCCTCAATTAGTTAACTGAAAACATTTCCAAAAGGGTTTTTCTTTTTTTTTAAATACTAATTTTAGAGATAGGGAGAGAGAAACATTGATTTGTTATTTACTTATTTATGCATTCATTGGTTGATTCTTGTATGTGCCCTGATCAGGGCTCAAACCTGCAACTTTGGCATCTCAGGACAGACAATGCCCTACCAACTCAGCTACCTGGCCAGGGCCTCTGAATGGGTCTGTTTGTTTTTTTAAAAAGAAATCATTTAAACAGGCAGTCTTTAGTTGTGTAGATAGAAACCTAAGTTACTAAAGTAAGGTGGTAGGTAGTAGCCAGTTTTATGTTCAGTTTTATAATTAACCTGTTACCAAGTGAATCCATATAAATGTATTACTAGAAATTTTTCACATTAAATACATTCAAGATTGAAAGCAATGAATATAAAAATATAAAGGCACAGACTGGCACCTAAAAACTTTGGTGTGAATCATTGCTGCCTCTACTTTGTGACTTTGGGCAAGTTATTAAAGCTCTCTGCCCATTTCCCAAAATGAAAATTGGGGAAAATAATACTTCTCACAGGATTACTTAGAATAGTGCCTCTATATAATAAGAGTTCAATAAATGTTGGCTATTATAGCATTTGTTTACTATTAACTGTAATCTTACTCATTTTCTAAACTGGAACTAAATTATGGATGTCTCTCAAATTTTATGGAACACCGAGTTAAAGGAATTCTGAGAAACTCTGAATCTAAGTTTTGAGGATACACACATTTCCTGTTAACACATCCCTGGCTGTGCTGCCCATAGGAGTGTAGGTACCATTTTAATTCCATCTTAGTAATATTTACTAAGGGCAGTATTTACTCTATGTGTAGTCTTCTCATTTTAGGTATGAGTATTTTGGTTTATTTTTAGTGCCCTTCTCATTGGGAGAAATAAAATAGACGGAAGTGTGACTTTACGAAGGCGGAAGAAGCCTAAATTGACAGTCCTCCAGTGCAGTCTAGCCAGGTTAAGAACCAGTGCTGCTAGGCTCTAGACAGACTTGCAAGCTGTTCACAGATTACTTTCTCTTTCAGGTCACTAAACTTTGGTATCAGAGCAAGGTCCATATTTATCTCAAATTCTCCTGCCCAGCCCCAGTTTTAGAGGTTTTATTTCATCACTGACCAGCTAGTTATTGCAAGGCCTGCAAAGATAAATGACAAGTGTCCTATTCTAGCTAAAGAGACAAACATACTGAAAAATAGAAGGCAGAAGAGGGAGTAGTATTTCAGACTGAGGAGTGGCAGATAGGTCAGTATGGCTGAAGCCTGAGGTGTAATTACTGGGAGGGCTCCAAATACACAGCACTAGGTTTTGGACCCTTCTGTATTCAAAATAGGCATTTTGGAGATGTCACTTATCTATAATTCTTTGTCCTCCATCCTGTGTCACCAGGGAAGGAGACCAAGTTGGATACTACTGTGGTAGTCCACCTGAAAAGCAGGAGGAATGGAAAAGAAAAATAGGGTAACACACAAAAAGGGGAAAAAATGGAATTGAGTTAATAAAAATAAAAAGGAATACAGAGTGTGTTAAGTTTTTTGCTCTTATTGTTCAACTGTGATTATAGCCATACCAGGGCCTCCACAAAAATAAGTTTATACTATACAGAAATCTTTTAAACTCTCGATTAATTAACACTGTTTTTTCCTATATTTTAATCAGAGGGACAGAGTAAAATGTTGCTCTTAGAATTATGCTGCTGCATACTTTTTGTATGCCCTCTCCCTTGCACAATTATAGGAGTGAAAGAATTGCTGCATAACAAATACATAATGAATGAATGAATGTAATCTTTCCAAAGAGATCATAAAAAGATGATGTGAAGTTTCACTTTCTCTTTGGGCCTTGCTCTGGCACTAAATTTGAACTGTCCCTAAACAAGAAGAAAATGAAATTAAATGCTTACCTGTATTTAGAAAGAAGTAATCAATTATTTAATATCCCTTGGTTTTATTTTAACTTAACCCTTATGAATACTTCACAAAAATACACATACAGAAGCAAATAAAACTATACAAACTAAATACCCAGCAGATACAACAAGTAGTCAAAGTTCAAAGATGAATAGCTGTTAAGTGACTGATGAGGTTGTTTGCATAACCAAAAAATGCAACTTGGAATAAAGGAATACTTTCAACAAAAAGCATTCTAGTTGTTTTTTTAAACACAAAAGAAATTGGTAATCTATAAAATGGTTGAATGGGTAACATGCATCGATCATTAGTACAATGACCAACAATATTTATTGAATTCAAACTATTTACTGTTGTAAACATTTAACAAAAGCATTATGAGATCTAAATACAGTCTCTGACAGTTCGAACAAATAAGTGGTATGTTTAAAAAATAAAGCTGATGAGCAGTAGATCCATTCTATATATTTTCTTTCAACATTTCCAGCAAGAGAATAGCACAATATTTTTAAAAAGTATACAGCAAAGATTGTTCCTATTATAATGGCAAACTCTGGAAACTGTAAATACAAATAAGTCATTGAACAGTCAAACGGTCATATTCCTTACCAGGAAGAAGTTACAGTAAGAACAGTCTGCAAATCCAGTTATACTCAATTATTGACACAATGCTTTTTCTTGTCAGTTGATTTCATAGTTCTTTTTCCAAGAGACAGCAATACTTTGGCAATTGGATGTACTGAAAATATATTCTCAAAGTTCAAGAACAGTCATTTTGTTGTATGAAAGGTGATCTGTACACCAAGGCTCAGAGGTTGGTAAAGATTGATTCCATATATGGAAAAAGTGCAAATATCCTGCACAGATAGCTTACGAAGCTGCTGGCACAGTTAGGCACCAGCAGAATCTAAGGTTTTGTTTGCATAGCTCACACATCACTGGAATGTGGAAAGGTGTGCTATTTTTTGGCAAGAGCATAGGAGACATACTGATGTGAAATTACCGTGTCAGGCATGCTGAATCCATGCAGAACACTTGGGTGAAGGCTGCTACCTGACATCATTGGTTTTTGTATATTGGTTTTGTTTTTGTTGAAGCAGTTCTGTTATAGCCAGGAGCTTTTTGAGTACATGCTAGACAGAAAAACAGTCAAATGAAAATAATTAATAAATGAATGAAAGCTTGGTCAGAAATTTCAAGGATGGAAACCTGGATTTGAAAAAAGCCATATTACCATTCTACTGAAAGCATAAAATTGTCAAAGTTTCTGAAGGATTGAATATATTTGGTCATAATATTTTGGTTAAGATAGAATTTTTATATACTAAAGTGACTAGAAATTCATGTGTTTGGCATTCTCTCATCTACTTAGGCCAGAGTACATATTTATCATTATAAATAATATATACACCTTAAGCCCAATCAACTTGCAGTCGAGTGAACACTTTAAAGAATCATGAAAGAAACACGGCTTAAAAGTAAAACAAACATCAACTTCGCCTAGCTTAAAAAGTCTTAATTGGGCCAAATCCTCCAACAAGAATTTTAATGTTTAAGGCAAGTACTATAATAAACCTAACCCCACAGTAGCAAGGAGACATTATACATGCCATGGGCACATAGGTAGGCCCATGGTGCACATTCTGCCTAAGTTTCTAAAGTGATTAGAACCTTAATGAGACAGATTATTATCTTAAACTTGATTTTAGAATCTCGGGTTAAAGAAAATTCAGTCCTTTAATTTCTTCTATAAGGTCCCTAACCAATGGTTGGCCAGTGTAGTGACATGATACTACTCAGGAAGAACTTACTAGAAACAGTGATTTCCAACGTCACACTCTAGAATTTCTGCATCTGGAAATATTTGAATCAAACCTCCTTAATAATTCTCATGTGTTTGACAGTTTGTGAATCACTTGGTCATAAACTTATTGGCTCATTTGCCATTTTCACACATGCCGCTGAAGTAAACACCATTCTTGCAGTATCATAATTACATAGTCTGAGCCCATTAACCTTGTCTGCTGAGATCTTATTGGGTTATAGTTCATTCTTAAAAATATAACTGATAAAATAAAAATGTTGACCATAAATCAGCTTATTACCTCTCAGAGAATCTTAAATGCTAATGGAATACCATTGTCTACAAAGTCGGGCAAAAACCTACCTGTTGTACACCACGCTCATTACTGAGTGTTCGCAGTTCATCTGAATGGGCCACACAAATCTCATGCAATGCTGCTAAATCACGGGATAGGTCAGTTCTAGAATGTTCTGTAGTGTCCGGAAGTTCAGGTACATTCTTTAGGAAAAGCATAAAACTGAATTTAGAAATATAAATCTTAAAGTCTCTTCTAAAAAGATCCTAATTGGTTATGCTAGAATTTTGAACATATAATACTCTTAAAAACATTACTGAAATATTCTCTTAAATTTCTGTTAAAATTCTAAAGTCTTACTGAAATGTAATATTCAGTGCTAAATCTGATTAACAGATTTTGTGACCTCGGTATTCACATCAAAACGAGTTCAATTTCCTTCCAGAGCATATCAGAACATTGTACAGTATTACTGCTATCCTAAATAGAAAAGTTTCCTATACTTTAGTTTTGTTTTTTTTCTTAATCTGAAATACATGCCCATACAATTTTAAGTACTGACTGCTAATCTGGATTAAATGCAACCTAAAAAAATTCCTCCATGCTTTCAGACTGAGTTTCATTATTAAGGTACTGTAGTTTGTCTAAATTTATCAGCATATATAGTAAGAGCTACATTATAAAAGTGTGATGAGAACCTGTTAGGCCAATAATTTATTATCTGTGGTTTACTCCCAAAACAATAATGTGTGGAAATTATCAGCGTTAAATTATGGCTCTTCAAAGAAGGTTCATAAACAGTCACCAAAAGAAGTTGATAGTACCTTATTAACAGTAAATACTGATGTTACTTTCAGCCTTAGAATAAAATTTTGCACAGACTCCACAGAAAGGTGATGATATTTGCTACATGTTCCTAAGTATTGCAAAACACTCAGTTTTCTGTTGTGTGAAGAAACAATTATTTTTATTTATTAAATGGCTTAGTAACTCACTTATTCAGTGAATGAAGGATTATATAAATGAAAGACACTAGTATTTGCCTTCAGAGAGCTTACATTCTAGTAGACATGACAGAAGTATACTGATAATAGCAATACATGATTATATGTCAAATACACGCAGAGGCGGCAGAACAAAAGAAACTCAGGTTTAGGGCTCAGCCAAAGCCTTTCTGAAGGAGATATTGAGGGGAATCTTGAAAAGTTATATTTGATTTATAAATGTAGTAAAGGGAAAGAAGAGTGTGAGACTGGAAGAATATTAGAACACTGGAATTCTAAGCAGTTTGAAAGGCTAGATTACACATGTGACATTACTAGTAAAGAGACAGAAAGCTGGACTGTGGACATTTGTGGTAACGGAACTGGAGTCCCAATTATGCATCTGAAAACCTGGAAATATGGCTTTGAATAAAATAAGTTGGCCTTAAATGTTGGGTAAACAGTGTTCACACAGCTCCTGAAACATTAAGTAAAAATGTTTTTCAATCAGTGACCAACTACATTTTTTAGAAACTATAAATATTTCTGTCTTCAAAACTTCCCAGGAGTTCACGTATGGAAACATGATGGATACCATTAACATTTGCTCTTCTATTTGTCTGTCTGGAGCTGTGCTGTAAATAATTTCTTATACAATATTTTCTCTTATACCTGAGGTTGCAAATTAGGGGGCCCACAGGCAAGACTGGTAGGTTTGACCACACAGTGGTGTAGTGATTGCTTACTTGTGTTTTTAACTGAATTGAAATGCATCAAGGCAGAACATGGGTACCTCAGTCTCCTACCCCAGCACTCCCTAATGCCATAACCTGTCTTAATTCACATATGCATGTTCCCTTCCTAGTTTCTATATACATGAACTGAATTGCTAATATAGTTGGTTTTAAATTCAGTCAGTATCTGAATATGTGTAACTGAAGTAAATTTTACTAAGAAATCCAGGGGCTTAAATATTACTTTCTTTAAACCCCCCTATTTCATAATCACTATTTTATTTATAAGGGCTCATAAGGCAAACAGGCAGTCCCACGGACGGAAGTATAACATCAAATCCATGTATTTTATTCCTAGAAAGCCACAACACTCATTCTCCAGTCCATTTACTTATTGAACCTGGTCAAAACTATGGGTCATACATCTTGTTTCTAATTCCACACAATTGCAGCAAAGTAAAAGGAGCTAAAGCAGGAAAAGAGTGTCACAATAGTGAGGTAAAACAACTAATAAAATAATGAAAGACAAAACATAAATTAGAAAATGATACAAACCCAGAAGACCCAATAGTGTATGTTTGGTATAAACCATTTAGTGTAAGAATAAATGGTTAAAACAATAGTCAAATGAAATAAGAAGGTAAATAAAAATATGAAGCTTTTTCTTCTGGATAGAAAATCTTTTTCAAAGTTGTTGCTAAAATGAGTTAATCTCAGCTATACTAACTATAGGTCTCAGAGTACTTGAAAAATTATATACATACCCCAAGTTCATCTAAAAACATGATCATACGATGTTTGTTACTTTTGATGAAAGGATTGACACCTTCCATATAGGGCTCCTAAAAATATAAAAATAAAAAGCTTACTATATGCATCAGAAAACAAACATTGTCAGATCTATACACTGAAAACCTACATGTAGCAAGAATTCTTAAAATCTGTGTCCATCAGTAGCAATATGTTTTGCAAGAATTAATCATGCAGTAGCAATATTTTCATTCTAATATAAGCAAAGAGCTATACTAAGGAACTGGATGTAGTCCCATCTGTTCATTTTGTTTGTTTGTTTGTTTCCCTTGCCTAATCAGATATATCAAAAATATTGCTTTGAGCACTGTCCAAAATTTTACTGCCTATGTCTTCTCCTAGGAATTGTATGGTTTTAGGTCTTAACATTTAAGTCTTTAGTACACTTTGAATTTATTCTTTGTGGCATAAGAAGGTGGTCAAGTTTTCTGCATGTATCTAATTTTCCAAACACCATTTATTGAATGAGCTATCTTTAGCCCATTGTGCTTGGGCTTTGGGTATGTGCTTGCTTCCTCTGTCAAATATTAATTGACTATATAAAGTTCTGGGTTTATTTCTGGGCTCTCTGTTCTGTTCCACTGATCTGTGTCTGTTTTTTTCCAGTACTAGGCTGTTTTGATTACAGTGGCTTTATAGTATAGTTTCATATCAGGTAGTGTGATTCCTTTCAACTTTGTTTTTCTTTCTCATATTGCTGTTGTTATTTGGGGCCTCTCTTGCAGTTCCATATAAATTTTTGAAATACTGGGTCTAGTGCTATGAAACACGTCACTGGAATCTTGATAGCAGTGGTGGTGAATCTATAGATTGGGGAGTCTGGGCATTTTAATGATGTTATTTTTTCCTATCCATGAACATGGTATGTGCTTCCACTTATTTGTATCTTCTTCAAATTCTTCAGTGTCTTATAATTTTCCAAATACAGGTCTTTCACATCTTTGGTTAGATTTATCCCTAGGTGTTTTATTCTTTTTGAAGCAACTGTGAATGGAATTGTTTTCTTAATTTCCCATGGGACTACATCAAACTGAAAAGTTTTTGCTCAGCAAAGGAAATCATCAGCAAAATAAAGACAACCACTAAATGGGAGAACTATTTACCAGTACATCTGAGAAGGTGTCAATATCCAAAATTTATAAAGAACTTATAAAACACCAGAAAAACAAATAATTCAATTAAAAAAGGGGCAAAGGACCTGAACAGACACTTCTTCAAAGAGGTCATACAGATGGCCGAGACACAGGGAAAGATACTCAATGTCACGAATCATCAGAGAAATGCAAGTTAAAACCACAATGAGTAACACCTCACACCTGTCAGAATGGCTCTCATCAATAAATCAAGTCGTGGCAAGGATGTAGGAAAAAGGGAACCCGTTTGCACTGTTGGTGGGAATGCAGACTGGGTACAGCCATTATGGAAAGCAGTATGGAGATACCTCAAAAAATTGAAAATGGAACTGCCTTGTGACCTGGTGATTCCACTTCTGAGAATTTATTCAAAGAAACCTGGAACACTAATTTGAAAACATAAGCACTCCTGTGTTGCATTTCAGTGTTATTTACAATCGCCAAGATATGGAAGCAGTGCAAGTGTTCATCAGTAGATGAATGAATAACACAGCTATGGGACATTTACACAGTGGAACACTGCTCAGCCATAAAAAAGAAGAAAATTTTACCCTTTGTGATAATATGGATGGACCTGGAGAATATTATGCTAAGTAAAAATAAGCCAGAGAAAGACAAATAGCATATGATTTCACTCATACCTGGAATCTAATAAACAAACTGAACTAACAAGTAAAAGAGAAACAGACAGACTCAGAGAGCAGGCTGACAGCTCTGGGCTGGGGAGGGGGGTGTTGGGATGTTTAGGAGGTAGAGGGATGATTGAGTAAAAGGGAAAAAAGGGACTCATGGACATGGACAACAGTTCGCTGATTGCAGGGGAGTGGGATTTAAGGGGGATAAATGGTAAAGGGAAAAATACAATAAAAAGAAGGAACTGGAGTATTTTGATGAAAGAATAAATTCTGGAATGAGAACAAATCAACAAAAAACCTTAGCGGACACAAACTGCTTATGTGTAATTTATTCAAAATAATTAATGTTAAACTATTATTTGCCAAACACCAAGACAAACATGGGCCCCACTCTGAAGTTAGAATCTAGCAAAGACTAAAGGGAATTAAAGTACTGTGTGATTGAAAGCTGCAAGAGGATTCAGATAAATTCAAACATTATGCTATATATATAAACTGCTCTTCATACTAAAATCTTAAGCCTATTTAAAAATATGCTATGGTGTAAAATAGGAAAGGGTTATTATTAACAAAAGCTTCCTAAAATCAGTAAGAAACTCAATAAGGAGGTGAGATAAAGACCTCACTGTTCAATTCCAAAGACAGAGACATGAAAAAATCAGTTTCTCTAAGATTAATGAAATAATAAAAGAGTAACATTATGCCTATCTTTCATGAAGGCTGTGGAGAACAAAAACTCTTCTCAGTAATTTTATTCCCAAATTAGCTTAAGGAAATAACTGGGTGAGTTTTAAAGGAAGCATGTATAAGTATACTTGTTACAGCAATATTTATAATAGTGACAGATTAGAAGCCATCTAAGTATCCAGTAGAGAACTACTTAATAGCATACTAAATAATCATTATGAACAATAAAACAGTTATATATTTCCAGGTAAAGCAAGAGGTTTGTTACATATTGAAAAAAGGAGTTGGCATAGTATGATCTCTACCAGAATATTAATAGTCCTTATTAGGTTGTGGGATCACCCGTTCATGCTCTTCAAGCTCATCTGAGTTTTAAAATTTACAGTGAATGTCTATTGTGAAATAAATTTTTAAAAAATGTATTGGAGTATATTTAAATATATGCTGACTGATTTTTATATTAAAAGTGGGAGAATGTAAGTATATTTGAAATTGGAGATACATTGTCTATAATGGCTAAAATAAGAATTTCATTATTAAAATGTAAAATCTAAACAAAACATTTTTAAAAAAATCAACATACCAACAAAAATATAAATTGTTTATAAAATACTGTTGTTAAATTTATTTAAGGTTTATTTTATGATTTTAATCATGTCAATGTTTCATTCATAAATGTTATTTTAAAGAATCAAAGTGTTTTTACCTTAGCTCCAAATTCCACAAGATTTGCTAAGTTCTGCACAGACTTAGCCACTAATATCAGTGTTCTTGCAGCAATAGGAGATGGAGAATCTATAAGAGAATTGGGCAGAGCTAATGAAACCAACAACAAAAGTAATTCCAGGTAAAACATTACAAATTTAGGACTTTAATATTTCTTTACTCTTAAAAATACTGATGTTCTCCCATTCAGAACACTTAACTTTTTTTAGTACCTATATAACTCAGAACTTAAGCTAAAGCGGGAGATACAGAATTACACTTATCAGTGCTTCTAGTTTTGTGAAAAGGGTATTACTATAAGACTCAGCAATTCCCAATACCTCAAAGCTTTTATCTTTTATTGCTAAAAAATCTGTCTATATACTCTCTGTGACAATTCGCCAAGCTAATTTCAACTCACTCAGGCTGGCAATTTGCAATCTGAGTGAGTCTCTGCTCCACACCTCCACTGACTACGAATAATTCATGTTAAAGCTCAATAACAAAGATAAAGTCTGGCGTCACTGTTCTATTTTTAGGGAAAACATGCAATTTAATACACTTTTTAAATATTTTAAAGACTAGTCAGAAAACAATTCCTTATAGAATATAGACAGTAGGATGTAAATGAAAAGTATCTGTGGCTATTAAATATAAGCCCTGAAACATAAAATGATTACTTAACAGTAAAAACCTTTAGGGAGTCTGACTGCCTGATTTTAGATTCTATTCTTTGTATCTTAAGCTGCTAACCTATAAATAGTATTGCCTAATGGGGTTCAGAGGCCAACATTCAGATTAAAAAATTATAAATTTTAATTATTAATTAAAAATTATAAATATAAACACTTTTTAATAGATCATATTTAACCATTTTAGTAGCAACAGAAGACAATGACAGAGCTTGGATGGCTATAAAGGTAAAAATTAAGATATTCCTGAATATTTTTTATATAACTACAAGCTTCAAATTTTTAAGATAAAAATGGTTCAGATTTGCCCTGGCTGGCGTGGCTCAGTGGACTGAGTGCTGGCCTGAGAACCAAAAGGTCACCAGCTTGATTCCCACTCAGTGCACATGCCTGGGTTGCAGGCCAGGTCCCCAGTAGAAGGTGCTCGAGAGGCAACCACACATTGATGTTTCTCTCCCTCCTTCCCCTCCCCTCTCTCTAAAAATAAAGAAAATCTTTTTAAAAAAATGGTTCAGGTTCCTTCTTTTAATAATGGCTCATTATTACATTCATAGTATCACAAATATCACAACAATCTGAAAGTCATTACACGATGGACATACAGGTAATAAGCAAAACAATCTGGTTTACTGGAGTTAAACATGGCTGATTATGTAACTGGTGGAAAGATATCTCTAATGGAAAATGTCTAATCTCTCTAAAGCCACTTTCTTTTTAAGTAATCATGGAGCACTACTGCCAACTATAGCACATGGAAAGCTCTTCTCCCAAACTTGAAAAAGGTAAGATGCAAATAGGAAAAAGTCATCATAATAAGAGCTTGAGATACAGGTAGAAATGGGGTAAAAAATGATATATACAGTATCTAATCTTACTATCTGAAGCTTCAGATCTCAGATGGGAAGGAAGGGTAAAACCAGCAAAATGGCAAAGAAAGGTAAAGTAGCAAAGGAAGGAAGAAGAAATGGAAGGGTGCTTTGGAATGTTTCATACCAAGTCTCATAATTGGATATTTTAAAAATCAAACTTAAAAATCGTGTAACCTTACTAAACAGAATGAAGATTTATTCTAATTTTTGAATTTCAAAATTTATCAAAAATTGATTACCTGAGATGATATTAAACATCCGTGGATTCAGGATGGCAGGACAGATAAGTCGAAGAAAAACAAAACCACTGAAAGGGAAGGAAAATTTTTTTTTTTTAAGGAAACTACTACCTTAAAATAATAAAATTTTCAATACTCATAGAACCATGAACTTTGAACTAACATAGGGAACCACAAACACAGCTTTAAGAAAATAAGTGTCCTACTTTAAGAACAAATGTATCTTCCTCTTAAACATATTCACTTTTCCTAACTTGGGATTTTAGATTTACTTTGGGCAGATTTACATTATATCTATAGTATTTACTGTCTTGGCTACCATTTATTTATACCGAGCTAGTAGTACATTTTAATTTTAATTTGATAAAGCAGTGTCCTTAAAAACACTTAAGACTTTCTGGAAAAACTATAGGAGCACAAACTTTTTTATGGATACATAATCCTGGAAGGTCCTGAAACTTCCATTCTCTTTCTTTCTGTCTTTAAACAGAATAACCCAGTAGAGTCTGTTATAAATTAAATTGGTTCTACTGATTCTGTTGACATGCCATATAAAAATAAGAATCCACTGTACAAGGGAAAACAGTGATTCCTTGATAAATTAAAGTGTATACAACAGAATGCTGAAAAGTTTTATAGCCATAAGGAAAAAGATACCGGGTTTTTCTCAAGTAAAAAAACAGTTCTTAAATTTCAAAATAGCAAAAACAAAAAGTAGTGTAAAAGAACATGGTTTAACAACATTATCACATATGATTTTACCTAATTTTACTCAGGGAAAAATTTATAATGTAAACTGTAAGCTTATTTAGCTTTTTCCTAGCCTGACAAGAGTGTACATGTTGTCATGTAGACACTTTTTCTCAATTTCCTTTTAAGAGGAATCTATACTAATAGTAGACCTCTTTCTTGCTGCTTATAAAGAAAAGGATTATTCCCAAAACAGTTTATAAAATTCCTTTCAGAGACTAAAATAAGCAACACAATTTCTGTTCTTTGTTAGAGTGGAATAATCAACTCAGCATATACCTTCCAACATACATGAGACAGTTTGCTAATTTGGGACTCTTAGAAAGTGAATATGCTACTCCCTAATATTTGTTGTGATTAGAATATACAACAACAATTAAGCTTTTAAATTTGGGCTTATTTTAAATTAATTTATGAAGAATTTCTTGAACATATTTTGTATAAATTTTACTTAACATATTTTGATACTTATATAGGTCACAGATTCTGAAATATAACCTGGCCACATCAAAACCTAAAAGAATTTCCATGTGCAAATCTACTTTTTGTTTTAAGAGGGATACTAGCTACCTACACATATATTTAAATGCTTATTAAGGGCAGAAATGATCACCTTGGGCATAAATACTCCTTAAAACACCCTATGGTATCAATCCACACAGCAGAATTTCCTGCTGTGCTTGCTCAACACATATATGAAGCCTATGTGGAAAAAGTCCAGCCATTGTTAATGTCACGAGAATGGTTTGCATGACATCAATTTAACCTGGCAGCCAAGGAGAGTGGACTGGAATGTACATGTGTGAACAATGATAATTTCACTGTACAAGTCAGTGGGGGTAGTAGATGCCATTCTGTGACCATGTATACTGTGTGGCCCTCACATTCAAAATAAGCAAGTAGAGCAACAAATCTGCATCAGATTTTGTGTTACACTTGAACATTCCTCCACGGAAGCTATTTGGATGATTCAGAAGGTTGCAGCTATGGGTAACTGGTGATTGGCAGCTTCATCACGACAATACCTGCTCACGCATCACATCTTGGTGCAGAGTATTTTTGTGAAACTTCAAATCACGCAGGTGACTCGCCATCCTACAGCCCAGATTTGACACCCTGTGACTTCTGGCTTTTTCCAAAACTAAACTTACCCTTGAAAGGGAAGAGGTTTCAGACCATCGATGAGATTCAGGAAAATACAATGGGGGCAGGTGATGGCGATGGAGAGAACAATAAGGTACCAATGTGCCTACTCTGAAGGGGACTGAGAAGTCATTGTCCTACGTACAATATTTCTTGTATCTTGTTTCTTCTTCAATAAATGTCTCTATTTTTCATAGTACCTGATTGGATACCTTCTGGACAGACCTCCTACTTGTTTGAAACTTAGTTTATAGAAGTGTTAATTTACATCACAAATATAGCTGTGCTGAAACATACGCTCATAATTCCTTTTTATTCTCAATTACAACTGAAGCCAAGAAATACAGAACTTAAAATTCTTAAATATTTATGGCATGATTCTAAGATTTTTGTCTGTAAATAGTAGAAGTTTCTAAAAAATTTAGGTTGGGGACCAGATTAACGCACATTTTCAAAACTAACTGGATGATACTGGTGTTTTTAGTGGTTGGCTAATTTTTTATGGGATGTAACATGACTGGTAGTATATATCCCACATAATAAATTGTATCATTATTATACCAATATATTCTGTTACTTTTTCACTAAATATCCAATTGGCTTGAATGGCTTGGGGGTGCTTAACAAAAGCCTGCAGTGGTGTTAAGAATATTAGGTTGCGTCTTAGAAGTTCAGTCTTTAGTTCTGTCTTAGCCACTAACTTTGCAAGTCCTCCTAAGGCCGCAGAGCAAGAGCACTGCAGCGCCAGCTCCGGAACTGGAGGATCTGGTGGCAGATTAGTCCAGAGTCAGAGACGTTTTACAAACCAATTAATATCTAAATGGCTCAATTATTGCTCTTTTTCTTTCCTCCTTCTCCTTCACTTCTCCCTCCCTTTGTGTACAGACATGTATGGATATGCATGTGTGTACATATGTATGTGAATGAAGAGTACTATTAAGTTAGCTACAGATTTTTCTGATTACATAATTTTAACCTCATCCTATAAAATAAAAATCCCAAATGGTTAACTTACTATAAATGAATGTTTATGTTTTCAGAAAATGCAAAAGATATCTAATCTCACAGGAACTTCCCCCAAAAAACAAAATAATATATTACAGTTTAGGAGCCATCTGAACTCAGAAAATTTTTTACAGGGCTCCAAATAAAAGTAAAAGGAAAAAGTCTTGACCAATTTATCCACTTGACTCTCTGTGTACTACATACAGTGACAAAACAAATGACTGCTCAGCCTTACCTAACAACTCTTGTTCTCATGGTAGTATTTGTAGGCCACTTGCGCTGAACAGATTTCTGTAAACACCCATAAATATATCTCAGTGTCCTGCCAAAATAATACAATCATCTCAATATAGAAAGCAAGTAAAAATGCTGATTTCATTATACCCAAAGTTTATTTTACCAAACACATGATATTTTAATGCAACTGACCTTTCCCCCCAAAAAAGTACTTGGTTCAAAGTAATGACAAAATCAAATAAGCTTTCGTCATTAATTCATTTAACCAGTTTTTTACATTTACTTTGGAAGAAATCTTACCATTTTTAGATTACTTCTGTATTAATGAAAAGTATGAAAAAAGTATCGGGATGCTGATACAGAGGTATAACATCAGGACAGTGGAAAAGCTTGTATATTTTAGAAATACAAATTTTTCAAAATGCAGATATATAATTTCTTTTTAAATTAAAATTTTACCACTTACGGTGGAAGTATTTCTGAAGCCATGAATATTTTCTCCACAAGCTCTGAAAGTATGTTCAATAAGTGTGCTAAATTAGTGTTCACATCTTCATTTTTTTCTAACTTTGATGGACTTAACTAGAAGAAGGAATAAGTCAATATAAATGAATCTTGGCAACAATAAGCACAAATGAATCAAGGTAATCAAACTTGTTTTCAAGGTTCTCTATTTTTCCATTTTTCAACCTGTATTAGTGTTTTGGAGGAGGTATAAATGGGAATTTTTAAGTTATTTACACTATGAAACTCCTTGTTTTTGTTACCATTAATACCCAATTACAGTTGACCATTGAACAACATTGGTTTGAACTGCACAAGTCCACTTATATATGGATTTTTTTTTCAATAAATACCTGTAGCTTCTGATCTGCAGTTCGGAGTCTGGATGCAGAGGGACAACTATATGCACTGATCTGCCATTTTATACAAGGGATTTGCACATCCACAGATTTGGTTATGCATGGGGGTCCTAGAACCAATCCCCCACAAATACAGAGAGACAACTAAGTTTGGGGGGAGTCAGAAGTTATACAGATTTTTTACCATGTGGAGTGGGAGCTGGGGGGAGCTCCTAACCCCCCAGGGTTGTTCAAGGTTCAACTGTACTCAATTAAAGAGCAAGTTATGATTACTCAACAATTTTCAGTTGCTTTGGAATTAATACCAGTATTAAAGTTCTATTCATTTATCACTTTTTACCATAGATTTTTACACACACATAAAATTGTATTAGACTTTATTTTAAATACAGTATTAACTAAAAGACAAAAAACCCATCTTTAGTGGCCAGAGAGTCACAAATATACTAGGAATATTTAAATGGGAAGATCATTATACTGTTATTGTAAAATATACATTAATTTTATCTGAGGAAAAGCTTGGCTCTTCTGAATGAGATATGACTTATTGACTAATAAAATACTAAATGCACTGGGCAGGATCATGAACCTTTCTCAAAACTTGTCCTTTGAAATGTAAGTTTTCTGATCTAGAATCAATGGAGTAGACTTATCTATATATGTCTAAATTCCCCAGCCTGGATCCAGCACCCAGACATTCTGCAGACTTGCTGAATTTCTGTATCCTTTACAGTTAGGATACTAACTGTGGTGCTACCCTAGACTTTCAACACTAAGTCTTCACTTTATTTCCTTTAATTAGCAAATATTAACAACTTAATGCAGAATTAATGCAGTCCTCGTATACATTATCAAAAGCAATTTCTTATTAATTTTGTATTAGATGTATAAACACATTTGAATCTTTCTTCTGTAGTTGCTCTACCTTCAAAATAAAATGAGAGAATATCCATATCAGTGAGATTCCACTCTTTATCTTCAAAGTTTATTAAGAATTTATAATGCAGTCTTATTTTTTCTTTTTTGCTTTTTAGAGGATTATCTATTACTACCCCACCCTTCAAAAGAAAACCCTTCAAAGGCAAACCTAAATGTTATTATGATATGCTACACAGAACTTAACTAGATTATACAAAAGTCTCAAGCAGAAACTTCAGTGTATATTATTCACACTTTTTGAAAGTAGCATATATTTTATCATTAGTGCAATAGGAGAAATAATAAAGTATTTTTATGAATTTCTGGTGCAAGTTGAGATGTTTAATTCCAAAATAAAGTCATCCTTTAAAAAAAGCTTTACACATTTTACAAGTGTATTATAAAAGATATAACCACTCAGATAATTTTAGAAAGCTAATGTATTTCCCTTAAAATGCAACTATAAAGCATTACCTATTAAAATATGCTCTTTGCTAACTATTTAAAATATTAAATTCCTACCTCACAAGACTGCTTGCTTTCCATTATCTTTAAAATGGAGTCCTTCAAAGCATGATGAACAAATTGTGTAGCAGTGGCTTTCATATACTGTTCCATCAAGGTGCTTGCAAGTGTCGTGGCTCGAAATAAGGTAGTAGCTTCATCTACATGAATATATTAAAAGATTATCTGTAAAGGATTGTACTAATGTGAACCAATTAGAAACTAAATGAATTCATTTTTTCCTCAACCATCACCCTCAACAATTATAACCATTTAAGTATGTTTATTTGCATTCAGCACTAAAATACTGATTATAATGACATCCTGTATTTCTATACTCCTAACCTTCAAAAAGCTTTATATCTATAATTTCTTTAGATCATGAACAGGAGAAGGGATTAACACTACCATGTTAATATACAGTTTTGTTCAGTTTTTTTAATAAAGGGCTTAGAATGGTTAGGTAACTTGTCTAGAAACAATGAGCCAGTAAGCCAGTAAGTAAGGACCAGAATCCAGCTTTGCTGTCCATTGAGCCCATGCTTTGAAAAAGCTGAGTCAATTTCCAAATAAAAATGTAAAATCCCAATATAATTTATTAGACTAAAACATGACTACTAATAACTTTTAATAAAGTCCTAAAAACCACAAATATTGCCAGAAAAGACAATCTCAGTGTAAAATACATATCAACACTTTTATCTTTACTGACAAATCTATATATTTTTATATTTTCTATGTCTAGGAGCAAATCATTTTAGATTTTACAGTTTATTTGGAGAAGACTAGAAGCAAGCACCATTACTAAGTTAAAGTGCTGGTTAGAAATGGGTTATTCTGACATGATTTGTAAGCTGTTACACAAAGCATTATGTGCCTAGCTATATTGCCTAGGAACTACCTATCTGTAGAATCTAGAAAGAAAAATTCAGCTGACACACAACTTTCGTGGAATGACTTAGAAAGTAAAAAATAAACAAGAGAACAAGGTAGGTATACCAAAATATTCTTCATAAAGCACTACGAGCCACTGATTTGGACTCACTTTCTTATGACTTCTAATATTAATTTGCCATGACAGAAACTTATTAGAAATACCAACTACCCATAACAGCCAGCATTTAAGAATCAGACCTGACATTCTAATTTTTAATAAAGGAAAAACAGAATAACATTTTGTAAGATGATTTAACTTTTTAATATATTCTAAGAATCCACATATAATTTATATGTAAAATCTAACTGACACAATTTTTAGAAGTATCACACTAACACATCCATACTATACCTTCCATGCTTATTTCTCTGTCATTTAGTGTACATAGCAACAATGATTCAAGCTTCTCGTGAAGAAAAATCCTCAGTAGGATGCTAGCCAGTAGTGTTCGGTCCTGTCCACACACATGTGATAAAGCATAAACTACATGAAGCTCCTTTTGAAGTATAAGCTAAAAATGACATCAAGAAAGATTGTTGAAAGTACACAGCATTAAGCATTCTCAGTGCAATTAATAGAAAATATGTTCTTTTATGTTCTTAGGAATATGTGCTATTAAATAAATCTATTTTAAAAATGAGATTGTAGCCTACGTATTCGTGTCTCCTAAGACCAACCTCATACTACCCCAAGGCTGTTCAACCCTCTCTGCCTGTCACTGTACTACTAAACTATGGAATTACTATATTTAACTTAATTGATCTTCTATTAAGTGTTAAATATTTCTGTTACTGCCATCAAAAATAATTAGACTGAGTCCTGACTGGTGTGGCTGAGTTGGTTGGTCATCATCCCACAAAGTGTAAGGTTGCCAGTTGAATTCCCAGTCAGGGCACATGCCTGGCTTTCTGATTGATCCCAGTTGAGGCACGGAGAGGCAACTGATAAATATTTCCCTCTTTCTCTCTCCCTTCCCCTCTCTCTAAAAATAAATAAATAAAATTCTAAAACAATAAAAATTAGATTGGTAAATAATTTAATACCTCTTTAAATTCACTGTATTCTTCTTCTGGCATGATTTTTTCCATAGAGTATCGTGCTCGGACACGCAGGGATCCTGGTTCAATACCTTTTAATGGTATATGGGAGCTGAGCAAAAACCATTCATCTGTGGCATGCCCTTTCTGTAATCGGCTCAACTGGCAGCGCATAAATACTAAGATAGAAAAACATCAAATGATTACTATCTAAAAAGATGACACTATGAATTAGTCACACAAATAAATTATCCTGATATTTTGCCTTCTCTATAGTGTTAAATGCTTTTTATTAAAGAAGTTTTCAGTGATATCACAAATTCAATACTAAATGTTTACCTCATTCATTTATTGAATGTCTACTATGTGTCAGACGGTTATAGGAAGGGATGTGGGACACAGTTTCTGACTTGAATGGAGGTGACAGTCTAGCCAAGAGGACAAGAAATCAATTATGTTACAGGGTGTTAAGTGCTAAAACAGTGGTTAATGATAATGGGAGTACACAGAAATATTATCTAACTCAGCCCATGGAAGTTAAAAGCCCATTTCAAACAGGTAACCCTTAAGCTAACTTGTAACAGGATCTGGAGTTGTAGTTAAGTATAAAGATAAGAAAATGAGAGAGAGAGAGAGAGCAAGGAGGGGGACACGAATGCAGTCCAACTAGAAGGTAGAGTAGGTGCTCTTAAAATCCATGGATAATGTAAAACTACGAGAAAGCTGGTATAGCTGGAGAGAAGCATACACAAAAGACTACACAGTGAGAGAAAAAGGGGGACGGATGGCTCAGAAAAGGATCTTTCTTCTGTGTCATTATAGGGCGTTGGATTTTATCTTAAAATTAATGGGGAATCACTAAAAAATGTTAACCATTTAAATAATACAAAAATTACAAAATAAACATTTTATAGAGAAAAATTCAAGCTTTGACCTACCTGTTAATACATAAAACACTTCTTTCTCTAAGCCTCAATTTTAGGAAGGTATTGAACTAATTCACACCTTTATGAATTGTTAAATCCCACTGCCACCTGTTTTAGCAACAGGCTGGGAACAGGTGTGCTACTGAGAGGAAAAACTGGTAAGATTTGCCTACTGAAAGTGAACAAATTGTGTGCTCGGTTTAAAGAAATTTTTTAAAATACAGTGCTTTTTTTCACTTACATGCAAAGTATAGGAAAGCAGGAAAAACTTAAACAGTAGAAAGATATAGGGAAGAGCCACCGACAGATGACTAATGTTACTATTTTCTTGTTCTCCCTACTCATTAGGGAGGGGAGGATTAACAGATATGTAATTTAATCTTAAAGGCTTATTAGCTTTACAGTATGTACAGTTCAGTCATATCAATGCTTTTTTAAGTATAAAAAGGAACTACCTTATACCACTTACACTTCTATTTTATTTTTAATTTCAGTTTTAGACTACATTCATTATGAATTCTTAAAAGTATACAAAACATTTTTGTTTTACTCTAGAAAGAAATTTATCAACTTACGGATATCAGGATCTTTGCTTTTCTTTGTTTTATTACTAAGAGTTATTTCAAATCTGTTGATGTCAGGAGGAAGATCACTAAAGGAGCAAGGAGAAAAAAAATTAACAAAATGTCCTGGCATCAAACTATCTAATTCCTTTCTTTCTAGTAACCAATAGGGCCCCTATTTTGCTACTAAACAACCTGAATGTATTATATTTACAAATAGAGTCAAAAATGTTTTATTGCTTGGTATACGGAAATACAGACAAGCAAATTACACTGGCCCTACCACCTTTAACCTCCTCAAGTAAATCCTGGAAACCCTGGTAAATATTGTATGTGTGTGTGTGTGTGTTAGTAAATGCTTTAGGAGTTGTCAGTAATGCTAATTCATATCAACAATTAGGTGAAAAACAAAGGACACAGAACTTTACTAATAAAGTGAATAAACACAGCAGAAAAAAATATGTATGTACTATTAATATACTGGACTTGGTACGCTATTCTGATGGGTTTAGATATAGAGATTAAAAAAAAAGGAACAAAAATGCAATACAGTGAAAGAAAATGATTTAATGTGATGATAAAATAAGACTTACTCAAAGACAAACTCCTCTGACCATACAGGGTTTTGCCCTTCCCTTGCATGAGTTTTTGCTACCTGGACACTGTTCAGGTAGATGTTGCAATATGGATTAGTAAAATGTTTCATAGGGAGTTTATGGGCTTCCTCAATATGTAACACAAGGCTGCTGACCTAAAGAAAGCACAAAAATTGTTACCCCAGACTTCAAGAATTATGCATTAAGTTTCAAAAGCAATTACTATAAATACAGTTTTGTTTTGCAAGTTATTCCTCTAATTATATTCTTGCAGAAGTAATGAAATATACCTTTTCCACTATAAAACAATGGTCCAGAGAAAATGAAGAGGATACTTTATTAATATAAGCAAACCATCATCACTACTGAAATCAAAATCCTATACGTTATATAATGCTCACCTGGAAGATTTAAATTCTATAAATAGTTCCACAGCTATAAAATATTTTTAAAACAGAGTCTACCTTTTCATTCCACAGAAAAGGATGCAATCCAAAAAAACATAGTCATTTGTCAGTTTTGATGCCAAAACTCCGACCAGCTCCCTTCTAGTATCAGGTCTTCTTTACCCTCCTGCCATCTACTACTTGCCTTGGGCAAGTCAGGGCAAGTCAGCTTCTCTGAACTATCTTCCTTAGGTATAAAATTAGGATACAGTTTACACTGTAAATTGTTGTAATGATTCAAAGTAATATGTGTAAAGCACACAGTAGACTACCTGACACATAAGAAGAGTTCAAGAGACATTAGCTGTATCATATTATGCCTATAAATAATAATTTAATGGCTAAGTTTCACACAACACAATCTGTAAAAATTCAACATGCTTTTCCATAGTTTACAAAATGTTAAAATACATTTTGAGTACACACAGCGATTATGTGTATAATTCAGTTTCTCTGGGGAGTCAGTCTTTTCGCAACTGGGAATATAAACTGTAGTCACCAAAATATTAACATTCATCCATTTCCACTAGAACAATATATTAAAATCACCAAGCTTATTAGAAATTCCCATAAATAAAATGAGTCACTTTCACCAGTAAATACCAAACTCCCCTCAAAACTCCAAGAATGTTAAAATTACTTAATTTTTAGCCAATCATCTATGGATAACTATAAAGAAAAAAGCAAGAAAAAGGAGAATATGAAGTTTACTTTACACACCTTGAAAGGAAGAGTTTAGCTTAACTCTCCATAAATGAACACATAGGACATGTTAAGGTTTCAAACAAGATACTACCTAAGAGTTAGTTATATAATAACTTTTCAAAAACAATTTCTATAAAATGAAAAACCCAGAAGTTTATTGGTATTAGTACTTTAAGTAAGATGATCTTTTCTAAAAGTACCTTTAGTTCCACTTTTTTGAAATGGGCCAAAATAATTTTTTTTAAAGAAAAAAAGTGCCCAAGAGAATAGTTTCCTTCCGCTCAAAATAATATTTTGAGCGGAAGGAAATAAAAAATTAAAAATAAAAAAAAAAGAAAAAACCTTGACAGGTATCCAAAAGCTGGCATTATTGGTAAGTACCCAGCAGATATATAAAGAACATTGTCTTTCATAAATAACTTTCTTTGGCTCATGAAGCAAGTGGAAACTTTAAAATGCCTGACAATTTTAATTTTTCTTAAGATCTTTAAAGTGTTTGAAATGTTGCCCAAAACAGTTCATATAAAAATAAAAATAAAGAGCAAAGTGATAAAACAAAATGTGACAGTCACAAATCAAAGAAAATTAAATTTCACCTGACGCAAGCGTTTATTAGATGTCCCTGGACTACTTTTCCGTAAATTGCAAAATGCCTGCAGACCTTTCATCCAATCCTACAAAAAAATTAAATAAAATAACAGCAGTTCAAAGAAATATACTATACTATTGTTTATTTAATTTCCAATCATCAACAGTTCTCTCCTTGAGACTGCCACTTCTAAACTCAGTATACTGTACTTGAATGTATTTGTACTCCAAAAACGTAAAACAATGACCAAAAAAATTCTAACTCCGTAAGAATTTGTGTATCTGTAGAATCTCTAAATTAATGTTAACTATATCGATGAGTGGACATTAATTAGTCAAAAAAATAAAATTTATGTATAGGTAAGCTGTTATATTTGAGGCACCCTAAGGAAGAATTAATTATGTATTTTATGAAAGGAGGCATACTGAAAAAACCAATGGGTAATGAAATGACTAATTTGATGACGAGCATTCTAATCTTTACTTGAACCATAGTATTAGTAGAAATGCGTAAGGAGATCTGGGTTATTTGCAAGCCTTTCAAATATAACATTAGACTTAAAAATTTTTCAGCCTAATATTCAAATTAAATTGTAGCTACATTTTAAAATGTTTAATCATCTAGTGTGTTGGAGAAAGCAGAGAAAAACTTTGTTTATCAAAAATAAATCTAAATATTTCACTTTGGAATACATTTTCTAGAAAGCTCTTATACCACTGTTTAGTCAAACTATGTCTTTAATTTGTGGGCTATTTCAATGAATCTGAACTCTGTCAATTTTTAGAAAACATCTGCATAGTAGAGCAAAGTAAGGCCAAATCAATTAAAAATAGAAGAGAGTAGCCAAAGTAATAAAAATTGGAAATACCAGTGGTGTTTGTGGACTTTAAGCAGTATTTGGAAATACACAATACAGAAAGAGTATATATAAATACAATAAAAAATGTTCTATTTATACAGCTAAGTGAGGCTGTATAAATATACTGAAATATCATTAAGGTATGTAACACATCTTCATTTAGAAAAAGGGAACATGGTAAAGTAACTAGAAGATAGGATACTGAAGTTTAAATTTTCTTCCTGACTCAATCTCTCTAACATTTAAAAAAATGTCTAAGTTACCAAATGTTTTGAACCCTACTTCTTCATCTAAAAATCAGGTATATATACATATAAAATATGGTTTTATGTGTGCCATAGGCTAATGAGTATTTAATTGAGATATTTTGCAAAGATTTGAAATATGACACTCAATTATGACCCATAAAACATAATCGTTCATTGTCTAAGATATTTTTATAATTTATGAGTCAGTATTTTCATAAATTATGACGGGATCCACAGTTTTAAGAGCATCTGCCTCATATCCAGGGTTGGCAAATTATCTTCAATTTCCAAAAAAGTCAGTCTTTGACCTTTTAACTACCTTCAATTTCCTTCCACAGAGAACAAGCAGAAATACAGCCATATTTCTAAAAAATACCACCAAACATCAGTAAATATTAAGGTTCTAAGAAATCAAAATATTTTTAAAGATCTTTTTACAACATTATTTCTTCACAGCATTACTTTAAATTTAATGAAGGTTTTTAGAAGGGCACTGCACATAGATCAATGGCTAGTGCCGAAAGCACATTATATCTTAAAGAGAAAAGTAAAAATTCCTAAAATAGTTTTCTTTGTGATGACTGAACTTCTATTTTTAGATATGGAGTTTAACTAGTGAATAATAACACCACTTGTTAGCAAAGCTAACTGGCTTACCTTTTGATTGTACTGAGAACATCTATAACATTTCTGCAGAGAGGATTTTAAATGAGCATTCTCAGTTGGACTCAGTATCATAGAGCATTAAAGGTCAATTTAAAATGGAGTTTTCATTCCTAATAACCTTTCACTGTGTTTTTCTGCATTTCTTTCAAAAAAGAAATGTTTTACACATGAAATTTCTCATTCCTTAAAAAGATGATTAGATTTCACACATTCTTGTTATCACTTTATCTTAAATGTTATATAATCTTTTCGTCTAATTGAACAAAACACAGGCATAGGTATATAAGTATTTAATCGCTATGCTGTACATCTGAATTAATTTAATATTGTATGTCAACTGTAATTGAAAAATAAATTTTAAAAATAAAACAAGGGCTAAATGTTTACACTGAAGAAACAATTAACTTACCTCTGCTTGTTCTGGAGTTTCTCCTGCAAAGTAAAAAATGTAATGTTCTTCACTAAAGTGCTGGACTACTATCTGAAAACAGTTTGGCCTTTAAATACAAATAAAAAAGTTATTAGGAAGCTCAACAAAAACTATTAAACACTTAAGCCACTTTAAAAAAATCACAATATATTATTATATGTTATATAAAATTTAACATTCTTAATTTAGAGAAATATTCCGTTGTACCAGACCATTACTAAAAAGGAAATGTCACAGGCATACAGTTTAGAAAACATTTTTGTCTGTACTATTAAAATTTTAGTAATCTTTCAATGTTTAAAAAATTTTTAAACTACTGTGTAAATTAATTTTAAAAGACAGTACAAATAGAAAAGTTACCCAAAAATTGAAGCAGAATTTCACATAGCTAATCCACACACTTTTTAAAGAAAATAAAATGTTACTTCAACTGATTACTTCAAGATGAATATAAAATATTCATATACATGCACTTGAAAAAGACTATAGACATGTTCTTAGACAAAAAAAAAAAGTTCTTAGTGGTTGATTTCAATTTTCTTGTTTATAATTTTATGTATTTTCAAATTTTTTATAGGTGACAGTTTTCCTCATCTGTTAAAGTGGAAACATCATCTACTCATGCATATGGTTGTTCTGAGGATTCAATGACCTAACAGTGGCATACAGTAAATACTGGCTCTTGTCCTCCCATAGTATGGCTATGCTGTAATTCATTAACACGTAAGCACAATATCAAATAGTTTATCTTTTTTTTGAAGAGGTGCTCTTTCTAACTAGACTTGAAAATGTTTAGTAAGGGCCTTCATGTTTTTGAAAGTCAACAAATATTACTTCTATTTCTTGCTTTAACCAAAGATTTTATCTTATACTTTAGTGTTAGAGACAATATATGGCAAAATACCCAGAATACATACAAGCTTAACATTTATTAAAGATAAAAGAACCATCTTTTCATGCTTTGAGAATGCCGTAAAAATAATGGAAAATGTAAACTAAAACATTCTGATTCTGAAAGTGACTTGTATTAGACTAAACTCCTAGCCAGATAAAATATAAACAAAACAAAACAAAACAAAAAGCAACTGTTTGAAAACACTGGAGGATCAGTCAAAGTAGCTACGACTTGAGGGGCCAAGATCATGTATAGTGAGCCTGACATTCTCCAGTTTTTCCTTTCAAGGTGCATGTTCATTCCTACACTTTGTGGGGCAAGAAGCCGAGAAGCTGAAGATACTAAGCAGAAAGCAGCAGCTAAGATGCTAAAGAGCTAACCAGCATATTCAACAGTAGAAGAGAAGGCTTCAGTTGAGTTCCCTGCAGAGCTATGCCTTCAGAGTAAGGGCAAACCAGAAACAGACAGCCTGCACCAATTATCTCCACGATTCTGTGGGAATCAAGATGAACTACCCTGACTCTAAATTTCTAGCAGAACAACAGTCCTTTCTGGAAGCAATAACATAAACCATAGCTTCTACAGTTTTGCATATACAATGTCCACCATTTGGTTAAACATAAGTAGACATCACAGGAATTATGATCGAATGACTGAAAAGCCAAAAGAAAAAACTGACAAAGGAGAAAGACCTACACATATAATCAGATATCGAGGCTAGATATGACTTTCAAATACTATAATTAAAATGTTTAGGAAAACAGATAACAAAATAGAGAATTTTTCCAGATAACTGGATCTATAAAAGAAGAATTAAATGAAAATTCTAAATTAAAAAAATATAATAAATAAAATGAAGACTTCAGTAAATGCATTAAACTTCAAAAGAATGTATTAGTGAATTAAAAGACAAATCAGAAGAAAATTCGGCTCAAGGTACAGAAAATAGTGATTAAAAAAATGTAGAAAACTATATAATAGACACACAGACATAGTAAAATGGTGTAATGTGTAACACAAATCCCAAAACACAAGAGAGACTGTGGCAGAACTGTTTATAGACCTACCAACTAAGAATTTTCCAAAAATTTTCCAAATCAGGTCTGAAGTTGAAGAAGCTCTACAAACATTAGGATAAATTTTAAAAGAAAATTACAGTAGGCACATTTTGGTTTAACTGCTGAAAATCTAAGATAAGGGGAAAAAAATCTCAAAGCATCCAAAGAAAGATAAAAGACAATATCTTGAAGAGAGAAAAAAAAGAAGGAATTGTCTCTAAAAGAGAAACAATTAGAGTGACAAAGAAAATGTTGCAAGGCAGAAAACAATCTTTAAAATGCTGAAATAACTACCTACCTAAAATTTAATAACCAGCAAAAAAATCCTTACTTAATGAAGATAAAACAGTAAATATTGCAACAGTGAAATGATAAACTTGTAAAAAGTCCCAAATAAATTTCATTACAATAACCCTATTTCTGAAATATTTTTAACTTGAGCCTCTGAAATGGTTATTTAGTAGAAGAGGGTAAAGTAGGGATACATGGGTGACAGAAGGAGACTTCACTTTGGCTGGTGAACACAATATACAAATGATGTATACTTGAAGCCTATAAAATTTTATTAAGCAATGAAATTTAGAGAAAAAATAAAGCAGAATTAAGAGTCAGAAGTGTCATATAAAGGGCACCCTGGATGTGGCTCCATGGGTTGGAGGTTGTCTCCCAAAGCAAAAGGTCACTGCTTCCTATCTCAGTCAGGGCACATGCCTGCACTGTGAGTTCAGTCCCTGGTCTGGGAGCATATGAAAGGCAACCAACTGATGTTTCTCTCTCAGGTAGATACTTCTCACCTTCTCTTTCTCCCTCCTCATCACTTCCTCTAAAAAATATAATGAAATAGCCCAGGCTGGTGTGGCTCTTTGGATTGAGTGATGGCCTGTGAACCAAAGGGTCACCAGTTCGATTCCCAGTCAGGGCACATGCCTGGGTTGCAGGCCAGGTCCCCAAAGGGAGGGGGGACCTGGTCTCCATCCCTTCCTCTCTCTCTAAAAATAAATTTTAAAATATTTTTAAAAATAAAAATTAAATTAAAAAATAAAACCTTCAAAAGAAGTAATCTTGCTAAAAGACCTCTTAAAATTGAAAGTAATCTGAAAAATTTGTACTGCTGTGCAATCAAAGCAGGCAGGAAAAGAGCCAAATGAGCAGCGCTGTCCAACATTTCTCCACAACAGGCTGAACATGCTCACCATTCACATCTGTTGCAGAGGGCTGCCTTTAACTTCACGTTAGACATCACTTAAATGCTGCAGATCAGTCAGCACTGGATTCTGTGCTTATACAAAGCAAGAAATGCTCAGTGCCTGCCATATATTTGATAACACAATAAAGAAAAAGATAATAGCATTTATCTACAATTTCTCCTTTTGTGCTATGATATTTGCATCTTGTGACACATAATTTGGTATTAACCTATTTTTCACTAGTCCTCTTATCTGGTAGAGGTGTCTTTTCACTTCCCTGAAATATGTTATGGATGCTGTTTTCCTTGGCATTGTCTTTCTTGACATTTCCCAACAATTTTACGATAAGGCACACAGAAAGACAGTTGGTGGTAAACCAGCATACTTTGAGGGGGGTCCTTTTTTTTAAATAAGAGACTTGTTTAAAAGTTATATTCCCACGGATATAACTTTTTCATATTAAGCTTAGACTTGGTATTATTAAATACAATCCATGACTTAGACTTTTTCAAATGTCTTGAAATTCTTGGGTCACCTTCAATAAGAAACTGCACAACAAGCAAGCGATGACCTGGTAGCAAATGGTAAATGTGTATTTATTGCTTTTTCACAATCTGACAGAAACTCCTTTCTTGATATTATTAACCAGGATAGAAATAATTCAGTCTTTTTAAATTGCACTGAAAAGATCTGATCTTTAACTCTAGTTCT